>CM034157.1:68070489-68792633 GCA_019776745.2 Taxus chinensis
TAAATGCATTACCAACAATGACTTATTTACTCTATATTCATTTCAAATCTTGAATTTTGCCATTTTCTCAATGCATTAAATATTCAACACGTTAATTCAAGGAGTCATTAATGAGATGATTTCTAAAATTAGATTTCCCATCATTTTAGGATTTTCAACTGATCAAAAATAACGATCCACATTTCCTCTCTGATATTTAATTGTTCCTACAAACACAGGATTTTAGATTTTGTGATAAAGAATGTAATCATTTTTCCAAAAAGTCAAAGAGCATTAAATTCTGACACCTGGATCTCGATATATTCTCAAATCGAGGTCTGATGTTTTTCATGAGCATAATTTACATTGCAAATGTACTATCTTTCCATTTGATATTCGAATCATTATCAATTTTAGAGAACAAAGTCCCACTTGACCATATCAAAGAAATTTGATTGTTCTCGAGCTTGTCCAATTCATTTGTCCAGATAAATTTTATTAGCTCATTCTGAATTTCTCCTTTGTATCACTATATCCTTTCATCTGGATTTTCTTCTTATGGTGTTTTTCTTCATCTGTGTATTCCACTTTTCCTTCTCACCCATGACTCTTTCTAGCCATTATGTGGCTTTAGTCCTTTACCCATACTTTTTCTAGTCACTCTGCACTTTGTTCTTTATCTTCTTTTCTTGTGGATTTTCTAGTTCTCTGTGGCTTTTCTAGTCCTTTCGTGGCTTTTTCTCTTTCATCCACAGCTTCTCTAGTTTCCCTTTTCTGTGCAACTTTTTCTTTCACATCCGTGGCTTCACCTTTTTCACCCATCCTTTTTACTAAACTTCACTAAAACTCTTTGGCCTCTTCTAGACTTCAGTGGCTATCTTCTCATGTCCATGGATTTCTCAAAAAAACATGATTAAGTCCCTTAGAGATATCTTGGAACATCCTTCAAATCATCTGAATCACCTGGGATTTATCTAAGAACTACTAATCAACCTTCACATTTATCTTAAAAAAACTTTCTTGAACTTGTTTCCTGAAGCTTGTTACAGACTTGTTAACACCTTTTCATACATGGTTGACCTTGAGACACCTGCCCACCCTTAAACACTTGCACACCATGCACCATAATTTTTTCCATTAATGTCACTTGACATCAATGACAACACTTGTCACAATGACAAAAGTCCAACAATTTCCCCCTTTGTCATTGATGGCAACTTTCTCAGAAACATACAAAACCCTTGATGGAAAAAATATTTATCCTCTCACACTTTCTTTTTTTATTTATACTCTCTCATTTACATTTTTTGATTTCACTCTCTCCCCCTTTGAAATCATTTTAAATGACAAAGGCTCCTTCCTTAAACAATGTTTTTATGCCCAGTATCATGATGAGATTTATTCTATGACTTAACTAGTGACAATGCTCCCCCTGAGCTGATGCATACTTGATTCAAAATGAGCTACTAGACTAGCTCCCCCTCACATGAAGACTATGCTTTACACTTATTTGTAACTGATATTGGCAAAGAATTCTCCCTTACCTTATCTCCACACTTTCTAAATGCTGGTGGGATCAGGAATGATCCCTAATTCATTACTCAAATGCTCAAATGTTGCTTTTGGTAGTGGTTTGGTCATGATATCTGCAATTCTTCTTTAGTGCTCACATACTCCAGATTGATTTTCTTGTCATTTACTTGTTCCCTCAAGAAATGATATCTAATTGGAATGTGCTTGGTTTTTGAGTGGAACATAGGGTTCTTGGAGACACTTATAACACTAGTACTATCACAGAGAAAAGGAATTGGGCTATCATATTTTACCTTGTAATCCTCCAATGTCTGCTTCATCCAAAGAACTTGAGTACAACACATTGCGGCAACTATATATTCTACTTCACATGTTGAGAGTGCCACTGATGATTGCTTCTTTCTCAACCAGGATACTAGGAAATTTCCAACAAAGAATGCTCTGCCACTTGTACTCTTCCTATCATCAACACTTCCTGCCCAATCAACATCTGTATATGCTTTTATGTTGAAGTGATTTCTTTGGGGTACCAGAGTCCATATTCAAGTGTTCCCATGAGATATCTCATAATTATTTTGACTTCCTTGAAGTGTGTTTCCCTTGGATCTTCTTGAAATATTCCAACAAGGCCCACAACCTGCATGATATCAGGTCTTGATGCAGTGGAGTAGAGTAGACTACCTATCATGGATCTATACAAAGTTTTGTCAACTTTTGGTGAGTTGTCATCTTTTCTCAGCTTGCATCCCACTTCCATTGGTGTTCCTATAGGTCTGCATTCTTCCATCCTAAACCTTTTAAGCATTTCTTTGATATATTTGGTTTGGGATATGAAGATACCTTGGTTTGACTGACTGATTTGTAAGCCAAGTAAAGAATGAGAGATCCCCAAGCATAGACATTTCAAATTCTTCTTTCATCATATCAGATAATTCATACACCATTTTATCATGATCTCCTCCAAATATGATATCATCCACATACACAGTGATAATGAGCATGTGATCTCCTTCTTCCTTGATGTAGAGATTACTGTCAGCAACACCTTTTCTAAAACCTTGCTCAATGAGGTATGAATCCAATCCTGCTATACCAAGCTCTAGGAGCTTGTTTAAGTCCATACAAATCCTTTTTCAACCTGCACACATAATATTTGTCATTAGTTAGAGAAAATCCATCAAGTTGTTCAATATATACCTCTTCATTCAGATAACCATTGAGGAAAGCTGATTTAACATCCATCTGAAAAACTGTGATTTTCTTGTAAGCCACGTATGCTAGAAACAATTTGATTGCTTCCATCCTTGCCACTGGTGCAAACATTTCATCAAAGTCGATTCCTTCCATTTGTGCATAGCCTTTGCATACACACTTTGCCTTATTTCTTTTCACTTCTCCTTTCTCATTCAATTTTTTTTTCTGAAAACCCATTTTGTTCCTATCACATTTTGTCTTTTGGTCTTGGTACAACCTCCCATGTCTCATTCTTTTCAATATGATCAAGTTCTTCATTCATGGCATCTACCCAATGTTGATCCTTGTTAGCTTCTGTAACATTCTTGGGTTCTATCATGGATAGGAGTGTTATGTCTTCATGATTTGTTCTGATTCTCTTAGTCTTCTTCTTGTGAGAATACCACATTCTTTGTTTCCAATTATCTGGTTTGTTGTATGATTCCTCTTAACTTATATTTAGGGTGTCTTGGTGTGTTTTATTTCTTCTATTTCTTCCACTTGTTCATGTTTACTTTCCATTTCTTCATCATCTTCTTGATCTTCATGATTGTCATTGTGTTGAGTGCTAGATTTGGTAGGGTGAGACTCATCCACCTTTACATTTGTGCTCTCAATAATTTTCTGCAACCTTTTATTGTAGCATCTATAAGCCGCACTGACTGTTGAATAACCAAGAAATATGCCTTCATCACATCTTGAGTCAAATTTTCCCAAGTTATCTTCATCTCTTTTGATGTAACATTTACTTCCAAAGACTCTTATGTGTTTTACATTGGCTGGAATATTTTTCCAAAGTTCATAGGGTGTTTTATCACTATTTATTCTCAATTGGGCTCTATTTAGAATGTACACCGCTGTGTAGACTACTTCACTCTAATATCTATGTCAAGAAGTTTATATTCATTTAACATAGTTCTTGTCATTTCTTGTATAGTCCTGTTATTTCTTTCAACAACCCCATTTTTTTAAGGTGTTCTAGTAGCTGAGAATTGTCTTCTAATCCCATGTTCTTCACAAAACTCATCAAACTCATTGGACCAAAATTCTCCACCTCTGTCTGATCTTAAGCATTTGATTTTGGTGTTCTTTTCATTCTCCACTAGTTCCTTGAAGGATTTAAATCTTTCTAGAGCTTCTGATTTGTGCTTCAAGCAATATACCCATGTCATCCTGGTGTAATCATCTATTAACAACATGAAATACACATCTCCTTGTAAAATTTCAGTTCTTGTAGGCCCACAAAGATCTGTATGGATTAGTTCCAGAGGTCTAGTGGTAGAATACTCTTTGGACTTGAAGGATCTCCTTGTTTGTTTACCATGTAGGTAAGCCTTGCATAGTGTGTCCATTGGTTTTACAATATTTGGCATGTGTCTCACACCACCCTTAGCACTTAGTTTTCACAAGATTGTCAAAACTCATATGTCCTAATCTCTATGTGCCATAACCACCTATAAAAAAATTTACTTGAGAGACATTTTTCTTTATTTATTTCATTTAGAACATACATATTGATTCTTGGTCATTTGGATTTTGTATTTCTTTCTTGTTTTTCCATTTATAATGTCACAACCTTTGTCATGAAATATCATATTATGGCCTTTCTTGCACATTTGAATCACACTTAACAGATTGTGTTTTAGTCCTTCAACATATAAAACATTCTCTGTGATTGTTTTTGCCATTGTCAAGACTCAAGTTCCTTTTCCAACTATGTTTTTGAATTGTTATCTCCAAATCTAAAAGCTCCTAATACATTGTTTGAAAGAGATGAATTTCATCTCTTGTCACTTGTCATATGACTGGAGCAGCCACTATCTAGATACCAGATTTTGTCTTCACCTTGCACATGAAACATGGTTTGCACTATTGAGAAGTTATTTTGTTGTTAAAGAACTTATTTCAAAATACACCCATATTTCTTTTCGAAGTTTCTTTTTTTCTTGTTTATGCTTTATGAATTTCTTCATCATGATCAGACTGAGTTTCCTTTTTTGTTTGGGCATTTAGCAGCAAAAGTGGCCTACTTGTCCACACTCAAAAAATTTGAATGGAAGTTTTCCTTTATATTTACCTTAGCCTCTTCTTAATCTTCTCACAAACATCGCTTCAATCTTCTCATCATCATCTTCTTCCTTTGATTCTGATTCTTTTTTTTCTTATTTGGATTAATTCTCTTTCTTGGTTTTAAATGCTACTTCTTTCTTGGTAGAATTAGACCATATTTTCCTCATTTCATATGTTGATAAGATGCTTTGTAGTTCATCCATTGTGAGAGTCTTCATGTCTTTGTCTTCTTCCATAGCTAAAACCTTTGCATCATATTTGGCAGTCAGAGATCTTAGAATATTTTGGACTATAACAGATTCTTCTAGTTTCTCACCTAGGCCTCTGATCATATTGATAACTTCATCTATTCTTTACATGTAGGCTTTATACTCTCATCATATTTCATCTTTAGATTCTCAAACTGAGCTCTGTAGGTCTGTAATTTTGCTAATTTAACCTTATCATCTCCTTCATAAATGATTTGAATCTTGGTCCAAATTTATTTTACAGTTGTACAATGCATTACCTTTACAAAATATGTTTCAATCAGGCCACATAAAATGACATTCATGGCTCTTGAGTTACATTCATATTATGCCTTATCTACTGTAGAAGTGATTGACATGACAGGAGGATTGTATCCTTTCTCAACACATTCCCAGATATCAAAACCAAGTGACATGAGATATGTTTTCATTCTTATTATCTAGAATGCATAATTTGTTCCAGTGAAGAGAGGTGATCTTGATAGTGATAAACCACCTTGTGCCTTATTTTCTTCCATACTTGTGAAGAGAGGATCTCCTTGAAGATGTTAAGCTTATGTCAAAACGACTCACTCTGATACCAATTATTAGAGATCACAAGCAGTGAGAGGGGGGTGACTCAATGTAGATTAAAACTTTTACAACAATGTTAATTCTAGAATTTCTTTAGTAGAGTGTAATAATGTATACCATGAGCATTTAAACAAACATATGCCAAACAAGATAACACTAGAACACATAATTTATAGTGGGAAATCCTTTCAAGAGAAAAAACCACTTTGAAACCAAGGATTTATTAGGAACACCAATTCCAAAGCATACAATATCTTAGGTTTCGGTTGAGAACCCACTAAACCACTGAAGCACCCAATTAGGATTCTCCAAGAACCCACTTGAAGATAAATGAGCACCCACTCCAAATAAGAACCAACTTGAAAGGAGAACCACCCCTAGAAATATATAAGAACCCACTTAGAAATATAATATTTCAAATACATTGATCATTAGATTCAAGATTGCTTAGATAAATAAATTATTATCTTTTCTTTATCCTTTTTGCTGTAAACAACTCAACATTTCTATGTCATTGCACCTCTTTTGCTTTCTAAGTAGAACTGCTCGATCACAATAATTCTCCACATGGATGATCTTCTCATCTGATACGACTCCTACCGTTCAATAAAAAACTTCATCTGTTGGCTCTCTTTTTATCTCTCTCTTCCTTGTTTCTCCTTCAACTCGAATGCATCATTTTTATCTCTTGAGCCCCTACAATATTTGCATGGAATTTTTATTTTATAGTCAATAAAAACTCTCCATCATTTCCTTGGCCTGTTGTGCACTCTACCACACTATGTATGACTTCAAATTTGGTATAATTAAATGCATGCAACAAACTCACAGAGTTAATCTCTCTATATCCAACTTTAAAGCTTGAATTTTCTATTTTTCCTAAGTGCATTAAATATTCAATATGTTAATTCAGGATTCATTTATGAGATAATTTCTAAAAATAGATTTCTCATCATTCTAGGATTTTCAACCGATCAAAAAGAATAATCCACATTTCCTCTATAATATTTATTAGTGCCTAAAAATCAAGGAATTATATATTTGATGATATAGATGATGTAATCAGTTTTCCATGAAGTCAAAGAGCAATAAATTCTGACATCTGGAGCATCGAGATATTTCTCAAATCGGATCTGTTGTTTTCGTGAAGCAAGACACAGTGTACTATCATTCCATTAGATATACTACCTCATTGATCAATTTTAGAAAACATTTATACATTTCCTTCACTTGACAATGTGAATAAATCAATTGGATTGTTCCATATAGACAAGGTATCTAATCATATTACATCACATATCCACACTCCCAATTATTGGCTTATTTACTATCGCTCCTTTGTATCACAGTTATATGATCTGATCCACAGAATTTCTCCTTTTATGGTGTATTTTCTAATTTTCTGAGGCTTTAGTCCTTTATCCCTAATGTTTTGTGGTACTATCATGGCTTTGATCTTTGTTCCTGGCATGTATTATGTCTAGCTCTCCACTTTTTAGTTCTCCGCGGCTATTTCCTGTACCTTCACGTGTCTTTCATTTTGGCTCTTTATCTATAGTTTCCTCTAGCAAGTTCCACTTAAACCGTGGCTTTTACTTCATGTCCTCGGCTTCATAGAGTTCTGGTGGATCTCCTTCCTTATGTCTTGTGAATCTCACACTAAAACTCCGCTGGCTTCTACTAGACTTCACTAGGACATCTCCTGAAGCATGTATTCACATGCACAATCATCTAATGAAATCACTTAGAACTTATCCTTCATCATATTGAAGAGAGTTGACACTACCAATAAACCTTCACATTTATTTTATAAAATATTTCTTGAACTACTTTTTGAAACTTGTTATAGACTTGTTAACACCTTTTCAATACATGGTTGACCTTGAGACACCTTCACAACACTTGCACTATAATTTTTTACATTTATGTATCTTGAAATCAATGACAACACTCATGAAAATGACAAAGGTTCAACACCTCTGACTTGCAAAACTTTATCTCAATTTTTCCTTTCTTAACTAGTTCACGAATGAAGTGATACTTAATTTCGATATGATTTCTTCTGCCATGAAAAACTAGATTTTTGGAAAATACAATAACATACATATTATTATAAAAAATAACATAACCTCCTTATTTATCTTCGTGGAAATTTGAGAGGATTCATTTTAACCAAATCATTTGAAAAGCGGTTCAATTATCTACAATATAATCTGCTTCACTAGTAGGCAATGTAACAACTGAATGTTTCTTCAAAGAACATAAAATGGCTCTTAATCCAACATTAAACACATATCCAAATGTTTTTTTTCTATCATCGAGGTTTCCTACCAAATCACTATCTTTGTATCCAACCAATTAAAAAACATGATAAAAAACATATTAAATTCCATAATTTCTTTTGGCATTCACATACCTCAGAATGTGCTTTCCTGCTGGAAAATGTGTCTCTTTTGTTGTCTCTATGAATCTAGAAATTAAAGTAACTGAATACATTATATCTGGTCTTGTTGGATTTAAATATATAAAAATTCATGCCATGCTTTTCTATCTTTTAGGATCTGCATTGCTGCTACAATAATTTTTTTTAAATTTCAAACTTATTGGTGTGTATGTTGGTTTTCTATCCAATGTTTAGAATATTTGCAAAATTTACTTCGTATACTTTTCTTGAGAGACAAATATTCCCTACACCATTTGATTGACCTAAATGCCAAGAAAATACTTCAAAAATCCCAAATCAGTCATCTCAAATTCCTTCTTCATGGCTGATTTAAATTCATCTATTGCCTTGCTTACATTTCTAGTAAAATTTAAATCATCTACATACAAAACAACAATCAAAATCTCACCATTGTTTGCTTTGACGTAGAGTGTGGGCTCACTATTTCCTTTTCTAAATCCATTACTAATCAGATATGAATATATCATACTGTACCATGCCCTTGGTACTTGTTTGATTCTATACAATTCTTTATTGAGATTTTATACCTTTCTTTCATGCCCTGAAATTTCATAACCAAGTGGTTATACCAAATATACTTCTTATTTTAATAATCTATTAAGAAAATCCGATTTGACATCTTTTTGATGGACCTTCCATTTTAGATGAGCATCTATGGAAATAATTATTCTCATAGTATCTAGCCTTGCCACTGGAGAAAATGTCTAATTATAATCACATCCAGGCCTTTGTCTGTATCCTTTGACAACTATTCTTGCCTTGTGTATTTGAATTATTCTTTCGGGATAGTCTTAGTTTTATAAACCCACTTAAATGTAATGAATTCCTTTCCTTTAGGAATATATACTAGCTCCCATGTTTGATTATTTTATATTGCATGCATTTCTTCATCCATTGCTTCACACCATTTATTATCTTTAATTTCCTCCTCAAAATAAATTGGATCAACTATTGTTGAAAATAAAGAAAAATTAATCAATTCATCTTCATTTTCTTCATACCTTAACTTATAATAGATATCTTGAACACTCCTCACTATTCCTTGATGTTGGCATGAGTTTGATGATGATGAAGATGCTTCATTTTTGGTATTTTTATTTTTTGTTGGCTGCTACCATTTGAAGATTCAACCCTTCGTGAAATGGGTGTCCAACTTGCTACATTATTTTTTTCCATCTGTTGGTTCAACAACAATAATAATTGCATTTATTTTTTCTTGTGACTGCTCCACTTCTTGTGCATATCCCCAAGATGCATCCTCAATGAATTGAACATCTCTACTGATTATAATCTCTTTTGTGACTAGATTATAAAATATGTAAGATTTTGATTTCTCACTATATGCAATAAAAATGCACTTCTCTCCTTTATTATACCATTTTAATCTTCTTTTCTTTGGCACCTGTTCATATTATACACACCCATAAAATCTCAAGTGTTAAACACTTGGATTTATTCCACTCGATGCTTTTTGAGGTATTTTGTTCCACACCCTCCTTGTACGACATCTATTCAACAAGTAAATTGTTATCCCAACTGCTTCTGCCCAAATTTTTTAGACAATCCTCTTGCCTTCAACATGCTTCTTGTCATTTCTTGAATGGTTCTATTATTCCTTTTAGCTAGACCATATTTCATAGTTATTCCCATCAAATATTAGGGGTTGTTACCACAAGTTATTGTTTGTAGAAGCCATTAAAAATCAACCCAGAAAATAAATCTCAAACCTACGAGCTATTGAAATTTTTATATTTGATCCAACAGCCTAATCTCTTATACAAATTTTTTAGAAAACATTTGGTGCCAACTAAAACCAACACATGGAAAGACATAACAAAAACAAAAAATCACACAAAATATATCTATTATATTTGATTTCAAAAAGCTTTTACAAACTCAAAACTATGAATTTTTAAATTATTTTCATTCTTTTTGTGTCTAATTTTCTGTTTCTTTTTCTTACAATAATTTTTCTTATGCTTCATGTTGCTGCATGCATCAATCTAAAATATTCCTCCATTATATTCTTCATAATATTCCTTCTTTATTCTTTTTCTTTGTGTGCTACTGCAAGTGTAATCTTCTTCTTTTCTATATTCCCCTCTTTATTATATTCCTTGAGTTTCAGCTCTTTGTATATTCTCCTCTGAGCTATTTGTGCTCTGCATCTATATTCTATGCTACTGAATATATATTATTTCGTTTTGTATTTTCTATTATATATATATATATATATATATTATATATATATGTATATATATATATATATATATATATACTGCTTTCACGTGTCGTCTATTTATAATGACACACAACCACCTGGACTCAACACTGTTATTGATTATTTTTGAGGTATTTTGTTCCACACACTCCTTGTAGGATATTTATTCAACAAATAGACCGTTATCCCAACTGCTTCTGCGCAAAATTCTTTAAACAATCCTCTTGCCTTCAACATGCTTCTTGTAATTTCTTGAATGGTTCTATTCTTCCTTTTAGCTAGACCATATTTCATAGTTCCTCCCATAAAATATTAGGGGTTGTTACCACAAGTTACTGTTTATATATGTCATTAAAAATTAACCTAGAAAATAAATCTGAAACCTACGAGCTATTCAGATTTTTATATTTTCTCTAACATCCTAATCTCTTATACTAGTTTTTTAGAAACATTTGGTGCAACTACAACCAACATATGGAAAGACACAACAAAAACACAAAATCACACAAAATATATCTATTATATATGATTTAAAAAATAATTTACAAACTCAGAGCTATGAATTTGTAAATTATTTGCATTCTTTTTGTTTAAATTTTTGTGTCTAATTTTTTGTTTCTTTTTCTTACAATAATTTTTCTTATTCTTCATGTTGCTACATGCATCAATCTACAATATTCCTCCATTATATTCCTTCTTTCTTTTTTCTTTTTCTTTGTGTGCTACTGCAAGTGTATTCTTTTTCTTTTCTATATTAGCCTTTCTGTTATATTCCTTGAGTTTCGGCTCTTTGTATATTCTCCTCTAAGCTATTTGTGCTCTGCATCTATATTCTATGCTACTAGATATATATTTTCCCCTTTTGAATTTTCTATGCTACTGCACACACACACACACACACACACACACACACACACACACACACACACACACACACACACACACACATACACAGAAACTGCTTTCACATGTCATCTATTTATAATAAACTGTGCCTTGTTCTGGGGCTCTCATGTCCTCTAGAGATCATCTCCAAAATGAGTGACAAAATTCTACCACATGTCGTGCAATGGATGGTAGATCGATGCCCACTGAATTTTCTTGATCAAACTTGGAGCCGATGGGATTATAAGCTATGGCTAATTCCATGATGTTCATGTCAGGTGTTTCTAAAAACAAAGAGGAGGGAAAAATCATGTCGCGTGGACTATGGATTTGGTAGGGAATTCAAAACACAATAGCCACAAAATAAAACGGCCAAAAAATATTATGCATGTTCAAAATGGTAGAGAAAAGATGGGGGACAAAAAAATTGAAATATTCACTAGGCTCAAGATTACAGAGCATAATAAATTCCGACATTCCTGAAATCCTAAACCTTACACAGTTACATGAAAAAACAATATAATAAAAATGTATTAGAGTGTCTCATTCAATTTAATGACATCGTCTTATTACAAGAGAGTCCAATCGATAAATTACTGAGAAGAGGTCAATAAATTTAGGCCCAACTATATATAACCATTCATAGTTATCGATGAATCAAAAAATGGATCTTGCCTCCTCTATATAATTGAGATAAATTAGATTGAATAGCCTATAAACCTCCTCCAAATCAAACACTATTACATATAGTGTAATTATTTTAAATTATACACTATTCTTCTTGCATTTTACTATGTATTTTTACTCCATTTATTATGCACATGCATCAAACATCATTTTCTAATTAAGTCCCTAATTTTAAGTCCACATCGAACCATTTATAAAACATATTTTTCTGGCAACCCATGTACTATTATCCATTTCTCATCATCATCTTTGATGTCAAGATATGATTAATATCTCATGATTAGGCACCCTAACTATCTTGATAGCATTATCATTGTATGAAACTTGGTGAAACAAAATGAATTTGCTTTATAAAAATTCTAAAAATTACTTGTGACATATCTCCCATTGGTTTCTCTCTGTGGAATTAACACTAGCATATTTGTTTGTAAAATCCTCACTCACCCTCCTCTTTTTTTTTGGTGTTGAGCCTTACACCATGTTAGTTGGCGTATGGGAGAAAGGTTTTCTCTCTTAAAAAATATGATGAAGTAAAAGGATACAAATAAGGAAAATAAATTATCAATGCTTGTACATCACTCTCCTTTTCCTTTCCTTAATGACGAGCCTTCACATATTATCAATTGCAGGGGCCAACATATGGGGGTGATGACCTTATTTACCTATGTTAAGTCTTTGGTAATGAGTCCTTACTTATTCATAGTCACATGGGGCTTTGAATGGGGGTACTCAATAACCCAAGTAAAGTGTTAGAAAATGATAAATGAGAGAATTATGATCCATGCACTTACCTAGTTATTCATGTACATATAGAAACACTTAAGTTTTAATTGTCTCATCACAATATTTATTTCTAGAACCATCATTCCAATAAATGTTTACATATTCTAGTCCAAGTGCTTTAAAATATGGTTATTAGAATCCAATATTGTAGATATTGGAATACATAATTTTAGTTTATGGAATTGTAGTGCCCACACTTTTATAGCTCAGTTACTTGTTGTTCCTCTTACTATTGGACATGTTTTGATAGGGATTTGATATGTTTTAAACATTACATTAGGAGATTTGATCTGATTAGAAATGTGTTGACATTTAGGCGTATAACGCCAATTTAGCTTGATTACTATGTTGGTTGCTTTATCTTATGATTTCATGCATACTAATTGATATGATGTTATTTTGGAACGTAAGTATATTGTTGGATACTCACTTTGTTGCATGTTGGGATTCTATGGATACATGTCATTTTATCATTATGACTAACTTATGGTGAATTATGTATAGTTGTGCACATTGTCACACTTTCAATTCTAGAAAGATGATATGTTAGTCTAGAATTCATTGATATTTTATTTAGTAGTTAATTTATATTTTATCAGATAGGTGCATTTAATGTGTACAATGAGTGTGTAGGTGACAGGTCACAGGAGAACATGGGACTCAGGCTAGCTACGCAACTTTGCACAAGCATCCCACGGGCTAAGTCCTAGCCATGTTCATTGTGTGAGGCCTTAATATTGGAGTTATTGTTTTGGGCACCATGGGTGACCCTCATTTGTAATGTAATATGTCTTGTAATTATTAATTTTTCTTAGGGTGTTTAGTTTGTGTTGTAAGATTGTTTTGGGGAATTAATGACCCCACTTGCATTAAGTTTTGAATTAGTTTAATGATGCAGTTAATCAAAAGGGTTTAGGGTTACATGTGAACCCTTGGGTGGTCCCCACACTCTCTACCCTTGTGCCAAATTTTCCAAACCAGAAATTGAGTTATTTTGGGCATTTTTAGGGACCCCTTTATTTAAGGATGAATAATTATTTTTCAATGTGGGTGAAAATTATTTAAAAGAAAAATGTGTGTGTGTGTGTGTGTGTGTGTGTGTGTGTGTAATTTAATAGAAGCTAAATAAATAAAATTAATTAGAAATAAATGTTTTAGCAATTCGGTTAAAATTAGATTGTTATGAATTTAATTATGTAATGAGAATGGTTAGGTGAAACATTAGACCTCATTATATAAAAACAAAAAAAAATCACCTACTTTTTAGTTTGTTTTCCGGTGTCCCAAGGTGGGGCATTACATTTGGTATTAGAGCAGAGGTTCGCACATGGGGACACTCTGGGTAATCAATCAACCAGTTAATAACATTGGTAATAACATTAAAATTAAATAAACAAATAAAATAATTAAACATTTTCCGCAACCATTTAATAACCTCTTCACCACCTTATATATTGGATGGCACCCAAGAGGGGATGATCAGCTAGAAGCTTTGGGCATAGTGCACCTACGCGGGAGCCATCGGCACCCAAATTTGGGCCTCAGATATTAGTGGTCCTACAACAGCTGATGGGCATTGTGTAGCAGCGTCTTCCACCACCGTAGGAGGTTAGAGAGGAGATTCCATTGGGAGACGAGGAGCTGATAGGTGATGACACACATTTAGAGCTGCCAGAGCATGATACACCGAGGTGGGAGAGGTCATGTAGCCCTTTTGTTCATCATGAGAGGGTAGCCTCGTACCTTCATAGCCACTCACACAGTCTCAAGGGACCATTTGGGGATAGGTGACCCCTCTCACCTATTGGTTTGCATCGCCAGGATCAAGATACAGAAAGTGTGATCAGGGATCTTCTCTGCTTACAGCCACCTACTTACACCAACTCTATAGATGGCTTTGGGGCTGAGTCATGGCTCCTTATCTTAAATAATTGATTCAGCTTGCACTCTTACGAGAGCAATGTCAAGGCAAGGTTCACTATACACCTCCTTCAAGACACAACAGTCATTTGGTGGAGGAATGAGGAGTGGAAGCTCCATTTGACTCAAGAGACAATAACCTAGGAGTTGTTTGAGGAGTGATTAAAGGCCCACTATATGTCATAGCATTTCATGTAGAAGACAATTGATGAGTTTCACGACTTATGACAGGGATCTGGCACAATAGCTTAGTATGAGAGAAGGTTTTTGGATCTTCTGTAGTATGTGGATTACCTATAAGATGAGAAATTATAGGTTAACAGGTTTATTCGAGGCCTTAATGCAGATATAGCAGGAGTAGTTAGGATGTTATCTCCTCCCACACTTGAGAAGGCTATTGAGAAGGCCTACTTAGCTGAGGAGAACAGGACCAAGGCATAGGAGCACCAAGATAGAAACAAGAGCAAGTTTCAGGAGAGGATACAGGCCTTCCAGAGTCAGAGGTCATGGGGTACAGCACCACCCCCTAGAGGAGGATTCTAGCCTCCGCCAGCAGCCATGAGGGCTCCACCGCACCCACAGTAGCAAGACGCAACATCATGGCCACCAGCAGCAGAGGGCTAAATAGACTCAGAGGTTTTGAGAGAGGTGGCACTAGAGGAGGTTTTGGTGGAGCCAGGGATAGGAGGCATAGGGTACTCAGCAGGTACAGCCAACTCGCATGTAGTAGTCTGCTAGGGTTGGACGGCAGGATCAGTACACCAGAGTATAGGAGGGACCCCATCTCAGAGGGGTACAGGAGGATGTTTCATTTGTGGATCTCCTGATCACTATGTGTGTATGTGCCCACACAAACCCAATACCATGGATGCACAGAGAGCCACTAGATCTGAGTAGATGGTGGGTGATGTAGGACATGCTCATCATGTATATGCAGCAGTTGAAAACTGCCAGGCTAAGCATCAGGACATAGTCATTGAGATGATAGGTACTATCAGGGGTATTTCTATCTCAGTACTTTTTGATTCAGGTGCTTCAGATTCTTTTATATCACCTTCTATAGTGGACCAGTGTGGGCTAGTGGTGGCTAGGCAACCAGATAGTTGGCAGGTTGAGTTGGCCTCTGGGGCTAAACTCACCATGGACTCATATGTGGAGAGTTATGTACTTGATTTAGGAGCCTTCTCCACTACACTTGACCTCCGAGTTATTCCTCTAGGATCATATCAGGTAGTATTGGGTATGGATTGGCTCGAGGCTCATTGAGCTAAGGTGGATTGCAGAAATAAGGTCATTGAGTGTCAGGATTATCTTAGGAGTGTAGTTGTGATTTCAGGGATGAAGAGACCTATCTCTTTTGCATGATCTCGGCTAAGAAACTCAAGAAAAGCATGCGTAAGGGATTTCAATTTTTTGCTATCACCATCAGTGACTGATCAGAGAGCACTCTAGAGCATTCACCCTTGGATGATCATGCAGTTTTGAGGGAGTATGCCGATGTGTTTCCAGGTGAGCTTCCAGGGATACCACCCCGCAGAGAGGTGGATTTCACCATTGATTTAGTACCTGGATCTGCACCAGTTTCTAGGGCACCCTATCAGATGATGACTCCAGAGCTTCATGAGCTCAAGATTCAGTTAGAGGAGTTGTTAGATAAGGGTCTCATTCACCCTAGTGTATCACCTTGGGGAGCACCAGTCATATTTGTGAAAAAGAAGGATGGTTCTCTCAGGCTTTGTGTTGACTTCAGACAACTTAACAAAGTCACAATAAAGAACCGTTATCCACTCCCTAGGATTGATGACTTGTTTGATCAGATGCGGGGAGTGAGAGTATTCTCCAAAATCGATCTCAAGTTAGGGTACCATTAGTTGTGCATATCAGATGCAGACATTCATAAGACAACATTTCACACACGTTATGGGCATTATGAGTTCACAGTTGTTCCATTTGGATTGACCAATGCCCCAGCTATCTTCATGAGCCTCATGAATGGAGTATTTAGGACCTTTCTGGATCACTTTGTCTTAGTGTTCCTAGATGATATATTAATATATTCTCATTCCGAGGAGGAACAAGAGGAGCATTTGAGGACAGGTACTTCAGGTTTTGAGAGAGCAGAAGTTGTATGGGAACTTGGAAAAATGTAGCTTCTTTCAGACAGAGATTCAGTACTTGGGTCATATCATATCAGGTGAGGGTATCTCAGTAGATCCCTCTAAGATACAGGCTATCATGGACTGGCCAGTGCCCACATCAGTTACTGAGGTAAGGATTTTTATGGGTTTAGCAGGTTATTACCACAGGTTTGTACAAGACTTCTCTAGGATTGCTCACCCTATTACTTCTCTTCAGAGAAAAGGGAAGAAGTTTGATTGGTCAGAAAAGTGTGAGCAGGCCTTTCAGTTGCTTAAGGAAAGGTTAACCATGGCACCCATCTTAGCAGTTCCAGACCCTACAGAGGATTTTGTTGTTTGTACTGATGCATCACTAGAGGGTTTGGGAGTAGTTCTTATGCAGGAGCATTAGGTTATTGCCTTTGAGTCTCGTAAGCTCAAGGACTATGAGCTTAACTACCCTACTCATGACTTGGAGCTTGCAGCAGTTGTTCATGCACTTGTGCATTGGTGACATTTCCTTTTGGGTAGACCTTTCATTTTGAGGATAGATCATCGTAGCTTACAACATATCTTCTCACAGTTGAACCTCAACGCTCGTCAACGGTGTTGGATGGAGTTCCTATGTGAGTATGACATGGAGGTGCAGTATATCAAAGGAAAGGAAAATGTTGTTGTAGATGCACTTAGTAGATGATGACATGTGCTTGCTTCATTGACACTTCAGTCAGATTTGAGAGGCAGGATTCTTGAGCACCTTCCAGAGGACAGGTTTTATGAGGGAGCTAGACAGATGTTGGAGTCACAGGGTTCATTAGAGGGCAGATATTTTGGGTGTGTTTTAGAGACAGATGGTTTACTTTGGTTCCATAGGTGCATCTATGTGCCTAAGTCAGGTGATCTATGTAGCTTCATCCTTACAGAGGCACATCGAGCCCCATATGTAGCACACCCAGGAGTGAAGAAAATGCACGCTGATCTAAGGGAGTTATATTATTGGCCAGGTCTTCGACGGGACATAGCAGATTTTGTTGCACATTTCCTTGAGTGTCAGAGGGTCAAAATAGAGCATTCTCATCCCACAGGACTCTTACATCCTCATGATATTCCCGAGTGGAAATGGGATGTGATCTCCATGGATTTCATAGTCAGACTTCCTATGTCTTCTTATCATCATGATGCCATTATGGTCACCGTGGATAAGTTGACCAAGGTTGCGCACTTTTCGCCAACCAAGGTCACCTATAATGCACAGGCCATCACCAAAGTATTTATGGAGGACATTGTTAGGTTGCATGGGATTCCGAAGACCATCATCAATGACAGGGATACCATCTACACTTCAGTTTTCTGGACTTCCTTTCAGACTGCTCTGGGTACTCAGATTAATTTCAGTTCAGCTTATCATCCAGAGATAGATGGACAGAAAAAGAGAGTTAATCAGGTACTGGAGGACATGTTGAGGATGTATGTGATGGACCAGCAGAAGAAATGGGAAGATTATTTGAATTTAGTTGAGTTTACCTACAACAACATCTATCATAGTTCCATTGGTATGGCTCCTTACCAGGCTTTGTATGGATGACCTTGTAGGACACCTTTGAGTTGGGACAGACTAGATGACAGGATTATTTTGGGACCAACTTATCTACAGGATTTAGAGCAGCAGGTTGTTCTGATTAGACAACATCTTGAGTAGGCTAGAGCATGCCAGAAGGTGTATGCAGACACCAAGAGGATTGATCGTCACTTCTCAGTGGGTGACAAAGTCTTCTTGAGAGTTTGTCTGCATAAGAGTCCAAATCCGTTATGGAAAGGGTTCTAAGCTATCGCCTCATTTTGTGGGGCCTTTTGATATTTTAGAGGTCATCGGTCCAGTTTCCTATCACCTAGCTTTGCCACCACACCTTGCATGGGCCCACGATGTTTTCCATGTTTCTGTACTATGTAGATATGTACCAGATGTTTCTCATGTTTTGGATTGGTCAGCATTATAGGTAGAGGATGGAGGACAGTGGAGACTGGAGCCCATACACATACTGGAGCACCAGAGGTTGGCCCTTCGGGGTCGAGACTTGGACAAGGTTAGAGTGCAGTGGGAATGATATGATGAGACAATAGCTACCTGGGAGGATGTGACACCTTTGAGGGCTAGATATCCCTATCTCTTTCAGTGACTTCCAGGAGGAAGTCTAATTTTAGTAGAGGGGGATGTAGTGCCCACACTTTTATAGCTCAGTTACTTGTTGCTCATTACTCATAGACATGTTTTGACAGAGATTTGATATGTTTTGGACATTACATTAGGAGATTTGATCTGATTAGGCATGTATGGACATTTAGGCGTATAACACCGATTTAGCTTGATTACTATGTTGTTTGCATTATCTTATGATGTCATGGATACTAATTGATATGATGTTGTTTTGGAACGTAGTTATATTGATGGATACTCAGTTTGTTGCATGTTGGGATTCTATGGATACATGTCATTTTATCATTATGACTAACTTATGGTGAATTATGTATAGTTGTGCACGTTGTCACACTTTCGATTCCAGAAAGATGAAATGTTAGTCTAGAATTCATTGATATCTTATTTAGTAGTTGATTTATATTTTATCAGACAGGTGCGTTTAATGTGTGCAATGAGTGTGTAGGTGACAGGTCACAGGAGAACGTGGGACTCAGGCCAGCTACGTAACTTTGCACAAGCAGCCCATGGGCTAAGTCCTAGCCATGTTTATTGCTTGAGGCCTTAGTGTTAGAATTATTGTTTTGGGCACCATGGGTGACCCTCATTTGTAATGTAATATGTCTTGTAATTATTAATTTTGCTTAGGGTGTTTAGTTTGTGTTGTAAACTTGTTTTGGGGAATTAATGACCCCACTTGCATTAAGTTTTGAATTAGATTAATGATGTACTTAATCTAGAGGGTTTAGGGTCACATGTGAACCCTTGGGTGGGCCCCACACCCTCTACCCTTGTGCCAAATTTTCCAAACCCGAAATTGGGTTATTTTGGGCATTTTTAGGGACCCCTTTTTAGTTTGGGAGTTCCCTTAACATAAAAATGAGCCCTTGGACCCTACCTAATAGGTAGGGGGGCTTATTTCCAAGGCTAGAGGGAGTTTTCCCTCCCTTTTTGCCTCTTGTTTGGTCACATCCATGTAAGGGGTATGGATTAGTGTGCTTGTTAAAAGTTGCACAAGAATTGTTTTGTTATCATTTAGAGTAATTTGGGAGAAGAGGGCTAAAATTCATTTTATCCTTTCTCTCTTTTGTTTTGGCATCTTTGACCTTGAAGGAGGAGAGGGGTGACACATGTCACCCCCTCATTTGTGAGGATTTTTTCTTGCTCCTCTTCAAATTCCCCCTCATGGGAAAAGAAGAGAATTTTTTTTTTGGAGCTTTTGCTTGGATGCTTGTGGATTTGGAGCTAGAGTTTGCTTGAGTCAAGAAGTGGAAAAGATTGAAGTTGGAAAGATTTTTGGAGAGCTTTCTTTGAGGTAGGTCTCTTAAGCCTTATTGTATGTGTTGTATTCATGCTAGTTGTTAGATTTTTGTTTACTTGGAAATGTGGTTGTTGCATGTGGATTTTTATTTATTGTTACTTGTTCTTTTTGCTCCCTCCATCATATGGCATGATGGAGTTTTGGAGTTGTGGGGGAAGAGAGAGGGATTTTTCCCTCTCAATCCTCATAGGCTTGATGGGAAAGCCTTGTAGGATTTAGTTATTCCCCTCAAATGGTTTGAGGTGGGGAAGTTGGTTCATTTGGCTTGAACCTCCTTCCCCATTCTTGGTAAGGAAACCCCTTTGGGGTTTGAAAATCCTTCCAAGAAGGATTTGGTGAAAGGGTGGAGAAATAAGGAGGGCTTGAATGAATTAGGAGAAATAAGGAGGGTATGGAGATCTTGTTTTAATGCAACTATTGTTGGTTACAACTTTTGGAGAACTTCTCTCCTCTCTTCCCCATTTGTTTTAGAGGTAGAACTCGGGTTCTCCTCTTTTCATCTTTGTAAAATTTGGAGTCTTGTTTATACTTTGTCTTGTTTTCATGTGGATGTATCATTGTTTGTTCACCCTCACTCTTGTGCAAGTTGTGGTTAGTTGTCCTCTTTCCCATGGGCTTGGGGGAGGCTAGCATGCATCCCAACCTTGGGAAAGGCATGTAATGATGCCTATGGTTGGGTGGCAAAACAAGCTTCTTCTCCTTGTTTGGATTCCTTGAAGGCATTTGAAGTTGGATGTTTCTCAAAGTTGGAGTTTGTGGACTTCTTGATCTCCCTTGTAACTCTAAGGATATGGCCTTGTGGAAACTAGTACTTCTTGTAAACCCCTTATTTTGTAATTTGCATTCTTGAAAACTTGAGTCAAACTTTATCTTTGGAAATCTCCTTATCATATTGTATTTCACTTGTAACTCATTTAATTAGTAGTTATGTATTTTGAAATAACATTTGAAATATTAATTTGAGTCGATTGTAAATGAAAATTGAAATAACTCTTCTTTTTGAAATGAGAAGTTGATTTTGAAAGCATGTCCCTTCAAAAGAAAATATCATAATTTTTTGATATCTTGCTTGTGTGTGCAAATCTGAAAATATTAAATTAGTATCATTTGAAAGAAAATAAATCTAATACATGGAGCTTTGGATTAATTCTATGGAAATGTTATTCTTCTTGCAATATGTCTTTTCTTGTAAATTTATTAGTAGCATTATGGAATATAATGGACTTAGTTTTTCTTCCTTTCTTTGTGAAAGATTAAGAATTTCATTTATTAGGAAATCCACTATGAATGTGTATTCTTCCTCTCTAAGATTTAAGTTTATTCAAAATTTTCCCTCTTCATTTGGAAAACTTGTGCTTATTTTAAAAATATTTTAGTATGGACAGTTGAATTCCTTTTAGCTATTTTTCTGCATTAGAGTAACAAGAAAATTTATCTATTATTATCATCTTGAATTAATTTGTTTATATGCTATAAATACTACATATATATCAATGTATGTATGTTTTTGTATATAGTTATAATATAGTTATATTATATAGAATATATATTATATTCCCTTTTATATTATAATCTAAATAAACTATATTATATATATATATATATATATATATATAAATAATTAAAATGTATTACAAAAAAAAAGAATTGAATTTGTTTTAAAGTTTTTATAAACAAAAAAAAATATAAAACAAATATGGGGGAGGCCGAACACTCCCCCGACCGCCATGCCCTACGGGCACCCCAACCTGCCCCCCCATGATTTTTCCCCCTCCATGCCACCCGGGGACCTGTCCCCCCCGCACCTGTCCTCCACACCTGTGGAGTCTCCACAACCCTGACCTCCCTCCCTTTGGCCTGTCCTCCCTCCATTGTCCCTTCTCCCTTCGCTGCCCACTCCAAACCCCCACTGTCGGCCACAACCCCACTGTCCCTCCACACTTCCCCTCCTCTCCCCGTCGCCCTATTCCTCCTTCATTAATTCCCTCCCCCCCTTTTAAAAAAAACCTCCCCCCTTCAAAACATACATAAATAAATATATATTTATCAATAAAACAAGAAAACAAAAAAAATACCAAAACATTTTTGAATGGATGGTTTCAAAAAAAAGAGACATAAGAAACAATACAAGCTTCCATGGCTTCCCCACCCTTGACCTGCAAGAAGGAACAAAAGTAAAATTAACAATGAGAGGAAAATAATATGGAAAAGAAAAGAAAAGAAAGAGATAAAGAAGTTTAGGGCACAAATTTTGATCTAGGGTTGAGATTTGTTTAATCCTAGGGCTCAAATAAAACCCTGCTCACATTAAGTCATGGGTTTTTGGTGGGAATGGTCTTTTAAATTAAAAAGGGGGTGTGGGTAAATATATGTATTGGGGGATGAATTTATTTAAGGATGAATAATTATTTTTCAATGTGGGTGAAAATTATTTAAAGGAAATATATATATATATGTGTGTGTGTGTGTGTGTGTGTGTGTGTGTGTGTGTGTGTGTGTAATTTAATAGAAGCTAAATAAATAAAATTAATTAGAAATAAATGTTTTAGCAATTCGGTTAAAATTAGATTGTTATGAATTTAATTATTTAATGAGAACGGTTAGGTGAAACATTAGACCTCACTATAAAAAAAAATTACTGTAAGATCTAAAAATTATTAAATTTAGGAGAAATCATGGAAAAATAGATGAAACACTTGTATACAAAAATAAATTAAAAAATAATTACTTTCAATTGAAATAAAACAATAGAATCTTCTTTGAAAATGTTTTTTAAGTAAATAATTTATATTGAATTGAAATAAACTACATTTATTATGTGCTTTCATTATAATAAACTTACTTTCATTACTATACAAATTTATCTAAATTCAATAGGTGTAATTTTGTAATTTGAACTAAATAATTATTTGAAAACACCTAACACCAACTAGAAATAATGGTAATTGTGATATGTGAAGCACCAACTTCAGATAACACCTAGCACCAACTAGATGAAATACTAAGCACCCACTCAGTTGATAGAGAAAGAAGCACCAACTCCTTCTATTCTAAGCACCTACTTAGATAATTCAAAAATGTAAATGACCATTTAGTGTCTTATTTCTTGATGGAATAATTAGAGACAATTTATGAGAACATTGTTTAACAATTTGAAATCCACCTATTTTTTTGACTTATGCACCGTCAAGAATTTCATTAAAAGCTAGTCTTAGTTCAGTTGCCTTAACTATATCTCTGATCTCATAACATTGTGATTAGTGTATACACTATATTATCAATTGTTATGCCCTCTATTCTTCACAAATTCACTTATTTGATCTTCTAAGTTTTGGCATAACTGAATCTTGTTTCAACCTTCTATATTTTTCACTCACTATTATCTGCCTTTACATAATATCAATCAACAATTATATCTAGGTTCATTGTTTTCTCTATCTTTCTTATTATCTCTATTTTTTAACTTTTCAAGAACACCATCTACTAGA
The DNA here is from genome assembly GCA_019776745.2 of Taxus chinensis. NCBI lineage: Eukaryota > Viridiplantae > Streptophyta > Pinopsida > Cupressales > Taxaceae > Taxus > Taxus chinensis. The sequence continues at coordinate 68,094,206 of CM034157.1, forward strand.
GAGAAAAATTAAATTATAAGAAGAATGTTCATCTCTTCAACTTCCCTGAATTCAACTCATCATTATCTTTTTGTCTCCATTTACAAAACAACCTTTCAAGTCCTTTTCCAAATTTGAGCATCAAACATACCTCATGACCTTTCAAATCTCCCTTTTATTTTTGAGCTTGAGGTAAAGAGTTTTATTTTTGAAATGAAATAAGGAAAGGATTTCTTTTTATCTTCTTCTTGAATTGAAAGAGCATTTCATGTAATTTACTTTATGAGTGACATTTCAATGTCCTATTTGAGTTGAAATAGAATGAGATTCACTATCTGTGGAATCATTTCAACCTTCTCAAACTCCAGAAACCATTCACCTTCCTTTTTCATAATCTTGAAAGATGAGTAATGAAAATCATGTAGGTTTTTGACTTCTTATTCAAAGAAGAAGAATTGTTATCCAAGATTCACCCCTCGAGGTAAATTTTGATAACATGCATCAAATTCTTGAGTCCTGAGCAAGTAGATTGATTCAATGCCAAAAATCATGTTTTTGGGGCCCCTTTGGCTTCTCTCTAACTCTCCCATCCAAGAAAAAATCCCAACGAGTTAGAAAAAATTGAAAAAATGAAGTCGCAGGCTTGTTTTAATGCATTGCAGGTCTGAAGGTTGCGGGTCGTACCAAGGTTCGTCGTACCAATTTTGGGGCTGAAATACAAAGGAATAAGCAAATTCAGAAATTTTTGGCCCAGGAGGTCCGCAGGACAGTTGGGACGTCAGGACGCATAAAGCTGAAATGGCTGCAGGAAGTGAAAATTAGCAAAAGTGAAAGTTTTTGTTCCGCGCGGTCTAGGACAGTTGGGCCAAAAGTATGCGCGGGACTTGAATCGTCTGATTTGCCGCAAGTCAGTCAATTATGGGTGGTACAAATATTTTTGTCAAGGACAGCTAGGCCAAAAGTATGTGCGGGACGTGAATAAACCGATTTTCCATAAGTCAATCAATTATGGGTGACACGAAGATTTTTGTCAGGGATAGTTGGGACAAAAGTATACGCAGGACGCGCAAAGGTGAAATCACTGCACAAGGAGCCAAGCTAGGCCTGAATCAGATGATGTGAAAGAACACGGACTTGATTTTACTGTGTCTAGTACAGCTGGGACATGCAGACCTGATTTTTTCACAATACCCACAAATCAAAGAGAAAAGTCAAAGTTTGCCTCCAGAAACTTCTAACAGCCATAACTTTTGACTTTGAGCTCCAATTTTCATAAAATTAGACTTTCCTATAAATACCAATATAGATCACTTGGAATGAGCACGACATCCTCTGCCTCAAAAAAAATTTATTAATTTTAATGAGAGTAGATATATTTAAATAAAATAAACATATTTGGCTCAAGATAGTTAATGGTCATTCCCGTCAAATGACAGAAAACACCTGCCAGACCCAAAATAGCTGCTCGCACTCTGGAGGTCATAACTTTTGCATAGAAATTAACTTTTATTATTTCTCAACAAAATCACACAAAATTGGTACTGTTGGAATCATGTCTCTAAGCTTGATGCACATAGATCAAGAAATTCTAGATGTGATGAGAAATTGATGGGGATTTTTCATAAAAGGTGGCCGGGTTCATGACAATGTTTTATTTGGTAGTTAAAATTTTTGGGAGAGCAATTAAGAGGCATGGTCATCATTCTTTCTCTGTTGCAGCACTTAGGATAGTATGGGGATGATTTTTCAAGTATCATACAATCATTTCAATCTATTTAATGTATCTTACAAGTGGTTGAAAGACATATTTTTGGATTTCCATTTCCCCCTTCTCTCTCTCTCATAAGGATGTTCATAATAATGAATGCAGAACATGCATTTGAAGGGATGTAAGTGATTTTTTTCTGTTTTCTATAAATTGGAGTGTTGGGCTCATTGAGAAAAGGTCATCCCTAAACATCCTTTTAGTTTTCTGGTAGCAAAGCTCTGTTAAAATTGATTTTTTAAGCCAATGTGCTGCAGTCCCTTATAGTGTACTCCTTGCATGGTGATCCAGTCCCTTATATAGTTTTCTCCTAAGTTATTTTTCTTGTAAGAGATTGAATTGTGCATATCATGAAGCAATAAAATACAAGTTTGTGGATGCATCTTCCCCTACTATGATTTCTTTTCTTGCATTCTTATTGCCCCTCCAACCTTGATTACAAGCATATCGTGTCTACCTTTATGCTCTTGTATGGATTTATCATCATTGTGTATGATTTTATTGAATAGGAAATGTTGTTGTGAATGTATTTTGCTAGATTGTGGAGAACTGTCATCACCCCTTCTAGTGTGCACTTTTCTTCTGTATCTCACACATTGGACGACTACTCTCACACCCATCCTTTTTTGGTGTTTCACCACTTTAGTGTAGGATTTCATTTTCATGCATTAGGAGACCCTCCACTTGGTGAAATAGAATAAGAAGATATGTAAGAATCCTCTCCTTGGTCCCTTGAAAATTTAGATTAGGAAAGATAGTCTCACCTGCATTAGAGTAGATTGTAGCAGGTAGGTTAGGAGCAAGAACCAACTTTCTCTGGAGGTCTATCTCAAGTAGCAAGTACCAAAACTTGGAGATAGTACCCATGTTATCCAATCACATTGTGGTATTCTTGGTTGTTCTTCTAAAACCCTCCCAACTTGGTAACTTGGTACCTTTTGCTCAAGTATATGCACTTGTGTAAACATAAGGGTGTTGTGATTTGGTGATAATAAGAATATTGCAATGGTCTTAAATTTGAGTGACTCTTGACCTTCATCAATGAACTCTCAACTCGAGAAGCGTATTTGAGAAGAATTATTATTGAGATTTTTATTTTAAAATATTTAGACTAAATTCATTTGACATTGAACTGATATCTTGAATTTTTCATTTTGTAGGTGATGATAGCAAGATAAAAGCTTAAAATGAGTAAAACAATGACTGTGCATAGCACTGAAAACTTTATATTATCGAATGGACCCTTATCAAACTAAGAAAACACTTATTTATGATTTTTTAATCATATCATGCTTGATTCCTCAAGAAAAACGAACACCACACCATGAATTTCCTTTGAAACATGAAAAACAATCTCTACACCATCAAAACAATGAATAAACACATTTTTTGGAATTTCTTCCATGTTGTTCTCTTTCTACACTTGATCATTTGCAAAAATATTTTTACAATCAATTGGAAATGTCCCCACAGAGATACTATAAAAATTTCATTATTTTTCATTGGTTCATTTGAGAGAACTGATCAAAATGTTTATGCAAAAACCCTGAATCCAGGTTGAAGTGACAGTGAGACCCGTGAACCAATAAAAAAATAATTTCTCCTTTCATAATGCATGGAATTCAAAAATTATTCCTTCTCCATATTCTTGGGGTCGTCCTTCAAGTACTCCAAGAAAAATTCAAATTGAAAGCCTTCCATTGGCTCCCAGTCATCTAACAAATGTGCATAATGATCAAGAGTTGAGTTTAAGCATAATGAGACATGTTACATTAGAAGTATTGATTTTCATAGGAGAATGATTAGGTCTTATTTTCCTTCCTAAACACTCAAAATCACATTCAAGATCCAAAAAAATACATCTATGTGAGCCTTTCATTTCAACTTTCTCAGTGTCATTTCATGCATAGTATCATAGTCAACTGAGCATCCAAGGCATAATCCAGGACATGGTGAAAACTGAGTTTTTGAGCTTGAAGTATGCTGAGCCAATCCATGGGTTGCATCATCTTCAGTAATGTTAAATTTAAGGGAAAAAGACAAATTTCCAACTCAAATAACCATTTTGCACATTTTACCCTAATTGTGCCTTCATGATTGAATGAGGTTGGCCTTGCATAACTGAGATGGAACTTCTAGGGTGGTAATGCTTGATTTTGATGCTAGTAGACACTATAAAATGGTGAGATCATCATTTAACTTTGAAGATATGTAAAAATTACTAATATTGACATGAAAACCAAAGGAAAAATGACTCATTGCAAGTCAAAGCTTTAAGAAACCAGCCTAAGAGGAGAAATATCTTGTCAGAAGAATGCTCATATCTTATTTAATACTAATCCAATTCACCTAATTTTTTGTGAAATGTATCATAATTGGAGTCCTATAAAAAATTTACTTATATTAATTATCTAAAGGAGTATTCATATTTTTTCTTTACACCTAAGAATCCATATAGCTCCAAATGTACTTTTCAAGAAGGTAGTAGTTGAAAAACTCAAATAATTCAAAATCCCCATTACAAAATCTGATGAAATTTTACACGGAGAATTGAAATACATTACTCTACACATTCCAAGTGTTTTTTAGCTATTATTTTTCCTTTGAAGCCCTAACCAATCTAATTTTCAAGAAATAATAATTGAGTTCCCCGAGGGCAGTTTTGGCTAGAAGTAACATTTTGATCCAAAACCTATTTCTTGACTTTTTGAGCCTTAGAATGAGTCCATTCACCTGTTATACACATCTTATAATAATTTTATTGCTTAAATTTGCACCATAGAGACTCACATGACTCCCATGCACTGAAAGTACATTAATTTGGCTTAGCATGGATTGACAAGAAATCAGGACTCTGTGATTCCCTGGACACACTCCTTCTATGATATAGAAGTAGTGGGACACAAAGGTGGGTAAAAAACTAATGGATTAGATGCTTATAGACACATGATCCTCAAAGGTATACTATAATAATGGGGAAATCAAGTGATGGAGGGCCAAAGGGATCGTATCCCATAGATGTATGACATATCCGGAGATCAATTTGATTGCCCAATGTTTAATAATTCTAGGATTGGGTTCGAGGCAACATGCTTTGAAAAAGATGATAAAGGGTTTTATTTTGAAAAAATATTCATAGGTGTGGAAAATGAGATGAATTGCTAGTTATTATGATAATTGTGGGTGATTTTGGATAAATCGATGGTGATTGAACAAATTATCGGTGATTAGGGTAAAAGTGATTTGTGGGCTATAAAAGGGGTTTGGGTGGTAAATAGTTCATTTGTAGAAACAAAATTTGATGACTACGAGAGCAAAGAAAGAGTGAAAAATACATGTTTTGAGTTTAATGACATCCTCTAGTAGGCATCAAAAACCAACACATGCGGAGGTAAGTTTGATTATGCTTTTTTTTGCTTGAATTTTTTCAAATTTTGATTGTTTACAGTAGATTTTAGGATTTTGGTTGTATGTGTTAGCACACAGATTTCAATTATGGGAATCGTAGGAATCACCGATGATTCATGTGATCACCAACGATTGTGAGAAATCATTGGTGATTTAATTAGAAAAGTTGTGGTTGAATGTTTTAAGAGGCAATTCTTAATTTTTATGGACATTTTTAATGTTTTGATGATAATATGTGTTCTAATGTTTGTTTATGTGTTTGTGTATGTTGGTGGATGTGAATTTGATGATTTTTGACAGGATCCCTATCATTGTGGATGAGGTGAGAAATGACATGTCAGATGAGGATTGGGAGCATGTGAAGGTAATGGGTTTGGGAGGTATCAAGTATTAAAGGAGAGTACATAGATGTCAGGGTTTGATATTGGAAATAATGGAGAGGTGGAATCCTTCAATCTGCACTTTTTGGTTACCCACGGGGGAGATGACTATTACATTGGAGGATGTACATCGAATAATGAGACTACTGGTTTGAGGAGAAGGCTTATACATTATTGATGAGTCTGAGATATTGGATGTGATGAGGAGGTTATATAGGGATGAGGAAAATGATGTGAAGTATTTTTCAAGATGATTTTCATTTCAGGATTTATATTTTCCATCAAGATATGGATGTACGAGGATGACTATGATGATGATGGATATTTCATGTTTTTCCTTGCCTGATTCCAGAGGAGGTATGTTTCTTTGGATGATTACATGGGTTTTAGATGAGATGGTGGAGCATTATAAATTATTAAAGGTGGCACCCAATTTACTTTCTTAGGCATATCGAGAGTTATGGGTCTGGAAGGATCACAAGAGGTATGAGATTGATATTGATTTCTTGTTATAGTGTTGGGTGTATGGGCATATTTCCACTTCTTGGCAATAGGGATTACCATGGGGGATATCTGATAGGAATGTAAGGTTTATGAGGTGGAGATAGGATATTGTTATAATGAGGAGGAAGAGGAATTCTAATTATTATATGGACATGGTGACAGGAATACAGATTGGAGATGTCATTTTGAGAAAATACTTTGATTTTCATGACTTGCTTGAGTATGAGCATGATCTTGCTTGTACACAAAAAGATACATGGGTATAGGCATGGAGAGGGGATGAGTATGAGATGGTTCAGTTTTGTTCTGTTAGATGGCAGTTTGGATTGGTATAGGATGTTCCTAAGGATCTCGTACAGTATAGATGAGGAGGAGGGAGATACAGAGACTCCCAAGGTAGTTGTTGGGTAGACCTTTATTATTATTGTCAAGGAGTGTAGGGCCATGGTATTAATGATGGAGATATAGTTCCTATTGATGATTTTGGGGTTACACCTAAGTATGGACCTTGGTGGAATTGAGCATTTAGAGAATTTGAGAAGAATCAAGTGGTTCAGTGAGTGAGGAGAGTGCGTGCTTGAGTTAAGGGATCACATGAGACTATTCAGATTAGTGATGATGAGGGTGAGGAGGATGGATGTAGATGGAGATTTGGCATAGCAGTGGTAGAGTTGATGACTGAAAAGGCCACGATGGAGGAAGAGAGGGATAGTGCCAGGAGAGAGAGGGTTGATCTAATGGGTGTTGAGGATGCATTGATTGTTAAGTGAGATAGTGTAGTGATTGAGTAGGATGAGCTTATGATTCAGTTGATTAAGGCTATTGCAGACCGAGATCGATACCATCAACAACAAGATGCATTGAAGAAGGCCCTTGGCATCATGGGGTATTCTATATTAGGTATAGCTTTTACAGCTCATGTATAGGCTAACAACTAGATGGGGGCACTGGGTATGATCAATGTTGCTCATTATTAGTCTTTGCATGCAGAGTTGGTGTATTATAAGGATATGGTGATACAAAAGTATACCGCATGCTACTTATTATGCTGATCATATAGTGTAGAGAGGAGAAACACCTGCTGTGAGTGTAGGGAGCATGGGCCAACCACCTAGGAGATTGGATGGAGGAGCCAATGGTGATAGAGGTGTAGGTGGTGATGCAAGTGCTTAGGGTGGTGCTTGGAGTGCTATTTGAGTTAGTGATTTTATAATGATATCCTATTTTACTGGATAGATGATGATATGTATTTCTTTTTGGATATTTGATATGTATACAAATCTTTGTGAAGCCTTTTATGATCATATATGATGTTTTGATGACTCTTTGATGATGTATTCTGGACTTATATATATATATATATATATGATGATGGTTTGTTTATTTGTTGATGTCATGATGGATGATTTGTGTGATTTTTATATGTGTTTGATTATAACAAATGTTGATATGTGAGTTTAATGTATGATGTATAGATATATAGATGAAAAATGTTGAGTTAAAAATGTTAAGGTCTTATGAAATGATGGAATGTTTAAGTAGATATTAAATGATTGTGTATGACATGACTAAAATGTGATCTCATGATGGATTTATTCAAAATTTGACTAATGAGATAGGAGTAAAAAAATGAAATGATTTCCTTGATAAATGGATTTGATACATACGTGATGGGTATGAGAAAATGTGAAAGCACTTGCACTTGTCATCCTTACCAATAAATATTAAATGAGATTGTCAATGGGTAGTTACACAAGATCTTAGTCAAAGAGTGGAATGATGTGGTTGTACCTTCCTAGGACATGAAAGGGTTTTTTGTAGTGTGTAAATCATCATGGGAAGAGGTTTATTTTCAATGGGTTCATAGATAAATGCCCTAACTTTACATATTTTTGACTTTGATGCAAACTGATCGATTCAGGAAGTTTCCTGTGATGGGAAAGTTGAATGACATGGGGAGATTTCCTAGGATGCCTTTTTTGATACTTTGATTTTTTTTAAAGGTTGATCGATGTGGGAAGCCCTTTTTACATGGGTAGCCATCCTTCGAGGGTATGGTCTACATTTTTTAGTTTTTTTGATTTTTTATAGTTATCCTTCAAGGGATAAGTCTATTTGGATGGTAGTTGTTCTTCAAGGGATCGGTCTATACATTTTGATAATACATTTTAAAATAGCTTTCCTTCAAGGGATTAGTCTATTTTACTCGATTTTGATAAAAAAACATCCATAGATATTTTTGATTTTATTTTGAGCTAAGGGAAAGACCCTATTAGGCCATTTCATGGAAGGGAGAAGGTATATGTGTGACCTATAGATATGTGCCCCATGTCATGTTTTTCAATTAGTATAAGGTAGGTGAATGTAATGATTATGGGGTCCTGGTGAAAGAGGAACTTTTCCATGGTGAAAGATGTGATGAGAAGAGCCGTAGTGCTAATCTTTAAGGTGTATTAAGGATAGTGATGATAGAACCACATGCTTTCAAATCATTACTGTGATAAGATGGATGGTTGACGAAGAGATAAGATGTTGGATATAACTACTGTCATGATGATTAATCATTTAACAATAGAAAGGATGAAAGTGCAAGGCATTCAAAGGTTCCTTTTCAGGTTCACCATCAAGGGAGGCAAGGTGATATTATCCCGACCCATACTTATGAGTGATGACGTATGGACCGATCTAATTAGGGGAAAAATTTCCACGTTTAATCCATTCTAGTGTAGTGACATTTTGATTTTCTTTGAGTACAATATCACCAATTTTAAAGTCACACGTTATTTGACATGTTTATTATAGGCTCATTTGACACGTTCTTGATAGACTTGATGATGTTTAAGGCCATTATAGATTTTTCATCTAATAATTCTAGTTGTGCCAAGCGGTCTTGTGGATATTATTTTTCACGAATGAAATCTTTAAGTGATACATGAAGTGAAGGAATTTGGACTTTGAGGGGTAGGATAACCTTGGAGCCATAGACAAGAGAAAAGGGTGTAGAACTTCTAGGAGTACATATGCTAGTTTGATAATCCCAAAGAGAAAATGGATTTGGAGATGCCAATTCCTGCCTGCATCATCTACTATTTTCATGAGGATTTTAGTGAGTGTTTTGTTAGAGGCTTCAACCTGTCCATTTTCTTGAGGATAATATGGTGATGAGAAGCTGAGTTTGATGTTAAAGGTGTCACAAAGTTTCTTAAGTTCTTTGTTTTTGAAGGATTTTTCATTGTCCGTAACAGTTTTATGCGGAACACCAAAATGACATATGATGTATTGATATATGAAGTTGACGATAGGTCTTAATTTAGTTGAGGTTAAAGGGATAGATTCAACCCATTTAGTGAAATATTCAGTAGCAGTGATAATGGAATGATGTTGTTGAGATGATTTAGGATGGATAGTACCAATGAGGTTCAACCCCCATTGAGAAAAGGGCCATAGGTTATGAGCGGGTTATAATGCTTGACTAGGAACATGGATGAGATCTGAATGTAGTTGGCATTTAACGCATTTCTTAACGTATGCACAACAATCCTGATTGATAGTAGGCCAGTAGTACCCTAGCCATAAGACATGTTTAGTGATGACATTTCCACTAAAATGACCTCCACAAATACCGTCATGTATTTTTTTGATTGCTTTGATTGATTCATGAGATTTAAGGCATCTTAACAAAAGACCATCAAAACCATGTTTATAGAGGATGCCACCTATGATTAAAAAGTGGGTGACGCATTGGAGAAATGATTTTTAGCATTTCGTGATAAGTCAGAAGGGATTTTAGATTCAAAAATATAGTCAAATATTTGAGAGTACCATAGATCATTTGGATGATTGTCTATAGTGTTGATAGGAAGAATTTCATTCTGATGTGAGGGATAATCTAAGTTTTGAATGACCACAGATACTTTAGATTTTTCTTTTGATTCTTTAGTTTATAATGGGATGAGGGATCCCAAAGACATCCATAGTATCTAAAAATTTGTTAGAGGATCATGGGATGGTTTGGATAGTGTAATGATCAAAGCTCCAAGGAGAAAATCAACATTGGCTTTATATTTCTGTAAATTTTATTCATTACATATTCTCCTTTGAATTGATTGATGATGAGTTGTGAGTCTCCATAGATTTATAAGATGTGAAACACTAATAGGATATCAGTGGTAAGGCCCATGATTAAATCTTCGTACTATGCTATGTTATTAGTGCATTTGAAGTTAAGTTTAAATGATAGTGGAATAGGAATACCCCAGGGTGGTATGAGAACAACACCAACCCCTCTCCCTTGCGAGCATTTAGATCTGTAAAAAAAGGGTCATTTTGATAGGAATGAATTGGTGTTCATCAAGAGAGTTGATAGATTCATCTAGAAATTGTTTATGTGGAATTTGATTGTTAGGAAGGGGTGTGTCAGTAAGTTGATTTGTGATGGCTTGACCCTTGATAGATTTCTATGATATGAACTCGAGGTTGAATTTAGTCATAAGCATAAGCCATCGAGTTATATGGTTGTTGTGATAGGGTTTAGAGTGCATTGTTTTAAGTGGATTGAGATAGTAAAGACATAGGTCTTGTGATTAATAAGATAGTGACGTAGTTCAGTAGTGGTGAAGATAAGGCACAACATAGTTTTTCAGCTTCAGTGTAATGAGTTTCATAATTATGGACTGTGTGAATGATATAGTATATAACTTGTTCTTGACCTTGATTATCACAGTGAGAAAGAATAGATCCTAAGGCATGTTCTGAAGAAGATATGTTTAGAAAAAATGGATCCCCCTTGGGAGTGGTGTAAACACTGGGTAGTGATAGAAGATAAATTTTAAGTTCATCAAAGGCTTTCTGAAAAATCAGAATCCCATTTAAAGTCTACATCCTTATGGAGAAGATGATGAAATGGTTGAAAATGATCGAAAATTTGTGATACAAAACATTGGATGGATTGAAATGTACTTTCAAGGCTACACATTTGTTTGATATTGGATGGGGGAGGCAATATTTTTTAACCTTGGTTCGGTACTTCGATACTTGGATAGAAATGATGAATCCTAAAATTTTTCCAGTGAGAATGCCAAAGACACACTTTACAAGATTAAGATGAAGGAAATATTGGATAACGCAAGTAAATATGGATTCAAGGACAAAAAGATGATATTTGTGTCATTTATATTTTCCTAAAAGATCATCGACGTAATCTTTGATGGTTTTATGGATGAGGTCATGAAAAATATAGGTCATGACACATTGATAAGTGGCTTCTACATTTTTAAGATCGAATGGAATGACATGGTAGCAGAAGGTTCCCCAAGGGGCGATGAAGGATTTTTTATGTTGATCATCATTAGAGATGAGGATTTGATCATAACTAGAAAATCCATCCATAAGGGAGAGAATTTCGTGGGCCAGATGTTAGGTCGATTGAGTTGATTGATGTTTGAAAGGGGAAAACAATCTTTAGGGAAAGCAAGATTAAGAACCTGACAGTTAGTAAATATGTGTAACTTACCTAAGGATTTGGTTACAGGAATGATGTTAGAGACCCATTGTGGATATTCAATAGGTATGATGAAATTAATAGATAATAGATGTTGTAATTCTTCTTTAATAAAGAAAGCTACACGAGGTTACATCCTACGGGGATTTTGTTTGATGGGTTTAACATTGGGATAACTGAATATGTTGTGTATGGTGATATTTAGATTGATACCGGGCATATCACTATATGACCAGGAAAAGACTTGACAATACTTAGATAGGAAGTTGGTAAAATCTTATAACTTTTGCGGGTCTATGGATTGACCAAATTTAACTATGTGAGGCTCCTGAGTGGTTCCTAAGTTAATGTCGATAGTGTAATCATTAAGAAGGGTTGATGTGTCTTGTGGGAAGTATTTTTGAAGAAAACGGTCGTATTCTCCCATTTGCAAGAGAATATATTGATGATCATGACATTAAAGGACATCGATGGTGGGTGTATCCTCATTAATTAGTTCTTGTCAAATTAGAGGAAATTATTTGGTGGTATATTTGGATTGATAAGTGAATGGTCCTAATGAAATAGTATTAAGTAAAAGAAAGTTAGGTGGGATGGATATGTTGTTTTCAATGTCTATTAGATAATTGAATTCTTCAAGAGAAGACAATTCTATTTTTGTGATGTGTATAGATGTGGTGTGAAAATATGATTATATGGAGGGTTTTTTATATCCTAACCCATACTTTTCATAAGGTTTGAGGGAATGTTGGATGGTTAGATCATGTGTTCCTTATTCATAGTGTCCAAATCCAAACCCTTTCTAGGTGAAGTGATGAAGGTACATTTGAGAAAAGGCTAGATTATATAAGTATTTAAAATATGATGTGAAATGAATAGCATGATGTTGATCATTATGCTCTGAAGAGGGAAGGTCAACTCACCCATAAACGATATTGGTTTTGAATTACGTGGAGCCATAGTAGATGCCATCTCCAATGTTAGGTTCATACATAGGTTGCTTGTCAGATCTTCCATATGTTTTAGGTGTAAGGAATGAATTTAACATAAGAAGGAGGTAATGTTGAAATTTTTTGCACTCGTGCGAAAATGGGAAACTCGAAACTTTGTTTACGATGGAAGGCATTGAACACCAAATAACACAATATTGCAGATAAGTTCTCTCAATATGAAAGTAGAATAGCTTGGCCACTTCGAGGGGGCAACCTCCAAAACATATAATAAGACTCAAATACTCAACATAATGATCATCCACTACCTATAACCCCTATTTATACTATTCCTATGATATGGCCATCAACAAGGCCAACCAACCAATGATAATAGATCATATATGAAAGAGATACATCATGATAAGAAGTTATGATAGCCACAAGTCGGCTATATCCATCCCATGTAAGATATATAATTAAGGGTGTAACATGCCCCTCCCCTTCAAAGCAACATTGTCCCCAATGTTGGGAAGCCCTGGATGTTGCTGCATGAATGCTTCATCTTCCCATGATGCATCCTCAATATTCATATTCTTCCACTTGATCAGGTACTCGGTAATGACTCTGGTCCTCAGTCTTTTGGTGCGTGTTTGAAGAATGCCTTCAGGTTCCAATATGATCCTTCCTTCCTCGTCCAGTTCTGGAAGCACTGATTGGGTGGAAATGTGCTGCCCAATAACTTTCTTTAAGCAAGAAACATGGAAGACTGGATGTATTCTACTTCCTGGAGGGAGCTCTAGCTTATATGCCACACTACCAATTTTCTGCAAAACTCGGTAAGGACCATAGTATTTAGGAGCAAGCTTATTATCCTTTTGCTGTTGTTTTAAGGATAACTGCTTATATGGCTGTAACCTTACAAAAACAAAGTCTCCCTCTTCAAAGTGTCACTCACTTCTATGTTGATCAGCCTGTTGCTTCATATGGTTTTGTGCCCATGCCAAATTTTCTCGAAGACTAGAGAGTACCTCATGCTGATTTTGAATGTGATCTTCGACTACTCTCACCTTTGGTTTGAATTTCAAGCTAGATATGAGTGATGGAGGATGGTACCCATAAAGTGCCAGAAATGGAGACATTTTGGAGGAGGTATGAAATGAAGTATTGTACCACCATTCTGCCAGTGGCAACCATTGCACCCAATGTTCTTGTTTATCTGAAGTAAAACATCGAAGATATCCCTCTAAACATTTATTTACCACCTCAGTTTTCCCATCTGTTTGGGGATGATAAGAGGAACTCTGGGCTAGTTGGGTACCTAGACAAGAGAACAAATCAGTCCAAAAGTTACTTGTAAATATTGGATCATGATCACTTACTATAATTTTTGGCGTGCCATGGAGCTTTTGAACTGTATCCATAAAAGAGATGGCAACTGTACTAGCTGTGAAAGGATGAGCCATGGCACAAAAATGAGCATATTTGGTAACTTCTGTCTACCACGACCATGATGACACTTTTCCCTTTTGATTTAGGTAATCCTGTGATGAAATCCATTGATACCTCTTCCCATCTCTCACTAGGAATAGACAGAGGTTGGAGAAGACCAGGTGTCTTAATGGTCTCGCCCTTATTTTTTTGGCAAACCAAACATTCTGCCACAAATTTTTGAACATCTCCTTTCAACCCCTCCCAAAAGAAATCCTTCTTAACTCTATGATATGTTTTCAGGACCCCAACATGGCCACCTATTGGAGAAGAATGTAGCTCTGAAAGAACATGGTGTTTAAGTGTAGAGTTCTTACATAGATATAACTGATCTTTGTACCACAATGTATCCCCCTTCCATATAAATTGAGCTGATATGGATGGATCTACCTGGAGATTTTGAATGAGAGTATGTGTGGTTGCATCTTTCTTCCATTCTTCATGTGCTTGATCTACCCAATCTGCATTTAGTATAGATATGGCACATAACAATGCTTCGGCAGACTCATCCCTCCTAGACAGAGCATCAACGACCAAATTTTCCTTTCCTTTCTTATAAACAATCTCAAAGTCATATCCCAACATCTTAGTGACCCATTTTTGTTGTTCTTCTGAAGATAGACGTTGCTCTAAGAAATATTTCAAACTATCATGATCAGTTTTTACCTTAAAATGTCTACCCATCAAGTATGGTCTCCATTGTTTGACTGCATGTAGTATTGCCATCATTTCCTTTTCATAGGTGGGCTTTAACAAATTCTTTCCTTTTAGCTGTCGGCTCTCAAAAGCAATGGGGTGTCCTTCTTGCATTAGTACTGCTTCGATTCCATTTCCTGAAGCATCGCACTCAACTATGAAAGTTTTGGAGAAATCTGGGGTTGCCAATACTGGAGTGGTGCACATAGCTACCTTCAATTTTTCAAATGCCCTAGATGCTTCCTCATTCCACTGAAAGGAGTCCTTCAATAATTTTGTGAGTGGTGCTGCTATACTACCATAGTTTTTGACAAATCTATGATAATACCCTGTGAGACCTAAGAAACCTCATAATTGTTTGAGGGTTCTTGGGGTTTCCCATTCCACCATGGCCTGGATCTTGTGAGGGTCCACCTTAACACCTTCATGAGAAACAATATGGCCCAAGTATTCCACTTCCTGTACCCCAAAAGAACACTTCGAAGGCTTGGCATAAAGTTGATGTTTCTCTAAGACTTCTAAGATAGTATTGACGTGATGTAAGTGTTTCTCCCATGATTTGTTGTAGATGAGTATATCATCAAAAAATACTAAGACAAAATTTCTTAGGAATGGTCTAAATACTGAATTCATCAAGCTTTGGAATGTGGAGGGAGCATTGGTAAGACCAAATGGCATCACTAGGAATTCATAATGGCCTTGATGAGTTCTGAAGGTTGTCTTATGAATATCTTCTTGCTTGACTCTAATTTGGTGATACCCAGAATGCAGATCTAGTTTTGTAAAATAAATGGCACCATGCAACTCATCTAATAAATCATCAATGATGGGAATAGGAAACTTATCTTTGATAGTGAACTTGTTAAGCTCTCTATAATCTAGACACATGTGCCATCTTCCATCCTTGCGATGCACCATCACCATGGGAGCAGAATAGGCACTCTGACTGTGATGAATAATACCCATTTCCAACATTTCCTCCACCATCTTCTCGATCTCACTCTTTTGCACATATGGATATCTATAAGGCCTGATGTTGGGGGGTTGGCTTCCTGGAATCAACTGAATAGCATGATCATGCTCTCTTTCAGGTGGCAATCCTCTTGGTTCCTTGAAGACAACTACATGTTGATTAATAACCTTTTGAAGATCAGGATGCAATACCTTCATTTGTGGTTGGACTTCTATAGAGAATAATCGAGCTACAAAACCTTCAGACCCCTTTTTAAGAATCTTCTGCATTTGGTGAGAACTTACCACTAGAGGATCTTTAGCTTGTAGACCTCGAAGTTCAAATTTTTTACCCTCAGAATGAAAGCGCATGAACAATTCCTGGAAATTTATCTCTATGGTGCCCAAAGTAGTGAGCCACTGAACACCTAAGACAATATCAGCTCCTCCCATGGGAATAGAAAACATCATAGATTCCAATGTGTAATCACCCATCATGATTTTGACTTTATGGAATTTACCTGAACATTGGACTGTGCCACCATCTGCAATCATTACTTGAAATTCAGGTGCTGGGTAGATGAAACAATTTAGTCTTGCTGCCAACTTATGATTGATGAAATTATGTGTGCTCCCTGAATCAATCAAGACTGTTACCTTCTACTTCTTAATATAACCCACAACTTGAAGGGTTTGTGGAGTACTAATACCTGATAGAGCATGACATGAAATAGTGGGCTGAGGATCTCCAGATTCTTCCTCTAATTTTTCCACTTCCTCTGTTGATGTTGCCTCATATTCTTCCTCATCACCAGATCCTTCAATGTAGAACAATTTTTTCTCAGAACATTTATGATTTGGTCCATATTTGCTATCACAGTTAAAGCATAACCCTTTGGCTCTTTTTTCTTCAATTTGTTGAGGTGTCAACTGAATTGGCCGAGGGTAAGAAGGAGACAAGGTGTTACGATCTTTTATGCTAGAAAAGGACTGCCTTCTACTGGAAAGAAATTTTTCCTCTACTCGACGTGCCATGATAATAGAATCAGCAACCTTGAGTGGGTTAAACATGCGTACCTCATGCTCAATGTGGTCCTTAAGACCCCCCAGAAATAGGTCATTCAAATACTCTTCTGTAATATCCTCCACACGCAAGGACAAAGTTTGGAATTGATGGACATACTCCTTAACTGAACCAGTTTGGCGTAACTTTGCTAATTGGCTGAAGTAATTCTCAGAAACACTAGAACTATAGTGTAATTGAAGCTCTTCAGTGAAAACTGTCCAGGTGACATTTAGGCCATTCTTCTGCCTTTGAGCACATAACCAACGATACCAAACAAATTGATCAGGTTCTAGGTATAAGGATGCCACAGTTACCTTTTGTCCTCCTGGGATCTAATGGAGATCAAAGAAATTTTCCATTTGGGTAATCCAATTGAGTGGATCCTTTCCATCAAATTTACGCATTTCAACTTTTGGAATCATGCCCCTCCATTGGTGAGAAGATCCACTTGAATGATTAAAGGATCCTCCCTGATTGGAGTGATTTGGATCTGTGTGACCATTTCTAGTGGAACCCATATGACTGGCATTAGAAGTTGTATTTGAAATAATATGCAACAACTCCTACTGCATTGCATGAAAATCCTTTTGAATCTCACTCCTAAGGCTACCTTTCAGTTGATGAAGCTCAACATTAAGGTCATCCTTACTCACCATATTGTTTACCCTTTCCTGAAGTTGGATGACCACCTCAGATACTCCCAAACCAGTAGACTCTGTAGCAATATCTTCCTTATTTGGGGTCATTCCTGGAGTTTCTTGTCCTTTTCCTTGGCCTCGGGTAGATCTACCAGCCATGACGAAGGGTTTGGGCCTAGGGGTAGACTTAATAGGGCATAATTTTAGGGTTTAGGGTTTCATAATTTTTTTGGCCGAATATAGGAATTTATAAAAAAGAAACCCTAGCTATTTTTTTGAGGGGTTTCCGAAAATATAAGAAATTTGAAAATTTTCCAAAAATTATGCCCTAGGGAGCCAAATTATGAATAAATATAGAACCGTAATAACTTTTGCAAAACAAGTCAAAACTGATAGAAATTTAGAGAGAATCTTACTTGACTTATTTTACCACACCACAAAAACAATTGCAGAAAAATTCGCTACCAATCTTGAGATATAGCCAAACCTTCAGAATTAGGGTTTGACGTCGTCCTGGCTGAGATCAAGCTCTGATACCACTTGTAATGAAATTACTTGATTAATTATGATTATCACCAGCAATAGAACACCAAATAACACAATATTGCAGATAAGTTCTCTCAATATGAAAGTAGAATAGCTTGGCCACTTCGAGGGGGCAACCTCCAAAACATATAATAAGACTCAAATACTCAACATAATGATCATCCACTACCTATAACCCCTATTTATACTATTCCTATGATATGGCCATCAACAAGGCCTGACCAACCAATGATAATAGATCATATATAAAAGAGATACATCATGATAAGAAGTTATGATAGCCACAAGTTGGCTATATCCATCCCATGTAAGATATATAATTAAGGGTGTAACAATATTTATTCATGAAGAAATTCAATGTTTCCCACACAAGACATGTGGGTTGTAAATCATAACCAATGAAGAAATAAGTACATGTGCATAAAGTTAAAAGTAAAAGAGTATAGAAGAAACCCATAATTGCCTTGGGTTTTTCTTCTAATATTTTTGTCTCAAGTTGTAGCTCCATCTTTTATCCATGTTGCAAGTAGCTACAAGTGCACCTAAAAAAAAAAACAAAATTGACATAATATTCAAGAGCTCAGGTTTGATATGTATCTCATGTACTATCTAACTACATGCAAATGAATTTCTAAATATCAGAAGCATAAGGTTCATTAGAGAAAGATATAAAATTGATGAATCAATATTCTATAGTAGCACATATGATTTCCAAAATCATTACATATAAGCAAGAGAAAAGAAAAAGACTATGGAACATAAGAGAGGTCAAAAAGCCTAATTATTTTCAAACTATTTTCTTAAGTGTGCAGGTATAGGTTGCAGCAGAAGAGATCAATACATGTTTCAAAATTTTATACTATCAAAGTATAGATTGCACTCAATGATCACAACATATTCAAGATAACTCGAAATAAAAGAGTTCATTGCAAGATAAGATAGTGAAGCAATTTGAAAAGTACAGAACATGAACAAGAGCTAGTCAATTTTTCAATAAATAGACAAAAACTCATCAAGTTTCAAAGCTATCAATAATGTTGCTATCAATCCTCAATGGAATCAAAATATTAAAATAAAGGAAACAAGTAAATTTCAGAACCATATTAATTAGGTAACATGAATTGACGAGTGTATAATATAGCAAATGATCAGTTACAACATTCATGATAGTAATGTAAAGTAGCCAAGTTTTCAAGAAATGCCAAGTAAATGCAGTTATAATTCGCAAAATGGAAAAAACTACAATACAGAGTATATTTCTATTCAACTTGTGAATTACAATCAAGATAAACTAGAGACAGGTTTCGATACATCATTACTAAAAAATAGCAATTTATGAAGGTTTTCTTTACAAAGAATGCATTGTTCATCAATACATTTTTATCAAATACAACTACTCAGATAAAGGATGCTACTATGAAATGCAGAAGAAAGATTCATTGAAGGCATGACTACAAAACTGAAATCCTTTATGTAAGCCTCGGTGAAATTATCAAATTAGGGACAAATGACAATGGATCAGTTCTATACGTTTGCCACATACTCACCATGAATATAGATTGTTAGCTTAAAATAAAGGATATAATTGAAAGACTCAGCTCATCCATCTAAGAAACATTGACCATATGAGAGTTACAAAAGTTACTTTTCAGGTAAGGAGAAAAGTCATTGAGAAATCTGATGTATACAATATAATTGCAGATTGTTTGATGGTGAAATGCACTCAAGCTGACAACTTCTTTGTTTCATAATTTCATAAGATTCATAGATCTAATAGAAATAAAAGAAAGATGAGTCTACAGAAATAGTATTCATAAATTCCTCAACAATGTAATTTGCAAATGAATAGTTTAAAAATTCAAAACTGGTTGCAATATAAATAATAGAGCTAGATAAGAAGTATAAAATGGGTTGTGAGAATGAAATTTTTCATCCAGATAAGAGTCAAAAGTAAATGAAGTAATTTACAT
Source organism: Taxus chinensis (assembly GCA_019776745.2). Classification (NCBI taxonomy): domain Eukaryota; kingdom Viridiplantae; phylum Streptophyta; class Pinopsida; order Cupressales; family Taxaceae; genus Taxus; species Taxus chinensis. The sequence goes on from CM034157.1 coordinate 68,114,029, forward strand.
TCAGGAAAGGGTGACATGTTCCAGTAGTTAGAAACATTAAGCTCAGTGATCAACTTCAGTTTAGCAGAACGTCTTATAAGTATTAAGTGATTTTCAGACTGAAGATAATATAATGCCCTCAAGTGAAAGGAATTTTTTAAGCTTTGGAGACTACAAGTTATCAATGATGAATAAGTGAGAGATAAATATGCTCACAGAAAATTCAGTCACAATAATCATAGTAATAACTCAATTCATGCAACAAGAATTATAATACATGTATCAATATTTCAAAATAAACCCAACAACCTCAGTATAATTCTTGAATGCATTGAATCAAAGAACTTCATCAGTCAACCAATAGTCACATACAAGATAATCAAAATGTAATTTCCTACATTCATGAAGATAAAACATCAATATCATGCATAATATAAACAAAATTGAGATCAATATGCAAGTTGAAACCAACTTTTGAGAGTGACTAGCTTTAGTTTTAAAGAAAAACTCAAGATTACAGGCTTCTGAAAGATATTCATCAAATATCTTCAAAACTTGAGAATATTAAAGTTGTGAAAAATATCCAAAAGAATAAGCAACTTATTCGAGTTATAGTTTTCATCTCAGAATAAGAAATATGCAAGGACATAAACAAGTTTGAATACATGTTCAAACTAAATAATCAAGCTTCTTTATTCAACCCAGAATGATAAAATAGTTGGATTTTTTAGTCAAAGTCATACAAGGGGCTTAAATAAAATGAATCATGGAGTTTTATGATATCAAAGTTTCAAAATAAAATACAGTGGAGAATAAAAGAATGATTGTAAATTTCCAAGCAGATGCAATAAAATTCTGAACTATCGAAATGAAATTACCGATCATTCTCTTGAAGGAATACAGTCATGTCCTGGAAAGAAACCTGTGTGAACTACAAGATCAAAGGCACATCCTTCTACATCTTTTTTAAGTTTCAGTCAATAGTACAGAACTCAAAGATCCCAAAATCCTGAATCAAATCAGATACAATGCAGTATATCAAACTCTCTTCAGAAATAATAGTCCAAATGGTCACACTCAGTTTATAAGACATCAAAAGAATAACTAGTGAACATGAAATTGAATTATAAACTGAGAAGAAAATATAGCTCGAGTGTAAAACATAGCTAGAGGAATACAAGTCTTTGCACAAAAATATCAAAGAAATGAAAATATCGAGCTAAAAATGATAGAGCTTACCTTCAGGAGGGAGATTCTCAAAAATAAGCCAAAACAAACTCAGAAGTCATGTGTGTTTAAAACCAAATCTCTCAAGAATTAACAATGGCATCAGAGACTTCGAAACCAAAAAAAAGACAAGGATTTTAAGAAGGAATGATTAAACAATACAATTGCGATTCTGGCCTAACAGGACCACCAAGTTTCTTGAAAATAACAAAAGCAATTTCCACAACTTTTACATGGAAAATCCTCATTTCCATTTCCATATAGATTGTTAAATATTTACAAAGAGCTCTCAGAATCAGGAAAATAATACTTTATTTAGTTGAATACATCAAAAGTCTTTGGAGTTTTAACAAAGGATTAATATTTTAGGATCACCCTGAAATTATTTTGGCTAAGTATTTCATAAACATAATTAGATGAAACACAAACGATAGTACAAAATGCATAGTTCAGGTTGCCACAAGATTTATGAGATATGTAAAGAAGGTGATCAAAAATACCATTCATCGAAGAAAATCTTTAAACCCTAGAAGCATCAAAGTAAAATAAGAAGACCTCGAGTACCCAAAAGTAATTTTTCTCTAATATGCTCTCAAAAGGTTTCGTAGAGGAAAGAATAAAAAAATCATAGAATTTTCAAGGCATATTTATAATATTATTGAGGAGAAGAAAGAAATAAAGGAGTGATAGGTCAAAAATATTGAACGAACCAAAATAGGAGCTTAAAACAAGAGTTCGAATGGTGCCCAAGTGATTATAAAAAACTTCAAAATGATCAAGATCCATGCTCAGAACTGAAAGATTAAAAACATCAAATTTTATAGTGAAATCGAGCTTGGGAGAATGTATTCATGGCAGCCTAAGCTCCTGATGACCTAGATATAACTCAAAGCAAATATCCTCATTCTAACAAAAGTAACAGTGTATAAAAGAAGACCAAAAAAGCCAAAAATCATAGCTTATCCAAACATCACATGATCAAAATGGTGGAACTGAGAAAAGAATCAAAGAAATAGACAAGATGAAGCTCGTTTCAAAGCCATTCAATACATGAAAATCATAATTTTCAATGAAATTAAAAGAAATCATTAATGAAGTGACCTAAAGAAATTTTGTCAGGGGATTCGATCAGAAAATGAAAATGCAAATGAATTGTTCATGGTCATGGTATATTTGTTTGTAGTCATCCAAACTCAATGTGATCACCATGAAACCTAACTCAACCTGAGTTAACGTATCAATGACCAAGATCAAATCATGCAAGGATCAAATGATCAACATTCACACTCACTACCAAACTCAACCAACTTTCACCTAACCCGATCAAGGTTAATGATCAATGGTCGTAAAATGAAACCGTCCAAAAATCAACGATGAAAAAATGATTCAACTCATCAATGTTCAATCGCAGGACATTATAATTTGACCGAAGTCAATGATCAAGATCGATCAGTACCAAAATCGACAGTCAAGAATCAATGATCGAAAGTTGCCACTACCCCCTCTACACAAAGTTCAGAACTGATCAATGAGCACCATATGCAGATCAGTACCAAGATCCAAAACGTCCAAGGATTAATCTCAGGGTTGAAATCAGGATCGAAAACTCCATGATAAAAAAATCAACGGTGTAAGCTATTAATGGTACCCACATAAAAATCAATGGCAACTGGATTGACATCATAATCAATTCAAAACTTGAACAAAGTTTAAACATCGTCGTTGACAAATTTGAGCCATGGGGTGAGTCATCATGGAAAAGTGGCCAGCCCTATTATTTGATAAATCATTTTCATTGATCTGATTAAAGGTCCAAAACTATAGTGCAACCAATAATCAAATGTCGATAACCAATAATTATCATAAAGGTAAACAATTACCTTATGTTACGAATGATTATTCTAAAAGGTGCCCAAATATTATGTCATGCACGATTAATCAAGGTGACTAATCAACATTGTTATGAAAACCAACTTATTTTAGACAATAATTATTATGCCTTGAACTTAGACTAAGGTCTATGTAGTATGTCCATCAAATCAAACAAGACTCGTGACTATAGTATGAGAAAAATAGTCAAGGTGGTCACCTTTTCAAGACCACTGATGGCACCAAAAGGTAAAGAATATTCTACATTCCAAGTTCAAGGAGGGGTTCATTATGCCAAAGGTTTCTTACACTTAAAACATGACAAAATTGGACAACGGGATCCTATTACGGTCAAATTATGAAATTGGTCCCAAGGGACCAATGTCAGGCCATCACGAAGATAAAATGATTAAAATAATTAATAATTTTCATAAGTGAGCTTACCTGGCATTGAACAAGGTCAAATTGAGCTCAACTCAGTGACAACTCAGTGTTAGCTTGGTCATTATCATTGGAGCTCAACTCGACGGGTTGGCCAAGTCCAACATTGAAAAGAGATTAGTTGAGTCAAGAAAATATAGGAAAGTTTCCAAACATGGGAAGATTTTAAATAATAAGCAAAGGGGCATTGAGTAAAAAATTTGGCTCACCGAGTAGCTTGGTGAGCTACTCAGTGAGCTTGCCATATCGGGAAGGCATTAAGTCAAAATGGAAACTTGGTTCAAGGATTCGAGCTCAATTTTGACCCATAACAATTAAAACATCAGTGACACATAGACAAGCTCGAAGGGGTTTTTCCTAGTTGATAGCTCGGTGAGAACCCAGGTCAAGGTGCATAGCTCAGGAATAGCTCGGTTGAGATAAGCCTTAAGAACGAGATCAGTGGAGTCTATCAACGATAGCAAAGGAACTCAATTTCATCTCGGTTGTGAACTTATTGGGTAACTTGACATAAGAAGCTCACACCAAGGAACATGGAAATTATAAGTGGACCTCATGTGTGGTCGAGCAGAGAGTTCATAGCTTGTTGAAATAATAAAATGTTTCAACAAGGTGGATTGATAAACATCCAAGGCTCATGGAATAAAATAAGAGCTCACAAATGATAGGTTTCAAGATGGGAGGAGGATGTCTATAAATGAGTTGAATCTCCATTCTCAAGATTCTGGAAATGGAACTATGTGCTCATTCTATCCAATTTTGGTACTTGATTATAGATCCCACAAGAATGATCTTGATCGCCAGTGAGATGTTTTGGGAGGCTAATTACATTGATGAGCTTGGTGTGAGATTTCATAACTTGGATAGGAATAGAAACAAGGTGTGATTCAGGTGAGTGACCTACCCAAGGTTGATTTGGCGGTGTGAGCTTGGATCATCGATGGAGATATCACTGGATGAAAAGTCATAAAGCTAAGCATGACTTGGAGAAATTTTTGGTGTGATTCCTTTACATAATGAGTGGCTTGACTTGGGATCGATGCTCAGGAAATGCCGAGGAAGAACATGTTCCAAATTCTAACTCAAGGGATACTTAGGAGGTGATGAGATGGTGAGCAACGTATTTTCTCCATGTGTAAGGGAAGTGGGAAAAGTTGCGGTTGAGACGAAAACATTGTTGTGACATTTCGGTGCCAAGGTCACAGCTTGAGGGTTGACACTGAACCCCTAATAATTTTCTTGTGTTAGTTAAAAGGGAAGATAGTGAGTGAAAAATCCAAAGGGAATTCTGAAGTTGTAAACCATAACTAGATGGCATGCTAATCCAGAAATTCCATATGGGAAATGATTTAGGTAAGCATTTCTAGGGGAGACATTATAATGGCAATAAGAAATATGTTCCACAATGTGGAGAATCAGGAAAGCATTGCATAAGGGAAATGATGATGACATAGGCCAATTTATTCTCTCCATCCAGTGATTCATGAAAACTTTCAGAAGCTCCAAACCATGATGTTGGGGAAAAGTGGTTGTGAGGGCCAACTCGCCAAAAAAGGACATTCAATGTTATTGGGGCATGTTGTATGAATGTGTCATGAGAAGATTTTAGTAAATGATCATTCAACGTGAGTGAAGCTGGGATCGTAGCTTAAAATTGAGCTCGAGCTCTAGGTTTGATAGTTCGATGGGATCCATCACCGAAAGGCTATATGAGGTGTTGATGCAAAGACTGAGTGGCATGGCAACATGTTGGTTCTACATGGAGCTATTCACGTGAAGTTGCCTTTGTAAAGAGGAAAATAGATCTAATTAATTATTCAAAAGTTCATAGTCTAATAGAATAGCTTGATACAACATGACTAGAGAAAGGTCCATCTATGGTGAAGTTGATATTAAAATCTCATGTGAGTCAGGTTTGAGCTCGAACCGATTGATCGAGTTTGAAGCATAACAAGAAGGATGTATCATCAAGTGGAGATTAGTATGACGAACTCAATCAAGAGAATGACCCAAATGTTGGAAATCATGAACTTTCAATTAGCTCAAGCGTGGGGTTTGTCATGCGAAATGTGGAGTTCCTAAATGAGCTAGCTCAATCATGGATTGCTAATTAATGAGCTCATAGAAAGGGAAGGTCCAAACTGATGAATGGCATCTCAGGTGGAGGAGCTCAGTGGTGCATGGAGGGATCGATCCGAACTGGTGGAGGAAAGAGTGTGGAGCTCAAAATGATTTGAGAGATCAGGCTGATGGGAAGGTGATTCACTCATGGAGGAGTCTTTGTCATAGGCACCGAGCTGAGAATGATTTCAACTCATGGATGGATCAGTTGGTGAAGGCAAAGGTGAAGAGCTAAACAAAGCGAAAGAATGATTGAGATGATTAATGGTGAGCTAAGTGTATAAAATGTAGTTGTCATGGTGACACAACTCAATGGTGCTAAGGAATGGTGCTTGCAATGAAGGTGTTATAGCTAGGTGAGTCACGAAGAGTTGTCAGGGCTCTCAACATGGAGAGGTGAAAACTGAGTTGCTCGGGGGGCTCGAAGAGTTAAAATGTGTCAGCCATCTCATTAAATACAAATCACCAGGCTCCACTCGGTATGGGAAAATTAGCTAGCTCGAAATGAGATATGCAAACATTGCCAAGGTGAAAGGATAAGGAGCTCGGGTCAACTGATGATGGGTGGTGTTGAGGGTACCCATATAGAGAGAGCTTGGTGGAGAGTTACATGAGAGGATGTGGAAGCTCAATATAGAATAATTCAAAGCTCAAGTGCAGCTATCTGGGATAGTGCATGGAGGTAAATGCTTGGGTTCATGGATAAAAAGCTTGATGGTAGTTCATCAGAAAAGGGATTAGGTCTGAGTTGGCTTGCTTGGCAAGGAATTAATGGAACTCAACTTGAAACACACAAACTGAGCTGGAGCTTGATGCATCGATGTGAGATCTCATCTAGTGAGGAGCTCGGTGGATATGGAGTAGCTCATTGGTAGAATTCAAAGGGGCTTGGCTGGCCGCGACAGAAGATGGAGTTCAACTTTCAGTAGTTCGATCTTGATGAAAATCAAGTGATCTCACAAGCTGGTGGGAGCTCAACTTGGTTGATCTGAAGGACGAGAGGAGCTCGAGCCCAACTTGGTGAGTTGGCTCAGTGAGCCAACCACTGAGTTGGACTATTTTTGTCCTATTCCTCATGATTCCCCCTTCAGTGCAAACCGGTCTTCGGGGGGTCCCACCATATATTTTAATTAAATTATATTTTATTTTAAATATTTTATTAATAATATTTATTATTATTATTAAAATATTTTATTTAAATATTCTTTTAATTAATTGAGAAGATTAGGTCAACAGGAAATTAATGACACATGATGGAACCTTCTCAAGTGGTTCAACCAACTATAATAAATACATCATGTGCCTTCAATTTAGGAAGGGAATTTATGACTTCTTCTCTCCTCTCTCACAAATTCTTCTATAAATGTAAGTTGGAAGCTCATTCCAACAGGTTGGACAAGTTAGACTTCTGAGACAAGTGTATAGTTTTCAAGAAACCTCCTTCTTCTGCAAGTTGTTCTTGTATGTTGAGGGAACTTTCAAGCCTCCTTTCAAGACTGTAATGGAAACCATTGCCTCTTCTGAATGTATGATGCATTGTGCATGTTGTTGAAGTAATAAAAGTGTGTGTTTTGTGACTAATCTTAGTCCTTTCATCCTTCTATACTTCTTTGTGCCTTTCTCATGCTTGCAGGTACACTGTGCAAGTTTAAGTTTCTATTGCAGGTTCTTGGAGTTTTGTGCTTATCAAGTGGTGGAGTATCACATGGTTGAGTTGTGGTGCTTGTTCACCCTTCTCAAGTTCATCCTTCTTCACTGGAAGACTGATAGATTGTTTGTCTGATTGAAGTTTAACAAAGGGAACACATGCTTATTAGTCTGTGGTCTTTCATTTACCCTCTCTATGTTACAGTAGGTGAAGTTGTCTTATGGTGCAAAACAACCTCTTCAAGTTAACCTTTCTTGAGTCTGGAAACACCCTTTATTTGGTGCATCACCATCCCTAGTATAGTTTCATTTCTTGCAAATATCTTTCCCTAAAACCCATGAAAATGTTAGCATAGGTCTAGATAACCATTTTATTACACTAGGAGTAGTACAACACTTAGTTTAGGAAGAGGAAGCTGACCTTCTCTGGAGGTTCACCTTGAGCCCAAGTCCCACAGCTTGAGAGGTGATCCCATGTTTCCCAATCACACTGAACATCATGTTCACATTCTGGCCATTCGGAGGGTGCAGTGATTTGGTGACAACAATTTTTGGCACGCTCAATGGGACCAAGAGTTGGTACTTCTCTTCTCACTTGCACAAATCAAAGTACCTGGTGACTCTATATCTCTGGATTTCAAATCTCAGTGTGTTAACTTATGTGAAGAATTTAGACAAGAGCTTCTTCAAAGAAAGGAAATTATCAGCATATCAAACTATCCTTGTCTCCTCCAAGGAGAAGGAGAAGAGGCATCTCAACATCACTCGTTGTAGCATCACCTCATAGGGGTCATTCAACTCCTCCTTATGGAAGGTTTCATCCACCCAGGAACAATCAACCTTTCATTGCTATGGAAAGGAACCAAGTTTTTCCCCCTTTCAATGCAAGCAGTCCTCTTCTGTTGGCTCAACGTGACCCTATACCTGTTGTGGCACTCAAAATTTTACCCTTCTACACAGGGGAAACTCACATTACTCCAGTGGAACATATTCTTGATGTAGCCAACATTTGTGTAGTACATAATATCACGGAGGACAATGTTGCAGTTAGACTTCTTGCTACCTCTTTCAAGGGAAAATCACTTCAATGGTTTTGAGGGTTAAGTGTTGGTACTATAACCACTTGGGATGAGTTAGGAGAAAATATATTAAACAGTTTGAAGACAAGAGTGATCACCTGTCACTCTTGGAACAACTCACTACCATAAAGAGAGCTCCCCAAGAATACATGAGTGATTTCAACTTCTGATTCCATAGGACCTGGAATAGGATTCTGGCACTCATAAAGCCTTCTTCAAATAATGCATTCTTGTACTATTTGTGAGCCTTGAATAGTGATGTAGTAGTTATGATCCAGTCCATGGGAGGGACTACACTACCTGATGCCTATGAAGTTTCCATAAGAGTGGAGAATTCCTTGATTCAGGATGGAAAGATAGCTCCATGACCACCAATGCCATTGTCTCTAGATCTTATGAACAATCAGCCTACCATTGCTCCTATTCCAGTAGCCTCCAAGCAACCAGCTCAGTCTTCCCCTACCTCTTCAAATGATCTATTTGAAGTCAAGTCACTGCTACAAACTTTTGGGAATGAGCTCGTTGCACTCAAGAGGAAAAAATTTCAATATAATCATCCATACCTGACACAAAATCAGTAGTATCAGGCTAACCATCCTCCTTTTCAAGGGAACAATCAACCACAAAATCAAGCTACAAATCAAGTTGTGAATGTCAGGCCTTTGAAATTTCAGAACCCTCTTGTTGCTAGCTCATCTAGAGCCATAGTACCTGTCCAGAATAATCTAGTTCAAGACTACGAATGGTGTTATCCTTGTTCTCAACCCCACAATCAAAATATTTGTCCCAATGGAGTTCTTAGCCAGGCCCTTATGGTTCAAAGTGTATCTTCCCCTTCAGAGCCAACAAAAAATTCATCTACGTAGGAAATAACAGATCAACCATAGGCACCTGAAGAAACCACTTTGCTAAATTGGCAAGAAGAATATTTTTGTGGGTTGAATACAGATTCCTCATCAGTGGCAGAAAACACTCATTCCAAAAAGAGAGAAATGGAACCTCAACCTTCCAAATCTGATCAAGCATCCACTTCACAGCCTCAGCCACAAGTGGTGGTTGATAAAGATGTGGGAAAGAAACCACCAGAAACACCTGCTAGCCAAGCTGCAAGGAAAGAAGGTTCTTCAGGCATCATGGTACCCAACAAGCACTTTCCAAAAGAGGATTCTAATGCCCAAAGAAGTGTCAGAAAAGTAGGAGCAATTCCCTTCAAGTATAGTAGAAAAAATGAAGAATACCAACCTGAGTGTTACTATGTGGGATGCACTCTCAATTCCTTCTCAAAGAAACTTGTTGTGAGAGGCTCTGAATAGTTTTGGTACAACCGATGGATCATCGGGTCATGGAACAACAACTACTACAAGTTTGTGTCAACCAGAAGGGAAAATTATTCCTAAGGAAAAAAAACCACCACCATTCTATATTTCCCTGATCATTGGCGACCACCTGGTACATAATTGCATGATTGATTCTGGTGCCAGTAGCTTGGTCATGCCCAAACAAATTACAGATGTACTAGGCATACAATATACATTGGTTGCAAGAGGAGTTGTTCAGCTGGATGGCACAACCATTAAAACTATTGGAGTTATCAAAGGACTTCAACTTACCATCCATGCATGCCTGAGTTTTTCATTCACCCAAGACATATCAGTCATTGATCTCCCTCCTCTCTTTTCCATCTTCCTATCATGAGATTTCACTACCAAGATGGGCAGTTATCTATCAGCTGATTGGTCACATATGATTCTTAGGACTCGATATGGAACCAAAGTAACTATAAGGGTGGAACCAATCTTCCATAATCATGTAGAACCCTACATTGCTAGTCCTATAAATGGGAATTATACCATTGGTGATCCAGAAGAAGAAGATGTTGATCATGAACCAACCACTCTTGTTGAAGAAGTCCCTGATACTATGTGCTGGATGAAGTGAGTGGAGATCATCAGTATGATCCCTATGCTGATGTGTTGGTAGAGGAAGAATTTGGTTTTTTGTTTTTGGAAGAGATGGGATTGGGTACATACTACATTCATGAAGAAGGTATGATCATACCACAACTTGTCAAAACACAAAACAATTCTAAAGGACTGTGGAAATTATTCTTCGATGGCTTGAGGAGTAAGAATGGATCTAGTGTTGGTGTCATGTTAATTTCTCTAGAGGGAGATAAGTACTTCTCATCTTTCTGGTTGCAATTCAGTTGCACTAACAATGTTGCTGAATATGAGGCCCTTGTGCAAGGAATTCAGCTAGCTCAAAAGAAGGGAATCAAATCCCTGACTATTTTTGGAGATAGTGAGTTAGTTGTTCATCAAGTGATGACATGTAGTGCATCCAAAAATGATCTTTTAAGATCATACAAGAACCGAATTTGGGATTTGATTGAATATTTCAAAGCTTTTGGGATCCATGCAGTTCCTAGAAATCAAAATCAAGATGCTGATAGGCTTGCTACAATTGGCTCGCAATACGACATACCCATTGATATCATGAAAGAAGGGCAATAATTTTTCAAAATGGTGGTTTGACCTGCAGTCCCTGATAATGTGAGTAGCTGGAAAGTGTTTGATAGTGACAAACAAATTGTCCTTTTCCTACAAGAAGAGGTAGAGTTTGCTGTGAAAAATCAAGATAAGCTGCAAGAATCATATGGTGATCAAATCATACAATTGAAAAGAAACAAGCTACCAAAAGGCTTAGTTACTCTAGAATCCATTTTCAATTCAGATGATCAAGCCAAAAGACAAAGCTCTAACATGGTGGTCAAAGAAGAAGATTTTGAGGAAGTCGAGGTAGAAAATGAAAAGGTTTTGAAGATCGGAAAAGTATGTACTTCCAAAGAGAAAGAATCTTTCATCAAACTTTTTCAAGAGTATCATGAAATTTTTTCATGGAGCTACATAGACCTGTGGGGTTTTGATCCAGGTCTATCACAACATACCATCGAATTGGATCCTAATGCCAAGCCAGTTCATTAGAAACAAAGGCCAATTAATACCAAAATTTAGACACTTAAGAGAAAGGAGCTAACCAAACTCATCGAGACCTAGATAATTTTTCCTATCAAGCATTCCTTTTGGGTATCCAATCTAGTCCCTGTAAGGAAGAAGAATGAGAGAGATTCAGTTATGTGGACTTCAGGGATTTGAACTATGCCTCATTGAAAGATCATTATCCTCTTCCATCAATGGAGAAAATCCTTCAAATGGTGGCAGGAGCTCAAATATTTTCTTTGCTCGATGGATATTCAGGTTACAATCAAATTTTGGTTCAAGAATCTGATCAATTCAAAATGGCTTTCACTACCAAGTGGGGCATGTATGCTTACAACAAAATGCCATTTGGATTGTCCAATGTGGGGCTACTTTCCAAAGAGCCATGGACATGGAATTTAAGGGACTAATCAATGATATCATTTTGGTTTACCTTGATGATATAATTGTATACTCTAAGCATGCAGAAGACCACATCACACATCTAAGGAAGGTTTTCTGAAGATGTAGAGAATTTGGGGTTTCACTTAATCCCAAGAAATGCATTTTTGCAGTGCACAAGAGAAAGTTTTTGGGGCATGTTGTTTCAGTGGAAGGAATTTCTATTGATCCATCCAGGATCCATTTGATTATGTCCTTATCTCTCCCAAGTCACAAGAAGGGTCTCCAGAGTTTTCTGGGAACCATAAACTTTGTGCAGAGATTCATCCCTCAATTCACAACATTGGCTAAACCACTGACAACCATGCTGAAGAAAAATATGCCATTCTCATGGAAAAAGGAAGGAAGGGAGAGTTTTGAAGCCATCAAAATGGCCATTTCTCAAGCTCCCATGCTGGTGAACCCAAGGTTTGATAAATATTTTATTCTTTATGCTTTTGCAGGTCAAGAGAGCATTTCAGGTATCCTCACCCAAAAAATGATGATCTGATGGAGCAACCAATTTCTTTCTTCAGTCAATCCCTCAAAATACTATGAGCTCAAATATTCATTCATTGAAAAATAAGTCTTTGTGGTTATTCGAGATTTGAATAAATTCAAGCACATGTTGTCCAACAAAAAAATTCATCTAATGGTGTCTCATCCAGGTGTCAAGGAATTTTTACTGAACAAAGAGATGAATGAAAAGCATGTTGGATGGATCATGAAGGTGATGGAGTATGACGTACATATCAAAGTTACCAAACTTGTCAGAGGTAAAGGTTTGTGTCAACAACTTGCTACAGACATGGAATCAAAAGGTGATGAGAACGTGATGCTCCTAAACACTGATGAGGGTGATGATCAAGTTGACTGGTTATCCAAAATGAAGAATTTCCTTTTCTCAGGAGTATATCCTGTGAACATGGATAAAAATCAAAGATGGAATTTCCATCTTCAGTCTATTCCATATGTTCTGGTAGATAATGTTCTCTTTCGAAGGGATTTGAATGGTGTTCTCCTTCGGTGCATGGGACCGGAACAGGTAAGTAAGATACTAGAAGAGTTTCACAATGGCCTATCTAGAGGACATTATTCTGCATGAACAACTGCTACCAAGATCATGTGAGCTAGTTACTATTGGCCAGATTTGTTCAAAGATGCCCATCTCTGGGTAAGGAAGTGTAAGGAATGTGCCCTTTTCACTGGAAAATAGAAGTTGGCAGCTCTTCCACTGCATCCAATTCAAGTGGACCAACCCTTTGTTTAATGGGGGTTGGATTTCATTGGAATGATTAATCCTCCATCTAGTGATGGACATAAATGGGTCCTTACTACAACAAACTATTTTACTCGATGGAAAGAGGTAGTAGCATTGAAGGAGAGAAATGAGAAGGAAGTTCTTGATTTCTTAGAAGGTATAATGACAAGGTTTGGTGTTCCATTTACAATTATTTCAGACAATGCAATGGATTTTCTTGGTCTGAAGTTAAGTGAATGGGTTGTTAAGAATGGGGTCTACCTCAAGACTTCATCCAATTACTATCCACAAGGAAATGGATTGGCTGAGTCTAGCAACAAAAAACTCACAAGGATTATCAAGTGCACAATGGAGACTAACAGGAGGACTTGGCATACACAGCTTAAGACTGCCTTATGGGAAGATCGAATCACACCTAAAAGGGCCATCGAGAATTCTCCTTTCATGCTTGTATATGGAAGGGAAGAAAAAATTCCACTCTCCTTGGAGTTACCTTCTTTGGAGTTAGCTCATCAACTTGAAGTTATGGAGAGTGATCCTCTGACAGTCAGGTTTGCTGAGCTCATGGAGTTAGAAGAAGTATGGAACAAGGCTATGAAGACTTTGGAGCAACATCAGGCTCAGGTTAAGAAATATTTTGACAAGAAGGCGTCTGACAGGAATTTTCAAGAGGGAGATTTAGTTCTCAAATGGGATGAAGATAGAGCCAAACCAGGAAAACATGCCAAGTTTGATGCTCTCTGGAGTGGGCCATACATCATCACAAGTTGCAAAGAGGTGAATTCATTTCATCTATCTAGGCTCAATGGAGAAGAACTACCCATTCATGTGAATGGGATACATCTCAAATATTTCTTTTGAGATCATTCCACCCCCTGTACAGTTTAGTTAGGTGTTTTCCTCCAAGTGCTTATGCACATTGTTGTGTGTTGTTGTTCTTTTTCTTTCCTTGTTGTTGTGTTTTTGTGTTGTTCTTGCACATTGTATCATCATTGGAAGTTTTTCAAGGAGAAGGAAGGTTCAAATTTTCTAGGATTTTCATGATGTTGCTTCATTCAAAATTCCATAGTATGACATAAATGTCAAGTATTCATCAGATTCAGTATACTTCATGCTTAGCATTCTAGGGAGGTCCAAGATTGCCTATACCAAGGAGACTTTGGGATATATCACAGAAGATCAAATCACTTTCAAGATTCCAACATTGACTCCATGCCCAATGGATGACTTAAGGCTACTGGAATCATGCTTAGTAGGAAATCATCCCCGAGAGGTCACCAAAAATGTTATCCAATTTTGCACACATGAAAAAATTGGACAACGGGGTCCCATTACAATCAAATTATGACATTGGTCCCAGGGACTCACGTGAAGAATCATCATGGAGATAACATGATTAAAATAATTAATAAATTTCATAGGTGAGCTCACCTAGCATTGAACGAGGTCAAATTGAGCTCAACTCGGTGACAACTCGGTGTTAGCTTGGTTGAGAACTCAGTCGTTTATCATTGGAGCTCAACTCGATGGGTCGGCCAAGCCCAACATTGAAAAGAGTCGGTCTAGTCAAGAAAATATGGGCAAGTTTCAAAAAATGGAATAATTTTACAAAATAGGCCAAGGGCCATTGAGAAAAAATTTAGCTCATGAGTTTCAAGTGAGCTCTATGAGTTGGGAAGACATTAAGTCAAAATGGGAGCTTGATTCAAGGATTCGAGCTCAATATTGAGTTGTAATAGTTAAAACATCAGTGGCATATAGGCAAGCCTTGAAGGAAGTTTCTCGAACTATGAAGATAAACTTGGTGTGTGGGATGAGTGGTCAATGAGCTCACAAACAAGCATTGCAAATATGGCTGAGTCATGGTCAGAGGTCGAAGGCACATAGAGAAATAAATATGTAAATCCTAACTCAAGGATTGTTCCAAGGAAAAGGTGAGCTCATAGCTCAGGGTTCGAGATTCAATTGAAATCACCATAAGCAAATTGGAAGTGGTGAAGAACTCATCATGAAGGATCATTTTGGCAGCTCAAGTTGAGTTAATATGAACATGGGTTCTATGGGAGACATGACTGAGTTCAAGTAGTGAATTGAGTCAAGAAGATGATGTTTGGAGACCCATATCGAGCTTGGTTTGTAGGATATGAAATTTCAAACAAAGTTAATGTAGATGAATAGATCGAGAGGTTTAATTAATGGATTTTGTAGACATGTTCCCACTGAGCTATGCATCAATAAAAATCACTGAGCTTGCAGACTAGGAAGATAGGATTGAAAGCCAATGGATGGTGTCTTAGTAGAGGATGCTCAAGATGATGAGCTAGTAGTCAAGTGAGTCAAGCTCGAAAATCAACAGGCCAATTCTAAGAATGGGCCACATAAGGATGAACTCAGTGAGCTTAAATCAAATGAACTTAGGAGCATTGGACTTGATAAGACTGAGTCAGAAAAGGTTCATGATGAGAATTCACTTAGTTTTTCAGGTCATTTTCTAGTGAAAGGATGAAATTTTGGTGAGTTCACAAATCCATGCCTAAGGCATTGACTTGGGAGAAATTCATCCTTTCTATCAAGTGGGAATTTGATAATGGAAAAGCCAAGAAAGATGTTCCACATTGTGGAGATTCAGGTGAGCATTGGAAGGGAAAATGATGAGATGGCAAGCCAATGTATTTTCTCCATCCTGAGAAGTGGGAAAAGTTCAGTTGAGAAAACCATGGATGTTTTGGGAAAGTTCCAGATGAGGCCAAAATCACCATAACACATTTCAAGTTGAGTTCATGTTCATATGCATGTGAGTCATGAAATAAAGAGTTGTGTTAGAGTAAAAGGAAGAGATGTTTCATGATGGGTTAAAAAATTAGAGCCATGATCATTTTGGCATAAAAATGTAGCCATGCTTCATGGCAAGTAAGATACAATGGTCTAGTGCATTGGGAAATGGCTTGGTGATCCTCGTATATGGATGTAGTATTGAATTAAGGATATCGAGTTCAACTTTACGTAAAATCTGAATAATATTGCATACCAAGTATGATAATGGATCTTCAAATGGTTGGGTGCACTATGCATTTCATGACTCATCACATGGAACTAATCCAAGTTGAGAATGTGGAGTAATTCATGATGTTCAAGTCATGGTGCCAAAGCATGTGGTGATGATTAGATTAAACCAGTCAGAGAAGCTATTTTTGATTTCATTATTCACATGTAGATGCTCGACAGACTGTGGAGCTTGAGGTTCAGTGGACCTAGTTTGATCAATGAGATGCTCGAAGGCATATATGAGGTGAGCTCAATGCAAATGTTGGTGGATCCAGAGCTTGGTTAAACTCTTTGAGTTAGAATACATGGTTGAATTCATGAGCTCTCAAAGAAAATATAGCTTAGCCGAGATTTGAAAGATTCGGGACAAGCACAAGTCGTCCAAAGCCATAATGGTAATAGCTCAACATTGGAAAAATATCATACAAAGCATGAAGATCTCGACTCAGTGAGTTAAGTTGAAGCTGAGCTAAACATAAGGCATGGGTGATTTTGTAAAATGAACATGAGAATGTTTTGAACTCACAGAACTTGGGGAGTCAATACATATGACAAGGTTGAGTCATCAAGCTCGACACATGAGAACATAGATGCTCTTGGTAGTTGTAGGTCAAAAAGAGGTCGAACTCATAATTCATGGAGAGAACTTCATGGTTAGCTCACACAACGGAGTTTTGGAGGCATCATTGGACGAAAGAGTGTGGAGACAACACGAAGGATTTGACCCACCAAGTTGAACCATTCACTGAGTGAGTTTACATACGGGCTAGCTCACAAGGGGATCAAGATGGTGAGGATAATTGAAGGACATCTTGAAGCCAAACAAATGTTAGATGAGCTTGATGAACATGCCAAGGTGACAGAGTCAGTCAACCAAGTCATGGATGAGCAGTGTGGTTAGGTTATAGCTCGGTGAGCCATGAATGGTTTTCATATCTCTCAACATGGAAAGGTAAAAACCAAGTTACTCAGGGGATTGAAGATTTAAAATATGTTGGCCATGTCATCAAGAAAAACTAAAGAGGAGAGGTCAAACTTGGTGTGGGAAGCATTATAAGCTTAACGAGATAGGAAATCATTGCCAAGGTAAAATGATAAGGAGCTCACGGGTCAACTTGATGATGCAAACGAGCTCACCGAGTTGGAGGGAACGAAACATGGTAAGAATAGACATGGAACTGTGGAGAGTTATCAATGGTGGAAGTACTTTCAAGGCTCGTAGAGCTCCAAGTTGCGATGCTACAATGCATGGGGAGGTAAATATTAGATGATCTCGGAGGTAAGCATTCAACATAAACATTCACAAGAAGAGTAGCAAGCTTCATGTGAGGTAAGGGAACTCAGTGGAAGTGAAAAGTAGCTCGTTCAATGAGCTGCAGAAAAGAAGAGCTCGATTTGGTGCATGGAGCTCAGTGAGCTGAATGGTAGGAACCACTCGACTTGAAGCTTGGAAGGACTTCCGACGATGGAGCTCGTTGATGATGGATCTGACTTTCAATACAAAAGGGCATTCAAATGAAATGAGCTCATGCACCAGGAGCTCATGGACAGAGCTCGGTTCAAATGAGCTAATGGTTATGGTGAAGGAGATGAGAGGAGCTCATGAGCCCAACTTGGTGAGTTGGCTCGGTGAGCCAACCACCGAGTTGGGCTATTTTTTGACCTTTTCTCATGGACCCCCCCCTTCAAGTCAAACCAAGTTTTCAATGGGGGGTCCCACCATATATTTTAATTAAATTAATATTTTTATTAAAATATTTTATTAATAATATTTATTATTATTATTAAAATATTTTATTTAAATATTCTTTTAATTAATTGAGAAGATTAGGTCAACAGGAAATTAATGGCACATGATGGAACCTTCTCAAGTGGTTCAACCAACTATTGTAATAAATACATCATGTGCCTTCAATTTAGGAAGGGAATTTATGACTTCTTCTCTCCTCTCTCACAATTCTTCTATAAATGTAAGTTGGAAGCTCATTCCAATAGGTTGGACAAGTTAGACTTCTGAGACAAGTGTATAGTTTTCAAGAAACCTCCTTCTTCTGCAAGTTGTTCTTGTATGTTGAGGGAACTTTCAAGCCTCCTTTCAAGACTGTAATGGAAACTATTTCCTCTTCTGAATGTATGATGCATTGTGCATGTTGTTGAAGTAATAAAAGTGTGTGTTTTGTGACTAATCTTGGTCCTTTCATCCTTCTATACTTCTTTGTGCCTTTCTCATGCTTGCAGGTACACTGTGCAAGTTCAAGTTTCTATTGCAGGTTCTTGGAGTTATGTGCTTATCAAGTGGTGGAGTATTGCATGTGGTTGAGTTGTGGTGCTTGTTCACCCTTCTCAAGTTCATCCTTCTTCACTGGAAGAATGATATTCTGTTACCTGATTGAATTTTAAAAAAGGGAACACATGCTTCTTAGTTTGTGGTCTATTGTTTACCCTCTCTAAGTTGCAGTAGGTGAAGTTGTCTTGTGGTGCACAACACCCTCTTCAAATTAACCCTTCCTGAGTCTAGAAACACCCTTTATTTGGTGCATCACCATCCCTAGTATAGTTTCATTTCTTGTAAATATCTTTCCCTAAAACCCATGAAAATGTTAGCATAGGACTAGATAACCATTTTATTACACTAGGAGTAGTACAACACTTAGTTTAGGAAGAGGAATTTGGCCTTCTCTGGAGGTTCACCTTGAGCCCAAGTCCCACAGCTTGAGAGGTGATCCTGCAAAGTATTAAAGACAAAAGGAATTATTTTTTCTCACACAGGGATATTATTTTTGCATGTGCATCCAAGGGGTAGAATTAAAGAATGCTAAATTTATCATTGCAAGTGGATCAAATTGCAAGTGTCACATCAAACAGAAGAAGACAAAGATTGCATGCACATTGGAGAAGACTTGCACAACAAGCAAGAGCTATTATTAGCAAAATTATTCATCCAATTTTATTAAAAATAGATCAGTCAACTGCACTTTGACTAAATTTTTTTTTTGTAACTAAGGCTATTAATGCCTCATTGTAATCAACATGTCTATTTTTATTCCTTTATTTATTCATGATAAAGGGGTAAAATTAGCATGCATGGGCGAGTACAAATTTTAGCCTATTTTTAGGATGGGTTGGGTGAATAATCTTGCTATATATTGTGTGCATTGCAAGGCACAAAGGAGGACTTTTTGGACATAGGAGTGTTGAAGCAATTTTTGCCAGTTTTACCCTTGAATGAGAACTGATTTTTCCTTTCCAATTATTTATAGTGGTGTGTATCTCTTTATTAATTCTTGTGAATGTCAATTCCCTGATTAATCATCTTACCTTGCTGCAAATTTGGTATTTTCTGCATAATATTAGTGTGCATGTTTATCTTATTGTGTTGTTGTGATTTATCCCTCAATACATAAGTGTTTTTCCTTAATATTCTACTGAAAACCATTGGTTTGTGCATCCAAAATTCATTCTCAATTTTATTGTGCATATACTTAGTCAAATCCCTCAATAAGTTTGGTGTATCACCCATTTCAAATTTCAGTTACAGTCATCTTTTTACCCTCAAAACCCCAAAAAAATTAGTTTAGGATACATCAATAAGGAACTGACCTTGATACTGGAGACTCACCTCAACAATAGGTATACCCACAGACCTGAGGTGTTTCCATTGTATCTACGAAAGTGAGAGATTCAAAGAAATCTTAGAACCCTTACTGTCATCTCTCAATCAAGGTGCACTTTTGAGAGAATAGTTTTTGGCATGCCCCGGTGGGACACGGATAAGATTTGTAGTAGATTACAAATGATTACAGTAATTTACAGTGAAAGAAAGTCACTTTTGGAGAAGCAAGCTGCAACAATTTATTCTAAAGATCAAAATATTTATTTGGTGACTCCGTAAGGCTGATTTCAGACTAGTTTTGCAGCATGTTCCATGCCTAAAGTGACTACAAGATCATCGGTAAGAGGAATTCCTGCTGATTTTATTTCTTTACCTTTGAATTCTGCAAGAAGAAGAAGAGTTGGCAATACCTTACCTTATAATAGGCCTAGTTTTGGCAACCCTCCTCCTAATCTTCCTTCACCATGTATTAATCTTGTTGTTCAAATCCCAGTTATTCCAATGGCTATTCAACCACCTAGAAATTTTGTGACCTTTACTAATGGCAACCCTTTAGTAATTCAAGTTTATCATGATATACTTGTTGCTTCCCTGAAAATTTTACCTTCATTGACTAGTGAAAATCAGATTACCCTTACAAAGCACATTAAAGATGATTCAAACCTTTGTGTTTTCCATAATATAACTCATGAAGATGTAGCCTTAAGACTTTTAGCTGCATCATTTAAAGGACAAGCTTTGCAATGGTACAAAACCTTAGAAATAGGGAGTATAAGAACTTGGGATGAGTTAGGAGAGAAATTACTTAAGAAATTTCAAGACCATTCTGATCATTTATCTCTCATAGAACAATTGTCTACAATCAAAAGAGCTCCTCATGAATTTATGGCTAGTTTCAACATCAGATTTTCTAGAACTTGGGAAAGAATTCCAGCTAGTGTTAAGCCTCAAGTTGATCATGCATTTCTATATTATCTCAGAGCTTTAAACAATGATATTTCAACCATGATTCAGTCTATGGGAGGAGAGACTCTCCCAGCAGCTTATGATATTGCCATTAGGGCTGAAAACAACCTTATTCAAGCTGGAAAATTAGCACCAAGGCCTTCAAAGTTGCATCTTAAAGGAAAATCTCAATATCAATTATAAAAACTTGGGATGAGTTAGGAGAGAAATTACTTAAGCAATTTCAAGACCTATTACCATTATAGATTTATCTACAATTAGCTCCTTTTAGCTAGTTTCCATCAGAATGATGTAGTGTTTCAAGCTGATCATGCATTTCTATATTTTCAGAGCTTTAAACATGACTATGGGAGGAAATAAGTTAACCATTATCAATTGAGAAAAAACCTAGCTTCAAGCCTCTTATAGTAGATTTGGTCACCTTCCACAAGCTATTACCATTATAGAACCTATTATTTTAGCTCCATAGATGATGTATTTAAGGCTTTCAACTATGGGAAATAAGTTAACATCAATTGAGAACAAATTAGCTCATCCTAGTAGGCCTTATCAATACCAACAAAATCAGCAGAATAAGCCTTACCAGCAAAATTAGAACTATAGACAGCCATACCATCTAAGGAAATTTGATCCAAAAGCTCCTAGTTCATCTAACACTATTTTTTCAGTAATATGGTTTCAGAAGAATGGTGTCAACCTTGTAATCAACCTCATTCAGCTGCCAATTGTCCAAATGCATTCCTGAATATAAGCCTTGTTGCACAACCTCAGTCTGAAGCATTATTCATGCCTCAAATGGAGGGTGGGAAGCAAGATGCTCATAGTCAGAAACCACCAGAACAAAATCTAGTCATCTTTGGAGAGGAAGATTTTATTGCAGTCACAACTAGGTCTCAAGAAAAGGCTCAGGATAAAGAAAAATAGTAAAACAGACATGTTCTGCCTACAGTAACTGATAAAATAACAAGTGCAGGTCAAAAAAAAATAAACAACTCTGTTGTTCCTTAAAAAATAGAAAGCAATAAAGCTCAAAAAGAGTAACAAAGACCATTGCAGCCTGATCCCAGAAGACTATTCATACCTCAGATTTCAAAAGCTGCTGAAGTAGAGTTCAGTTTTTGCTAAAGCTTATGCTAAAACTGTAGAAGTTGTTTCAAAAATGGTTTCTTCTTTTAATATTGTTGAGGTAATGAAAAATCATAATATTAATATTTCATTATGGGATGCTCTAAGTATTCCAGGACAACAAGAGTTACTTGCTCATGAGCTTGCTAAGTTGCAGATTTCTTCAAAACCAACAGAAAAGGAAGCTCAGAAAGTAGACATGGTTCTTGGTACAATGGAGAAAGATCACATGAAATAGGTTAAGTGGGTGGTTCAAAAAGTTTTAAATGCTCATGATATCAAGAAACCACCACCATTTTATCTATCTTTGATTATTGGAGATCATTTAGTTCATAACTGCATGGTTGACAGTGGTGCAAGTAACACAGTAATGCCAAAAGCAATTGCAGAAAAATTGGGCCTGCAGTATGAACCTACAGAGAAAAGTGTGTTGCAGCTAGATGGAACAACAACTAACATAGTTGGCATCATCAAAAATTTGGAGGTAACTTTACATGCTTTCCCAAATGTTACTATCTTACAAGATGTTATTGTTGTAGATTTACCTCCCTACTTTTCCTTATGCTTATCAAGAGATTTTACAACAAAGATAGGAGGTTATCTTTCTTCAGATTGGTCATTTTTATTCTTTACTACAAGATATGGAACTAAAGTTACTATAAATTCAGAGCCTTTGGCTAGATTTCATATTGAGCCTCATGCTTCAAACGTTGCACCAAATTATGTAGCTTTAGATCAATCTGATTTTGATGTTACAGCACATGTTTCTACACTAGACAGTGTTTCTAATCTTGTTTATGGATGAAAAAACTCAAGAAGAACATGCTTATGATCCTTTCAAAGAAGCAGAGGAAGATTTGTTTGGCGTTTATTGCTTGCATGAAGAAAATGCACCAATTCCCTTGTTGTCCAAAATAGAAAAAACAACAAAAGGGCTATGGAAGCTTCATTTCGATGGAGCCAAGAACAAGAAAGGACAAGGTGCAGGTTTGATGCTCACTTCCCCTACAAATGAAAGGTATTTTTCAGCTCTAAGTCTGCAATTTTCATGTACTTGTAATGTAGCTGAATATGAAGCATTAATTCATGGCTTACAATGGGCCAGAAAAAGAGGTATCAACATTTGCAAGTTTTTGGTGATTCAGAGTTAGTTATTAATCAAGTGAAAAACTTTAATGTGTGTAAGAATTCATTACTGAAATCTTACAAACATAGAGTTTCAGACTTAATGGAAGATTTTGATGCTATTAACATGCAATCTGTTCCAAGAGCTGAAAAAAAACATGTAGACAGACTTGCAACAGTTGGTGCTAGCTTTGATGTGCTAGAACAGATTGAAAACAACAAAGTACAACCACATATAAAGTTGATTATCAGACCTTCAGTACCTGATAATGAAGAAAATTGGCAAGTTTTTGAAGATGATGAACAAATCTACAGATTTTTACAGCAAGAAGCTGAATTTTCTGTAGTAAATCAAGAAAAACTGCAACATTTCTATGGTGACCAGATTGTTCAATTAAAGACAAACAAGTTACCTCAAGGACTGGTCACACTAGAAGATATTTTCAGTTCTGATGATCAGTTAAGAAAGGATAAAGGAAAGATTTCAACTCACGCAGATAACTATGAAGAGATCTTGGTGGATGATGAAAAGAAACTATTTATCAGAAAGGTATGTTCCTCAGCTGAAAAACAATCATTTATCAATTTATGTAAAGAATTCAGAGATGTTTTTTCTTGGAAATACCAAGATCTGAGAGGTTTTGATCCCAGTTTAGCTCAGCATACCATAGAGTTACAGCCAAATTCCAAGCCAGTTAGGTAGAAACAAAGGCCTGTAAATCTGAAGATTGAACCATTGATGAGAAAAGAGTTATCCAAGATGATAGAATCAGGTATTATCTTTCCAGTTAAACATTCAAGTTGGGTATCTAATCTTGTTCCTATGTTAGAAAAAAGAATGGAGAAATCTGGGCTATGTGTGGATTTTAGAGATCTTAATAAAGCTTCATTAAAAGATCATTATCCACTACCCAATATGGATCAGATTTTAAGAACAGTTTCAGGTTCAGACAGGTTGTCCCTTTTGGATGGTTATAGTGGATACAATCAGATTCTTGTGCGTGAAGAAGACAGATACAAAACAACCTTCACCACAAAGTGGAGTACTTATGCTTACAAAAGAATGCCTTTTGGACTTTCCAATGCCACTGAAATGTTTCAATGTGCAATGGACATGGATTTTCACAACCTATTAAATAAATGCATATTGGTTTATTTAGATGATGTTACTATATTTTCAAAGAATTATGATGATCATATTATGCATTTAAGGAAGACTTTTCAGCTTTGCAGATAGTTTGGAATATCATTGAATCCCAAAAAGTCTATATTTTCAGTCCATCAAGGTAAATTACTTGGACATATTGTTTCTAGACAAGGTTTAGCTATTGATCCTTTCAGAATTGAAGCTATTTCACAGCTATCCTTGCCTCATCATAAGAAGGCACTACAAAGTTTTCTTGGAAAAATCAACTTTGTTAGAAGATTTGTTCCATATTTTGCAGCATTAGTCAAGCCATTAACAACCATGTTAAAGAAAGATAAGACCTTCTCTTGGACCAGTGAAGGAAGAAAAGGATTTGAGGCCATCAAGTCAGCTATTTCACAAGCTCCTACTCTAGAAAATCCAAATTTTGATAAGGATTTTACAATGTATGCACTTGCAGGAGCTGAAACCATTTCAGCCATATTAACTCAGGTTAATGATGAAAATACTGAGCAACCAATTGCTTTCTTTGGGAAAAGTTTACATGACTACGAGACAAGGTACACTTTTCTTGAAAAACAAGTACTTTCAGTAGTTAGAGGATTAAAGAACTTCAAGTACATGCTTTCCAATAATAAGATACATGTCTTAGTCTCTCATCCAAGTGTTAAAGCATTCTTGTTGAACAAAGAACTGAATGAGAAGAGAGAAGGACTGGATTATAAAGGTTATGGAGTATGATGTTGACATCCATGTTCCAAAAATAGTTTGAGGAAAAGGATTGTGTGAACATCTAATTACTGATATGGAAAAACAACAAGCTGCAAAATTAGAAAATTCAGAACAGCATGCTGAAATCACATATCAGCAGTCAGATATCTTGGTACAACCTGAAAATCAACAACCAAAAATTAATCAAGAAGTTTAGGAATCAAGATGGATGACTGATTTGGTTAATTACTTACAGCACGGTACTTATCCAGAAGGTATGGACAAGAATAAATGAAGATATTTTAGGTTACAAGTTGTACCTTATGTTTTCATTGATGGTGTGTTGTTTAAAAGAGATATAAATGGAATTTTTGCTATGATGTATTGATTATGATAGAATTCAACAACTATTATCTGAATTTCATGAAGGACCTACAGGAGGTCACTTTTCAGCACGTACTACAACCTTAAAAATTATGAAAGTTGGTTACTATTGGCCCAACATATTCAAGGACTGCTTTGAATGGATTAGAAAGTGTAAGAAGTGTGCTTTCTTTGTTGGAAAAGAATGTTTAGCTTCACTTCCCCTGCAACCTATTTCAGTGGATCAACCATTCATGCAGTGGGGTCTTGACTTCATTGGCATGATAAATCCACCTTCGTCACAAGGACACAAGTGGATCTTGACTGCTACAGATTACTTTACATGTTGGACTGAAGCAGTAGCTTTGAAAGAAGCTAACGAGACTTCAATCTTATCATTTTACGAAGGTATAGTTTACAGATTTGGTGTTCCAGCAACTATCATTTCAGATAATGCCTTAGCATTTCTTGGTGCAAAGGTAACAGATTGGGCTATCAAGCATGGAATTTATTTAAGTACTTCATCTAATTATTACCCACAAGGTAATGGATTAGCTAAAAGTACTAAAAAAATATTTTGAGGATCATCAGAAGAACACTCAAGGACAACCAAAGAGCTTGGCATCTGATGTTAAATTCAGCACTTTGGGCTGACAGAGTGACTCCTAAAAGATCAGTTGGCAATTCACCGTACAAGCTTGTTTATGGATGAGAGGCAAGAATGCCCATCTCAGTTGAGTTTCCCACATTGGATTTACTACATCAGATGGAACTACTTGAGAATGAACCATTGCAGGTTCGTTATGCAGAATTAATGGAGCTGCAAGAGCTAAGAGATCAAGCTCATCTGAATATGGAAAAGAATCAAAGACAGATCAAGAAAACATTTGATAAGAAGGCTAAGTTCAGAGTCTTCAATGAAGGAGACATTGTGTTAAAATGGGATGTTGATCGTGCAAAGCCAGGAAACCACATGAAGTTTGATACAATCTGGAGTGGTCCCTATATGATTTCAGCTTGCAAAGAACACAATGCATTTCAGCTTTCAAGGCTGAATGGAGAGGAACTTCCCATTCCTGTGAATGGTATGTTTCTTAAACATTGTTATTGAAAATCCTACAGTGTTTGGTTAGAGTAGGATTTCCCTTTCAATAAGTGCAGTTCATGTACATTGCAATGTTTTTCAATTCAATAAGTGCACTTGTGCACGTGATCTGGTTCACCAGATCCTTTCCCAGCTTTAGTTTGTTTTTGGAAAGAAAAAGGTAGTTTTTGGTTATATGCTTTGACTCCATGCCCAATGGACAAGAGCAAGGCACTGGTCTACAAGCTAGCATGCAGCTTTCCCCATAGGATCGCCAGAAATGTTGACAATTTTTACACTCATGCAAAAATGGGCAACTCAAAACTTTGTTTACGATGGAAGGCATTGATGAAATGGACCTAACTAGGGGGATGCATTACAATTTTATTGTGTTTTTCAGTTGCAGCAATTGATTAACTACATGTAATCTACAGCTATGTGTGTTGTTACAAAATGTAACACCTCACATAGACTGTCATTCCATGTTCATCTTCAGCAAGGAAACACAAAATCCCCGAAGGACTAATGCATTTCCTTGATGAAGGTGGGAATCACAGTTTAGGTGAAATGTTAAATTCAAGAACAACAAACAGAGTTGCAGTTTACATGAAAGAGAGTTCATTATTAAGTTACAGGTACCTCAAAACTCATTATTTCTGCATGTTTAAATACATTTAATTATGTGATTGAGTTGTTTATTTCATTATACAATCAATATCCATCATAAAATCTGAATGCAGAAAGAAGTATACAACTCAGTTACAGAAATTAATGTTATTTATTCATGAAGAAATTCAATGTTTCCCACACAAGCCATGGGATGTAACTCATAACTACTGAAGAAAGAAGTACATGTGCATAAAGTTAAAAGTAAAAGAGTATAGAAGAAACCCATCATTGCCTTGGGTTTTCTTCTAATCTTCTTGTCTCCAGTTCCAGCTCCATCTTTCATCCGTGTTGCAAGCAGCTACAGTGTACCTGAAAAAATAAAAGAAAAATGACATCAGTCAAGAGCTCAGGGTTTGATCTGTACTCATGTACTATCTAACTACATGCAAATGGATTTCTAAATATCAGAAGCATAAGGTACATCAGAGACAGATACAAAATTGATAAAGTAGTATTCTATAGTAGCACATATGATTCCCAGAATCATTACAGAAGAAGAAAGAGAAAAGAAAAAACTATGGAACATAAGAGAGGCCAAAAAGCCTAATTATTTTCTAACTATTTTCTTAAGTGTGCAGGTACAGGTTGTAGAAAGAAGAAAGAAAAAACATTTTGCATAAAATTTTGTACTAAAAGTATAGATTGCACTGAAGGAATTAATGGTACAATAAAGATGAGTTATTCCAAAAAAAGAATTCAATTGTCAAAGCATTAAAAATCAAATTTATAAGGAATCAAGAAAGGTACAGATGATATCAAGAATCTACAAAAAAAAGAAAATGAAATCAAAAAAATGAATTCATCAATAAAAATCAATATATTCACAAATCATAATCAAAATCTTCAAAATAAAGAAGAAAAAATAGTTTTATCAAACCATTTAAAAGTAAATCAAAAAATCAAAACATTCAAATTTAAAAAATAATAAATTCAAATTCATCAAGATCAAAGCTTACAATCAAAAAAAAAAAAGTCTCTAATAATCAAAACAAAAATCAGTTAACAAAAGGATATTTCAAAAATTCATGAAAAAACATTAAATCAATGAAAAAAATTTCAAATGCAAAAGTCCATATTATAATTTCAATGAAAATATATGTTTTTTTCAAATTCATCATTCAAATAAATTGTTATAAAGAATAAAGTATCAAGAATCAAGCATGACATTTCATACAAGAGCAACAAGTTTACAAGTTTGAGAATAATAAATTTACAAAATACAAATAGAATCACAAAGATTAAATTTACAATCAATCAAGCTTAAACAAGTACATAAAACTTTAATAGATGCAAGAAGTTTCAACATACAAGTTTTTGAAAACAAAAAGCTTTAATACAAAATACAAAAATTTCAATCCATAAAGATTTCAAAATTCAAACAAGTTTCCAATTTTTTACAGGAAATATCCATTCAAAATTATTCAATATCAAATTCATATCAATTATGAATGGAGATTCATTTAAATCAAATTCAATGAATCAAGATAGCACAGATTAATAATTCATAAAAAGAAAATAAGATTTCTACAGGTACAATTTTCAAAAACAGATTTCAATTTTCAGAAAAATGATTCATGCATTAAACTTCATTTAAAGAAATCAAATAACAAAATCAAGAAATGAGTTTTGAAATAAGAAATCAAAAAGCAAAGGAAATGATTTACAAAGTAAAAAATATTCAGTTCTCAAAAAGAAAATCAAAAATAGCTTAGAAACTCAAATGAAAAATTTCAAAGAACAATAAATGAATCAAAATGAAGCAAGATAAAAATTGAAAGCAACTTTTACAATCTTTTGTGTCAAAATTTAAGAAATACAAAATAATCAAAATTCAATAAAATCAGGAAAATTTTCATTCAATATATATCCAATAATAAAATTTAAGTACAAAAAATTCAAGAAAATCATATACAAACAATTTCAAATGGATCAAATCAAATCAATTGAATTAAAGAACTAATGAAAAAATTCACAATAAAATCAAAATATAAAAATTCATCAAAACAAACATCATCAATGCATAGAAAATAGATTAGAAGTATCAATAAATCAAATTTCAACCAAATTTTGAGAGAAAATAGCTTCAAATTTAAAAAAAAAAGTTTCAAAAATTTTCAAAACATAATTATTCATAGAAGTTCAAAACTTATAAATTAAATCAAATCAAACAATGAAAGTTAAAGCATATCTTCAAGACATTGAAATTTAACAAGGTATCAAAGATTTTCAAACTAAAAATAGCTATCTACTAAAGAAATATAAAATAAGTTAATTTTAAAATCAAAACCACATTTTCAATAAGTTCAGATAAATCATGGAATTTTCAAGATAAAAAGTTTTCAAAATAAAATACAGAGCAATTTCAAGAAATATCAAAAATTTCACAAAAGATCAAAATTCATTCAACATATTATCAAAATTAAAATTAAAAATCATTCTCTTAAATCAAATACAATCATGAGTCTGGAAAGAAAATTCAAACCCAAATCAAAATACATTCAATAAAACATAAATCAACTTCATTTCAAAATACATTTATCAAAAATCAAAAACACAAGTTAAATTATAAAATTAAAAATGAAATAGTAAAATTCAAAAGAGTATTCAATAAAAAATAGAAAACTATTTCAAATTCATAAATAATGAGCAAACTATTGAAGTCAAAAATAAAATGAGAATCTCAAGATAAAAGATCTGAAAAAAAATCAAACCAAAAAAATAAAGAAATAGAAATACAACTCACAAAATAAAATCTCACCATCATGAGGGAAATTCAAGTTGAAAAACAAATAGAACAAACTTCATTTCAGGTCAAGAAGAAATGAAGTTCTCAAGAAATGATCAAACAAATCATTTTGAAAAAAAAATCAAATCAAACAAAAGGAAAAGATTAAAAGTTTTGAAAAAATACAATTCATAAAAAACTAACATGATACCAAGTTTCTTTGAAATAAAAAAAATCAATTTCCAAAAATTTTATAATCAAAAAACACAAAAGCCTCATTTAAAATAAAAAAGTTCAAACAAAAAAAAGAAATTCTATGAGAATCAAGAAAAAATACTCAAGATTAGGAGGCACATCAAAAAAAATGTAGAAACATCAAAATGGAAGATCAAAAAAAGTACAAAAAATATGAAAACAAGAAAATTAAAATCAAGCTAAGTATAAAGAAAAAACAAAAACCCAAAAAAAGAAAAAATAAAGAATTCAATCACAAGATTTACAAGATATACAAAGAATGTAAAACTTACCATTCAATGAAAGAAAAATTCAAATCCTCAAATCATCAAGGTAAAAGAAGAAATAGAAAAACCCAAAACTTGAAATTTTCTCTAAGAACTCTCATAAGGTTTCAAAAGAAAGAAAATCAAAAGTCAAAATTTTCAAAATCAAAGAATATTATCAAGGAGAAGAAAGAAATCAAAAGGAGTGACAGATCAAAAAATCTTGAAAGAAAAAAAAATAAGAGAGAAAAATACATTTTTAAAAAATGGAGCCTCAAGTGTTAAAAAACTTAAAAATGATATTTCAATTCAAAAAACTCAAAAAACATGCTCAAAATCATGCTCAAAACTCTTACAAACATCAAAATTTCAATGCAGAAATGAGCTTTCAAAAAAAATGTAAAAAAAGAAATAGAACAATTTTTTCAAAAAATCTAACTCAAAGATTTCAAATGTAGAATTCAAGCTCAAAAAGAAAAAAAATCAAAAGATGGCTCAAAAAAAAAGAAACCAAATTCCTTCTTTAGAGCTTGAACTAGAGAAATCAAAAGACAACATTTAAACTCAATAAGCATATCACCAGAGAATTCAGAGCTTGAAAGAATAATTCATGAAGTGAATAATTTTTTTGGCCAGGGCTTCACCACAAAAAATGAAAATGCAAAAAAATCAAAAAACATGATAAGCTCAAGACTTTTCAATCAAACCTAACTCACCTGAGTTAAATAATGATCAAGATCAAATTCATGTAAAGATCAAACGTTCAAATACAAACCATTGCCAACTACCTGCTCAATGGATCAAAAATCAATGATCAGAAGATACAAATGGTACATAGAAGATCAATGGCCTTGATTCAATCATCAAGTTCAATGAAAAAATTCAATTACCAAAGATTAGATCAATCAACTTAACCATGTTCTAAGAAAATGGAATCAAGATCAAATGTACAATATCAATGATCATCAAAAAAATCAACATTGATTATAGAGTTAGAACCCTAATGAGGGTACAAAAATGATCAATGATGGTTGAAGATCAATAGACAAAGATCAATGGTCCCAAATCAAAAGTAAGTAACTCAACATCATCAACCCATCCATAGAGTTAACCATTGCCACTGAAAATCAATCAATGGGTTGAGATCATCGTAGAGGGGGCCAACCCAATAATTTAAAAAATTTACATTGACCTATTAAGGTCCAAAACCTATATGCAAAAAAATCAAACAAAACAATAAATTATCAATGGAAAAGGTAAACCGTTACCTTATTTTACCATGATTAATCAAAAGGTCCACTAAAATATATTCATGACCAATATGATAGGATCAAAAGGGATCCAAAAATATAAAATTATGCCAATGTAAATTATTATTAAAAAAGGGGAAATGTTTACCTTATAATCATTATAAATGATTAATCAAATCAAATCATAAGACAATGTGATATAGTCTAACCAAAATAAGTCAAAATCACCAATTGCATTATTTCAAGATCAAATGATGACACCAAAAGGTAAAGTAATATGCTACATGATCAATGTCAAAGAGTGACCAATAATTATGCCAAATATTTTAAAACTTAAAATTGACCAAATATTAATAATCCTCATGTCAAAAAAATAAAATTACCCTAATCAAAGGTCAAAGACAAAATGCCATTCAAGTTTTACAATTACCAAGAAATTTTAAACATGTGCACATACCATAAAGTGGTCCCCACATTGGGTGGAAAAATTTTTTATGTTTAAAAGACAAGCATTATTTTTATGTTGCAGAAGTGAATAATTTTGCATGTCATCCACTAGAAGACAGAAAATATCATTATCAGATGAGTTATCCTTCTTGCAAGATGTCAACATCAGAGATCAAGAAGACCTTTTGACATGCTAATTACCTTATTTTTCACAAAATAAGGGTATTATTATTTTCTTGCACATGCCTACAGGTGGTCCCCACACATTGGGTGAATGTTTTTGCAAAGTATTAAAGAAAAGGAATTATTTTTTCTCACACAGGGAGATACATGTTTGCATGTGTATCCAAGGGTGAAAAATTAAAGAATGCTAAATTTATCATTGCAAATGGATCAAGTTGCAAGTGTCACATCAAGCAGAAGAAGACAAATATTGCATGCACATTGGAGAAGACTTACACAACAAGCAAAAGCTATTATTAGCTAAATTATTCATCCAATTTTATTAAAAATAGATCAGTCAACTGCACACTTGACTTGAATTTATTTTTGTAACTAAGGCTATTAATGCCTCATTGTAATCAACATGTCTATTTTTATTCCTTTATTTATTCATGATAAAGGGGTAAAATTAGCATGCATGGGTGAGTACAAATTTTAGCCTATTTTTAGGATGGGTTGGGTGAATAATTTTGCTATATATTGTGTGCATTGGAAAGCACAAAGGAGGAATTTTTAGACAAAGGAGTGTTGAAGCAATTTTAAGCTTTTTTTTCCCCTTGAATGAGAATTGATTTTTCGCTTTCCAATTATTTACAGTGGTGTGTATCTCTTTATTAATTCTTGTGAATGTCAATTCCCTGATTAATCATCTTACCTTGCTGCAAATCTGGTAATTTTCTGCATAATATTAGTGTGCATGTTTATCTTATTGTGTTGTTGTGATTTATCCCTCAATACATAAAGTGTTTTTCCTTAATATTTTGCTGAAAACCATTGGTTCGTGCATCCAAAATTCATTCTCAATTTTATTGTGCATATACTCAGTCAAATCCCTCAACAAGTTTGGTGTATCACCCTTTTCAATTTCAGTTACAGTCATCTTTTTACCCTCAAAACCCCAAAAAATTAGTTTAGGATACATCAAAAAGGAACCGACCTTGATACCAGAGACTCACCTCAACAATAGGTATACCCACAGACCTGAGGTGTTTCCATTGTATCTATGAAAGTGAGGATATAATGTTGATAGATGTTCCCCCATCAATCACAACCCTTTTAACAAGAACACCATTGATTTGGGTAGTGGTGAAGAGGGGAAAGTCATGATCTTGAGGGGAAAGTGATGGTATTTATGGGGATTCAAAGGATATGGAAAAGAGGCTTTAAAGAGCAACCTACAAAATTGTTAAAGGATAGTGGGTCTCTGTAGGTATGATAATGGAATGAAGGGATTTGATCATGGATTTTTTATGGGATGGTGAGGTTTGGACCATCTCGTAAATTGACATTTTTACTAGAGATTGTGTAACTATTTGATGATGACCTTCTGTACTATAGTAGAGGATGGAGGTACAACAAGAATAGAGACTTTAGTTTTAGGTTGTGGTGTTTGATTAGAATTTTTAGGGGTGATGGAGATGGAAACCTTATTTTTATCTTTAGATGGTAATGATGAGATTTCAGGTAGTGGTAGGATAATGACAAATGTTTTGGCTTTGTTCTTATCTAGAGGGTTGGATTCATGGTTTCAAGTTTGGGTAGTAATATGGACAACATCGACTTGATAAGGAAGGAGTTTATTTAAGGATTCTTCAAGAGTGACAAGTTTAGACATCGTTGATGGGAGGAGACCTTTACTTTCAAGTTTCTTAATGATTGTATCGAAGGCCTTACAGTTTTCTATAGAGTTTCCATGTGTCCTATTATATTTGTAAGAGACATTGAAGTCATACCAAGAGGGATTCCATCCTCGAGGATCAGATGGTTTAGGAGTGTGGAAATGTTATGTGTGATTGTTGAAGAAGGTCATCCAGGATAGTTTCATAATTTCCTTTAGGAGAAGAAGTGGATGGTGGAGGGATTTCTTTTGATTTGATATTTGGGTGAGGTTTGACTTTAGAAGTGGTTTGTTTAGTTATTTGTCGAGGGAATATTCTTAGATGGTGTGTGGATGAGGGACATGAACCCAATATAGAAGCTTGATGGTTTGGTTTCAGATTTGAGATGAAAGTTACCTTCTTAGAAGGGGACTTGATGAAGGTTTGAGGGCCACGTAAGTGGTACTATTATGTGAAGGCATAATAGGGGGTTTCAAAGAATTAGACGATGGATTGTTTTTGCGGACCCTTTCATGGTTTTCTTAGATGACTATAGGTGTGGATGATGATGTAGTATATGTGGAGGGTTGATCTTTAATGATAGGTTGAGGGGTTGTTTCTTATTGTTGATCAGATGTGGATTTAGAAGTGTCTTGAGGAGGTGTGGATGATGTGGACATAGATTCAGAAGATGAGGGTGTAGGTTCAATAGTAATTTTAGTGAATGTAGACTTGGTGGTTATGGGTTGAGATTCGGTATTAGGTAATATTTGACTATTGGTGTTTATGGTATGGTGATCTTGTACGTTATTGGTATGGTTTTGACTACTGAGGGGGAATGATTCAGAAAGGGTTGTTTGAAGACATCAATTTTTGATTCTGAGGTGCATTGGATTGTCTAAATGGAGTTCAATTTTATTGATCAAATCTTGAAGGAATTTACGGAATGAGTGACACCTTTTGATGTCATGTCCCTTAACCCTATGGTATTTACAATAATCATTATCCCTATACCAAGAGGGCTTAGATATAGATGTGTCGATGGGGTGGATGGGTGGAAGAGAGATCATATTGATAGTGAGGATTTTTTCAAAGATGACACTATAGGTCTCTCTGATGGGTGTGTAACTACGTTGTGGATGGGAACACTCAGTAGTGGGATTTTCTTTAGGAGAATATTTGACTACTACAATGTTGGCTGATGATTTGGACTTGTCAGGATTGGAGGATGATTTAGATGGAAAGTCAGATTTTGGCTTCTTAGGTTGTAGTTTAACTCTACCTTCTTCGAGGGCTCACAATTCTAATTTATGGGCCATAGTGAAAGCTTCATCAAACATTTGAAATGAATAGATTTGAAGGGTGGATGAGATGTGTTTAGCACATGAATGAAAAAATATCTCAATTAATTCAGTTTGTGGTAATGTGAATGATAATTGATTGATTATACCCCTCCAACGGGAAACAAAATCAGCGACAGATTCATCTTCAAATTGTTTTATGGTATAAAGGTCGGTCATGGTGATTTTGCAAGCGATGTTTATAGAGAAGTGTTCTAAGAAGAGTTGGGTGAGTTGTGTGAATGAGAAAAGGTAGTACTGAGGGATGTTATTATACCAATCTAGGGTAGGACTGGTGAGGGACATGGGGAAAGTCCTCAGCATTAGATCTTGGTCATGGGCTATGAGATAACAAGCGTGGTGGAAAGCATGAATGTGTTGTTGGGGATCTTCTTTACTATAGAATTTGATAAACTTCATAAGTTCCCAGTGAGGTGGATATGTTTTATAAGGTACTGAGGGTGAATGGGCTCATTACAGATTTGTTCATAGGAGAGCACATTCTTAGGACCCGAGGAAGTGGCTTCGAGGTTGGATATTTTGTTCATGAGAGCTTGAAGGGGGTCTAGTTGTGGTGGTTTTTGTGAGGATGAGCCAGGTTGATTGAATGAAAACTGGTTGGGCTAGGGATATAATGGGTATAATAAATGATAGTGCTGATAAGGGATATTTTGCTGATAAGGAATGTTTTGCTGATAAGGAATGTTAATGGGGATATTGTAAGTGGATTGAGACACTAAGGGTTGTGATGGTTGTACATATTGATAGGGGATGGGAATAGATGTATTAATAAGAGGTTGTGATGGTTGGGGATACGTGGGAAAGGAAAGGATGTATAGGTAAGGGGTTGTGAATAAGTGGGTGGATGTTGAAAGTGTATAGAAGAATCAACTAAGGATGGTGCTTGTTGTGGGATATTTGAATAGGAATATATTGGGGTATAGAAATGAGTGGTTGTGATGGTTGAGGTATGTGTTGTGAGATAAGGGGAGTAGAAGATGATAAAGAAATAGGGTGGGTGCTAGCAATAACACTAGTGTTGACTAGAGGAATGGATGCAAGAATGGACATAGTGATATTCTGAATGGGGTTGGTGTTTTGTTGAGAAGGTGGTGGCTGAGATATAGTGATAGAAATGATAAAAAAACTTACTAGAGGTGTCTGAATGGCTGAGGATGTTGGAGGAGTAGATGAAGAAGCATTAGGATTGTTTTGAAGAGGTGTGGAACCAGTGGAAGGATCAGGTGAAGATGTAGGTTGTTGAGTGGACATGTCTTGAGAAGAAATCATATGAAGATCGAAAATAGGAATGGAAGACATGACATTAGATGTTTCAGGTTGAGTATGAGGTGGATATGGATGTAATTATTGAATGATGGGTTCTTGAGTTGGGTCAATAAGATGGGAAAAACCACATGAAGGATCAAGAACATACGGAGGTGGTTCAGGTACTGATGGTTGAAGTTGGACACCCCTAGCTATAAGGTAAGCATTAAGGGCCATGGGGTTTGAATCTAAAATATCTGAAAATATGGGATCCCCACCATCAAAGAAGTGAGGACTAGGAGGATCAGGGATCTCATATGATGCAGATTGAGAGCTAGGGGAATGTGGTGGCTCTAACTCTTCTGTTTGAGATAGGTGAGAGATTTGACGATGGAGTAGGTGTGTAGAATCTAAAAGGCATTTTCAGATACTTTCATTATAATGCTCATTTTCTTCCTCCCAAATTTGTTGATTTTCAGATTGAGGTGTGGATATTTCTTGATTTGGATTTATGATTGATTGAGATTGTGGATTTTGATGAGGTAATGGTGTAGACATGTTTTATGATGTTTGGACATGGGATTGATGTCTTGTAAGTACCATGATAACAAACACACAATCACCTAAGAAATGAAAAATAACTATATGGGTTGTTTACAAACAAAAACAAACCAAGCAAAATGAATTTTCAGATTATCTTGATTAATTAAGAAAAGATGAAATGTGCAAAATGGCTGATGGGGTCCTAGGAAATGGTTGTCTATGGCTGGTTTCAGGACTTTTTAAGGTTGGCATCCTTGATATACCCAAAGGTACGTGAGGCCCATATTTGTGTTGGTACTGGTACAGGGCCTGGTATTGGGGCCTACCCCCTCACTTCATGGTCCCACAATGATAAGGGAGTCGGGTGCTTAGCCAATATACCGAAAACCAGTTGTTTATACTCGGCCAGAACACCGAGTCAGTTTCCCTATTGGGTGATGAAATCCCAATAGTTATCACCTGGGTAGGAGTGTTTGATCAAAATTTGATGTTCGATGTGATTTGGATGTGTGTGGGGGAAGAATTAAGTGAATGCAATCAATTAACCTTCCTAATTAAAACTATATGATCAAGAAATATGCAATGTTTGTTTTAAATCCAAAAGAAATGATTGATTTTGATGAGGATAGACAACAAATATGTAGTACGAAAAGTAAAAAGAAGGGAAAAAGAATCACCTTAATAACACTTCCTTTTTATTTTTTTAATTTTTTATTTTTTTTTTAGCAATATAGTAATCCAGCAAGCAAAAATCCTCCAGGAACAGAAAACCTGAAAACAAGTTAGTAGAAAAGAGAAAAAACCAAAAAAGAGGTTAGAAGCCAACTGAATATTGAGTAATCAAAAGAATTCAGAGAAATCATTGGTGATTGACTGAATTGTTGGTGATTCACATGATCGCTGGTGATTGACCAAATTGCTAGTGATTACAGAGCAGAAAACCTAGATATGAAAAATATGAAATTTGAATGAATGAAAGAAGGGACTTAGTGTCCCACCGGTGTGCCAGAATGTTCAGAGATGTTTTTACCTTTCTACTTGAATTAACAAAGTGAAATAATAAAAACAAAACTGACCTCAGAAGACGTGGGGTTTAATGATACCCATAGATGATGGTTGTTGATGCTTGATGTTGATAGAAGTTGTGCTCCATCCAAAAGTGTGTACAAGCTCCTGTCCTGTGAAGAAACTTACACTCAAAGACACTAAACAAAATGGATTAGATAGATAGATAGCAAATGCTTCTCGGCAAAGGTCGATTCTAGGAATCCAAAGGGTTTCCTCAAAGGATGTCATCTCACTTTGTAAACAATCAAGTGAATTGTAATGGATAAGTGATAAATGATAAATGGATACAAGATAGATAGATACAAGAATAGTAGATAAAGATGACTAGAATTCAAGATTGAATGGTAGGTCTTGTCCAGCTTCGAATGTGGCCCAGGAAAGTGTGGATGCAATTTGTACATGTTCAAAATAATCATACCAGAAGTCAACAACTTCTCGTTTGATTTTGTAAAGGAATTCAATCTGATCTTCAATGTCTTGTTTAGTTTCAAAATCGGATTGCACACAAATTAATTCATGGATGATATCAAATTGTTCCCAATAGAAAGGTTGTTTGACTATTGGAAGTGAGTGAATGCTTGTGATTTCATGTGATTGACCACCAATTTCCATCTAACAATGAGCCATGCTTAAAAACATGTTAGAAGCAACAAGTTTGATAAAAAAATATAAGGATATTGATAAAAATTGAAAGTTGATAAAAGGTAAAATTAACAGGAATCGCTGGCGATTAGGCTAATTACTGCCGATTCAGGTGATTTTTGACAGTTTAATAAAATCAAATGTTTGAAGCTTTTGATTAAATTTTCAAGGTAATAGATGTCTGAAAATAATGTTAAAGAGATGATAAAACATAAAATGAATATCTGGAGGTTGAAATGGAGCTAAAATAATCCTTAAACCTTGCTTGGAAGATGATCTGATGGTTGATGCAATCTGCAAGTTGAATGGTGAAAAAGTGATCCACAAAAGCTTTGAAATGCCTTGAAAATGCTTGATGATGGATTCACAAAATGATGCTTGATGATAACTTGATGATTTCTTGTACTAAATGATGATGTGCAGGATGCTGGAAGACAATATTGAAAGCAAGATCCTGAGATTCGAAATTGAGGATCTTGGAAAGAGGCTAAAAAACTTCTATTTATAATCATTGGTGATTACCTGAATCACTGGTGATCTGAATCGGGATTTTTTCAGATTTGGGGTGGAAAAGTGGTTAAAACCACTTCCAAATGAAGTTTTTTTAGTTTATGTTTGGGTAAATAGTTTTCTAAGTTGTTGGGGAAAATGTGTGATGGTTAAGGGGGTTATGAAATAGGGTAGATGTCATTTATTATTTGTTTAATTTTGATTTTAGGGTGGTTTTAGATGGTTAAATGTAGATTTTACATCTGTAGAAAGGTCATTCACGTGTGGTAAATATGATAAAAGGGTTATGACTTAGGATAAAGTATAAATGATAGAGTGAAATTATATGGTAAGCCACAAGTTGACTACTCATATCCTAATATAAGAAATAGGTTAGGGTGTAGCATGCCATTACCCTTCAAACCGAAATTCTCCTCAATGTTGAATAATCCTGGATGTTTTTGCAGAAAATCTTCATCCTTCGAGGTCGCATCTTCTATGCTCAAATTATTCCACTTGATCACATATTCCTTAATATCTCTGGTTCTAAGCCTCTTAGTACGTGTTTTCAGAATATTCCGTGGCTTCAAAATTATTCTTCCTTCCTCATCAAGTTCTGGTAGCTCTTTCTAGGATGAAAATTTATTTCCAATAACCTTCTTTAGGTAGGAAACATGGAATATCGGGTGTATGCGTGAAGATTAAGGAAACTCTAGTTTATAAGCTCAACACTTCAAATTTTTTGTAAAACATGATAAGGACCATAATATTTAGGAGAAAGTTTGTTGTCCTTTTTATATTTCTTTAGGGACATAATCTTGTAAACATGTAGACGTACAAAAACCTAGTCACCAAGTTCAAAATGTCTTTCACTACGGTGTTGATCTGCTTGTTGTTTCATCCTGTTTTATGCCAATGCTAAATTCTCCTTCAAACCAACCAAAACCTATTGTTGATGTTGAATGTGTTCCTCAACATCTTTGACCTTAGTTTTCAACCTCAAGGAAGAAGTGATAGATGGTGGATGGTAACCATATAATGCTAAAAATGGGGTCATTTGAGAAGAGGTATGAAAATATGTGTTATACCACCATTCGGTAAGTGGTAGCCATTTAACATGTCGTTCATGCTTATTTGATACAAAACAATGTAGATACCCCTCTAAGAATTTGTTTACCACTTCCATTTTCTCATTATTTTGAGGATGGTAAGATGAACTGTGAGCTAGCTGAGTACCCAAACATGCATATTGATTCCGTCCAAAACTTACTTGTGAAAATAGGATCACGATCGCTTACAATTATCTTTGGGTTTCCATGTATCCTTGGAGCTATCTCCAAAAAAATAGTTGTGACTGTAATCACTACAAATGGATGTGACAGAGAAAAAAATGGGAATATTTTGTAAGCATATCCAAAATCACCAAAATAACATTCTTACCCTCTGAAAAAGGAAATCCTGTGATAAAATCCATAGAGACCTCCTCTCATCTCTGGCTAGGAATTGGTAATGGTTGTAATAGACCTGGTGTCTTAATAGTTTCACTTTTGTTTTGTTGGCACACCAAACACTCTAATACAAAATTTTGTACATCCCCATTAAGTCCTTCCCAAAAATAATTCTCTTTTTATTTTATGATATATCTTATGATTCATGTAGAGTTTCCTCTAACATGTGATGCATGTAGCTCTGCAAGAATCTTATGATTCAACTTAGAGTCTTTACACAAGAGTAGCTTGTCCTTATACCATAGGGAATTACCTTCCACTCAAATTTATTAGATGTTATTAATACTTTCTTGATATTCTATATTAGAGATTGTGTATCCTTGTCATTCTCCCATTCCAATCTTGCTTCATCCACCCGATCGGCCTTCAATATGGACATTACACATAGTAAGACATCTGTAGATGTATCCCTTTTGGATAGTGCATTAGCTGCTACATTTTCTTTAACCTTTTTGTATATGATTTCAAAATCATAACCCAACATTTTTGTTACTCACTTTTTTTTTCCTTAGATGATAACCTTTGCTCCAAAGAGTATTTAAGACTATCAGGATCAATTTTTACCTTGAAGTGTCTACCCATTAGATAGGGCCTCCATTTCTTGACTACATGAAGAATAGCCATCATTTATTTCTCATAGAAAGGTTTGAATAGATCTTTTACTTTTAATTGGTGAATCTTAAATGCAATTGGTCTTCCTTCTTGAATTAGAACTACTTCCAATCCTTATCCTGAAGCGTTACATTCAACAATGAAGGTTTTTTAGAAGTTAACAGTATCCAAAACTGGGGTGGTGCACATGGCTTCCTTCAACTTCTCAAACGATTTAGTGGTTGCGTCTTTTGACTAGAAGGCATTCTTATTTATTAATGCAGTGAGTGGATCCATGATTCTACCATATCCCCTCAAAAATATTTTGTAGTACCTTGTTATTCTTAGGAACCCTCAAATATTTTTGAGAGTTTTGGGCCTTAGCCATTCCACCATAGCTTTGATCTTCTAAGGATCAAATTTGACACATTCATGTGATACAATGTGACCCATGTACTCTAGCTCTTATACACCAAAAAAACATTTAGATGGCTTTGCATAGAGCTTATGTTTCTCCAAAACTTATAACTCTTTATTTACATGTTGCAAGTGTTCTTCCCATGTCTTACTGTAAATCAATATGTCATCAAAGAAAACTAATACAAATTTCCTTTAAAATGTCCTGAAAATAGTGTTCATCAAGCTTTGAAATGTTGAGGGAGAATTTGTAAGACCAAAAGGCATTACAAAAAACGCATAATGGACCTCATGATTATTGAAATCCATTTTATGAACATTTCACTCTCTTATTCTAATTTGATGGTACCCCGAACAAAGATTTAATTTTGTGAAATAAATAGCACCATGCAATTCATCAATTATTGTAATAGGAAACTTATATTTGATGGTTTATTTGTTGATTTCTCGGTAATCTGGACACATCCTCTATGTTTCATCCTTCTTATGTACCTTGACCACTGGTGAAGAATATGTGCTCTGGCTATGTCTAATGATACATGCCTTCAACATTTCCTGCACCATTTTCATGATCTCACTTTTCTAGAAATATGGGTATTTGTATGGTCTGATATTAGGTGGTTGGATCCATGGAATCAACCAAAAGGCATGATCATGATCCCTAACTAGTGGTATTCCCTTTGGAATTGCATAAAAAATAGATGAGTGAGCATTAACAATCTTCTAAAGATCAGGAAGCATTGAAGACTCTGTATTTTATACCTCTATGGAAAATAAATTTACTACAAATCCATCTAATCCTTTTATGATAACCTTATGCATTTGATGAGAGATAATAATATGTGGAGACTTAACTACCATCCCTTTTAATTATATTTCACTTCCTTTTGAATTAAATCACATGAAAAATTCTTGGAAATTCATTTCTATAGTACCCAAGGTTGTGAGCCATTGGACACCCAAAACAATATTTTCCCCTCCCATAGAAATAGCAAACATAGGTGAGTATAACATGCAATATCTGATGGAAAGGTTGATACTATGGTACTTTCCTGTGCACTTTACTATCCCACCATCCATAATCATAACTTGCATTTTTAGAGCTTGGTAAATAAAACAATTGAAGTGGGAAGCTAACTTACTATTTATGAAGTTATGAGTACTCCTTGAGTCAATCAACACCATCACCTTCTATTTTTTGAGATAGCCAATAACCTTGAGTTTTTGAGAGTACTAATACCTGACAACGCATGGTAAGAAATTTTAGGTTGATGATCCTCTACTTCATCTTTTACTGGTTCCTCAACTTCTCCTATAATTTCAGCTTCCTCTTCATCCTCATTTCCTCCTTCAATATAGAAAAAAATATTCTCAGCACATTTGTTTCTTGGTCCATATTTTTTGTCACAATTAAAACATAATCCTTTTGCTATTTTTTCTTCCATTTATTGAGAATTTAGTCTAATTGGTCGAGTAAATGATGGGGAAGGGGTACTACAATCTTTGGTGTTAGTGAAAGGATTCCTCCTACTACAAAGAATTTTTTCCTCTGATTTACATGCCATGATAATAGAATCAGAAAGCTTGAGTGGATTAAACATATGTACCTCATACTCAATGTGGTCCTTAAGACCCCAAGAAACATGTTATTCAAGTTCTCTTCTGTAATATTCTCCACCCTTGAGGATATGTTCTGGAATTGATGCACATAATATTTGAATGATCTTGTTTGTCTTAACTTTTTCAATTGACTAAATTAGTTATCTGAAACACTAGAACTATAGTACAATTGCAACTCCTAAGTGAAAACTATCCAAGTGACACTGAGACCACTCTTTTACCTC
The DNA here is from genome assembly GCA_019776745.2 of Taxus chinensis. NCBI lineage: Eukaryota > Viridiplantae > Streptophyta > Pinopsida > Cupressales > Taxaceae > Taxus > Taxus chinensis. The sequence goes on from CM034157.1 coordinate 68,157,370, forward strand.
TGAGCACATAACCAATGATACCATATGAATTGGTCTGGTTCAAGATATAGGGATGCCAAGGTCACATTTTGTCTTGATGGGGTTTGATGTAACTTAAAAAAATTCTCCATTATTTATCCAATTTAGTGGATCCTTCCCATCAAATTTTTGCATCTCTAATTTTGGCATCATGTTCCATGGTTGCGAATAAGTTGGATTCTTAATGGGCTGGAAAAGTGATCCAACATGGTTATTTTGACCATTATTTTTAATTGAATATCCTCCTTGGTTGAGTTTGGACTGATTTGGGACATACTGTTTACCCTTTATATGTTGCATGATATCATCCAACCACTGATTGATTTGGTTTATGTCTCCTTTACAGGCCATCTCAGATTGTACATTTCCCAGTTCATACTTGAGTTGGCTCACCTTATGATAAAATGAGGTAAACCCTAGTGCTGAGGAATATTTATTTACCCCTTTTGACACCAACTCTTCTATCACTACCCCATCTTTCTCTTGGGTTTTACCCAGAGTGACCGAATTCTTTTTGGCTCTTGTGGAAGGCCCTGCCATGATGTCAAACCCTATGGTTTAGGGTTTCAATATAAATTTGACCAAATATGAAAAACACAAAGAAGATAATACCAATATTGTTTTGAGGGATTTCTTAAAATGTAAAGAACTTAGAAAATTTCCAAATATTTCATCCTAGGGAGCAATTTTATGAAAAACCCTAAATTTGCAATAAATTTTAAAAGTATGAAATTTTCAAGGAATCTTACTTGGAATTATTTGCAAGTACGGTAAACAAATATGTATCATATTCTATGTGGTTCAAAAGATATGTTGGAAACAAAAAATTAGGGGTTTTGCCCTAATTTTTACCCGAATCATAGCTCTTATACCACTTGTAATGAAATTACTTGTAAAATTCATATTATAAGAATAAATAGAGCACCAAAGAACATAATATTGGAGATAAATGATCTCAATATGCAATAAAAATAGCTTCGCCACTTCGAGGGGGCAACCTCCAAACCATATAACAAGACTCAAATGCTCAAATGATCATGAACTACTACCTACAATCCCCTATATATACTATTCATATGTTATGGCCATAAAAAAGGCTGGCCTACTAAGTAGGATAAAGTATAAATGATATAGTAAAATGATATGGTAAGTCACAATTCGGCTACTCATATCCTAATACAAGCAATAGGTTAAAGGCATAGCAGGTGCAAATTTTTGGAGTTTATAAGAAGCCATTTTTTTGATAAAATTATACTAAATATGTCTTGAATCTACACATGTTGACCACAAGGTAATATTAAAAGTTTCTATTGTAATTGTTATTGTTATCCAAAATTCAACCCCAAGGTAAATTTTGATAACATGCATAAAATTCTTTAGTCCCAAGCAATTATATTGATTCAAGGCAAAGCATCAGGTTGCTGGGGTCCCCTCAGATTTTTTCTAACTCTCCCTTGGCCAAGAAAGAAAGAGCAAGCTTTGAAAAAATGTGTGCAAAAACAAGGTTGCAGAAGACAGGTGAAAAATCGGGCTAAGGTCCTAGTCCTCGCAATATTCGGGACATGAAAAATGGCTAAGGCGGAAAGGTCGCCAGGGTCAGCGGGACATTTGGGACGTTGGGAGGGACGCGTGGACGCGAAAGTACAAAATGAGTCAAGGCATCGTCTGGGACAGCCGGGACAAAAGTATGCGAGGGACGTGTGGGCCGGAAAGCGCGAAATGGGTGAACTTTTAGTCTGGGACAGCCGGGACAAAAGTACGCGACCGGGACGCGGGCGAATCGGGAAAATTGTCCCAAACAGTCCGAAAGCAAATGGGACATCTGGGCCCGAGTACGTGAAGCCAGTTTTTTGTCAGCACGGGCTAAATGGGACAAAAGTACGCGAGGGACGTAAAATGCCGAAAGCGCGGCCGAAGGCAGAAGAGGAAAAGTCAACATTTGACCCGTGAAACTTCAAATGGCCATAACTTTTGACTCCGAGCTCCGATTTTCACAAAATTGGACTTTCTGGAACGAGCACGACGTCCTCTACGCCACAAAAACTAGATTTCTTAATTTTAATGAGGGTATATATATTTAAATAAAAGAAACATATTCGGCTCCAGTCAGTTAATGCTCATTCCCGTCAAATGACAGAAAACGCCTGCCAGACCCAAAATAGCTGCCCGCACTCAGAAGGCCATAAATTTTGCATTTCTCAACAAAATTGCACAAAATTGGTACCGTTGGAATCATGGTTCTAAGCGCTGATGCACAAAAATCAAGAAATTCCAGATTTGATCAGAAATTGATTGATATTTTTAAGAAAACGTGGCCGGGTTCAGAACAGTGTTTTATTTGGTAGCTGGGAGTGCAATTAAGAGGCATGGTCATCATTCTTTCTCTGCTGCAGCACATGGGACAGTATGGGGAGCCTTTTGCAAGTAATGGATAACCATTTCACTCAATTTAATGCCTCTTATAGGTGGTTGAAGGATAGATTTCGGGATTTCCATTTTCCCTTCTCTTCTCCTTCTCATTTTTCTATAAATTGGAGTGTTGGGCTCATTGTAAAAGAAGAGAGTTTTTGGGTAGCAAAGCTCTGTCAAAATTGCTTTGTGAAGCCAGTGTGTTGCAGGCCCTTGTAGTGGACTCCTTGCATGGTGATCCAGGCCCTTATCTTGTAATAGATTGAACTGTGCATATCATGAAGCAATAAAATACTAAGTTTGTGGATGTATCTTCCCCTGCTGTGTTTTCTTGCATTCTTCTTGCCCCTTTCATCTTTCTACAAGAATATTGTGTCTATTATTATGTTCTTGCAGGGATTCATTATCATTGTGTATGCTTGGAATATTGTTGTGAATGCATTTTGCTAGATTATGGAGAACTGTCATCACCTCTTCTAGTGTGCACTTTGCCTCTGTATTTCACACATTTGGAGACTACTCTCACACCCTCCTTTTCTGGTGTATCACCGCTTTAGTGTAGGCTTTCATTTTATGTATTCTCTCTCCCTGGTCCCTTGGAAATTTAGATTAGAACAGTTAGCTTATCCTGCATTAGAGTAGATTGTGGCAGGTAGTTTAGGAGCAAGAACCAGCTTTCTCTGGAGGTCTTTCTCAAGTAGCAAGTCCCACAACTTGGAGATAGTACCCATGTTATCCAATCACACTGTGAGTTCAAATACATGCACAGGGGTGCTGTGATTCGGTGATAACAGTTCTTCCTCTAAGAACTAAAATCTCATTTAAAGTATATATAATGAAAGTGAGTAAAAAATGTATTATATTATTATGTGGAATGTCTCAAATTCTTAAAACTCCAAATATGAAATAAAAATCCTTCAACTCCTAAAACCAATAATTTTTTATCCCGTCAAATCCGATCTATAAACTAATTTAAAATAACATTAACCATACAAGTACTATGTTTTAAGTGAAAAATAGTATGAAAGAAAACCATTTAATATTTAAATACATTCACAACCTTTATAAAAAAATATACTTCAATAAATAAATATAGGCATGCTCAAACAAATAATATATATATATATATTATATATATATATATATTGTATATATAATTTTTTAATGATAATTAAAATATTTCCTATGCAGGAAGTTACATAAAATTTCACAAACTAAACAAAATATTTGTTTATTCTTGCACCATGCTAAAAAAATACCATCAACATAGTTTTGCTTCCAAGATTTTCAAAGATTATGTAAGGCACAAGTCAAAAATAAATTCAATTTTATGTTCTTATATAATATGTGCATTAACCACACATCCCTAGAACAATCCAAATGAATGTATTTTATCCATACAAAAAAAATCTCCTTAGGTTTTCCGTTATGAGAAATAGTCATAGAGCATGAGTATTTGTATAGTGACGTGTGCTGATTTGTTACTTAGTTGTGCACTTATCGTTGTTGTTTAATTAGTTGTTCTATGGGTGTAAGCAATGCATATTGGTCATTGATCATGGAAACATCCATCCACACATTGATGTGGAGTGTTTCTGTATGTATGAAAAGATTATCTATGACAATAACATGAAACTAACATCTAGCAGTTCCATAATATAACTAAATCTATCATAAACATCAAGATGGGAGCTTAATGAGGTAAAATTCTACAATAATGCATGAATCAAACTAACATTACTATGTTACCTTTACTTCTATAGGTTTCTTAATACAAATATAAACCTACTTGGATCCTAAGTAATCAGTTTTATGTTTTTTTCTCCAAGTGGTGAAGAGATCTTTCTAAAATGGCTACAAGACTATCTTTAGATTGTCTCCTACTAACCAAGCTTGAAGGAATGGTTGCAAGATGGAGAAGATATACAATGAGAAGAAGGGCTCAAGATAAAATGCTTCTAGCTTTAGCTAATGCAAATGAGATTTTTGCTAAAGTCAAAAATTTTGTAAGGTGTTTGATATGATAATCAAGGTGTAAAGTTGAAAGGGGGTTATTAGCCTTGTATTTATAGATTTCCATTTAGGAAAGTTTAGAATCGTAGTACATGTGGGAGAAAAGGTAAAGCTGAAATAGACTGTTTACAAGTCAATGCACTTTTTGATTAGATTAAGAGCTAATTAATCTTTTAGGATTAATTATGGATTCTAAGTAGGCTTAGGAATCTTTCTGAGAGCATTTGGAAGGGGTTTGGATAGATTTTGGAAGTTCTGGAAGTGGGATTTAGCCAATAAGAAGGTGTACTTGTTAAATATAATATTAGAGGCTTAATTAACATATAATTAGCTAATTAAGAGGATTATCACTAATCAAAATGTTGTTAATTGACATCCTGAGTGAATTAGAAGCATAGTTAGATAACAGAGTGTCGTTATTTGACCAAATTGAAAGGGAGTGAAGATAGTGGAATTGAAGTATTAAATTTCTTAAGTGGATTTTAGGTGTTTGTATTTTCCCCTATTTGGGTGGAATAAGCCATGCCACTTCAAAGATAGTACAAAAGTATAGCCAGATAATTTTTTTGAAGGGGTAAAATAAAAAATAGTAGAATAAAGGATGCCCCCTCGAGTGTCGATGGGGTGATGAAAAAGGTCAATTAACAATCGAAAAATCTGAAGAGGGAATGCTAAATAAATGGGAGATAGACAACAATATATCAATTATCGATATAGACGAGAGATGTAAGCCTCAATCCCTGCATATTACCAATACGAACTCTTTTGGTGAAAATTTCATGGGGGTATCATTATGAAGTGCAAGATATACTTTTCTTAACAGATTTGGAGAAATAATTTGTAGTAGGTGATACCAATTTCCCCAAGCGAGTTGTAAGAATAGCATTGATAGAAGAAAATGATATGGAAGAAAAGGAAGATGAAGGGGAGGATAAAAGGTGAAGAAAATGGGAGTAACTTTCATCTAGATTATGTGAAAACAACCTTAGAGCATCATATTGCTGATGATGTACATCATCGACCCTTATTAAAATATACGCATACAAAAAAAGTGTACTATAACATGAAAAGATATAATACCAACATATGTTCATTAATAAAAATGATTTACTCATTGAAAAATAAAAAACTCAATACAATACGAGAAATTAAATAGGCTAACCTAACAGGGAAAAAAATTACAAACACACATACTCAAACTAACAACGTTCATGATAGTTGTACCAATGTTTTTGTTATCAAGTTACAGTTCAAATTATTCATGTGTAACGAAAAGGGTTAAAAAGTGGGGCCCCAAGTAAGGATGCATGTGAGGGGAAATATGATGGACGCATGGGTCTAGTGAAAAAGCATTTGTGTGCCACAAAATAGTACTAGGCAACTCATTGTGCAAAGATAGTACAGATGGAGCAACTAAACTGGCTTTGTTAATGGGGTAGATACAAATGATCTATGCGTCATAACAAAAAAAAAAATTAAAATAAAATAATTATATAATTTGAATACAGTGCACTTGAAGCAGGCTTTAGCTATGTACAGACGTTTTATGAATGATCTTCCTTTTTGAAACGATGTTTAGGATTTTTGATTGATTTTTTGAATTTTTGAGAATTTTCTTAAATTTTGCCATTTTTAAAAAATGTTGATGTTTGTAATTTTTTAGTGATTTTTTATTTTTTAGAAGAAATTAGATGAGTGAAGATCTCTGAAAGGAAAGAAAAATTCCCCATGAAGTAGAAACAGTCACCGAGTAGGGAAATTATGCCTCGACAAGGTGAAAACAAGTGAAAAATGATAATTTACGCCAAAAATAAATATCGTTCTACAGGTTTCAATCAAGAAGTTAGAATGATTGTGGAAGCCATATCACGTCTCTTAACCATCACAGTGGATGAAAATGCATCACAGAGGGGTTAAAATGCCCATATATACCCCTCGTGGGGGGGTAAATCATCGCGAGTAATTCATTTTTTACTAAGCCCTTGTTGATTTTACGTTGATATTTTCTCTGACCCTTGAGAGATATGGCGTGAATTCACAGGCATAGGAGGTGAGTAGACATAGTTTAGGAGTATGTGCAAGTTCACGATGATGGTCCCTATGTGATTACCCCATCCATTCTTTAATTTTTTATCATTAAAGTACATTTAAAATAATTCAAAAATGTCATGACAGAGTATGCACATGCCTTTAAGCACACATACATTATCGAGGGCGCACGGTTGTGGGAATAACATATGCACATGGGTGCATATGTAGTCTGTTGGTATCCAAATTGATTCTCCCTTGGAAACCGCGAAGCATCACAGATTTAACAAGATACTCATAGATAAACAAATCATAAGTCATTTTGTAGCCAGGGAAGGGATTCAACTAGTTCTTTGTCAGTCGAGCACTGGAGAAATGGATAACACCATATAAAAGGATTTGATCTATCCTCACTACTTTAGGTCATGCCTTTCGACCAAGGTGAGAGGACCCATTTTGTAACCTCTGTTCTTTGGTGAAGGACATAAAGAGATCCTTCTTTACACAATTTTTAGGGTAACCTTGAGAATTATGATCAATGCACCACAATTTAACTCTCACGAGTTGTCACTTCTAAAGAGTGGAGATATTTTCTGAACTAGGTTCAGGTTACTAAAGACACTTAAAACCTTTTACTTCTGTATATTTTTGTAGTAGAATTTGTTCATTTTTGGATACATAGAACAAAACAGGGGTGCTTTAGGTAGGATCAATGGTTATTTGAAATGATTTTGGTGGGGATTAAGCAAGATGAAGTTGATTTCACCAGATCTTTGAGAACCTTTACAACAATTGGAAAACTAACAACATAAATGCTTCAGAATAGCCAAAATATTCCTTCAACCAGAAGGTGTGCATCAATGGAGGCCTAGATCTACATGATTTCACACAATCTTTGAGAATTCAACACGAAGGCTTGAGCTAAAGACTCAATTAAACATTAACAACCCCTGGTTCATCATGCCTAAGATACACTCAAAGTACTTACAACACAATCTTTATCAACAAAATGACAGTAAAGTGATTTTAAATTGTTTATCTCATTACAGGATGAAGGCTCTTCTCATAATGAAATTGCAAATGCCACTAAACTATCTCAGGGATGAGAGATTGTGTGATTCAGAGGGATTTTAACATAATATTGCAACAGAAACAATCAAAACCATTTGAATACATTATGAAATAAAAGTAGACACAATTTTACCCAAGATCAACATAGATTAATTCGAGATCTATTAGATTTATTAGTAGGGGAAAGTTTCTTGAACAATCTTAGAGCTTGTCAATGGTTGTACACTCACAACCATCTTGACGTGATCAAATCTAAAACACAAGAGATTAATAGGTTTCTTAGATTGTCTCTCAAGAAGATGGGATTTCTCAAATTTTCTCATAAGAATTAAACCCTCGACCATTTGCAAGAGTATCCTCATTGTATTTATACAATTAATTTTCTCACTCATCCCAAATTTCCCCCCCCCCAAAAAGAAGAATATTCATGGGAATCCTTCACTTGTTACCAGTTTTTCCCAAAAAGTGATGTTTAAAAAATTTACACCCGAAGCTGTGAGTTGGAGAAATCATGAACTGATCACATTTCTCATACCCTCAACCATGACTGGGATGCCATGCCCCATAACTTTTTGAGAGTCCTTCTAATCATTCTTTTATTTTGTCATGCGATAAATCCCTTTTTAATTATTTTCAGGTGGCTCTGTATAGCTGGATTTGACAAGCAATCCTTTTCACCCTTGAGAATACACCTTGAGAAATGAGTTCCCTCACATGGATGCCTGCATTCATGCCTCTTGGAAATGAGTGTCGAGTGCATGGATTATTCCATATACCTTGGCACAACTGCAAAGATGAAGTCAGAGCAAGTTCCCAAGAGGAGTCAGTGGAAACCTCCACATGTTTCCTTGGCGCAATTGCAAAGGTGAAGTACAGAGGCAGGTTCCCAAATGAGCGCGGGCCTTCCACGTGTTTGTTTGGTGCAACTTCAAAGATGAATTTTAGAGGTGGGACCTCAAACGAGTGTAAGCTCTCCACGTGCCCTGGGCCCAAGAAAATTACCTTTTGGCCTTTGAAAAATTCTTAGTATAAAAAGGAGCCAGCAGAAGCCTCCACATGTCTCTTTGGCACACTTTTGATATGGTGCCCAAAAGTGGAGACCCTAAACAAGCATGCAGGCTAACCACGTGTCTCAGTCTAGAAAATTTGTTGAAAGAGTTTAAGGACCAGTGGAAGGTGCCACATGCCTAGGGTCTGAGAAATTTTCTTTGGCCATTGAAAATTATAAGTATAGGAAGGGCTAGCAGAAACCTCCATGTGTCCCTTTTTGGTATGAAGCTTCTTCAAACAAGTAAATGTGTATAGGGGATAAATTTCCCAAATTCTAGTATGGGAAGACCCCTCCACATGTCCCTTAGCACCTTAGAAAGTTTTCCACGTTGAGAAGTGCTTAAGTATAGAGAGGAGCCAACGGAAGCCTCCACATGTCTCCTTGGCACAAACTGACTAAGGTAAGACCTAATGAGGCAGATCCTCAAATGAGTGTCGACCCACCCTCCACGTGGACAAGTTTTGAGTTGAAGTTGCAACTCACCTTACAAGTTCTCAAAATTCCCCAAAGTGACCCACCTCTCTACTTGTAACTTTTGATGTGAGCCCCAACAGAGTCACTGTGGATTTTATTTCATAACTTTTCTCCTTTTGTACAAAAAGGAAAAAAATTCAAAATGTTCAGCGACCCACCTCTCCCGCTTATAACTTGAAAAACTATCATGTGTCCTTCTTTGGGGTCAAAGTAAGATTTTTTCCCTACTACTTCATGTTTGTTGAACAACTAATTAGATACTATCAAGGGCTGTAGGGCCAATTTTGTATTTTTTCAAATGTGACAAAAGTTACAAATTTCACCAAAAAGACCCATCAGGATGCATCCAATCAGAAAGGACCATGTTTCCACGGATGTTGGGACAAAATTTGATAGGGAAAACATGACTGTGGAAAAATAGAAGGAAGGGGAAACCCCAAATTCATGCCCAAATTACAAATTCTTTCTCATGGACAGAGAAATGGTAAACAATATTTGGACTCAATGTGATCCTCGACCGAAGGAAAGGACTGACCATGGAAACCAAATGAAGTAAAAATATTTCACGCATCAATACAGGGAGATAGAGAAAACCTTCAAACCATGCGGACTAAGACATTTTGAACAAATAGGGTGAGATTAAATTGAGCACCAACATCAGCTCCGACTCGGGGATGGGCACTCCCTACAAGTGCCACAAGAACAATAGACCATGTGCCAAAAATCCATTGGGTAAAGAGTCAAAAACAAGCTTGCAGAGTAGATAAAAATAATAACCAATTCCCAAGATGAACTGAGAAACCAACAAAAACTTGTCACTAGGGACCAGGAAAAACCAAAATAGAAAAACACAAAAGCATAACGAAACCAAAAGACTATACACTGTACAAGGATGTGCACCCTTATTTAGAGAAAACAATCAAGGAAAATTTTCAAGTGCCTTTGATTCTAGATATGACCATGCTAAGTAGTTCTGATACATCTTTAACAACTGGTCATATGATTGTTTCTCTTTTCCATCCAAGTTGCTATCTGACCACATTTTTTTAGGCTTATCCTTTGTGCCTAAGTCAAGTTTTTCAACATCTCTCGAGGTTGCATCAAACATCAAATTCCAGGAAAATCAACCTACTCAGGATATCTGCATTGATCAATTTCATACTCCTTGAAAACAACATAGCTCATAGAGTTATCAACATCAATGTCTATGTGCAATACTTCATAAGAAGCATTGTTGGGGTCCTCAATGAGATATAACATTTTATTTTCACCATATAACTTCACAAGGCTTCCCCTCAATTGGTATGGTGGCATAATACATGTCCATTTGCACACTTCCACCCACACTAGCTTCCCACTTTCTGGATAATAACATTCCCCATTTAGCAGGACAATCCACAATGACCGCATTCAAGGTTAAGTACTTGCCTAGATAAGCTTCCAATTGCACTACTAAACCCTTGACACATCCAACTACTGGCACCTCTCTTGAATCCATGGTATTACATTTCCCATAAGCTATTGTTACTTTGATATTCAACTCATTCATGACCTCAAGAGGCATTACATTACATGAAGCTCCTGATTCAAACATGCAGTTATGTAACAACCTATCTTTAATAATCAGAGTAGTGAAAAATGGATCCACATTCAGCTGAGACTCAACTAGAGAAGTTCCCAAATAAACCTCAAGCTGTTCACCCAATTCCTCCAATGTTTGTGGTTTTTCTAATTCTGCAATGGCAGGAGGAACCTCTACATTTTTTACATTTTTACCCTGGGTGACCTTTTCTTCCTTAAGCCCCAAATACTCAAATGCCCTCTTCTTATGCTCAAGGATTCTAAGCAATTCAACAATAGGAACAGTAATCTTGATCTGACTCAAGATTTGGGCTATGTCACAAGGAACATATTTGGGTAATGCAATTTTAGGAGGAATTTTTACAAATGCATCTAATGGCATGGGATTTTTCACAATCTGAGCATGAGGAGGAACACAAGGTTTCTTTGGGGTGAAACAACCTTTTCTAGATGCATCCTTCTTAGGGGTTTCCTTTGGGATACTAGTAAGATTTGGAATCTTTGGTTTGGCCTGAGGTCTTGCCCCTTTGACAATTTTTATTCTTGTATTATATTTTTTTTCTTGGGAAACTACTGCATTCATTAAAAATTGTCTGTCCTCTTCTGAAGGAATTCATCCATCATAATTTTTAATCATAATTCCCTTAAGTACTCAAAGTCATTATTAGGCAAATCAAAATATTGTACCATATCAATTCCAAAAGTATGAGTGGGAGGAAGAGGTAATACCTAGTGAATGCAATCCTAGAATTTCTCAACAGTTCTGTCACTTATCAGTTCAGTTGAGGTTGCTCATGTTGTGAACTTGTAGAGTAAATCCATCATGCATGCATCATCATCTATCTCATCATCATCAACTTCTTCCTCAACTCCATTTTCAACATCACATGGAGAATGTGGCAAGAAACAACTATCACACCACTCAATTTCATGAGCTTCTTCAACAACAACAACTCTAGTAGCTAAAGGATCAGGCACCAATCTATTTTCTTGGGGTTGGGGTTGTCTATTTCCTAATCCCATGGGCTCTTTACCCCTGTCACCTGATCTGTGATCACCTCTGGGATGATTTTGAAATATTTCTTAACCTTGTGGCTTGTACTGACCTTGGGAACCTTGTCCAATCCCCTTCTTTGCTGTTTCCAGTTTATAAGATATTTCTTTAATATCTCTGACCCAAAGGGTTCATTTTAAGAACCTCTTCTAGATCAATCGGAGGTGGAGAATACCTTGAATATCCCTGGAACCGGCTTCTCTGGAATTTTTTGGGGGTTGATGAAAAAATTTCCCTGATTTAGTGAGTGCTTACCAAAGGCTGTTTTATATTGTTTTGCAATATGTAACGCCATGAAAATGAAGTGATTGCATCAACAGTACCTTAGTGACACATTTTGTCAACCTGTAGACGTGCGTCACTGAATGACGCACGTCACCATTTTCTTGACGTGTGACAGCAAAATCTCCTGTCGCGCGTCTCAGCCTCCGATCTTTACTTTCCCATCAGGAAACATCTCTGTGTCGTGCATCAACACTGCCCTTGTCAAGCGTAACACTTACTCTGTCGTGCGTTATTGACATCCTTTGTTGTGAAGTCACCACTGCCCAAGTCGCGCATTAACACTTTCTTCTGTCAACTATTCTGTAAAATGTCAACTACAAGTCAAGTCAACACTGGGATTTGTCTTATCCCCATATGTGCAACTTCCTAAAAGCATTTTTCATTTCTGTCCATGAGTCACTATTCAGTTGTCGATGTAAACATTTATACCAAGTCATGTTAGCATCTTCCTCTATCGCGCATGAACCACTTCCTCTGTCACACGTCACCACTGCTAAAGTCACGCGTCAACACTTCCTTTGTCGTGCATCAACACCTCCTCTGTCACACGTCACCACTACCCAAGTCACACGTTAACACTTCCTCTATTGCGCGTCACCACTTCCTCTGTCGCGCATCACCAATGCCCAAGTCCCGCGTCAACACTTCCTTTGTCGCGCGTCAACACTTCCTCTGTCGTGCGTCAACACTGCCAAAGTTGTGCGTCAACACTTCCTCTGTCGCGCGTTAGTATAGCTGTTGTCGCGCGTCAACAATCACAGGCTAATAGTAATCTGAATCTTTGGTGCTTAAGGGTATGTGAGTTCAAATTTCACAGTATTGGTAATTTGTTAAGCTACTTGAGGTATACTACCCAGCGAATCACCTAGGTTTTTATAGGAGATGTTTTCAAATGAAGGCGAAGCTGACCCCCCAGAAAAAATATACTATATATTTTAGGCAAACAGGACACCAACCCACTCCGAATAATTCACCTTTTCAAATTTTCATAAAATGAAATTTTCGCCATATTATGAATATTCGCCGCTAAAATTATCCCTGAGCAAGTTTTTACAACCTTTTCTAGATCAACAACTTTTCTTGACTGAGGCTTTTCTAGATTGATCAATTCGATACCCTCTCTTTTAGGATGCTTACTAACTACTTTGATATTGTTTTCAATCTACAAAGTCATGGTGAAGGCCTACCTCAATGTTCTTGGGTTGTTATCTCTCAAGTAATAAGCAACCTTCTTATCAAAAGCATGAGAACATTTTATCAGACAGGAAACATCACTTGGCCTCAAGATTATAGGTACCCTATTTAGCATCTTATTGAATTGAGTATTGAATTCATGGTCAGATTCATTAGGATTCTTCTTAATATTTTCAAATTCAGACAAAAGAAACCTGGGATTTTTCTTATCCCCATATTGTAATCTAAAAGCATTTTTCATTTCTTTCCATGAATTTATTGAGTTATTTGGAAAATAATTATACCAGTCACATGCATCCTCCTCAAGAGTATGAATAAATAATTTTATATACACATCCTCAAATTCAATAAAAAATTCTTCCATCATATTGAAAAAAAGCTTTAAATGTTCATCGCTAGTGGTAGGCATTATTCCCTTGAAATTTAGGCAATCTTTTTCTAACATCTTGCGGAACTATATTTGGATATCCAACCATACCTCTAAAATTTATACGACCAAAATTATTCACAACAAAAGGATGTCTGGGTGGAGGTTAGGCCATACCATTTTGAGGAGGTGCTCTTACAGGAGATACAAAATGATGAGGGATAGGGGGTCTTTGAAACACAGGAGTACAATTTTCAAAATGAATGTCCTCTAAAGACTTTGTTTCGTGGAAAACCTTATCACCTTTAGAAAATACAAAGATAAACTGAAAATCACACTTATCAGACACAAATGAAGGCCCCTCTCCAGTTGGAGAATTTAGATCTATATGAAAATTACTTGATTAAGAATCACTTGGAGAAGAATGGTAATCCTCAACCATAGGTTGATCACTTTTCAATACTAATATCTCTTTTCTTGATTCCTGATCTCCAACAACTTTCCAGACTCTTTTTCCTTCTGAATTTTTCTTTCCTAGTTATGGAAACAACTTTTTGGTAGGGTTTTTAGTGAAGAAATATCTTCTTCCTTCCATATTTGCAAATATTAGTGACATATTTCACTCAATACAGGTTAAGGCACTAGTATTTATCAAAATTTAAATCAACATGGAGTCTCCACTAAGGATTTTAACCTTAGTTGTGCAAATGCACTATAAATGAATTGTCAAATATCTATCAACACTTAACTCCTACAAAGCTTAACACATCTGACCTTCCTTTACTAGTATTTATCATTGATGATAAAAAATTAGTGCAATAACCACTAGAAAATGGAAATATTGCACACAGAACTTGTAACTTCACATAATTCTTACAAATCTCAACATAGGGTGATGTTTAAACAATGTATTTGCACTCAGATCATGTAAGAAACATTACCAAGGCCAAATATAAGAATTCAAATGAATCCTCGAAAATGGAACCAATAAGGTGTTGGTATATAAATTGATTCTCCCTTGGAAGTTGAGAAGCATCACAAATTTAACAAGATACTCAGAGACAAATCAAATCTATAAGTCATTTTGTAGTTTGGGAAGGGATTCAACTGACTCTTTGTCACTTAGGCATTGGAGAAATGGATAGCACCTTCATTAAGGATTTGATCTATCCTCACTACTTTAGGTCGTGCCTTTCAACCAGGGTGAGAGGACCCATTTTGTAACCTCTGTTGGTGAAGGACATGAAGAGATCCTTCTTTGCACAATTTTTAGGGGAACCTTGAGAAAATATGATCAATACACCACAATTTAACTCTCACGAGTTGTCACTTCTAAAGAATGGAGATATTTTCTAAACAAGGTTCAGGTTACTAAAGACAATTAAAACCTTACTTGCTTCTATATATTTTGGCAGTAGAATTTGTTCATTTGAGGATACATAGCAAAAATAGGGGTACTTCGGGTAGGATTGATGGTTATTTGAATATTTTTGAGGGAGTGAAGAATGATGAAGTTTATTTCACCAGATCTTTGAGAACCTTTAAAATAATTGGAAAACTAAACAACATAATGCTTCAAAATAGCCAAAATATTCCTTCAACCAGAAGGTGTGCATCAATGAAGGCCCAGATCTTCATGGTTTCACACAATATTTGAGAATTCAACACGAAGGCTCAAACTAAAGACTCAATTAAACATTAACAACCCCTGGTTCCTCACGCCTAAGATACACTCAAAGGCTTACAAACAATCTTTATCAACAAAATGACAGTAAAGTGATTTTAAATTGTTTATTTCATTACAGGATGAAGGATCTTCTCATAATGAAATTACAAATGCCACTAAACTATCACAGGGACAAGAACATGTGTGATTTGGAGGGATTTTAACATAAGATAGCAACATGAACATTAAAACTATTTGAATACATTCTGAAATAAAAGAAGACACAATTTTTCCCAAGATCAACATAGATTAATTTGAGATCTATCAGATTTAGCAGTAGGGGAAAGTTTCTTGAAAAATCTCAGAGCTTGTCAATGGCTGTACACTTGCAACCATCTTGATGTGATAAAATCTAAAACACAAGAAATTAATAGGTTTCTCAGATGGTCTCTCAAGAAGATGGGCTTTCTCAAATTTTCTCTTAAAAATTCAACCCCCAACCATTTGCAAGAGTATCTCATTGCATTTATACAATTCACTCACTCACTCATCCCAAATTTTCCCCCAAAAAAAGAAGAATATTTGAGGAATCCTTTGCTTGTTACCAATTTGTCTCAGAAAGTGATGTTTAACAAATTTACACCCAAAGCTGCTAGGTGGAAAAATCATGAACTGATCATGTTTCTCAGACCCTCAACCATGACTAGGATGCCATGCCATAAATTTTTGATAGTCCTTCTAATCATTCTTTTATTTTGTCATGTGAGAAATCCCCTTTTTAATCATTTTCAGGTGGCTCTGTATAGTTGGATCTGACAAGAAATCCTTTTCACCCTCGAGAAACACCTTGAGAAATGAGTGCCCTCGCATGGATGCCTGCATTCATGCCTCTGACTGAAATGAGTTCCATGTGCACATGGATTATTCCATATACCTCCACTATGAGTCTGAATGAGCAGCAAATCCAACAATTTGTGTAGTCTACAGGAGGTTCCAAATGAAAGTGTTTCCTTGAAGTCCACATCAGATTCAATGCATAGCAGAATTGATTCTACCCTTTCTCAACTTCAAATTAGAGTAAGCCTTCCATGTGTTTGTTTGTGAAACTTCAACGGAAAAGTTTAGAGGCAGGGACCTCAAATGAGTGTAGGCTTCCACATGCCCTGGGCCCAAGAAAATTTCCTTTTGGCCTTTGAAAAATCTCAGTATAAAAGGAGCCAAGTGGAAGCCTCCACATGTCTCTTCAAGGCACTTTTGATATGGTGCCCAAAAGTAGAGACCCTCAAACAAGTGTGGGCTCACCACGTGTCTCACCCCGGTAAAGTTGTTGAAATAGTTTAAGGACCAATAGAAGGCGCCATGTGTCTAGGGTTTGAGAAAGTTTCTTTGGCCATTGAAAAGTCTAAGTATGGGGCAAAGCAATATTCCATCTCAGCACTTTTTTGTAAACCTTTCCACGTGTCCCTTCGGTGCTTCTTCAAAAGTAAAGTACGGAATTGAAGGGGTAGGTGCCCAAATAGGCGTGGGCCCTCCACATGTCCTAGGCCTTAGAAATTTGTCTTAAGAATTTTAAGTATAGAGAGGAGCCAGCGGAAGCCTCCATGTGTCTCCTTGGTGCAACTGCAAAGGTCAAACCCAGAGGTGAATCCTCAAATGAGTCATAGACCCTCCAATGGAAAATATTTGGCTTTAAAATGTGGTCTTCTAACTTGCAGTCTCACAAATGCTAAGGTAGGACCCAAGACCTCTCCACTTCTAAATTTTGAGTGTGACTCCCATCCATTTTTCTCCTACGGTGTCCATGGTTATTTCATAACTTTGCTCCTTTTTTCATACCAAAAGGGAAAAAAATTCAAAATGTCTATGAGACCTCTACCTTAGGGCTTGAAAAACCTGCCACGTGTCCATCTTTGGGGTCAAAGTAAGAATTTTCTCCCTTTTGCTTCATATTTTTTGAAGAACCAATTAGATGTTATTGGGAGCCACGGAGGCCAATTTGGTATTTTTCTACAAATGTGACAAAAGTGGGCCTTAAGTTTCACCAAAAAGACCCATGTCGGGCTGCATCCAATCAGAAAGGACCATGTTTCCATGGATGTTGGGACAAAAAATTGATAAGGGAAAACATGACTGTGGAAAAACATAAGGAAGAAAAATACCTAAATTCATGCCCAAATTACAAAGTATTTCTCATGGAGAAAGAGAATGATAAATAATATCTAGACTTAATGTGATCCTTGACCAAAGGAAAGGACTGACCATGGTAACCAAATGAAGGAAAAATCTTTCACGCATCCATACAGGGGGACAAAGAAAAAATTCAAACCGCTACAGACTGAGAATTTTGAACAAACAGGGTGAGATTAAATTGAGCACCAACAGGTTTCACAGTCAATGATATGCAGGAGGGTTTGGTTCATTTGAACGCGCTTTATGGTAGACAAATACACATGGGCAAGTATTTAGGATGTGGTAAATATTCTTATAGATTGTATCAACACATATGTTTTCGTTATGGTATATGGCTGTAGAAAGTGTAATTGACATCACTCATCAAATATGGGATTAACCTAAGGAATAATGGTCATAAGACATTTTATGTGTTAACTCACATGAGTGTATCAGAGTTCTGAGAAGGGCGATATAATGCATCTATTGATCATCACCATTAATTGGGCTACATTGATCTTCTGAAATAGACTTATACATTAAATCTTTACCAAGAAATTGTCTTAAAAAATGAATAGGGGTGATAGGCTAAGCATTAGATAAAATTCTAGGATAGAAGCCTTGGAAACATAATCTAATAATTGCATTGTCATCTTCAGACTTAGCTAAACATATACAAATATTTAGTACATGGACATCCTTTCAGGTTAATAACACTAAATCACGTAACAACTCATCATCTTTCTCTCGACACAAATGAAGAATAGACAACTCATTTTTACCATGTTCCTCAAGAATGTTATAAACTTCATATGTGGCATAGATCCAATAAATCACATCTTGATCATACCATCGATAATCACTATTGCTAAGATCATATAGTGACAGTCAAGTGTTTCAGGTTTCCCAATGCTGAAATAAATATACAAAATTGAGTGAGCGTCATTATGGATCACTCAGGGTACAAAAACTATTCAACATCATAAATTTCATTAGCAGTATGGATACAATCTCCTATCGGACTTGACTCCCATAATTGTTTGAAGGAGGTAGTGTAGACAAGAGGTGGTGTACCGATAAGTGGATGAAATTGCGGTTGCATATCATGCTTCAGAATATATCTAAGAGAATCAGTCTTGTGTTCGTTATCCTTGATGGCTTTGTATATGATGGTATCCCTGCATAAATCTATAAATAGTGCTTCATTTAACCTAGGTTCGACCACTACTCTACATCCTGATTAGAAGAAATAGATTTTTACTATTCATGGTCCCATCATCTCCCTATGGTTGGGAGTCAACTTCTAATTTCTTACATTAGTCAGAATTTAACTCTCCTCGGAAAGTTGATACTACTATCTGATATGAAGCATAATCATATTTCCATTTGTATAAATAGATTTTTCATTGGCCTAAAAGGGATCAGTGTTTACCTATGAGGGTTATAATAGGATGGGCCCTTGTTGTTTGATATTTTTTGACCCATATGGTTGAATATCTATAATTCTGATCATCTTATTTAATTTTGTAATCAATGCCAAATCCTCTGGATTGATCTATCCTCAAGATGTACATGTGAGTTCTAGTCCCTAAACCTCTAATTCATTCTCACTTGTTGCAATAGTGTGCATTTTGAATGTTATGCAAGCACATAGTATACCATCAACCTTTTCCAGTATCCATCCACATCTATCGGGCTAGTGGACTAGTTTGGTTTTCATAAACTTATCCCGACATGGCAGATATGGTAATCCCTGCTATCAGATTATTGGATTAACTTTGATAAGGAACCATTGATTAGGTAATCTAAATGAATAGAGATCATACTTTCATCAAATCTGATTTTTAGCATATAAATATTTTTGTATCTTCAACCTCATAGTTATAGAAGGGGAAACTATGTACATATCAATGGCCTATATGCAAATGGTTATTCTCAGGTGTTTGAATTGCCAACTCGATGTACTTGATGTAGGAGTCAGCCTCCAGTCCTAGAGCATTATTACCATGAGGAAAGTGTGATCATATGAAATGACCACCAATCTAATCCAATTCAATAATTTATTATTCCATCTCATAGTGTGGAACAATTTACCTCTCTCTTGAGTAATGTCCAAAAATACATGAATGGGATCTGTATGGAACATGCTTATGCTAAATAACCAAAACTTCCTCTACATTCAATCTAGATTTATTTATCTCCTTGGAGTATACTTGTTAATACTAACATGGAGTCATTATAAATAGGTAATGGTAATGCATCCCTTATCCATAAAGATTTTTCTACAGGTTCCATATAATTGATCTCTCAAAGATCATCATGTCAGTCCACTACATAGTACTGCCAAGGGACGTAGGTGGGATCAAAGTATAGGATTTAGACTCCCAGTGGATATAATGGGGGACTCATCAAGCATGTCTTCATAGGAGGATCATGCTCTTTAGAAAGGTTCCCTAACCCATAGGGCTATAGGATTTCACTTGTAAATCCATTATAAAGAAGCTTGTACATAGAAGTGATACTTAGTATTAGTTGTTTGAAAAATCATCATAGTTTGAATTAAAACCATCATGAAATAACAGTGGTTATGGAAGTGGGGAATATCCTCTCTATTTCTCAGAAGGATCCTTAATCTAACATGGTTGAGTTGGCATTAATCACTCTATAGATGAGGTTATTTTTGCATTTATCTAACTAGATCCTTCTAATGATCAACTTCGTGTTACATAGTATCTTTATCTAACAGCCAATGGAAAGCCCCTTGCTTATGTTTATTATCTTTCATTCCTTTCCTATCCTTGTGCCTCCAGATCAATTTTTTTATACTTTTCAGAACTCCAGAAATTATCTAGCTTTGCATGGCTCTCATCAGATAGAGAATTTTCTCACATTTCAGAAAGGTAACCATTTTTCCTTCTAGCTTGTATTTTGGAGTTAGGCTCGCCAGAATGTTACCTTAAGGGAAATTTTCCCTGGGCCAAATATTGGATCGACATCTACGAATAGAATGTGAACGTGAGGAAAAATGGTTTGATCATTGGAGGTAAGTTTGAAAAGGATTCAATAATGGAGTGGAAAGTGGGTTGAGAAAGAATTTAAATTCCCACAGGATGGAGGAAAATAAATGACTCTGTTGAGGTTTCGCATGTCTTAAATACCATTTTTCAAGTTACAGGTAGAAAATTTCAGCTTTTTGAATAGCTAAGGGTCAAAATCAGAAGGGGCAATAGCCCACAGAGGAACCAAGAGCAAGGAAGGGAAAAAGGCCTGGTGAAGCGCCACATTTGAAGTCTTTGGACTCGAAACAGTTCAAGAAAGAGTCCAAAATCAACTAAGTATGGAGGAGGGAGCAGAAAGAACCACTTGTCTTAATGGCACTTCTCTGAAGTTGAATCGAAAAGGGAGAGCATGTCGTTTTCACCAGCCCTTCACATAGCAAATAGTCCAACAGAGTCAAAGGGTGGATAGGGTGGGCCTCAAAATTGGCTAAGTATAAAAGTGTAAGAAAAGAATGCCAAGTTTATGTGGCGCATCTCTAAGAGTTAGTCCAAAGGAGGAGACCCAAATGAGTGCGAGCTCACCATGTGCCCAAAGCCCCAAAAAATAAGGACCGTTGAAAATTCCACGGACCAACGAAGGCTGACAAGTGTTAACTCAATGCTCCTCTAAAGGAAAACTTTGAGCCATGATTTCAAGCAAGCGTGATGCCGCCACATGTCCCACAT
This sequence comes from Taxus chinensis, assembly GCA_019776745.2. Taxonomy (NCBI): domain Eukaryota; kingdom Viridiplantae; phylum Streptophyta; class Pinopsida; order Cupressales; family Taxaceae; genus Taxus; species Taxus chinensis. The sequence goes on from CM034157.1 coordinate 68,178,475, forward strand.
TAAAAAGGGGGCCCATTTTTCAAAATGTTTTCCCACCCATTTGTATAGACCTGATACAAACTTTGAAGGGGCATATCTTTCGACTCAGAGCTCAAAATATTGCAAATCTAATACCATTGGAAAGATCTATGCCTCGCCCATGCCATGGAGATCTGAAACTTTAATTTTGAGGAGGTTTGGTAAAGGAAAATGGAGGAAATGTCTTCAGGGGCCAAAATGTTAGATCCATCTTCCTCAAAAACCATATTTAATTCGTATCTGATTCCTCCATTTCCTCTTCCTAGCAAGGAACCAAACCAAAGATTGATGTAGTAAAGACGAATTTGGGTACCCAGATTTTTTCAGAGGCATCAACAGCAGTGGTTGAGCTTTAACATTGATTTTCAATTGCTCCCCTTTCTCTTCCTTCTCTCTGCTTGAATTATAAATGTAGTTTTGAAGATTAATTGTAAAGGGTTGGACATTCTTTTTTTTGCAGGCTCCCTTTTCTTTCTAGCAAAGGAATTTTTGGAGTTTAGGCCTTCCATTAAAATTACAATATATTTCTTTCTTCCTGGATATTTTGTAATGCATTGTATCAATCCACAGAGAAATAAAACATGTTTTTTATCAATTCTATATCCTTTCTATCTCTTTTGCTTGCATCTGGTCTTTCATTATAAATCTGGTTATCTGTGCTTTGTTATTATGATGTATTTTGTTGGTTTGTGTCTATCACAAAACCAATGTCCATCATTTCTATCAACACCAATCTAGCACTATGATAATTCTTTACCAGGAACTCCTCGTGCTATGATTATTTACTAATGCACAGCTTTTAGTTTGGTGGATGGAATTTGGAACACAAAATAATAAACATAACACAAGAATACCATAGACAATGACAAAGAAGGAATGATGATAAATCTGAAATATCAGTGTAAATTATAATATTAACATGAAATTTTTACAATCTCACCCATGAGGTACTTCAACTGTTACTGACTTCACTTTCCTTTCTCAACAATAACTATGGGAGAAACTTCACAATTACACCTCTTAATGGCTTCTTTAACACACCTTCAAAATGATGGCTTCCTTTACACACTTACTCATACAATATTTCTCACTACTTCCTTCTATTGCTAAATGAGGGAGGTGGCCTCTTTATTTATAGGAATTCAAGCTTATCCACCCTATCTCTAAGATAGGATAGGAAATCTCTTCCGGCCAATCATATTCCATGCCTAAACTCTTGCCTTTACATGTAGGCTTATCTTCCAAGATAAGATAAACCTTATCATCTCACATGGGTTCCACATTTTTAGAATTTTTCATAAATAAAATACACAAAATATTTATGACATCACTCCTTGTCCTTATTACAAATATAATATTTCTAATTCCTAATCGTGTAGACCCTACTTCTCTACTTACCCCAACTTTGACATTTTAACATTACCGGACCACTTACGACAAATATTTACTTTTTACCGCAACATTCCTATTGTACTTTGACTGTTACCGTACTCTACTTTATTGGCGGCACCGTACTGATGGTGTCGTTATCTTCTATCAGACGCCACTGCTAATCATACTTAACAACGTCCTATTACTAATACATACATAATAAAATAGAAATTACCGAGGAAAATTTTAAAGTCGACATTTCTTCAGTGAATCACCTTTTATTTTAGTGGTTTCTTGTTTCTGATATCCCTTTCTATACCTATATCCTTGAAAAGTTTTATATTAAATAATAGAAATATATCCTCTACAAGTTCTTGCGTATGCACATAAATAGAGGAATTGGAACCATCCTTTAACCTAGAGATATTTTCCAATTTAACAAAGTCCCAGACTTTGGGAAAAGCTCAATGTTTTGTAATCACACCAAATGACTCTACCTTAGAAATGTAGACCTATAAAACTTATTTGGGGGTGCATTTATTTCTCACTAACAGTTTTGGCATGCCCAGTGGGACAAATAAGTCTCCATCTTCTTACAGTAAGATTTATGTTCACTTATTGTGATTCTAAATTTTAAGAATTTTTTAAAATTGTACATTTGGGGACTCCAAAAGAAATAAATCCACTGGTTTCATCAGTACAAGAAAGTTCATGAGAAGAATACAAACATGGTCAAGAACCAGAGAGGAGGCATTATTTATCTATCTAGACTTATCCCAAGACATAGGGAGGGGAGGAAGGGGAGCCCAGAGGTCTCTATCCCCACCAAAAAGAGCCTTATCGACACCTCCTCCCAATAGGCCATTCTCTCAATCAAAAGGGGTTCTCAGGCCGATCAGGATGGCTCAGCCAAATCCTTATGTCAATTTCACTGGTAGGAGCCCACTCATTCTGAATGCACAAAATCCGGTCCCGATAGCAACATTAAAGAGCATACCATATTTCATTGGGGAAAACCAGACTTCTCTTGGTGATCATGTCCAAGATATTGAAAATATCTGTACAATCCATGAATTCCATGAGATGGACATTGCAGTCAAGTTTCTCACCTCTTCACTCAAAGGTAAAGCTTCACAATGGTTTAGGAGCATTGAAGTAGGCTCTATCCAAAATTGGAACCAAGTATGCACAACTTTTCACAACCAGTTTGGAGAAAAGGGTGATAACCTATCTTTGTTGGAGTAACTAACAAGAATCAAGAGAGCCCTGAATGAGCAGCTGACATATTGCAACCTCAAATTTTAGCAGACCTAGGACATGATTCCAATAGCAGTAAAGCCAACTATTGAAGGTTCCTTCTTATACTTTCTTAGGGCTTTAAATTTTGATATTTCTTTGATGTTTTGGTCAATGGGGGCAAAACCTTACCTGTGGCCTATAGCCTTTCAATAGGGGCTGAGAACCATTTGATTCAGGCTAGCAAAATCACTCCTAGGCCATCCATGCCTTTGTACCCCGAGTTCAAAAGCCCAGATACCAGAAAAACACCCACATTAGCCCCTGTACCTACTCCCAGGAGTTAAAGCTTAGCTAAAGCCTCCACTTCATCATCTAACACCTCTAGGGAACTCCACAAAGTCATGAAAAAACTTTAAAACTTGGGGAATGAGTTAATGACCATAAAAGGCAATAATCTCAGAGTTCTAGGTTGTACCAGCCTTAGGCTCAGTATTAGGCTAGACCCCAGTACCAGTAAAATAGACCACCATCTCAGACTGTAAATCAAATCCAGAACCAAGGAAAACCTCAAGTTGCTAGACCTTTCAGGTCATATGATCCAAACATAACTTCAACATCAAGGGCATTGGTTCCAACATAGAATAATATGGTACAGGAATATGGTTGGTGTTTCCAATGTAGTTAATCACATAACCAATCAATGTGCTTTAAAGGTGCACTAAATCAGGCCTTGATGGTGCATACCAGTATGGTGTCACAAGAACCTAGCTAAGAAGGAGATCAACAGGAAAGTGATCAACAAGAGGGACCTCCAAGTGAGACTATACTTGTCAATTGGAAAGCTGAGGACTTATGTGGGATGAATCAGTCCCCTTCTCAAAGTGTAGTTGCCATTAAATGGTCCAAAAAGAGAAATATTAGAGAAGGCCAACCATTGAGTTCAGATGAACCTCAACCTTCCATCACTCCACAGGGATTTGGTGCTCCAAGTGTAACTCCCAACACGCAAAACCAATCTAATCCACCTTCCCAACCTAGTTAGGCACTGGTTGTGACAACCCACATTGAAGAGAAAAATGTGCTAGGGAAGCGGAAACAAAAAGAAAATCCATTCAATATCATTGAGAAAATGAATAAGACAAGTGTGAAAATTTCTCTATGGGAGTCACTGGCCATTCCAAGGCATAGGGATCTATTGCATACTGCTACATAGAATTGGTCAAGTTCAAATCAGCCCCCTAGCCAACAAGAGAGAGTGTTTGCCAATGCAATTCAACCTGTGAAGAATCATGGGGAACAATAAGGTAAGAACCTAAAAATTCCTTAATTCTATGTCTCATTGATTATTTGAGACAAATTGGTGCATAATCGTATGATTTATTCTGGGCCAAGTAGCTTTGTAATGCCTAAACAAATAGCTGATCAATTGGGTCTCCAATATGAAGTCATCTCTAGAGGGGTAGTGCAATTAGATGGGATACCAATGACAACTGTTGGAATCGTCAAGGATATGAGCCTCACTCTGCATGCTTGCCCCAATGTGACTGTTTTGTAGAATGTATCCATCATATATTTTCCACCACATTTTGCTTTGTGTTTGTCCAGGAACTTCACTGCTAAAATTGGAGGCTATCTGTCTACTGATTGGTCACATATGCTCTTTAGAACAAGGTATGGGGAAAAGGCCACAATCAGATCTGAACCCATTTCTGATTATCATATTAAATCTTATGTGTATAACCCAATCAATTCCAACTACTCGTCTTATGATCAAGAAGACCTCCTTAGCACTTGTGAAGCAAATAACAAGGTGGGATGTATCCCAGACTTGACTCTCGATGAGTGGGCCAAGAAGAGTCAAGATTTTGACCCTTATAGGGAGATGGAAGAATATTAGCTAGGTGTCTACTACTTACATGAAGATAATCATCCTCTTCCTGACCTAATTAATCCCGAATATAAGGATGACAATGAGGTATGGCAATTTTTCTTTGATGGCTCAAGGAGTAGACAAAGAGCTGGAGGAGGAGCCATGATTGTATTCCCAAAAGGTATGAAACACTATTTAGCCTTCATATTTAAGTTTTCTTGCTCAAATAACACTGCTGAATATGAGGCTTTGGTCCATGGTATTCATTGGGAAAGGAAGTTAGGAATCAAGAACTTGCAATTGTTCGGTGATAGTTAACTGGTTGCCAATCAAGTCAAAGGACTTAATGCTGTTAAGAATGACCTGCTCAAGAACTACAAGATTAGGGTATGGGATCTCATGGAGGATTTTGAGGCCTTATACATTATGTCCATACCCAGGAAGGAGAATGAAGTTGCTTATAGGCTTGCAATAGTTATAGCAATGATTGATGTGGTCGACGACATAAAAAGAGAAAAAGAACAACCACATATCCATATAATTGTGAGGCCAGTAGTACCAGATAATAACACATGTTGGCAGATGTTCAAGGAAGATTAACAGATCATTAAATTTTTGTAAGAAGAATTTAAATTCTAAGCTAGAAATCAAAGCAAATTATAGTAGCAATACAAGAATGAGATAGTACAACTACATACCAACAAGCTTCCCAAAGGCTTAGTGACATTGGAGTCTATGTTCAATCCTAACGATCAGTTTAGAAAAGAGAAGGCTAACATATAGATTAAAGGAGAAGATTTAGATTCAATCCCAGTTTAGAAAGGAGAAGGCTAACAAGTTGGGATTGACTCAAAAATCAAGTCCTGGCAGTGATCAGAGGATTAAAGAAGTTTAAGCACCTAGTTTCAAATAATAAAATTCAATTGTTGGTCTCCCATGTAGGAGTTAAAGAATTCCTTCTTAGCAAGGACCTGAATGAAAAATGTGTAGGATGGATCACTCGTGTCATGGAATATGACATTGAGATCAAGGTCACTAAGCTGGTCTATTGGAATGGTTTGTGTGAAAAACTAGCCTCAGGTCAACGAGAGGAAGCAAACAGTGAAAATGAGGCTATTTTTGTTCTACAGGATAATCAAGAAGAAGGAAATGATGTTGTACCTACTCCTAGTTAGACTCGGGACATGGTGCATTTCCTTCAAACAGGCTTATGTCCTCATGGGATGAGTAAAGAAAAAATGAGACATTTCATATTACTAGCCATCCCATATTTTCTTATTGATGGTGTCTTATTCAAAAGAGAAATCAATGGCATTCTGTTGAGATGCATTGAGACAGATCAGGTTGAAAGAGTGTTACAAGAATTCCATGTTGAAGTAGCTAGAGGCCATTTTTCTCCAAGGGTGACAACACTCAAGATCATGAAGGTGGGTTATTATTATCCTAGAGTGTTTAGTGACTATTATGCATGGATCAAAAGGTGCACGAATTGTGCATTCTTTGAAGGCAAAGAAACGCTAGCAGCACTTCCATTGCACCCAATCTCAGTCGACTAATGTTTCATGTAATGGGGATTGGAATTCATTGGAATCATCAATCGAAATTAAAGCCAAGGTCACAAATGGATTTTGACAGCAACATACTATTTCACCAAGTGGACCGAGGCAGTGGCACTCAAGGAAGCTAATGAGTCCAATATACTAGATTTCTATGAAGGAATAGTGACCAGATTTGGAGTGCCATCCACCATTATATCAAACAATGCATTGGCATTCATAGGTTCCAAGATCACAGGATGGGCTATTAAGAATGGGACTTACTTGAGCACTTCATCAAACTATTACCCTCAAGGTAATGGCCAAGCTGAGTCCAAAAACAAGAACTTGCTAAAGATCACCAGGAGAACTCTTGATGAGAATCATAGAACCTGACACACAAAGCTCAAATCGGCCTTATGGGCTGATAGGATAACACCCAATATATCTGCATGTAACTCTTCATTCAAACTTGTCGATGGAAAAGATGTAGTGTTTCCTATATCACTTGAGTTTCCAGCATTGGATCTCATGAAGTAGCTAGAGATGTCTGAATTTGAACCAATAAAGGCTAGGTATGCGGAGCTGATAGAATTAGAAGAAGCTAGAGAGCATGCACTCTAGGAAATAGAGAAGAATTAGGATTCAATCAAGAAATTATTTGACAAGAAGGAAAAAAAAGGATCTTCCAAAATGGAGACTTGGTTTTGAAATGGGATGCATATCGGGAACAACTAGGAAGGCATTCCAAATTTGATGCCATTTGGAGTGGCGCCTACATGGTCACAAGATGTAAAAGTAGAAATGCTTTCCAATTGTCTACATTGGATGGTGAAGAGTTGTAGATTGTAGTGAATGGAATCCATCTTAAACACTGCTACTAAAAGGGAAGTTCTCACCCTTTACATATTAGTTTAGGTTACTTTTATCCTAAGTGCTTTGCACGCTCTGAATGTTCTATTTGGAGCATGTATGATTTAAAATTTTATATATAGTTGTGGTGATGTTTTGTTGCTCTTGTGCAGTCCATTCAGAGAGATAGAAGAGACCCCGAGTTAAAACAATTTTCTACTTCAAAAACCTTAATTTTGATATTTCTTATGAAAATTGAGAGTGCAAATAGCTGGGCTTTTGAATCATAGGTAGAATCAGTATCAGACCGTCGTTCTCGAATCCATGCCCAACGGATATGACAAGGCAATTGTTATTTTCATCTAGCAGGAAGATACCCCTGTGAGTCACCAAATATTGGATCGACACGACCCCACATAGAAGGAAGCTAAGAAAATTCATTCAGATCTTGTAAATAGATCTCACAAGGATTCAATAATGGAGTGGTGGGGGATGAGAAAGATTAAATGACCCTATGTGAAAGAAACGAATCTGTCAAGCCGTTTCCATGTCTTAAATCCATTTTTCAAGTTACAGGTAGAATCAATAGTGGAATAACAGGGTTAGAATAGAAGGTTTAGTGCCACAGAGGAACCAGGAGCAAGAAAGGGAAAATGGTGAAGATTCAAAGTCTTTAGAATTGAAACAGTTTAGGAAAGAGCCCAAAATCGACTAAGTAGGGAAGAGGAAGCAGAAAGAACCACATGTCTTAACGATGCTTCTCCAAAGTTGAATCCAAAAAGGAGATCCCAAACTTGTGCCATCCCTCCACATAGAAAATAGTCAAACAAAGTCAAAAGGTGGACAGGGCGGGCCTCAAAATTGGCTAAGTATAAAAGTGTAAGAGGATAATGCCAAGTGTCAGTGTGGTGTATCTCCAAGAGTTATTCCAAAGGAAGAGACCCAAATGAGCGTGAGCTCGCCATGCGTCCAAAGCCCCAAACAGTAAGGACCATTGAAAATTCCACAGACCAGCAGACTTGACGCTCCTCCAAAGGTAAAATATGAGCTAGGATTTCAAGAAAGCATAGTGCCACCATGTGTCCCTTATTAAAAAGGGGGCTCCTTTTTCAAACTATTTTCCTGCCCTATTTTTACCAACCTAATACAAACTTCAAAGGGCATATCTTTCAACTCAGGGCTTGAAATATTGCAAATATGACACCATTTGAAAGATCACGGCCTCGTCCACACCATGGAGATCTAAAAAATTAATTTTGAGGAGGTTAGGTAAAGGAAAATTAAGGAAACCTCTTCAAGGGCCATCAATGTGGGATCCATCTGAATCAACAACCAAATTAGATTTGATCTGTTCTGTTGTTTCCTCTTCCTTCAAGGTACCAAACCAAATATTGATGTAGTAAAGATGGATTTGGAGGCATATTTTGTCAGAGGCATTAACAGTAGTGGTTAAGCTTCAACCTACTTTTCCCACTCCCCTCTCTCTTTCTTCTCTCTGCTTGAATCTATAACTAAAGAGGCAGGATTCATTGTAAAGGGTTAGACATTCTTCATTTTATAGGCTCCCTTTTCTTTCTAGCAAAGGAATTTGTGGAGTTAAGGCCTTCCATTAAAATTACAATATGTTTCTTGCCTCCTGGCTATTTTGTAATGCATTGTATCAATCTGTAGAGCAATAAAACACATTTATGATTGATTCTAGATTCTTTCTGTCTCTTTTTCTCGCATATGGTATTTCATTATAAATTTGGTTATCTGTGATTTGTTATTGTATCTATTTTGTTGGTTTGTGTCTATCGTGAAACCAATGTCCATCATTCCTTTAGTGCATCACCTTGTAGTTTAGCGGTTTCTTGTTTCTTATATCCCTTTCTATCCCTATCTCCTTGGCAAGTTTTAGATTAAATAATAGAAATATATCCTCTACAAGTTCTCGCATATGCACCTAAACAGAGGAATAGGAACCAACCTTTAACTTAGAGAGGTTTTCCAATTCTGCAAAGTCCCACACTTTGGGAAAAGCTCGATGTTGTGCAATTACACCAAATGACTCTGCCTTGGAATAACATACCTACAGAAATCATTTGGGGGTGTTGTGATTTCGCACAAACAATAGGTCAGCAAGGGCCATGGGTGATGGGACCACTATAAGATTAGAGGTGAGGAATTCCACATGAGAGAGAGAGAGAGAGTCAATCATTAATCTATTTTATTTGATGTCTTTATAGATGTACGCCTCGATATGAAGGAACATTTTTGATGATGTATATGTATTGTTGTTGGTTATGAATCGATATGACGACACACTTTTGACAATGGATATGTATTTTTTTTGTTATGCCTTGATATGAAGGCACATTTTGGATTGATGCCCATGATGACATACTATGTACCCGATGATTATGTACAGAGAAACATTATATATGGACATTGATATTTTGAGATATATACATGATAATGATGATGATGGACTTTTATTATGATGCTTATGATTGTATCACATGTGTTTGATTTATGAGATATTATTAGATGATATTACATATTTTGATGAGACACTTTGTGTTCTACCTATCACATTTCATGTATGATATAAAATGTTTTAATCCACGTTTTTATTATGGATGGTGAGGGGGGGCAATGGTCCCTCTTGCCCCTCTTGGCGATATGATGTTATCTTAGCATACATGTTTAATTTTCATGTTAATGATGATGTAGCTTAGCCTTTATTGATATATGATGTATAAATGTGATGGTATTGATTATGATGTGATAAAAAACATTATACAAGTAACAAATAAACACAACTAAAAAGATAACAACTCTAACTAACACACACATGGCCTAAATAAAACAATACAAGTATATACATATAGGTAAGATAAAATGAACTCAAAGTATTTAACAATAAAGCGAACAACATTCAATCTAGGTAAGAAAATGAATCTAAGGAATGCATTACAACCAAACAAAGGTAAAGTAACCATGACAAAAAAAAAGTAAATAACTAAGTAAGCAAAGGACTTGTTTTTGTGAGACAATTTTCAAGGCTTTTCACAGATTTTGGATTTTTGTAAGACAATGTTATATTGTTTTTGTATTTTCTACAAGATGTTTTTCTAATGTTTTGGGATTATCAAACAATATTTGAATTTTCTAATGTATTTAAATGTTTTTTAAATTTTCCAAAAGTTTTCCAAATCTATGTAAAGAAAACCAATAAGCGTGGATACCCCCAGCGTTAGATGGGATATACAAGGGAAAAATGCCATGGGTATATGTGCAAGAAGGTGAAGATGCAAAGGTGCCCCCAACGTTAGATGTGAATATACAAAGGAAAAACCTTCTAAAATATACAAGAGGAGAAACAAACCGATCAAGGCCATAGAGGATAGGCTCAAATGAAGCTCAAACACAGGTGGAAACTAGCTTAGGGTAAAGCAAATGTTCCCTATAGATATGAGAATGCTTGTGAACAAACAATCTTCCCAAGGTGCTGGAAACTGGTTTTCACCAAGAGACCTATCCAAGGTGCCACAATTACGTGGTCTTCATAGTTGGACGACCTGTTTTCTCTTTACTTTTTCTTTATATTTTGATTTTTTTGCTTTTTTTTTTTTTTTGAGGAAACTCATACTTAAGCATAGTACTGCTTGAGATGTATTGCATGCATGGGATCCTTTAGTTCCTCACCATCTGAGTGAGAAAGTTTGTATGCCCTTGAACCATACTTAGTGACCATAATATATGGTCCTAACTAGATTGAATTGAACTTTACTTTCTTTTCTCAGTCTTTAGTAGTGTTGAATTTATTTTATTTGAGAAATAGATATCCTACCTCAAACTTACAAGGTATAATATGCTTTTTATAGCCATGGGACACTCAATTCTGATACACTTTTAAGTGATTGAGTGCACTGAGGTGTCTTTCATCTAGGAGTTCCAACTCTGCCAATCTTAGCCACATGGTAGTCTTCATCTTTATTAGGTAGTCTCTAAGAGATATTATCAGGGAGGGAAGCTCAATTTCCAAGGGGATGATGGCTTCAGTTCCAAAGACCAAGGAATAGGGTGTTGCACCAGTAAGAGTGTGCATGGAATTTCTATAAGCCCAGAGGGTGGGATGGATTTGTAAGTGCCAGTTTTGACCTAGTCTTACTTACCATCTTTTCCATGATTCAAACAAGGGTTTTGTTAGAGGCCTCTGCTTGTCCATTACCTTGAGGGTAATAGGGAGTAGACCAATTTAAAACGAATTTGGAAGCATTGGCATAATGCCTTCATTGTCTTGTTCTTAAAATATTTACCATTGTCAGTTACAATGGTGGAAGGGATCCATAATGACAGATAAGGTGATTCATGATGAATTTAGACATTTGGGCACTGGAAACATCTATGAGAGGAACAACCGTCACCTACCTAGTAAAGTATTTTGTGGCCATTATGATATGGGTATGGCCATCTGAGGAGGTAGGAGTGAGATTCCCTATGAGATCTAGTCCCCATTTAGAGAATGACCATGGTGTTGTGATTGGTTATAAGGCTTGTGTTGGCACATGAATCAGGTTTCCATACTTCTAACATAATGCACACTTCTTGACATAGTTGCAACAATATGATTCCATGGTAGGCCAATAGTAGCCTACTCTTAACAATTTCTTAGCGAGCACCATTCCACTCATGTGAGCCCCACAAACACCTTTGTGTACTTCTTTGATAGCTTGAAAGGACTCAGTCAAATTAAGACAACACAAAATATTCCCATCATAGCCACGATGATAGAGGGTGCCTCCTAAGAGGGTATAATAGGCTATGTGCCAGATAAGGATTGTTTTTTCAAGGTGGGAAATATCTGGGGGAAAGGTACCATATTGTAGGGAATTGTAAATGGGATCATACCAGGGGAAAAAGGACCAACAACTTCACATACCAGACATGATTCTGGCATGTCATATGCAGGCACTTCAAGATGTTCAACAAAGAAAGGAATTTTACTTGCCTATGGTGGAATGTGAAGCAAGGATTTGATTGTGGCCATGGCATCTACTGAGTGATTTTGTGCCCTTGGCATATGATCAAAAGTGGCATGCACAAAATACTCCTTTAGAGTCTCAACCATCTTCTTGTATGGGATGATCTTGTCATCCTTGACTTTATACTCATCATTGACTTGTTTAATGATCAATTGTGAATCCCCAATGACTTTTAGTTGTCTGATATTCCATTTGATAAAAATTTTCAACATAGTAATGAGTGCTTCATACTCTGCTATGTTATTAGTACATGGGAAAATCAAACAAAAATCATTTGGAATGAAGTCTCCTATTCAGGTGAAAACTATCACACCGGCTACTAAACCATGAAAACTAAATGATCCATCAAAGTGCACTTGCCATATACATTAGGGAAGCATCTGGAAGATCCAAACACAATGGTTTTGTTCCTATTAAGGTAAAGTGCTTTGGCTAGTTGATCAACAAGTACTTGTCCTTTGAGTGACTTTTGGTTGACAAATTCAATATCAAACTCACTTAGTAGGATGATCCAATTAGCCATCCTTCCAGTAAGTGCAGGTTTAGATAAAAAGGTACTTTAATGGATCAAATTTAGATATGAGCTTGATATTTTTTATTTAATAGGTAATGACATATTTTTTGAAAGGAAAATACAACATCTAAGTAAGATTTTTCAATTTGAGGATAATTCAACTCATAAGCAATTAAAGTGCAGCTAAGGTAATAGACCGCTCTTTCTTTTTTACTTAGATCGTATTGGGTAGCAATGCACCAATAACACATAAGGAGGCTGAAATGTATACTAACAAAGGTTCACTTGGGGAAGGTGACATGAGGACTTGTCAGATATTTCTTAAGTGACTCAAAGGCATGTCAGCATTCAGGGCCCCAATGGAGTATAACATCTTTCTTGAGTAAATGAGTGAAAGGATGGCACTTGTCTGTGAGATGAGAGATGAAATGGTGGATTACCTAAATTTTTCCTTGTAAGCTGCATAGCTTCTTAAGGTTTTAGGTGGAGGCATTTCAGTAATAATTGCAACCTTAGTAGGATCTACCTCAATCCCTCTTCTTGAGACAATGAATCCCAATAATTTTCCTGATAATATGCCAAACACACACTTTCTTTGGATTCAGTCTAACTTTGTAGTCTCTGAAGGTGTTGAAAGATACACCTCAATATTTAGGATGTTCTTCTCTTGGTCCTAGATTTTCCCAGGATATCATCAACATAGTCTTCATGATGTCATTCATCATGTCATGGAATATTACTATCATTTGCTCTTTGATATGTTGCTCTGGCATTTTTGAGATCGAAAGGCATTACTTGGTAACAGAACATTCCCTAAGGGGTTCTAAATTCAGTTTTTTATTGATCCTCCTCTATAATCTTGATCTGGTTATAACCAAAAAATCCATCCATGAGGGACAACATTTCATAACCTACAGTTGAATCGAAAATCATGTTGATGTTAGGTAAAGGAAAATCATCTTTAGGGACATGCCTTATTGATGTCTCTAAAATCAGTGCATACTCTGATACCAACTGGTTTCTTTTGTACCAGAACTATGTTGGATATCCATTCTGAATAATTGATAGGTCTGATAAAACATACCACTAATAACCTCTCTTGCCCTTCTTTGACTAGAAGTGCAATACGTGGGTGCATCTTCTTCAGGTTCTATTTGATAGGTTTGGCATCTGGATGCACAAAAAGGTTATGCATTACTAAGGATGGGTCAAAACCTAACATATCTACATATGACCATGAAAATATGTCTGCGAACTCTCTTAGTAGGATTCACAAAAGTTTTTTGTTCCTCCTATACTGACAGTGAAGCTCCCAGCTTTACCATCTTAGGATGATTTTCTGATCCAATATTGACGTTTATGGTTTCCTCTACCAACATTTTAGATGTGTCCTTCATATGCATAAGATCAGGGGGAGATTGAGGTATTCTTCCAAGGGGTCATTAATGATATTTTCACCCTGGGTGTGGCCAACTTTTATGTCCTTTGATTTTTCCATTTGTTTTTCTGTTAGTGCCCTCAAGGAGGTTTTCATTATGTGTTTTGGACTTTTATTTTTGTCGAGGATTTTTGGAAGAAAATTTTCCCTTGCTTTCATTTATGTTTTGATGACCACACATCTCAGCCTCCTCCCCAAAGTATGCACATGTGTCCAAATTGATGGAGAAACCCTTTTTGTGGTCACCGATTGGAATGGTATCATAAATACCCATGAATTCTGCAATTACCTCATCATTTTCAAAGAGATCGATTGGTACATGAAGTTGTTGGTCCCAGTCAATGAGATTGGGATATAAGGTTCATTTGGGAATCAAAAGGGGATAAGGTTAAGATAGATATGTCCTAGAAAAAGGTTTGTGGAGGAAAGATCCTCATATAGGCTACAATAGGAATCTTCGTCGCTATCCGAATGAGATGAGCTATCCTCACATTCTGAAGAGGTAGCATCAATTTCTGAGGGTGGAAATCCATGAGGCCTAACACCAAGGCCATGTTTATTTGGTTTGTAATGGGGAATTGGGACAGGCTCTAATATTCCCTGTCCATATGTGTCACACCTATATCCTTCATAACCCATGACATGCATCATCCTGTGAGCTTTGGTATATTCTGGAGCTTGGTGACATGAAGGTTTTGTACCTTTAGGGATCTAGTTTTTGGGTGAATCCAACATTTTCTCCCCTGATAAGAGGTCATGAGGAACAAAATTCTCAAAAGGACTAGCACAACTATCCAGAGAGCTCTTGAATTGGAAATTCAGTTTGCCTCATGATTTAGGTGATAATGAAAGGTCGGAGACTAGAAGGGCCTGTTCGAGGATATATTACTCAATTTGGCCATTGAATAGGACTTTCATCTCCCATAGAAAAGGGAGAAATAGAATCAGAGTGCTTTCATCACTACACTTAGCGTGTTTGGGTCAACACGAGATTTTAGAGCTTTGGTTTATAGTGGTACAACTATATCTGCAGAAGGACATTCATATACCACATGAGAAAAACTATGCAGGACTCTGCAATGTGCAAATGGTTTTGGGATCTCCTAGAATAGTTATTTTTTTCCCATTATGATATAACTTGATGCACTGATGAAAGGTTAAGGGTACAACCTACAGGGCATGTATCCATGGGTGGCCTAGGAGCATATTGTAAGGAAGATCCAAGTTGAGGACATGGAACTTAGTGTCATGATATGTCGGCCCTACTTCCATAGGAAATACTATTGTACCAGATGATTCATGTTCTGCATTGTCATATGTTGTGATGGTGATGATGTGAGAATCTAAATCTGCCTCTGTTCATCCCTATTTGTCTAACCAACTTCAAGGTGCAAATGTTCAAACCAGACCCATTTGTCCACAAGTACTCTCTTTATCTTTATTTGAGTAACAAATGCCTCTAGGTATAGAGGTAGGTTATGAGTCTGTTTATCATGTGGAATTTCACTTTAGGAGAAGGAAAGGTGTTCCATAGGATCAAGGTTTGTGACCATCACTTGGAGGTGCAAAGGATCAATATCAATTAACACACCTGACCCCTGAAGTGCTTTGTAGAGGATGTCTTTATGAATTTTTGATATCTTGAGAAGATCTAAGATCGAAATCTTAATAGTGGTCTTCTCAAGTTGTTCTAATAGATCATATCGACCCTCCATAGGGGTAGGTGGAAGAGGTTCCAGAATTATGAGATGAGCGCACCATGTTTCCACAACATAATCTCTGTCTTAATGATCATATAGTATTAACATGCTCATTCAAGAGAATGAATACAACCTGATAAGTGAATCAAATGGGTTACTGGTTTGACCATAAACATAATTGGTGGCTCTGTAATCATTGGAAGCTTGGCCCTGATCTGATTTTTTCATTTCCTATTTGTTATGTTTAGGAAAAGGTTCTTTGAATATTCCCATCTTTTGATTGGGTGTTTGATGTGGCTCAGGTGAATCGACTTCAATCTCACCACTTTCAATAAGGTCCTGGATGAAGTGTCTTAGCTTGAGGCACTTGTCAGTTTTGTGCCCCTTGACACGATGATATTCACAATACTCATGGTCTTTATACCATGATGGTTTAGGTGCATCATCGATATAGGGAATTTTTTGAAGGTATTGGACCATGTTTACAATGTCCAACTATTTTAGGATTGTGGAAAAGGAGTCTGTGAGAGGAGTGAACACTCGATGTTTGGGGGCTGTGGGTTGAATGGGTCCTTAAGTAAGCTTGAAAGGGGAACCAATTTGAACCACTTGTATGTGTTTTGAGTCTGTTATACTGTCCCCTACAACATTTTTATTTTTATTGAAAAATTTGGGTTTTTTTCCATAGGTTTGGAGGTTTGATTATGTTTGGAAAAGGGTTTTAATGTCCCTTTTGCTATTAAATCCTTTTCAATTTGGCTTCCCTTTTCTATAACTTCTTCGAAGTTACTAACACAATGCATCTGTAGATGGAAAGCAATGTCTGGGTTTAGATTGGGGAAAAAATACTAACTACTATTTTTCAGGGATTGTACAAGGGAAGTGACTAGCTAACCCTCTTCATCATTATAAGAAAGTAGGAAAGGTTTCATTAGGCCTTTTCTTAGCATTACATAAATCTAGCATGGTAATGTCACTCTCGACATTGAATGAGAAGTGATGCACAAACCTCTCAGCTAGTTCAGGCCATGTAAAGATAGACCCTCTTGGTAAGTGAAGAAACCATTCTAAGGCTTGACCCCCTAAACTTTGTGGGAATAAGTGGATGAGGTAGTTGTCACTATAAGCTACTTCCTGACAAGCCATGTAGAAGTCCTTTATGTGATCACGTGGGTCA
The DNA here is from genome assembly GCA_019776745.2 of Taxus chinensis. Taxonomy (NCBI): domain Eukaryota; kingdom Viridiplantae; phylum Streptophyta; class Pinopsida; order Cupressales; family Taxaceae; genus Taxus; species Taxus chinensis. Next base: position 68,195,219 of record CM034157.1, read on the forward strand.
CCTTTCCCTTTATACTTGTCAAACTTTGGTGTAACAATTTTTTTGGGAAATGGTGTGCGTAACATAGCCTTATCAAAGGGGTAAGGACATAGTTCTTTGTATTGATACTTTTGTTATGTCCCACATTACTTTCTTGTAGGCTCGTAAGTATACTCTTTATGGATTGTAACTCTTGTGTGAGGAGTTTCTCTTTGGTAGGAGAAGATGACATGTACACCTTGCTATATTTAGACGCTTCACCCTCTTTGTCTTCAGTATGAAGCTCACTATGTTTCACCCTAGGTTTTTCTTGATGTGCATGTTTATCTGTGTCCTTTTTCACATGGGAAGTTAGACTAGCTAATTGTCTGCTAAGGGTTTATATTTGTTGCTGCAAAGTGACTTCATCATCTTTAGGTCCTTTGATATTTTCACGTATAGGAGGTGGTTCTTTGTGCTTACGTTCTATCCTAACTTTACAAGGTATTTTAAGGGGTGGTAATTCATAACCACTCGTGTGTTTGGGTACCTCAGTTTTGGCATTGTTGAGATATGAAGTAGAAGCATGTCCTTGTTTTAGCTCATCAGCAAAGTTAATAAGAGGACATTGCATTTCTTCTTCTTCGTAGGTGACATAGTTAGGTGGAATAAATTCATATTTAGGTGTCATCTTGGCACCTAACTCTACCACTCTTGTGAGTACTCTTTCCTTATTGAGGAAAAGGAACTCGTCTAAACATGTGGGATCAAACTCAAAGCCATCCCAAGGTGAATATTCTTCATCACCACTATGATCAATTAATCATTTGAGTCTTTTACCATAGAAAAGAGGGGTCCTAAATCATGACCAATGAAAGGATTAGACCCAATATCTTAGATGTCATCCTTGTGATAGGGGGCATACTAAGGTGTCTACAAAGGTTTTTTATGAATGTGATCAATGATATGATAAAACCTAGGCCATTTTTTTATAACGTGACTGTTGTAATGTTACTAATGAATACTTGACAATTAGTCAAGAATGTTGAGTGACAAAGAATAAAGAATCCAAGGATCTAATAAGGATTTCCCTAGAAAATAGATCAATATGATGAACAAACACAAGGCACAATCATGCAAGTTTGGTAAACCAATCCAACCTAAAGGAATCTACTCCCTATGCAAAATGCACTATCAAATGGTAGGTTAGGTATAAATAGTGACAACATGATATCACCACTTAGGTCAAGTTTGATATAAACAAGGCCTAAGTACTAAGAAGGTGTTGATGCGATCTCCCAACAAGGTATACTAAAACAAGTTTTAGAAAAAAAAAATTCTAAGTTTTGAAAAAGGAGGCTACAATGTGAGCAACGTAACAACACTATTTGGATATGTAAATCAAGCTTTGTAGACAAAGGCAAGATTTTTAGTATCAAAATGATGTCACCACAATGCTAACAATGTAACAATGTTCTCAAAACTTAAGGCAATTTTGGGATCAAAAACTAAGTCTAAGTATATCAAGAAGTTTTTATTTATAAGTAGCATCGTAATGATACAAGTTAGAGAACTTAAGATCAAGTTTCACAAGGAAACAAGACGTAAGTATCAAATTTGTATGGATATGATACGAGAAATGTAACAAACTCAAAGGAATTCAATGATGAGATAACCTAACTAAAATGATAATGAGTCTCAATATGGGTGTGAGACAAAGGTCCTACTAGAAAATGAAGATGTACCACTCACACTTTCAACACTTGCATTCTGACATTGCAACCTAGTCATATAAGTAGACTACAAAAGTGGTGGACAAGATTATTTCTAGTGGTATCACATATGTCATTTTCTTTTGTCCCAAAATGGGCAACAAGAAAACAAAGGATTAAACCAAGTGAGGTTGAAAGATACTTGGTATCACTTTGGTAAGTTTCACCTTGCCTTAAGGAAAGTGAAAAACTAAGACAAAGTAACACTTTTGTAAATTTGTGATGAATATCACTAGGCCCCAACTTCAATGGACTCTCCCCTTGTTTCAATAACAAGGTTTTGACTCCAAAAAAAGTTCTGTTTTGATGAATCTTTATAAAACATGATGTTTGATATGGTCAAGTTGGCCTCAAGATGAAAAAGCTTCCTATTTGGTTCTCTCAACTAGGTGTCACAAAATACCTCTGCGAGCTCATGGTTTTCCAAGGAAGTCAAAATGAATAAAACTTGGAGTATCCCGACTTTACTTTACCCCCTTCAATACAATGAGAAATAAATGTGTTCAGTTGTATTTTCATTGGGGTCGTGTGAAATTTTTTTTGACGCTATTCTCACAAGTATGTACTAATCAAGTAGGTAAGTGAGGCGCTTCCTGTTTCATCCACAAGGTTCCCTCTTGTGTGGACTACTTTGGGGTTCCTAGGAGAATCCATCTTGTTATCTTAAGACTTATGAAAAATGGTGTTTATCCTAGTTCAATGCAGATGGGTTTACCCTTATCCAAACCTGCATATCAAGTGTTTTGAATGTGGTGTGTTTTCTTATCTTTTAACTTATGAAATGGGTTTTACACACCATTGACAACCTACAACAAAATGTGTTAGTTTTGTTTAGATCCTTGATTATTTTCAAGCGATATGGTCCTTCATGCAAAGATTAGTAGTTCTCAAAATGATCAAGGCATCATAGAAAGAGGATCAAAGTTGTTTTGATTCCTAAGATCATCCTAAGACGCAAAGGAAGAGCATACACAATGAGAAATCCAACTAGTTAGCAAATAATGAAGAAAGCCTACAAATCAAATGCACAACTCATTATTTTTACTCAAATTGAAGTTCATTCCTTTAGAAATCTTGATGAAGTGTTTTTCGAAAGCATGAAAGAGGTGTTGAATCATTTTGATTCCCAAGATCATCTAAAAGGTGTGAGGGAAGAGCATACTTGATCCTAGCCTTATAAATGAAAATGAAACTATGAAAACCACTAATGTAAATCAAGAAGACCCTGCAAAGTGTTAGAAAATATAAGGAAAAAAAAATTTTTTTACTTTAACAAATGTTCAATTTTATACATGAAGCACTTGCAAAATTGCCCCTTAGAATGATATGCATGAGTGCCCCTTAGCAATGTATACATGCCCCTAACAGTGTATGCGCGCCCCTGTCAAAAACATAGTTGGCCTTTAATGTATGTACATAGAGAAACACCTGTGCACCCTTCTTAGTGTATGTGTGTGCCCTTAAAGCATATGCACATGTCTTTCAAAAAGAAAGTATAACAGAGGGGAGGCAACAATGAATCATGCATCCAAGAGACGTATGTGCATCCTTGCAGAGGTAATATGTATGCATGCCCTTGAGAGAATAATGCATGTCTGGTAAATTTTATCACTAAGGGCCATGAAAAATATAGGGAAGCATATGTGGTAAAGGAAGCATATGCGTACCCCCGGGAAAGTATGTGTGCCATATGCTACAAGTGCATGTGAGTTCGAGCGTATGCATACCCTATTCTAGCACCTACACGTGTACCTGGAAAAACAAAAAAAATGAAAAAATGACTTCTGAAATAACAAACAGGTCAAATTTTTTCTCTTTAAACCAATTTCTAACAAAAACCCATTAAATTTCATGCAAAAGGAAGATTCAACACATATAAGATTAAAAAAATGCTTAATAAAAATCTATTTAATCTTCAAAATGCATGAAAATATAGTTTAAAAATGAGGTAAATCACAAAGCTTGAAATCAACTTCTATGGACCATGGAGTAAGGTCCCACTGGGCGTGCCAAATGTATGCATGAAAATATTAGCTATGACAATAACATGAAACTAACACCTAGTAGTTCCACAATATAACTAAATCTATCATAAACATCAAGATGAGAGCTTAATGAGATAAAATTCTACAATAATGCATGAATCAAACTAACATTACTATGTTACCTCTACTTCTCTAGATTGCTTAATATAAAATGAACCTAGTTAGATCCTAAACAATCAATTTTGTGTTGTTTTCTCCAAGTGGTGAAGAGATCTCTCTAAAATGGCTAGTCCCAACCTCTTAAAACTATCAAAAATCTAAAAATAAAAAAAAATTCAAAAATACAAAAACATTGAGAAAACACAAGAAAAATCAAAGGTACATTTTATCAAACATTGCAATAGGTATTGCGTACACATGGATGTTTCTTTCTTCCCTTTCTTTCTATTCTCTAGGAAGAATTCTTCCTACCATTTTCATCCCTTCGGTGATATTGTGGTTAGCCTTTTCACACACATTTTGTGACATTTATCTCTATGGTATCTGTTTGACCTTGGTCTTTCATCACCTTGGTAAATTAAAGAACGACTGACCTCTTAGAGATCCTATCACATTCAACATCTAATAAACTTGTTGTGAAGAAATTTTGGACATATTTGTTGACACTAGCCAATGTCATCATCACAATCACTTCCACCTCCTTCCATCAAGCCATATGTGGTTCTTAACCCCTTGTCAAACAAGAGAGCTGAAATAAGTTTTCAGAAAGAAAAAGAATCAAAATCAATCAAAAATCAAAATCAAAAGTCAAAAGCTAAAAGCAAAAGAAAATTGATATATAAATCTCTCTTGGGGTATTTCCAATAATCTCTATCGGGGCTATGGATGCCTGACTGGCAGTAGAGAAATGTTGTGATTAGAATCAAATACATCTCCGTCGGGGCTATGGACGCCTGGCTGGTAGCAGTGGAGCAATGTATGACTATACTTCCACCCTCACAAATCACCTATCGCCTTTCAAAATCAATCATTCCTACACATTGGCTAGGGTGTCTTCACTTGTTGTCTATTAAATCTTCCCTTCAAGAGGTAATTAAATTCCACATGCACACACTAGATCTCTATGAGTAAGGAAGGATTAGTATGTTACCAAGTGTCTTTTTTTGGACCTTGTTCAGACTCTTACTTTAGTCCATGTATTGTCTCACAATTTGTGCCTTTGGCTAATCACTTCTTCATCGCGAGGCTTCTAAGCTACATTCATATCATTCACATCATTCTTCTACTTCGTTCAGAACATCCATGTGTATAGGATTACTTTTTATCCATGTTTTCAGAAACATTTTTCCCCTTTAAAAAAAATAATCTTCTCCTTCCTTTCTATCATGTGCTTTTAGGCCAACTTACGCTGGGGGCATCCTTGCTTCTTCCCAGCACTTCATTGGTTTACGTTCATCATCATGTTGAACCTATCCATAATGGCCTTGGGTCCCACTTCTACCCATGAAGAGTTTTCCTTTGAATACTCCCACCTAATCGCTGGGGCATTTTTGCATCTTCACCTTTCTTGTACACATGTGGCCTTATGCCCTTGTACATCCCATCTATCACTAGGGGCATCCACGCTTCCTTGTCTTCCTGTACATAGTTTCAGAAAACTTTCAAAATCACAAAAACATTCAAATATGTTAGAAAAATAAAAACATTCAAATATGTTAGAAAATAAAAAAAACATTCAAATATGTTTAAGAAAACTTCTAAAAATTGAAAATCATCCTACAAAACATTGCTCTTTGGTTCTCACCTATTCATGTGTGTGACTCACGGATCATCTTGATCTACCTCCATCAACAAAAGCTAGGCTGCTTACTTCGTCTGTACTCTGGGGCACAACGAGTTTCCTGGTACTGTTTCATAGTGCACATTACTTTTTCATAGGACCGAAGTGTCCTCCATTATTCCCCTTGCATGTATCCTTGCTTGGGGCACCATCATAACCCTTGTCGTTAATTCGCACAGGTCAGAACTGAAGCTTGATAACAAAAACATTACGTTGTGTTTCTCTGTTAGGTTAGCTTGTTTACTTTCTCGTATTGCATTGCATTATGTATGTTGCATGGAGTTAGGCATATTTTACTTTCTCGTATTGCATTGCATTTTGTATGTTGCATGGAGTTAGTGCTTTTAGCAATGGACATTTGTTCGTATATGGATTTTCATGTCATACTACACTTTTGTTCATTCTTTTTAATAAGGACCGATGATGAAGATCACTTAGCAATATGATGAAAAACAAAGTTGTTTAAAAGGCACTGGATGGATGTTAGCTCATTCCCTCTTCCTCATACTCCTTTTTCTTCTATATCCCCTTTCTTCTTCTTCACACTATTCTTTCTTTTGTTCTCTTTCTGTCATCTTTTCAATCGTCAATCGAGTTCTTCTATCACCCCATCGACAATTGAGGGGGCATCCTCCATTCTACTCATTTTTCTTCTATCCCTTCAAAATTTTCTACTTGTTTATGCTTGTCTACTTTCTTTGAAGTGACGTTGCTTATGTCACCCCAAAGAGGGGCAAATGTAGACACCTAAAATATGCTTACACTTAGCATTTCATCCAATTCAGTCAATTAACGACACTTCGTTAATCAACCCTTCTTCACTCCATTCTCGGATGCCCATTCACGACACCTTCTTGGTCGTATTCCTCCTATAATCAACTTATTTGGCTAATATCTCTCTTATTAGCTAAACATTCCTCCTTTCGACCATTCAGAACCTCCCTAGTTCTCTCTAGACCACTTCTATTGGCTTCGTAGGCTATCTATCAGTCACAATTGGTTATCCAGACCCCTCCCAACTCTCAATGAGTCTCTAATCACTTGCTAATCAAAGTTTAACTAGCCTAAACCCTAGTTAACTAGCCTAAACCAAGCTTAACTAAGCCTAAAGCATGTTTATCCTAATCTAATCCTAAAGTGCTTTTTGAGCTTTAGTCCCACATGCACCCAAATTCCAAACTCTTCCATTTGGAAAACTATAAATACAAGGCTAAGCCTACCCATTCAAACTTACAACTTCACACTCTAGGATATCTTATTAACACTAAGAACAACCTAGTATTGGGATTACATTTGTATTAGCTTTAAGCTATAAGACATTTGATCTTAAACTTACTCCCTCCATTGATCTTGAGCTAATAACCTCCATTTGCATCCATAATCCAAGTTTTGAGTAAATAGAGAGAACCATTGGCCTTGAAGCCATTAATGGTGAGACTCCATTCTTGAAAGCTTGAGAACCATAAAACAACTAATCACACCTTTGATTGCTAAGTTGATCTTCTTAGGTTCAATGTTTAATTAAGTGATCTAAAGAGTAGAGAGTAGCTTTATCATGTTAGTTTAGATTTAATCTAGTTCATACAATGATAGATGTTAGTCTTGTTTATCTCTTATCATGATGGTTTAGTGTAGATTAGGTTCATGCTTTGAGGTTATAGGTTTTAACTTCATTTCCATAGCATATCTAATTTATCCATGAACACATTTGGCACGCCCGGTGGGACACTTATGTCCATCCTCCATTAATGGAGGTCTTTTGAGTTCTTCAAAGTTCATTTTCAAGTTTTTTTTGGATCAAATCACTTGTTATTTCCTCATTTTTGTTTCTAACACTAGATAAATGACCTTCATTTGCATGTATTTTGTGGGTTTGATATAGAAATAGGACACTTTGACTAACTAACCTTTAACCTGTTTGCTTTTGAAAATTTCAAATTCTGTGATTTTTGTAGGTTTTTTTACAGGGGGTGCGTGTAGGTGTTTTCAGTTAGAGGGTGTCATTTGAAACCCACATGTCCTGCATTGAAACAGGGCACACATGTCAGTACAGGGGTGCATATGTCGAACTGCATTCACCACCAATCTTCCAGAGGCCATAACTTTTGCTCCCGTGCTCGAAGCGACTCCGTTTTTTTGCTTGGAAAGGTATTGAAGAGAACTACACAATGGAATCATAAAATTAGGATTTTGACTTACAAAAATTTATGTGCTTTACATTATTAGAGTTAGTCATTTTCAGAGTTTAATAACGAAGCGTGTCTTAAAGTTCAAAAAAATGTTTTTTGGCCATTCTAAAACTTTGAAAGGTTTTGTAGCACTAATCAGTTAAAAAAAGGGTTATTTTGGTATTTTATTTTTGACTAAATTAGTTGTGTTTCATTTCTTAGTTTATAAACTTAATCAAAAAAGGTTTGTAAAGTGTGTATGCTCTCTCCTCGCACCTTCTAGGTGATCTTGGGAGATCAAAAACACACTTTAACAAAACTTGTATCAATGTTTAAAAACACTTGTTTGGCTAAAAGATGAAAAACTTAATCTATCTTTTATGTGATTGTTTTAGTAGAATTTTTCATGTTGTGTATGCTCTTCCTTGCACCTTTTGGTGATCTTAGGAATCAAAAGCAAGGTGTAAAACTCTCTTTCTTGATATCATGATATTTTGTGGAAAATTACTAACTCTTGTCTACAGGACCTATCGCTTGTCGAAGAAAGGCGTCGAAAACAAAACACAAACCTTCTAATACACATGTTTCTTACAGGTTGCCAAATGGTGTGCTACTTAAAACCACATTAAGTTAAGTAAGATAAAAAACACACCATATTCAAAACATTGTATCGCAGGTTTTAGAAAAGGGTACGACCCTATCCGCTCAACTGGAACATAACCCCTTTGGCATAATGCCTTAAGCTACAACAATGGGGGTGGTTCCAGGAACCCTAAAGTAGTGCACCGCTATGTAACCTCATGGATTAAACAAGAAGTGACTCACTTACCCACTTGACTAGTTTTCCTTGTGAGTTAGAGTTACAAGTTGTCTGTATCGTGACCCTAGGCAAGAGTACACGATGGATGCATTAGTTTCCCTTACTTGCTCAAAGGGGGTAAAAAAGCTGAGATACTCCCAAATTAGTCATGTGACTTTTTGGGTAAATCGTGCCTCGCTTAGACAACTTTGTAACACCTAGTTGAGAGATCTTATTAAGGAGGCCATTTTGTCTTGAGGCCCACTTTACTAGTCCTTTGTCATGTCTTGGCCATCACGAAGTGATAACTTGTTTGGATTCAGAACCTTGTTTTTTGAACAAGGCAAAGAATCCACTTAAGTTGGATCTAAGTGCCTTTCATCACAAAAATTAGACGATGTTTCACTTAGCTTAGCTTCTTTCTCACCTTCGGACGAGGCGAAGCTCTGCCCAAGTGGCACTTAGTTTATTTTTCATCTTTTGATCTACACCTTTGCATTCTTGTTGCCCATTTGGGGCAACAGAAGGCATCTTTCGGGAGTGTTGTCATAGATAGTGTTCACCACTTTTTTGTCTGTTTATGCTCATCCATGTTTGCGGCTGAGTTGTTAAATGTCTAAAGTGTGTGGATGCATCCTTATATCTTTGATGGCCACTTGATCTTGATTTCAAGATCATCATCATAGTTCAGATTGATTCATCATTTGATCTCCCTTTGACGTGTTACCTTGTTTGCATTGTCTCGACACAATTAAGATACTTATGTCATGTTTTTCGTAAACGTGATCTAAGTATCCACATTGTGGCATTACGCTGCGCACATTTTAACACATCCTTAGTATACCTTGACTTGGTTTTACTTCAAACATTGTCCAAAATCTTGAAGAGTGTCACTTACTTTGTTTGTGTCGTTTCGATACCACTTTGGCACTAATATCTCACTTCTTTGTGAAGCTTGATAGACGTGTCCAATTGGTGTGGTTACGTGGCTTACATTTGTAAACCTCACCCTTTAACATTTTGGCCTTGTTGGTTGTTGAACGTGTCATTGTATCCTTTGATTGGGAGTCACATCTACCCTTTGTTAATATTTACGCCTTGTTCATTTTGAGCTTGACGTAAATATTGACATTGTGTTGATCATCTTTGCATCGAACTATCACTTTGCACACGCATTTGCATAGGGTGTATTTCCTTGTTGATTGGCTTTGTGTTTCACACTTGCATGATTGTTCCTTGTGATTATTCATCTGGAAAAATTGTTTTCTAGGACAATCATTTTCGATCTCATCGAGATTGCATCATCACAATGTCTATTTTCCTTAGACCTTCTTCAGAAAATCACACACGCATCTCCATACTTACAAAATGTCTAGTTGGTTGCCATTATGCTACCCAAATCGACATGTCACTTCCTTCCCTTTGAAGGAGTTCCATCACACTATCTAGGTCTAGACATTTGTGCTTAAATGACACCAACAATGACTGACTATCACGTGGTTTCTCACATTTACAACAATACGGAACCTAGGTTTAGCAATTCAAATCAAAATATTCCCATTACAACTAAACCTTGTTTGGTTCTTCATGCTAGAGGGCCCATTCGGGTACCTTGTTCCCCACCTTCAGCTCATAGTCGGTGGTATGGTTTGGATGCTTCTGATCCAAATTATTATTCAGGTTCCCCCCACTCTTCTTCTTCTGATTCAGATCCAAACTACCATTCAGACTCCCACTCTTCTTCTGAAGACTCGGATCCCAACTATTGTTCGGATACCCCTAGATCAAATCTTGAATCATGGTCCTCCCTTCCTTTGCAGGACCTTTATTCCAAATCACCTCAATGATGTCTTCCTCCTTTGAAGACTCATGTGACTCCAAGTTCCATTGATCAAACATCTAATTCGGTTCTTGAGTCACGGTCCTCCCTTTCTTCGCAAGACCTCCTTCATCAGTCGTCTCAATGACCTCTTCCTCCGTTGAAGAGTTCCACGAATCGGATTCCCTCTAGTCAATCATTTAACTTGAATCCTACGTCACAACTTAACGAATGGCTATGTGATCCTACTTTCCAACCTACATTACGTCATCTTCTAGAAAAATGACATAGGTCCAAATCCAAATCGTCCATTCATGAGACGCTTGCCTCCACCAATCCTACTTCCTCTCTTGAGTCATCTTCTTCTATCAATCAATCGTCCCCACTTATCAGACCTGTTTCTTCTATTAAACCTTCTATGACTAAAGAAAAACAACCTCTACTAATTGATTTCTCTCAGAATGAAGAAACAATTAGAGACTACATGAATGATATCCCTTTAGAGGATTACAAACAAGGATTCTTTCTAGAACTTGATACGCTCGTGTATTGGGGAAAAGAAATTGATTCCTTTTATCAGAACATAGAGGAAAATCCTAAGGTCATGGAACTTGATTCTTCTTCTATTCCATCTTCACCTTCTTCTGAGCATGATGAGATGTCGGGGTCTAGCATTGATCCATGGCCTATCTTCTCATTACCAAATCATTCCTTATCTATCATCATTCCTCAATCAAAATCTCACCTTGGGTCACCGCTGAGTAGCTCATCATCTTCTTCTATCCTGGGCCACCCCTAGTAGTCCTCCATTTTCTACTTGTGGGTCACCTCTTGGTAGCCCATTACCTTCTATTCTTGGGCCACGTCCTAGTAGCCCTTCATCCTCTTCTATCTATGGGATACCTCTGAGTAGTCCCTCCTCATCTATACTTGGGCCACGCCCTAGCAGCCCTTAGCCCTTCATCCTCTTCATCTTCTTCTATTCTTTGTCCTCATAGCCCATGTCCTTCTTCTTCCATCTTAGGGCCATATCCTAGTAGCCCTTCATCATCTTCTATTAGTGGCTCACCTCCTGGTATCCCATCCTCTTCAATTCTTGGACCGTATCCTTTTCATCCATCACATATTTCTTCTACTAATGGTTGGGGCAAGCCCACCATCATTTCTCTCATTCCTATCATCAATCATAAATGTTCACTTTCTTCTCCCATTTCTTGGGATTAGAAAAGTCACACTTCAACTTATAAGAAACCCAAACAGGTTCATTATCAAGCTCAGATCAAAACTCCAAAGAGCCCTGAAAGCTCCCAACAACTCGAACAATCTCAAAATTGTAAATCAAGTGCGTGATTCAAGAATGCACATCAACGTAACCATCAAGTATGGCGCAAAGTGAATAAACCTATGGATAGGGAGCTCAAGTCCCTACATGCAAAATCCATGTTTCAGGATAAATCACAGTCATTCGTTGAGTATGAGCTCACCATGATCATCGAGATCGGGGATAAATATTACTCTTGATAAAAAACATGCCTAGTCTCCCTTATCAAGGAAGTCACAAACATCGTTGTTGGATCTTATCACATGTAGAGTGACTTTGTTGGTCCCAACTTTCCAAAAACTATCAAAAATCTAAAAATAAAAAAACAATTCAAAAATACACAAAAACATTTAGAAAACACAACAAAAATCAAAGGTACAAAGATCAAACATTGCAATAAGGTATTGCATTCACATGGATGTTTCTTTCTTCCCTTTCTTATCATTCTTCTGCAAGTATTCCTACCATTTTCATCCCTTTGGTGATATTTTGGTTAGCCTTTTCACACACATTTTGTGACATTTATCTCTATGGTATCTATTTGACCCTGGTCTTTTATCACCTTGGTAAATTAAAGAATGACTGACCTCTTAGAGATCCTATCACATTCAACATCTAATAAACTTGTTGCGAAGAACTTTTGGACATATTTGTTGACACTAGCCAATGTCATCATCACAATCACTTCCACCTCCTTCCATCAAGCCATTAGTGGTTCTTAACCCCTTGTCAAACAAGAGAGCTGAAATAAGTTTTCAGAAAGCAAAAGAATCAAAATCAATCAAAAATCAAAAATCAAAAGTCAAATGCTAAAAGCAAAAGCAAATTGATATATAACTCTCTCTTGGGGTATTTCCAATAATCTCTATCGGGGCTATGGATGCCTGACTGGTAGTAGAGAAATGTTGTGATTAGAATCAAATACATCTCCGTTGGGGCTATGGATGCTTGGCTAGCAGCGGAGTAATGTACGGCTATCCTTCCACCTTCATTCACAAATCACCTATCACCTTTCAAAATAAATCATTCCTACACATTGGCTAGGGTGTCTTCACTTGTTGTCTATTAAATATTCCCTTCAAGAGGTAATTAAATTCCACATGCACACACTGGATCTCTATGAGTAAGAAGGATTAGTATGTTACCAAGTGTCTTTTTTTGGACCTTGTTTAGACTCTTACTTTAGTCCATATCTTGTCTCATGATTTGTGCCTTTGGCTAATCACTTCTTCATCGTGAGGCTTCTAAGCTACATTCATATCATTCACATCATTCTTCTACTTCATTCAGAACATCCATGTGTATAAGATTACTTTTTTTCCATGTTTTCGGACACCTTTGTCCCCTTTCACAAAAAACAATCTTCTCCTTCCTTTCTATCATGTGCTTTTAGGCCAACTTAATGCTGGGGGCATCCTTGCTTCTTCCCAACACTTCATTGGTTTATGTTCCATCATGTTGAACCTATCATAATGGTTTTTAGGTCCCGCTGGGGAACATGAAGCACATTTTTCCTTTGAATACTCCCACCTAATCGCTGGGGCATTTTATCTTCACCTTTCTACATCTTCACACCTTTCTCGTACGCATGTGGCCTTATACCCTTGTACATCCCATCTATCGCTAGGGGCATCCACGCTTCCTCGTCTTCCTGTACATAGTTTCAGAAAAATTTCAAAATCAAAAAAAACATTCAAATATGTTAGAAAAATTAGAAAAAAAAAACATTCAAATATGTTTAAGAAAACTTCTAAAAATTATAAATCATCCTACAAAACGTCGCTCTTTGGTTCTCACCTATTCATGTGCACGACTCGTGGATCATCTTGATCTACCTCCATCAACAAAAGCTAGGTTGCTTACTTTGTCTGTACTCTGGGGCACAACGAGTTGCCTGGTACTGTTTCGTAGTGCACATTGCTTTTTCATAGGACAGAAGTGTCCTCCATTATTCCTCCTTGCATGTATCCTTGCTTGGGGCACCATCATTAACCCTTGTCATTAATTCGAATAGGTTGGAACTAAATCTTGATAACAAAAAAATTACATTGGTGTTTCTCTGTTAGGTTAGCTTGTTTACTTTCTCGTATTGCATTGCATTATGTATGTTGCATGGAGTTAGGCATATTTTACTTTCTCGTATTGCATTGCATTTTGTATGTTGCATGGAGTTGGTGTTTTTAGCAATGGACATTTGTTCGTATATGGATTTTCATGTCATACTACACTTTTGTTCATTCTTTTTAATAAGGACCGATGATGAAGATCACTAGCAATATGATGAAAAATAAAGTTGTTTAAAAGGCATTGGATGGATGTTAGCTCATTCCCTCTTCCTCATATTCCTTTTTTCTTATATCCCCTTTCTTCTTTACACTATTCTTTCTTCTATTCTCTTTCATCATATTTTCAATCGTCAATCGAGTTCTTCTATCACCCCATCGACAATCGAGGGGGCATCCTCCATTCTACTCATTTTTCTTCTATCCCTTCAAAATTTTTTCTACTTGTTTATGCTTGTCTACTTTCTTTGAAGTGACATCACTTACGTCACCTCAAAGAGGGGAAAATGTAGACACCTAAAATATGCTTACACTTAGCATTTCATCCAATCCATTCAATTAATGACACTTCGTTAATCAACCCTTCTTCGCTCCATTCTCGGATGCCCATTCATGACACCTTCTCAGTTGTATTCCTCCTATAATTAACTTATTTGGCTAATATCTCTCTTATTAGCTAAACATTCCTCCTTTCGACCATTCAGAACCTCCCTAGTTCTCTCTAGACCACTTCTATTGGCTTTGTAGGCTATCTATCAGTCACAATTTGTTATCCAGACCCCTCCCAACTCTCAATGAGTCTCTAATCACTTGCTAATCAAGTTTAACTAGCCTAAACCCTAGTTAACTAGCCTAAACCAAGCTTAACTAAGCCTAAAGCATGTTTATCCTAATCTAATCCTAAAGTGATTTTTAGACTTTAGTCCCACATGCACCCAAATTCAAACTCTTCCATTTGGAAAACTATAAATACAAGGCTAAGCCTACCCATTCAACTTACACCTTCACACCTAGGATATCTTATTAACACTAAGAACACCTAGTTTTGGGATTCCATTTGTATTAGCTTTAAGCTATAAGACATTTGATCTTAAACTTACTCCCTTCATTGATCTTGAGCTAATAACCTCCATTTGCATCCATAATCCAAGTTTTGAGTAAATAGAGAGAACCATTGGCCTTGAAGCCATTAATGGTGAGACTCCATTCTTGAAAGCTTGAGAACCATAAAACAACTAATCACACCTTTGATTGCTAAGTTGATCTTCTTAGGTTCAATGTTTAATTAAGTGATCTAAAGAGTAGAGAGTAGCTTTATCATGTTAGTTTAGATTTAATCTAGTTCATACAATGATAGATGTTAGTCTTGTTTATCTCTTATCATGATGGTTTAGTGTAGATTAGCTTCATGCTTTGAGGTTATAGGTTTTAACTTCATTTCGTAAGTGGTATGAAAGTCAACAAAATGTATGTTGCCAAATGAATGTCACATGAGTGGTGCCATATGATTGGTTAAGTGGATACGAGAAGCGTAAATGTAGAGGGTTGTGGAAGCCAATGTGCAGTAGTAGCATTATGTGTAAAATTATATGGTACTATGAGGGATGGATGAGATGGAGGGTGTGCAAGAGTAAGAACTTATGGAGGTGGGAAAACAATGACGTTAGAACTAGACGAAGGAGATAAATTGACCAGAGTAATAACCTACCTATGAGGAAGTGGAGATATAGAGTGCTCACGTGAGCAAGATACAAAGGAAATGACGCCCTTATCTTCTAATTGTTGTGAGTGATCATGATGTGCGTAACAGTCATTATATTTATGGATATTGATATGGTGATAATTACAGTAAGGCCTATCGCATTGTTGTTGCAAATGATTAAGAGGGTGATGCTGATTAGAGGGTAGGATAATCATGCACCTATCAAGAAAATTACATAAAACATCACGAGGTTTAGCATCATGAGAAATGTGCAATAGATCCCAAGGAGGTGATGGAAATTATTTAGGCGTAATCTTACATTGTGGAGGAGATAAAAGATGTTGGATTGGTGGAGGTGAGTGGAGTTGTTTACAAGGTGGAGGTGATGGAGACCATGTAGGACCCTCAACAAATGGGATCATAGAAGTAATAGATGATGTAACAACAATAGTAATAGGAGGATCTATAACATGTGTGGTAAGAATATATTTTTCTAGATCAATGATCTTACAGAATAAAAATGTTAAGGATTAACATGTGTCATCTTGCAATCATTGTTTTAAGGATAGAATCAAACCACAAAATAAGATAAATTGTTTCAAAAAATCAATAGGTTGAAGGACTAGTTGGTGCAAGCATGCATTGAATCGTAAAATTTAATGAATGATAGGTTCTATTTTTTCTTGATGTAAAGTAGGTAGATGATCATATGTAACTCTAGGGGCGTGGTTGACTATGAATTGATGAAGAAAATATTCTTCCATCTCACAATAGATATTGATAGATCCAAATGGTAGATGAGTGTACCATTCAAGAGTGTTTTATGTGAGACCGTGGTGAAAGGATTTGAGTAACAATATATCATTATAATGTGAAGCCATAGCCATAAGGTAATGCTTGAGATGTAAGTAGGGATTTTTGGTACCATCAAAACAATTAAATGTAGGCATCATAAAATCCTTAGGAAATGTTGATTTTTGAATCTTCTTGGGGATAGGGTTTCCATACAATGATTTGTTATCAATGAAATCATAGTAGGATTTGATTTATAATGTGAGAGATTGGATTTGTGATTATAAGTGACCGACAACATGCGTGTGGGACAAGATGTCTTGTGAAGGAATAATCGAGAATGGAAATAATGTGTTAAGTGGTTACAATTTTCCATTATGAGTAATCATAGGAATACCAAGATAAGACATAGGATCTTCATAATCTAAGGGCACAATAGAAGTGGGTGAAGAAGAAGTAGTAGGTGGAAAAGGTCATCGAACATCCATAGAAGTAGTACACTAGCATCCAAAAAGGTTAACTAAGAGATGGAGGTTATACTGGAACTCAGAATGACAGCAGGACATGCAAAATGTAAAAGGATAATAGAAGTTAGATAATATACCTCCATATGTACTACATGGAAGGATAAAAGTTCATGCATGTTGCTAAGACATAAGAATCTCAAAATAAGATGACAATGTCAACGAGTATATTTCCATAATTCGAGTGTTTACAAGTTGACATCAATCATGACTATCTTTCCAAAAAATCAAACAAAATATAATAAGTAGATGTATGAGGTGGGTCATAGAGATAATACGTAAGTTAGAACTAATAGCATTTTCATCAATAGCAAGAATGTTATAGATAAAGTGTTAGAGTATTGTTTTACACTAGTGAGGAAACCATCATGTCATCATACTTGATTGATTATCAAGACCAAGGATTAAATAAATATAGAATCATCTATGGAATCCTTATAAATGGTAGGATGTGTCTAACTAGGTATAACAAGATATTTTAACCAAAAAATGTGATCCATTTTACCTACAAATATCCTTATAGTAGAATTGAAAAATTCTAGGAAGACATTGTAATTTTTAGTTAAGATTTTATGTTGAGTACCATTAGGAATATTTAGTACATTACAATTTAGACCTCGTCCAATCATTTGGATATGATGGCCTTATCATAGATGGTAGATAAATGAGGCATGATTAGTGTCAAAGGAGAAGAAATGATCCTTGAGAAGAGGGTTTTGAGATCTTAGGGCAAGATAATAAATTGATGGTCAATTCACCAGGGATAATTTTTCAATAAAATATAAATTTTCTATGATAAAATATGAACATATTAATTATTAAGGAAATTTCTCCCAATGGAATATAAATGACTAATAATGTATTTAATTTTATAGAATGAAAGGAAATTTGAGAAATAAGGTAAAAATTACCTTGATTTTTCTTACCTTACAGTGATCTGGGATTGGATTGACTATGATGAACAATAGAAGAACAAAAGTATCATAGTTGAACCTTAGAAAAATGTAGTTGAGGAATATCTGGAGTAGAATTAGGGCATCTAGTAGAAAGATTTTTACCTAGTGGTGAAATTGACTATCCAACCTGGGTGCCCAAAAGTCTATAAAAAATGTCAGAACTTAGTTCCAATATGGTCAAGCTTTATACTTATTAGGAGATATTGTCCTTTGTGTGAAGAGGCCACTTAATCTCACTTGTAACTATAAATTTGTAATGAAAAATGCACCTGCAAAACCC
The DNA here is from genome assembly GCA_019776745.2 of Taxus chinensis. Classification (NCBI taxonomy): domain Eukaryota; kingdom Viridiplantae; phylum Streptophyta; class Pinopsida; order Cupressales; family Taxaceae; genus Taxus; species Taxus chinensis. The sequence goes on from CM034157.1 coordinate 68,213,198, forward strand.
TCAAATCGAGTGCAAAATCAGTACAAAGGAAATATGAAAAATGAGGGGTCATATACGTCCTCAACCGCCAATGTGTGGACAGTTTACAACTAAAAGCATTTTTGCACTACATCTGAAGCAATGGGTTTTATGTGCTTGTGTGTGCAACAATGCTGAAGGTATCCCTCGCACCAAGGACGTCACTAAGATCATGAGGAAATCGACTAGATAAAAATGTAAATGCTTGGATGAAATATTAATAAACTCCCCTTCCTATGAAAACTGTATGTAACATAATGATAGCCCAAGTGTAGTCATAGTTGACACTTTTTAGATAGAGTCCCTTGATAAAATATGTTCACCCATATAATGGTATGTATGTTGCTGATTTATATAGGGATCTCAATTTGAATTTCAACACTAAAACCCAAAATTTGAACAAATTACCTTAGAAGATGTTTTCGAGGAAAACCCAAAAATATCAACCTAGGATGTCAAAGATTACAATTAAATACAAGGAGGAGAAGGGCACCCATGGGATGGATAAGGAGTTCCTATGACGCTACCGTGACTTACCCTAGGTGCTAGTGTCCAGAGACCAATGATGACAGATGAGTGAGAAATGATAGACAGGGGTCCCTAAGACTTGACCATAACTGTGTTTATGAGTTACTAGTGTGCAAGAAAAACAACAACAAAGATGATCAATACAACAGATAGTGTTATCCAAAATTCACCCCAAGGTAATTTTGATAACTTGCATAATTTCTTCAAGCTTGAGCAAGAAGAAATGGTTCGAGGCCCAAAATTAGGTTTTGAGGGATCCCTTGGCTTTTCTCTAACTTCCCTATCCAAATAAAAATCCAAGGAGATAGCAAAAATTTGCAAAAAATTGAAAGAATGAAGTCAAGGGCCTATTTTAGTGCAAATTGGGTATGAGGGCTGTGGATGGAACCAATGTGGATTGTACCAGGGTTTGTCATACCAAGTTCAGGCCCATAAATGCTAAAGAGGTAGTGGAATGTGGAAAAAGAAAATAAAAATGGAGTACGCGGATGGGATAGCTAGGGAACAAAAGTATGGAAATTTTGTTAAAATGTTATTTTGTCAGAATCCAACATGAAATGTGGTTAAGGTGGAAAAATATGTCTGGGACTACGGGCCCCAAAAATCTGAAATAGATTCCATGGACCAAGTGCAATGTAGGTTAAGGTGGAAAAATATGAGATACAAGGACAGTCGGGCCCCAAAAATCCAAAATGGAGAGGACCAAGGCCAATACATCTAAGGAAAAAAAATATGAAGGACAGTCAAGGCCCCAACTAAACATGAAATAACTATCACCATAATCGGTTAAGGATGGAAAAATACCTTCAGAGGACATAGCCCCAAAAATCCTGAAATATCATGACCAATAGAAATGGGGTTAAGGTATCTCATGCCTTCTAGAGCCAGTCTAGGCATGACGAAAAAAGGAAATAGCATCGAAGATACCTTCAAAAGCCCAAATTGCATATTTCATAGAAAGGAAATTTAGAGGAATATGTAACAATGGAATAGCAAACAAGAATCCCATAAATAACAGGCTGACGAGAAGAGAAGACACCAAGGAAGACCTATGGTAACTCGGAAGAGAAAGTAGATGATTTGATTCCTCTAATGAATGAAATAAATATATCTAGCTCCAAAATCCTTAAATGGGGAGTATTATTCAAATGCAAGATCCCTAGAAAATCAATCCATCATGAAAACAATCAGAAGACCATAAATTTTGCAATTCTCAAAGTAGGATTTTCACAAAATGGGTCTTATTGGAATCGTGATTCCAATCTAGATGCAAAAAATCAAGAAATGTAGAAATTGATGAAGTTTTGATGCTGGTTTTGCTGAAAACATGGAGAGGCTCATAACAATGATTTTATTGGTGGTTGTTAGAACATTTAATGAAGCATGGGCATACATTTTTCACTACTAACCAAGTTATGGGACAGTATTTGGATGCCTTTTTCAAGAAACATACCATGATTTCACTTCATTGATTACCTCTTGCAAGTTGTGGGAAGTAAAATTACAAGGAGGAGCAAGATTTCTCCATCTCTCGATCTCCTCTCAGTGAATTCTATAAATTAGAGTGTTGGGATTCATTGTAAAGAGATGGTTTTTGAGTAGCAACCAAGTCATTTTGGTTTTGTGAAGCCAATGTGTTGTCTTCCCTTCCTAGTTGTTATAATTGCATGTATCCAGGCCTTTATTTTATAATAGATTGAATAATATCATGAAGCAATAGAAGGAAGTTTGTGGATGTATCTTCCCTTCTGACTAGTTGTTCCCTCAATTTCCTTTCAATTATACAAATATATTGTGTCTATTTTATGCTCTTGCAGGGATTCATTATCATAATTGTGTGTATGAAATATTGTTGTGAATGTCAGTTGCTAGACTATTTGAAGAGAACAATTTTATCACCCTCTCCATTATGTGACTTTTCTTCCAGTTTTCACACATTGGAAAGATATTCTCATTCCCTCCTTTTTTGGTGTATCACCATTGTCAGTGTAGGCTTTATTTTCATGCACTCTCTCTTCCTGGTCTCTTGGAAAGTTAGATTAGGATAAGACAGTTTTTCCTGCATTAGAGTAGATTGTGGTAGTTAGTTTAGGAGTAAGAACGAACTATCATCTTAGGTTTATCTCAAGTTACAAGTCCCACAATTCTATGAATATCCAGTGTCATATAGATTACTAACATCAAATGTTAGTGAGAAACTTGTGATACCAAAAAAACTTATATTTCATGCATTTACACAATCACATGCACCTACAAGAGGTCTCTAGTGCCTATGCACCATGCCCCAGTCCAAGATCCCTATTCCATCTTATTCTAGAAGTTATATAATTTTTTGAGTGTGATTGTGACAGTTTCATCCTCTTGTTTAGAAATTTTCCAGTTTAGAATCCTTCAGGATTTATTATGAAATCAGCTAAGTCTTATATTCCATCTCTCATTAATTACCATTTCATAATTCATTTTTCTTATTTCTTGTTTCAAATATTTGAATTAGCATTTCATTTATTAGTTTTGCCTCTGAAATATCTAGGGTTTTACAAATTCAATATTTATTAAATCATTTGGTAAACCCAACACTTGAACCTAGCCTTGATTCTAGGTATTTTTATCATATTTTTCTGATGGCTCACTATTATGGACCATTTACTAAATCTCATCTTTAAGATCCCAATGATCATCTTGCTGAAAAATCCCCAAGATCTAGATCTTCTCCAATTTTTTGTGAGTGAGGAGGCCACCAATCTAACTCCTATTTCCACTACCACTTCCATTCCTATTGGTGCTCAACATCCTAATTCCACCCTTCCACTAACTTCTATTGTTCTCATATCTATTCCTACTCCCATCAATCACTTCACTTCACCTCTTATTTCTCACATGTAGCAAGTCTCTTCTGCTAGCAATTTAAGACCTATCCTCTCTCTATCAAGATCTCCAAGTTCAAATTTGTCAACTTTAGCAAGCTACTTATCATGAATCTCCATATCTTGATTTCAACTTTCTCCTTCATAATCCTTTCACACCCATCATTTCCACCTATGCACTTCCTCTAAACTTATTCACTTCTAAGCTTCCCACCTTCAATGACCATGATGACCCTCAAGAGAATCTCTGAGTATTTCATGTGGTATGTCTATATTATATGGATGACCATACTTTACTAGCAAATGTTTTTCGTATAAGTCCAAAAGATTATTTTATACATTGGTTCTACAATCTATCTGTTCATTCGATAACATCATTTACACATTTATCAAATGATTTTCTCACTCATTTCTCTAGAATTATCAGTTCTAAGATATCCTATGCTCAACTTGCACAAATCAAAAAAGGATCTAATGAGCACCTAGTGAATTATGTATTACAATATAAGAACAAATTAGCTCTGATGTCTAATGTACTCATGGAATCTGAATTATAAGATCTATTTATCAAAAGTCTCTTACCACCTCTATAAGAGAGTGTCATATTTGAGACATCTCCTTCATTTCATCATTGATTTCATACTCTTAAATTATGTGAAGAAAAATCCTCTCTATGGGAAAAATCAAATACCATGATTAGGATTCATCATCTTCTAGTCACTTTCAAATAAAGCCAACTTTCAAGCCATCTACTAAACCTATTGAATAAAAATCTATTGTCAACATTGTCTCTACTTTGGAAATGCTTCAATGGAATCCTCTAAAGCGTATATTTACTAAATTTCCTTATGCTCAGCATATTCTATTATCATAACTTGTTGAGAGAAATATTATTACTCTTCCTCCTCCACTTAATCTAGACCCATATCTCCCTAAGGGCCATAATTATAATGTTAAATGAAACTATCATCACATGCATTGGGCACTCTACCTATCGATGTTTTAAACTCTAACATCTAATTCAATATCTTATTGACAACAATGCTATTTAGCTTCCTGATCCTATGAAATGTATGTCTTTTAATGAAAATAGAAAAATTAAGATCTTTAGAAATTCTCTTACCAAACATGAAGAGTAGGCTACTGAATCTTTATCCAATTATACATATCATGCAGTACCCCCTCCTTCATCAGGGGATCTCTATTTCCTAGTTTCTCACATTGATACATCTCCACCATTCATTGAATTCTATGATCATGATTATCATGATACATTCTCTTCTAATATATTACATATTCACACTTTTATTGGACCTCATGCTATCAATAATATAGTGATTGATCCATGGATTCATATGGGTGTGTTCTCTATTGCATTTCTTATTTATATCTACTATCCACTCTCGCATATTTCGTATACAGTTCCTAAAGCATATGGTTATGTCAAGATTTTAGTTATATTTAGTTATAGTTGGTCCTCTTACCATGCTTGTGTCATTCATTTTGGAACCTTTAATAAAAGAGTGAGACATGTTCTTAGGTCTTTCCTGGTTTCATACCGCTCAAGCTATCATTTCCATGAATCATTTGTGTCTAAATTCAATTAATAACAAGAAATTTATCATCATCAAGGGTTTTCCACCATGCACATCATGGCCACAACCTCCTCTTAAGGTTTTCATTGTACTCGCTAGAGCATACAGGTCCCTTAGACCTTTCAAATCTAAGGCACAATCTATTCCTAGCTCTCATGTTCCCACACAACCTACTTGGTCTCATCGATCCACTACTCCATCTCATCATTCTAGGTTTACTACTCAGATGACTCCTTCAGATAGGCGAAAATCACCTCCTCGATATCCTACAAATAGGTGTACATCACCTCCTCAGTATCCTTCACATGGGTGCACATCACCTCTGAGGTATCCTTCATATAGGTCCTCATCACCTCCTATCTCTCAAACACATAGATATCATTCATCAATACATCGTATGTCTTATACACCATCAATCTCATAGCATGGTCACATGCCTTTATGTCCACAAGCATCAGGTGGAGTTCCCTAACCCTGCACATTTCTAGGATAGCTTACTAATCATAGTATAATTAAGGTCACCATGCTTACTCCCCCTCTTATCCTTATCATATGTCTCTTATTTCTACTATTACACTTCGTACTTAGCATCTAGTATTTCTCATTTATTACACACACATTGATACACACAACTTGTATCATCATTACCCTATGATGCAATTTTGTGTTGCAGTTTACACTTGAATGTTGAGTGAATACTACATATATTAACATCACTAAATTCACACTTCTCATGCTCTATGCTTCATTGATCAATCTTTATAGTACACCTATTCAAACCATTTCCCGATGATGCACTCTTGTTCTATGGTTCATTCTTGACTATTGAGGGGGATTTATAAATGAACCCCATCTCATGTACATTCGTAAACATCCACTAGTTGGGTGGAATGTTTCTCCTATCACATTAACATTACATACCATTCTATCTCATTTATTCACAACATACTACATATCTTGGTTGCACATTACTCTTTCTTGTCTTATACTCATATGTACACTTTTCTTATTATGCTAGATCAAATATCCATTATGTCATTACCTTTTCTACATATACACATACACATTCACTTGTTCTCTAGTTGTGATCATTCAAAATTTACACAAATCCTTACACGTAGCTCATGGATGTTTGGTACTGTACCTCTTATCAGTCCCACTGAGGCTCCTGATGGGGGCATCTAAATTTCTACTCTTACACATAATAGGTGTTATTGTTTCGTTATTTCACTATTCCATATCCTTACTAGCACATTATGTTATATTGGATCATATATGATTTGACATAATTCTTATGTTTCAAACATTCTAACGAGTGCTTCATGAAAAATTTTCTCTGCATAGGACTATTTTCCACCATGGTTTTATGATATTTTGCTTGCTATTGTTTGCTATTATATGCCATTATTTACATGGATTTTCCCTATGTATTACTTGTGTTCATTACTTGTAATTTTTTGTCCACTGTCATCCCTAATTTTCTTGTTTCATTATGACCAATGTCCCATGTTTGAAACCCACTTTCATGATTTACGTTGTCTTCTTGCTTTAGCTATTTTCTATATACATGCTTGTCTTAACACATGTTTCTAACCACTTTGTTTGAATGTGCCTTAGTTTTTACCAAGCACATTCCCCTGCACATTTATTCCAATATTTTAGATAACAGGTACTCCTTTTAGCAAACATCCTAGCGATGCATGCTTACCCCAAATGAGAGGGCATACATTGGGTGAATCAGTCACCCCATTTAATAGTTATAGTCACACTTCAATAGTCTACAGTCAAAGCTCAACACAGTACAACACAAAGTCAACACAGTCTACAGACTCAGACATGGCTCAGAATTAGACTTGGGTCCTTACTTTAACATAAACACTAATGCTCAGAATCAGACTTGGGTGCCTAGGTGCTTTTGTTCCTTCTTGGGTGCTAGTGAGTAGGGGCAGATACACAACACTTTTTAGTTCAGTACAATTTTTGGCATTGTCACTAAGGCTTTTCATAGGGAAGGTAGTCGTTCAGCACTTGGGAATCACATTTGATCATAATTGTTCTCATTAGATCTGACTTTTACACACCATCTGTAGTGGTGTTTTTACTTCGGGAAGTAGTCAAAGGTTGGAGAATGATTCTAGACCTTTCTCCTTACACTATTTCTGCCGTGGCGTGAGGTCGTCCGATACAATCACTCTTCATCAAACATTTTCAGGGTCCTTTCTATCACTTTTTCTCATCACGGATCAGGTGCACATGTTTCCTTTTTCTACTATTTACACATTTTTTTTACACACTCTTTACATACATTTTCTACATCTTATACACATATTTGACTACTTGTTCATTCTTCTCTTTTGCAGGTCCATTCTTCTGGGAAGTAGTAGTCAACGTCAACACATAACCACCATGCTCTAAGAACATCATGAATAACATGTACAACATCACATCTACACATGTGTTTTCACGCTAGGGTCATTATTCATCATTTTTCTTTTTACTTCCTCTTCTTTAGCATCCACACTTCACACTTTTTATGACTCCACAATTTTCTTGTCTTGACACGCTCTTCTGCATTGATCTACATGGTTATCAGGTACACATCTCTATCTACTTTATATTACCAAGCTTTCACTCACCAACATAAAGTGGGGGAAAATGTAGACATTAAATCACACACTTTGGGTACATTACTAGGTCCTAATCACATACTACTAGTCATATGCTTCTTACGGGGAGAAGAGTACTAATTGGTCATTATAATTGGCCTCTTAGTTTCCTTTCCAGCCTCCCTAATGGCCCTACAAAAAATTACTTCCTGAGTCTAACTCTTCATACTTCACCTTTTCTAGCTCTGGACACAAGCGCTCAGAAAGGATGCCAACGCCCAGGTGCCCTCATCCCCTTTGGGTGTCATATACCTCTTTATACTTTTCTCACTCCTTTTTGGGTTATTTCTAGAAATTGGGCATCCCTATCCCTTAGGGTCATCCTTTTAGTGATCAATTACAAAATTTGAATAAGAGAAGCATATAAATATAAATTTATGTCACCAAATTAAAGGACCAAGCTCTAAGCATCTATAATATCAACTAAGGTTGCATGTCACAAGCACTTAAGAGTATCTTTGCATTCATCTAGCACCATCACAAGGGACAAGGGCTGGTTTTCCGCATCACATGTATAAGAGGAAAGTTCATTTTATTCCATGCACACATCTATTACATCTCTTTACATCTAACTACTTTACTCGCTATTAAGTGTGACACACATAAGAGCCACCTAGGGAATGATTCCATACACACTACATAGAACTATATTGGGTCTGAGATATAGTGCAATGCTCAGTCGTAAGATCACTTGTTTGACAATTAAGGACATTCCGACCCCTCATTTTTCATCTTTCTTTTTTAGGATTTGATGTTCTTTTGAGGGTTTTGCAGGCGATCTCTTTATTGCAGGTTGTCCGCGACATTAGTGATCATAGTACAAACATCTAGTGACAAACAATGAGGCTTTTTGATCAACCATCGACCCTATAGAATTCATCTCCAAAGCTATTTCAAAGACCCTGGCGCCTAGGAAGGGATCCTAGTGCCCAAGCGCCCCAGTACCAGTCTAGGTGCCCTGGTTTGTGTTCCTCTTGCACTCCTACACTTTTCTGGCCGGTTTCAAGGTCATGTATTTTCGTTATGCCAGTATTCCACCTCGCACACTACTAGGATTATTGCGAAATTAGCATTAAGTAACATAACTCTCTATCACACTTAGTGTTTTACTTCCTTTCCTTATTTGCTTGAGTCATTGATGTACTTTACTGTCATATTTATTTGTTGTATCATACATAAGAATTTAACAAAATAAATCTACACATTAGTTTATTTTTTGTTAAATCACGAACCATGGGTAATAGGTGGAAATTTTGCTTCATCTACTTCAAGAAATGTGTCACAATCATACCTATTAACATCCTAAAAATGATCACCCATTACTTCACATAGAGATAGATTGGATAGAAGGGTTGGATCATTGGTAAAAGTACAAGAGAATGACATGACATAGGTAAGATAAGCCACAAAATCACAAACGAAAACAAACCTTAAGATGACAACATAAATTATGTATTAAGCAATAAATGGAAACCCCATGGTAGCTAGGGTTTTGAGAAACAAAAGGCCTAATCAGGGTTGGAAACAACCAACTAGGTTAAGGATTTGATTAATAAGTAGATTTACCAAATTATTTAACCCTAAAATTAATATAGGCATGCCTTATTAATTTAGGAATAATCTAACACTTGAATAATTAAACAATCAGATGATATTATACAATAATATAAAGATTTGGAAACTATGGTTTTGCACACATATATTAAACAAGTAATCAAGAGGGAAATCATGGTTTGAAAGATCACTTAGTTAATTTAGAAGATGATCTAGGTGTTTCATCTACTTTAATAGCTTCTATGTAGGTATTAGAACGAACCCAACAAGTCATTGTCTACTTTGATGCTCCTTGACCAAACCACCTAATTCAAACCAAATTGTTACTCTTTTTGACACTTCTATTTCTAGCTGGCATTTCGGTCACGCTTTTGGTTTTTCTGTGATGATTTGTGTGCTCAGGTATGACATGTGTGTATGCTCATATGTCTTGTTGATCACACCTATATGTATATTCACACCTATACCTATATTTACAAAAACCCCATACTCGTACACCAACTTACTCAAACAAATATTAGATACAAAAAACAAGGTTAGATGCTCGAATTGGAATGACCTTAGTGGTCGTCCCACATGACTCAGGCCGAGCAGTATACTACATTTTAAACTTCGTGTAGTTCTCCTAGTTTTGTATTGCAGCGGTGTATGCAATCTAGCTGACCTTGTCATTGTCTTTCATGTTGTAGTGAATCAATGTCACATAAGTTTGTCTAGCTAACACAGGCCATGTAGTAATGGAGCACTCGAGTATGCTAAAAAACCCTTGTAATCCCAGTAAACATTATTATTGAATGAGTGGTAGAGTTGTCCCCTTAAGTGATGTTATCACTCTATGTGACAATGCTTGGCATAACCATGATAAATAGTTACTAGTTATGATTATACCTCCTAATATCACCCTTGCACTATATAGGGACCTTTCAATTTGAAATTTTAACAAGGTGGTGTGCAAAGACTAACTCACATAACATGAAATGAAAGGAAATAATAGTAATAAAATGAGCAACTATAAAAAAGGACCCAAAAGTGACCCAGGATGAAACCATCATTATAAGACGGTAACCCTTGGACAATTTTGTCCAATATCGACGATACCGTCTAGAGACCTAAAACGGATCAAACTGTCAATGCAAAAGCTATAGATCTGAATGTCAATGCGATCAGGTAAAAATGCTAGTCAATCAAATCTTAACAAGTCAAACAAGAACTTGTGTCACTATATGGATCGAAGTGTAACTCGCTAGATTTCATTTTGATTTTGCTTTGTATAGGTTCCTATTTTAAGAGCCTAAGTTTTCTAATTTTTGGCTCAGTTTCAGGATTTATTTTTGAAGGATCTCTTCTTTAATTAACGTATCCTCTTCTTCATTGAACTTGAGAGGTGGTGAGGCTTTGTGCTTAAGCTTCACTTTATGTGAATATTTGTAATAAGGTCATCATGGATCACCAAGTGGTTTTGATAGCCCTTTGTCAATGATGTTCTGATGTTTCATAGAAGTAGAAGTGTACCCTATGTCAAAGGGATTATCTATATCTAAGAGGGATCTTCATTCTTCTATTTTATGATTAATGACCTTAGTTTCTGCTTCACGTTCTAGTGGAAGCTTAGTCCCTAGTTCTAAGACTCTTGCGAGTACTTGATCCTTGTTGTAAAAAAAGGATTTCATCAAAGAAGAATAGGTCTAATTGGTGTTATTCTTCAGGAGATTCAGACTCCTCTTTATTGTGATCAATCAATAGATCTATGTCTTTAACTAATGAAAAGAGAGGTGCTAAGTTATTTCCAATAAATGGGAATGATTCAAAAGAATTTTCTCTTAAGTCATGATCGTTTGGTTTGGATGCCATATTTTTTATTTTAGGCATTACTAGTTAAAGTGATACTAGATCTTGTTTAAATAGTTTCAAAGTTTTTTTGTAAGTCACTCGATGTGATGTTGAAATAACCTAGTGTGTTCTAAAAGTAATATTATTCATTTTTTTTCATGATTCAAAGAACACTCAAATGCAAAGATCACTCAAATTGTCATTTTTTGCCAAGTTACACCCTAACTATGATTCCAGTGAAGGGTCTAAAGAGAATAGTGACAATATTTTATCAATATGTAGGTCAAGCTAGAATTCTAACAAGGCCTAAATATTAAAGTGGTATTGATGCAATTTCTCGACGACGAATACTAAAACTAGTTTGAATGCTGATGAAAGCTAAGTTTTCTAAAAATGGAAGTTGTAAGTATGTATAGTGTAACAACACTATACTTATATATTAGCCAAAAAAGCAAGGTGTTATTATTAAGATGACGTTGTTTTGGTATATATAAGGAAATATCGACACCCTCAAAAAGGCTTAGATGACATTAGAACTGAAACAAAGTATGAGTATAACAAGAAGTTTTTAGTTGCATGAGCATCATAACCACACAATAAAGGGACTTATATCAAGTTCTCCAGAAATTGAAAACATGACGTAAGTAAAAAAATTGTGTGAGTAGAATGCGAGAAAAAATATCAACCTAAGGAGAGATAAATAATGAAACGAAATCATAGTAGTGGAGACAATCTTGAAAAAAAGAGCAAAGAAATATAAAAAATATGGAAGAATACCTGCATAATTTAGACGTTTAACAACCCAGCCGCAAACATGGATGGGTGTAAATAAGGAAAAAAGGGGATATTACTATCTTTGATAAAATGCGCAAGGTATGTTTCCTTTTCACCCCAAGAAATGGGCAGTGAGAATGCAAGGTTATAGATAAAAAGGATAAAAAATAAACTAAGAGCCACTTGGGAAGAGTTTCACCTCATCTAAAGATGAGAACAAAAACTGAGCTAAGTGGCACGTCATTTAATTTCGTGATGAAAGACACTTAGCTCAAACTTACGTGGGTTCTTTTCCTTGTCTGAGAAATAAGGTTCAGAATCCAAGTGATTCGTCACTTCATGATGGCTTGACATGACAACAGACTAGAAAATTGGGTTCCAAGACATAATTGATTCTCTAATAATATCTCTCAACTAGGTGTCACAAGTTTTCTAAGAGCAAGCTCGATTTACCCAAAGAGTCACACTCACTGATTTGGGAGTGTCTCAGCTTTACTTTACCCCCTTCTTATATAATGAGTAACTAGTGCATTCAATTGTACCATGACTGGGGTCACGATATAGACAAATTTGACTCTAACTCACAATGAAAAACTAGTCAAGTGGGTAAGCAGAGAACTTCCTGTTTGATCCATGAGGTTACTCAGCGGTGGATTTCTTTAGGGTTCCTAGAACCACCCCCATTGTTGTAGCTGAAGGCGTTATGCCAAAGGGGTTATGTTCCTATTGAGTTGATAGGGATGTACCCTTTTCCAAATCCTGTAATATAGTGTGAAGTGAAATGGTGTGTTTTTTATTAACTTAACTTAATGTGGTTTTAAGTAGCACACCATTTGGCAACCTATATGAGAACACATGTATTCGAAGGTTTTGTTTTATCTTTGTGTCTTCCTTTGAAAAATGTTAGGACCTATACACATGGAGTTAGTAATTTTCCACTGAATAATGATATCAAGAAAGGAAATTTACACATTTCTTTTGATTCCTAAGATCACCGAAAGGCACAAAAGAAGAGCATACACAATGTCAAAATTACATTAAAATAAATTATATGGAAAGTATTTTACCCTATTTATAAGTATAAAATAAGTGTTTTTAGACGTGACAAAAGGTTGTAGAAGTTATTTTGATCTCCAAGATAACCGAGAAGGTGAAAGGAGAGAGGATACACACTTCTCAAACCTCGTTGTAGTCATGAAATGAAAACACTTAAGTTATGCTAGTTTTAAACAACCAAATAACACCATGTACTTACTTTGTTATACTTTAAAAACCTTTGAAAATTTGAAAAATGATCTTACAGCTCGGGAAAAGAAAGTTAAAATTTTAACACAAACACATGTACGTCTATTATGAAACCTATGCACCCCATCCAATGGATATGAGCCCCAACCAATGTGGACGCATGACAGGGTTTTATGAAAGTGGGCCTCAACACCTATGTGGGCCTGCCAAATAGGTGCAATATGTAGATAGTTCAACACAGACTCTCTCAGCCCAACGAATACTCCTGCCAAAAAAATAGATTAGAAATATAGTGTGACAGAAGACACCAGCATGTCCAGAGACACGGGTATGCCCAACAGTTGATGGAGACACCTATGGTTCGATAGATATACTTATGGGTCAAAATGAAAAAATTTACACAATAGGCCAATATACGTCAACACATCCAGAGTGATAGGTACACTCACCAATCGATGAAGATGCCTATGGTTTAATGGAGACATGACCCATTCTAAATGAGTTGTTAATAAGTAGTATGATTAGACGGGTGCATGGGCAACTCGATGCCTGAGCCAGGGTTTCAACGGAGATGCCCCCTTCCAGGTCACATGTGCGTACTCCCTGAAAAACATACAAAAGTCAGAGAAATGATAAATTTTGACAAGAAAAAAATTTAAAGGTTAGTTAAAGAAGCCTATTCCAGCTCAAAACCACAAAAAACGTATAAGCAAGGATGATTTAGCTCACTTAAAAAATTAAATCATGTAAATAACAAGTTGTTTATCCTAGCAAATATGAAATAGGACTTAAATTTTTTGAAAAAGGGCCCTAGAGGACAATGGTGAGTGTCCCACCGGGCATGCCAAATGTGTTCAAAGAATGGTTGTAAAAGATATGGAAATGTGGTAAGAATACATAAGAAACCCCAAAGCTTTGTGCAAAACCTATCAATGGACCATTAGATAAGAAATGAAAGAAGACTCCTACTTTACATGCATTAAAATTTAAGTAAACAAGTAAGCCAACAACTATAACAACCCTCTATTTTTGAAAGCTTAAGTCAATGAGCCTAATAATGATCTAAGCAATTAGTTTGTGCTTAAGAGAATGGGAGGTAACCATTAATGGCTTCAAGGCTAACGGTTCTTCTCATTTACTCTATGTTTGTATGAGTTGCAATGGTCAATAAAATAGCTCAATAAATGAAATAAAATCTTAATCCTAACAATAATACTATAGTTTATGTTAGAGGGAAGAAGTGTTCTTGGAAATGAGAGGGGGGTAGTAGGCTATTTATGGTTTTCCATTTAGGAAAATGGAAGATTTGAGTGCATGTGGGACAAATGAAAAAGACCAAAAAACACTTTTAGCAAGTCAAAGTAATATTTGACTAGGTTTAGAAGAGGTTGACCATGGTTAGGACTAGTTAACCTAGGTTAGGCTAGTTAATCTTGTTTTAGAGAGAAATTAGGGATATGAAAGAGTTGTGAGAGGCTCAACTAATCCAATGGAATGGATTAATACTTCAGGAAGTTAATAGAAGTGGTCTAGAAGGGAATAAGAAGAGGATTTATCCAATAAGAGGCTATATTAGCTTGTTTAATGGACTTATAAGAGGAATACGACCAAAAGAGTGTCATAAAAAGGAGATTTAGATAGGTCTAACTGTCGGTATGTCATCAATTTGTAAGGAGGAGAAAAGTTAGAGAACTATTAGGAATAATAGTGTTTTGACCAAACTACAGGTGTCTACAAGAACATTCAGAGTATAATGTGTTAGTATAAAATCCAAATAATACAAATAAACATATATCAAACTGTCTAACAATGTCATCTAGTGTAATAAAATCAAAATGTGAATCAAAACATGTCAATAGTCTAGATATCTGCATAGTTTATCATCTAATGATCAATGTATCATAATCAAAATATCTAAGTATCAGTCCAAAAGTAATATCAACATAATGAATATAGTATCGAAGAGGAGTGGGCACTACATCCCACTCCCCTTAGACTGGAATTCCTCTTGGAAGTCATTGAAATAGGTGATTAAAATGGGTCCATAAAAAAGTAAAATCCTCCCATGTGGTTGCAGTCTCATCATACCTATCCCATTGGAATCACACTTGATCAATCTCGTTGCCTCGAAGGACCAAGTTCCTATACTCTATGATGTGCATGGAATCCACAGTCACCTACCCCTACTCCTACACCTACAATGTAGTCCAATCCAATACATGAGAGGGATCTAGAATGTATCTCGTAAGAAGAAAAACATGAAATACATCGTGCACACGAGACAAGCTGGGTGGCAAGGCTAAACGATAAGCTAAGGGACTGATCTACTACAAGGTCTGGAATGGACCCATGAATCTAGGAGATAACTTAGAGCCTTTTCCATAACAAATATGGATCTTATGAGGTCTGATATGAATAAAAAAATTTGTGCCCACCTTATATCTATGGCCAACTCTCCTTTGATCTGCATATTTCTTATGTCTATCCTGTTCCTCCTAAAGCCTATGTCTGATCAAGACAACATGCTCCTCTATGTCCTGTGATAAAGCTGGCCTAAGAGATAGTCTATCCTCCAATTTATCCCAACTGAGTGGTTTCCTACACTCCCTCCCATTAAGTCCTTGAAATGGAGCCATACCAATAAAAATCTAAAAACTATTCCTATAGGAAAACTCCACTGAATAGAAGTACTCCTCTGACCTCGATTGATGGTTCATGACATACATCCACAACATATCCTCTAAGATCTTATTTACATGATCCATCTGTCTATCTATCTCTTGTGCCCTTGAAGATTTATCGATTCATGACATCTATCATTTTATCCTTCCCCATTTTGTGTTTGGCCAGTCTTTGTTGCCATTTTAATCTTCTCCTGGGTCGAAGATCATGTGTGGGTCCGTATTTGTCTCATGGTTCCTTTATTCCTCTGGAAAAGCTCTGTATTTTGAGTCTCTCATGCTCCATTCCTTCAAAACTCATGTTTTCCCATTTCCTCCATTTTCCATAGTCAAGATCTGTTGTCCCTGCCATTTTTTCCCTAAATACTCGAGGATAAATGAGTTGATGTGTCCCTAAGGATCGTGTTTGAGCCTTGCAATAGTTTAAATTCTATGTCCTTGAAGAAAACCTCATTTTCTGGCTCGAATGGATGTTTCTCTGTGTTTTACGGTTTGACGGGCATTTCTCCTGGTCAAATTTGCATCATTCAGTCGACAGGGAAATGTGGCACCTCTTGGTTGGATGCGGGTCAGCTTAATACTTCAGAAATTCTATAAAAAGCCTCAACTTTAAAATGTGTCCATGTGGAGGAACGATGCTTGTTTGAGAATCAAATTTTTGGTTTGGCTTTGAAGTAATGCCGGGAGGACACATGGAAGGCTGGTAGGAAAGAGACACATGGAGACTTCCGATGGGTTTCCCATACTTAGAAATTTTTCAAAAGGTTTTCAGAAAGTCTAGGACATGTGGAGGAACGACGCTCATTTGAAGATCTTCTTTTGGGCTTTACCTTGGAGTAGCGCCGGGAGGAAATGTGGAGGCTTCCGCTGTTTAACCCAGACTTAGACAAATTTTATTTAAATGGACACAGTTTAGCGGAACATGGACATGTGGCTAGCCCAAGCTCGTTCATGGTCTTTGACTTGGGTGCCATCTAGTAGAAACACCATGTGGACACGTGGGGCACTCCGTTCACTTTGCATTTTAATTATACTTTTCAACAAAAAAAAGGAGACTACCTCAGAGCTTGACAAGTGGCGCCTTCTGCTAAGCTTCAAGCCTTCAAAATTTTTTTTCTAGAGCAAGACACGTGGCAAGCCCATGCTCATTCAAGGTATCAAATTTTTGGGGCCGCCTCAAGGTGTGCCATGGTGACACGTGGCAATTTGAAAATTCATAAGGGGCAGGGAGGTGGACCATTGGAGGCAATTCAAACTTTTCACCTCTTTGGTTCATAAAGGTTAAAATAGGAAAAATGGCCCACGAGCCTGATGGGAAATAGTCAATGTTTTCCCCCAGTCAATGGTGGAGGTGCGGACCCACGGAGGAAAATTGGAAAAAATTTCCTTTTGAGAAAAAAGAGTTAAAAGTAAAAGGGGAAGTGTAGTTCTGCTGGGACCCACATTGGGACACGTGTCAAAAGTATTTCTCAAGGGCAGAGCTGCGGGGAAAACTTGGAAAATTTTCCTTTTTCCAAAAGAGAGTCAAATGGTAGAATTTCTCTACGTTTCCTTTGGGACCCACCTCAGGACACTTGTCGGGCCCATTTTAAGAAGTGGAGGTGTGGAGAAAAAATGGGAATTTTTTCCATTTTTTCAAAAGGGTCATAAAAGGTCAAAGGAAGCCCCTGAGCCTATTTTTGCATCTTCCACGTGGACGGCCCACATTCAAAATCAAAGATCAATGGCTGCTGAGCATCTAAATCTGATTTTCCCCCCATTTTTTCTGTAAAACTCCTGGGAGTGTGAGTCTTCATGATTTCTTGCTATTTTCTACATGCCAAACAGAGGAGTGAGTTAATTTTGATATCTAGAGTTTGGTGGGAGAGATCTGGAGATGTCTTTCACCATTAAAACGGTCTGACTCTCAAGCCCGATCTGGTTTTCTATTTTTCTTCTCCTAAGCATGCAAGGGGTCAGATTTGATTGATATGGGGTGGAAGTGGTTGGTGAATGGATGGAGGCATGTTTTTCCTGAGAAAGGAGTTGAATGCAGGAAGAAATTGAAGAGATTTTCCCTCGAGCACCTGGAGACTTTTACAGATCTGATTCTGTGAATCACGAAAGAATCATGGCAAGCACTGGTGCATTTAAATTTTTTGTCTTTTCGGAGGAAGGGGCTATGTTGGAAATGATATAAAGGGCATGAATTCATCGTGTAAATGGTTGGGAGTTTTTTGGAAAAGATCAGGACTGATTCTCTCCAGCAGAAAAAGCTTGACAGAGCCCATCCATTTTGAGAAGCCATCTAGAGAAGCCTGTATATCTCTCTTTGTGTCAAATTTGATCATGTCAAGGTGGTTGTAAGTGTACAACCATTGAAAATCTTTGAGATTGTTCTGGAAACTTTCCCTTGCTAATAAATTTGATCAAACTTTGAGTTATTCGGTGTCAATCTTGAGTAAAGTGTATTTATTTCATTTCTGAATGCATACGAGTAGTTTTTCTTGTTTCTATTGCAATATTGTACCAAAATATAGTCCAATCACATAGGTCTCAGTCCTTGTGATAGTTTAGTGGCATCTGCAATTTCATTTCTCAGAAGAGCCTTCATCTGGGAATGGGATAAATGGTTTAAAATTACTTTTCTTTCATTTTGTTGATAGAGATTATCTGTAAGCCTCTGGGTGTACCTCAGGCATGACTTGGTTTAAATCTTGGTGCTTTATTGGGTCCTCTGACTTGAGCCTTCATGACAGAATCCCACAGGTTGTGTGAAAGAGTGCTGATCTGGGCCTCCATTGAAGCACATATTCTAGTTGAGGAAACAATTTAACTTTTTGTGGCATTTTGTTGATTGAATCTTTCCATTTCACATAAGCTCTCAAGGATCTAGTGATTCAAGTCCATCATGTCTCCCCTCCCACCAAAATTCATTTAACAACAACCAATCCTACCCATACTACCCCTATTTTTGCTCTGTATACCCACACTAGACCAAAATCCTTTTACTAAAGTATGCAGAACAGATCAGGTTTCCAAATGTCTTTAGTAACCTTTGCCTTGTTGTGAAATATCTCCATGATCTGGAAGTGACAACTCGTGAGAGTCAGATTTGGTGTGTTGATCATATTTTCCCCAAGGCCTTCTCTACAAAATTTATGCAAAAGAAAGGTACTTGTATCTCCTTTCATATAATAGAGGTTACAAAATACGTTCTCTTACCTTGGTTGAAAGGCACAACCTAAAATAGTTAGGATAAGATCATATCCTTTTGAGGTGCTATCCATCTCTCCACAAATCCAAGTAACAAAGGGACAACTAGATTTCTCCCCAGCTACAAAATGACATATATTTATGATCTATCTGCCTCTAAGCTCCCTGTTGAATCTGTGTTGCTGCTTGGCTTGAAAAGGAGAACAAATTTGGGTACCAACACATGGCGCCATTTCTCGGGGATCTGATTTACATTGCCGGGAACTTAGTTCAATTTAATCCATGTGCATACATATTTGAAGCCATATCTATTTGACCTATCAACAACACCAACATCATTGGTGCCATTGTCAGGGACATTGTGATACAGTTCATACTCAGACCCTGGTAAACATTTCTTGTATGCTCTAAAGTGCTAGAAATCCATTTTAAAAATCATCCTGTGTTCAGGTTTGTAAGAGGTTTCAAAGTCACAAGTGTTGTTATGTAACTTCTCCAGTTTCCACAAGTTTTGCAATGGTATTTATTGATAAATTTTGGTAAAGAAAGGTCATATTTTTTCATTTCCAGTTTCTAGTGTTGACAGACACTTGACAGAACATTTTTAGTGCATTTACACAACTAAGGTGAAAATCCTTAGTGGCGACTCCCTGTTGATTTGATTTTGATAAGGACCAATGTCTTAAACCTCTTGTCAAGTAAGATTTGTTACTAATATTTGCAAAGATGGAAGGAAGAAGATCTTTCTTTGCTAGGGGTTCTGCTAGGACATTGTTTCCTGAGTTAGGAAAAGAAAAATCAGAAGGAAGAAAATCCTGGAGAGTTGTGGGAGATCAGCAGACAAGAAGAGGGATCTCCATTGATGAAAGTGAATGGCATATCATTGAAGACTACCATTCAAGTGACTCTGAATCAGGTAGCCTCTTTGTGGAATTGAATTCTCCAGCTGGAGAAGGGCCTTCATTTGATTTTGAAATATTTACTTCACATTCTGCACCTGTCTTTTCTGAAGTAGATAGGGATTTCCAAGAAGCAAGGCCTTTGGGGGATCTCCATTTTGAAAACTACACTCCTGTGTTCCAAGGACCTTCTACCCCCTCATCAATTTGTCACCCCTCTAGGATCACCTACTTGAATCAATATGGCTCAACCCAGACCCCCTTTTTTGTAAACACCTTTGGACCTATAAATTTTGTGGGAATGGCTGGTTATCCCAAATGCAGTGCCTCAAGATGTGAGGAACAGACTTCCAAAGTTCCAGGAAAACAATGTTATTACTGGTGACCAACATCTAAAGCTCTTCCTCAATATAATGGAAGATTTTGAGATTGAGCATGAAGATGTGTACATCAAATTGTTTGTTCACACTCTAGAGGAGGATGCAAGGGACTGGTACAAAGCATTTCCAGATAACTCTATTGACTCTTGGGCTGAGATGAGCAATGCATTCAGATTACAATATGGTGATAGGACTGACCCTAGGTTTCTTCTATCATAATTTGAAAACATCAAGAAGAATCCCAATGAGTCAGTACATGACTTCAATACAAGGTTCAATAATACCTTGAGGAGATTTCCTATTAGGATAAGGCCATGTGATGAGTCATGTTTGATCAAATATACTGATGCATTTGATAAAAAGGTTGCTTACTACTTGAGGGACAAGAACCCTACCAACTTGAGGCAAGCATTCACTATGGCCCTACAAATAGAGAATAATATCAAGGCAATAGGAAAATCTCCTAAGAGGGAAGGTGTGAAGCTGGTTAACCCAGAAAAACCTCAGACAAGCAAGGCTGCTGATTTGGAAGAAGTGGTGAAAACTTTGGCAGGGGCTGTCAAGGAGATCTCCTACAAGCTAGCCTGAGCTGAGAAAGGAGTTGGGTAGAGTTCACAAGGACAACACAAGCAACAGGGCCAAGATAGATTTATAAATCATCAAAGAATCTGATGACAGAGGTAAAGGGACTGTTGGATTTGGGAATAGGTAGCCTCAAGGTAGAGAAAGTAGAATGTTACTTGATCCTTTGGCTACCAGAGTTTCTGTGGTGGAAGAGACAGAAGTCATTGATTGGTGTGACAGATGTTTCATGCCCCATGCTCCTTGTGAAGAAGATCAGTAAGAAGAAAAGCAACTGATGATGATAAGAGTGATGATGATGTTTGCATGATGGAATGCTCCACTAGCTCACAACAAAGGGCAACCTCAACTAAGGTGATAAGTGCCAGAACTGCTACCACTTTTTGGGACTGCATTCATAGAGTACATATTCTCCCTCCCTCTCATACTTTAGAAGTAGATAATGTACAAAATTTTGAATTGCCCAGTAATGAATTTGAATATTTAAGGGCGTTAATGATAAAAAATTATGATGGAGGAATCCCATCTGAGGAGGATAGGAAATTATTAATGAATGCTGTTGTGGCTCAAGAGAAGGAATATAACACAAGAAGTAAGGCTGTCAAAGGGGCAGGGCCCCAGGCCAAGCCAAAAGCTCCCTTACTTTCTAACATTCCTAAAGAGGCTCCTAGGAAAGATCCATCTACCAAAATCCCTGCATTTCCAAGAAAAAATCCATACCCCTCCTTATGCTCAAGTTATCAAGAATCTTGATGCCACCCAATGAATGTATCAACTTTCCTTATAATACTTCCTTGCCCAAGAATGTCCCGTTTGACATTGCCCAATTTTTAAGTCAAATCAAAGTCTCTGTCCCAATTTTTGAGTTGCTTAGGATTTCTGAGCACAAAAAGAGAGCATTTGAATACTTGGGATTGACTGAAGAGAAGGACTGCCTTAGGGAGAAATGTGAACATTGTGGAGAATCCTCTAGCCATTGAAGATTCTGAGAGACCATCAACATCAAAAGAGCTAGCTGAACCACCTGAGGTTTATTTGGGGACATCTTTGGTAGACTCTCAGCTAAATGTGAATCCATTCTTCACTACTCTGATCATCAAGGATAGGCTTCTCCATAACTGCATGTTTGACTATAGGGGCATCATGTAATGTCATGCATTTGGAGGTCATGAATGAGCTGAATATCAAAGTAACAACAACAAATGGGAAGTGCACTGCCATGTACTCCAGAGAGGATCCAGTAGTGGGAATGTGTGAAGGGTTTGGTGGTGCAGCTTGCAGCCTACCCAGGTAAAAATCTAAGACTTGATGTTATCATAGTTGATTGCCTAGCCAAGTGGGGGATGTTGTTGTCAAGAAAGTGGGCTGCAAGTGTTGGTGGTAGTGTCCAAATGGACATGTCTTATGCCACCGTCCTAGTTGAGGGCAGCCATGTTAGATTATATGGGGAGAGGAAAATGTTGCACCTTATTGAGGATCCCAACAATATGTCCTATGAAGTATTATATACAAATGTTGATGCTGAATTTCTTTTGGGATTTGCTGATGGAAAAGAGCACAAGATTGAGGAGTCTAAGTGTCTTGAGTAAGAAGGATCTCCTTTGACTCTATTGTTTGATGGAGCTTACTCCAAATTTAGAAATGGTGCTCGGTGCTATCCTAATTTCTCCAAGCTAGGAAAGGTTTTTTTTTTCCTTTAAGCTTAACTTTGAGTGTACTAACAACATTGTATGAGTATGAGGAATTGTTGTTAGGTTTAAGAATTTCTTGGAAGTATGGTGTCAGGGACATCATCGCCAAAGGAGGACATCAATGAAGTTAGTTGTTTACCAAGATGAGAAAGTGTTTTCAAGAAAGAGAAGTGACCATTTGCCACACTTAGAGAAGATGTCAATCAGATGTAGGGAATATGGCATCTCACTCAATCCAAATGTATGCCATTTTGGACTGCAGAAGGAAAAATTTCAACTATTGGTCACATTGTTCACAGCTAACTAGGAAGGAGTGATGATTGATCCAGAAAGAGTGGAGGCCATCAGCAAAGTCTTTCCAAAAACCAAAAAAGGAATTCAGTCCTTCTTTGGGATCTCAGATAAACTTCGCAAATTGAAGGTTTATATCAAACTTTGCTGAGTTGACATCCAATCACTTCCATGTTAAAGAAGGATGGATCATCAAATGGGAAGAAGACTACCATCCAACATTCAATGGAATCAAAGAGGCACTGAAGCATGGTTTTAGCAGCCCCATGATTACAAGAAACCTTTCAGTTATTTTCTTTCAGCCTTCAGAAAAATAATGCTGGATTATCCTTGCTACAGAAGGATGATGAAGGGCCAAGAATTGCCTTTTTTAGTAAGGCTTTGCAAGGAGTATAATTTAAATACACCATCATGGAAAATTAGGCATTTTCCTTGGTCAAAGCAACAAAGGTTTTCAAGCCTTATATTTTAAGTTCAAAAGTTGTTTCTTATGTTCCCCATACCATGGTAAAAGACATCTTGTCAGAGATGGAAGTCTCAAGTAAAAGATGTAGATGGGTGAAAAAATTGCAAGATTATGATATGGATATCCAAACCATGAAGTTGGTGAGAGGTTTGGGGTTAGCTAAGCTCATGGCTGAGAGAAAACTGTAGACCATTGAGGTAAATGAGATTGAGGAAGAAAGGGCAGCTATTTTTGAAAGATTGATGAGTTCTGAGTGGTACAAGGATGTGATGTTCTATCTCAGACATTTAAACTGCCCTGAGAATTTGAATAAGAACCAGAAAAGAGATCTTAAGTTGGCTTCCCAGAAATATGTCATTACTAATTTTGGGTTGGCATGGAAGAACCCAGAGGGAGTCCTCTTAAGATGCATCACTGAAGATGAAGCCCCCAAAATAATTGTTGATCTCCATGGAGGAGTTTGTGGGGGGCATTTTGCTGCAAGAGTCATAACACATAAGATCCTAAGGGCTGGTTATTGGTGGCCAACTCTTTTCAAGGATGTAACCATGTTGGTCAGAAGATGTGAGAGTTGCCAGTGTTTCTCTGGAAGGCTGAAAGCTTCAGGCTCCCTACCTTTGCAGTCTATATCAATTGAAGCCCCATTTAAGAAATGGGGAATGGACTTCATTGGTGAGATTTCAGACCCTTCAAGTGCTGGCCATAAGTGGATTCTTGTAGCCACTGATTACTTTACCAAGTGGGTGGAAGAAATCCCCACCAAGAAGGCTACACACCAAGTTGTCATGGATTTTGTGCTAAACAATATTGTTTGCAAGGTTTGGAGTACTAGTTAAAATCATAGCTGATAATGCCATGAGTTTCAGGGCTAAACCTCTGGTGACAATGTGCAAAGGATATGGGATCAATTTGACATATGCCTCTAATTATAATCCACAAGGAAATGGACAAGCTGAGTCAAGAAATAAAAACTTACAGAAGATTATCAGAAGAACCTTGGAGTTGAACAAGAGAAAATGGGGTGAACAGTTGAAGTTTGTTGTCTGGGCTGATAGGATCACTGTCAAAAGAACCACTGGAAAGAGTCCATTTGAGTTGGTATATGGGACTCAGGCCCTGCTACCCCTGCATATGTGATTATCTTCATATCAGTTCATTCAACAACTGGAAGATCAAGAAGTGAGTCCTTATGATGCCTGCATCAACCAAATTGTTGAGCTTGATGAAGAGAGGAGAGCATACCACCAGAGGCATATAAGGTTCAGAGAAAAGCTAAAGAAACTATTTGACAAGAAGGTCACTCCTAGAGCCTTCAATATTGGAGATCTTGTGCTACTATGGGATAGTAGGCATGAGGATAAGGGAAAGCATGGAAAGTTTGACTCATTGTGGATGGGCCCTTACTCCATTGACATCAAAATTGGTGAACACACCTTCTTCTTGAAGGATCTAGATGGTGAATTGCTTGAGCTGCCTATTAATGGCAGGCATCTGAAGCATTTCTTGGATTGATTCCTCTGAATCAAGGTAAACACCTCTTGTACAGTGTATAGTTTGTTGTTTGTTTCCTGTTTTTTGTGTTTTTTACTCATCCTGGTCCGTGGTGACCTATTTTTGCTTGCTTCTTTGTTTGTTTTTGGAGATGGCTTTGTTCTCTTTCTCTAAAGTTGACTCTGTTCACCCAAAGGATATTTTGGCACTTGGTGTACTATTGTTCTTGTGGCACTCGTAGGGATTTCCCATCCCTGAGTCGGAGCCAATGTTGGTGCTCATAATTGTCTCACCCCATTTGTGCCCTTGAAGATTTATTGATTCACGACCTCTGTCATTTTATCCTTCCCCGTATTGTGTTTGGCCAGTCTTTGTTGCCATTTTAATCTACTCCTGGGTTGAAGATCATGTGTGGGTCCATATTTTTCTCATGGTTCCTTTGTTCCTCTGGAAAAGCTCTGTATTTTGAGTCTCCTGTGCTCTGTTCCTTCAAAACTCATGTTTTCCCATTTTCTCCATTTTCCACAGTCAAGATCTGTTGTCCTTTCCATTTTTTCCCTAAATACTCAAAGAGAAATGAGTTGATGTGTCCCTAAGGATCATGTTTGAGCCTTGCAACAGTTTAAATTCTTTTTCCTTGAAGAAATTTCATTTTCTGGCTCGAATGGATGCTTCCTTGTGTTTTACAGTTTGACAGGTGTTTCTCCTAGTCAAATTTGCATCATTCAGTCGACAGGGAAATGTGGCACCTCTTGGTTGGATGCGGATTAGCTTAATACTTCAAAAATTTCTATAAAAAGCCTCAACTTTAAAATGTGTCCACGTGGAGGAATGACACTCATTTGAGAATCAAATTTTTGGTTTGGCTTTGAAGTAGAGCCAGGAGGACACATGGAGGGTTGGTAGGAAAGAGACACATGGAGGCTTCCACTGGGTTTCCCATACTTAGATTTCAAAAGGTTTTTGGGAAGTTAGGACACGTGGAGGAATGTTGGATGCTCATTTGAAGATCTACTTTTGGGCTTTGCCTTGGAGTAGCACCGGGAGGACACGTGGAGGCTTTGCTTGCTTTCCCCATACTTAGAAAAAATTTTATGCAAATGGACAGTTTGGTGGAATAGGGACAGGGACATGTGGAGCCCAGTGCTCATTCAGAGGTCTTCAACTTGGGCACCATTTTAAAGAAGTGCCAGGATGACACGTGGGGCACTCCGCTCACTTTCTATATTTTCTTGGACTTTTCAACGGGCAAGGGAGGCTTCCTCGGAGCTTGACAAGTGGTACCTTCTACTGAGTTTCAAACATTCAAACACCTTGTTGGAGTAGGACATGTGGCAAGCCCGCACTCGTTTAAAATATCCAATTTCTGGGACCGCCTCAAGGTGCGTCATGGTGACACGTGGCAATTTGAAATGTCATAAGGGGCAGGGAAGGTGGACCATCGGAGCAATTAAACTTTTCACCTCTTTGCTTCATAAAGATTAAAACATCAAAATGGCTCATAAGCCCAATGGGAAATAGTCAATGTTTTTCCTCGGTCAATGGCGGAGGTGCGGACCTGCGGAGGAAAATTGGAAAATTTTCCTTTTGAGAAAAAAGAGTTAAAAGTAAAAGGGGAAGCATAGTTCCACTGGGACCCACATTGGGACACGTCAAAAGTATTTCTCAAGGGTGGAGCTGCGGGGAAAACTTGGAAAATTTTCATTTTTTCCAAAAGAGAGTCAAATGGTAGAATTTTTCTGCATGTTTCCTTTGGGACCCACCTCAGGACACGTGTCAGGCCCATTTTTAGAAGTGGAGGTGTGGAGAAAAATGGGAAATTTTTCCATTTTTTCAAAAGGGTCAGAAAAGGTCAAAGGAAGCCCCCGAGCCTATTTTTGCATCTTCCACGTGGACGACCCACATTCAAAATTAAAGATCAATGGCATTTGCAACTGAGTGTCTAAATCTGATTTTCCCCCCATTTTTTCTGTAAAACTCCTTGGAAGTGTGAGTCTTCATGATTTCTTTCTATTTTCTACACGCCAAATAGAGGAGCGAGTTAATTTTGATATCTAGAGTTTGGTGGGAGAGATCTGGAGATGTCTTTCACCATTAAAATGGTTTGACTCTCAGGCTTGATCTGGTTTTCCATTTTTCTTCTCCTGAGCATGCAAGGGGTCAGATTTGATTGATATGGAGTGGAAGTGGTTGGTGAATGGATGGACGCATGTGTTTTTCCTGAGAAAGGAGTTGAATGTGGGAAGAAATCGAAGAGATTTTCCCTCGAGCACCTGGAGACTTTTACAGATCTGATTCTGTGAATCACGAAAGAATCATGGCAAGCACTGGTGCATTTAAAGTTTTTGTCTTTTGGGAGGAAGGGGCTCTATTGGAAATGTTATAAATGGCATGAATTTTTGTGCAAATGGTTGGGAGTTTTTGGAAAAGATCAGGACTGATTTTCTCTAGCAGAAAAAACTTGACAGAGCCCATCCATTTTGAGAAGCCATCTAGAGAAGCCTGTATATCTCTCTTTGTGTCAAATTTGATCATGTCAAGGTGGTTGCAAGTGTACAACCATTGACAAGCTTTGATATTGTTCTGGAAACTTTCCCTTGCTGATAAATTTGATCAAACTTTGAGTTATTTTGTGTCAATCTTGAGTAAAGTGTATTTATTTCATTTCTGAATGCATACAAGTAGTTTTTCTTGTTTCTATTGCAATCTTGTACCAAAATATAGTCCAATCACATAGGTCTCAGTCCTTGTGATAGTTTAGTGGCATCTGCAATTTCATTTCTCAGAAGAGCCTTCATCTGGGAGTGGGATAAATGGTTTAAAATCACTTTTCTTTCATTTTGTTGATAGAGATTATCTGTAAGCCTCTGGGTGTACCTCAGGCGTGACTTGGTTTAAATCTTGGTGCTTTATTGGGTCCTCTAACTCGAGCCTTTGTGATAGAATCCCACAGGTTGTGTGAAAGAGTGCTAATCTGGGCCTCCATTGAAGCACATATTCTAGTTGAGGAAACAATTTAACTTTTTGTGGCATTTTGTTGATTGAATCTTTCCATTTTGCATAAGCTCTCAAGGATCTGGTGAGTCAAGTCCATCCTGTCTCCCCTCCCACCAAAAATTCATTTAAAAACAACCAATCCTACCCATACTACCCTTGTTTTTGCTGTGTATACCCACAAGCAAAATCCTTTTACCTAAAGTATGTAGAACAGATCAGGGTCTCAAATGTCTTTAGTAACCTTTGCCTTGTTGTGAAATATCTCCATGATCTGGAAGTGACAACTCGTGAGAGTCAGATCTGGTGTGTTGATCATATTTTCCCCAAGGTCTTCTCTATAAAATTTATGCAAAAGAAAGGTACTGTATCTCCTTTCAAATAACAGAGGTTACAAAATAGGTTCTCTTACCTTGGTTGAAAGGCACAACCTAAAATAGTTAGGATCAGATCACATCCTTTTAAGGTGCTACCCACTCCCTTCAAATCCTGAGTAACAAAGTCAGATAGATTGCTTCCCCGGCTACAAAATGACATACATGATATGATCTATCTACCTCTAAGTGTCCTGTCAAATCCATGATGTTGCTCGGTCTTGAAGGAGGATTAAATTTGGGTACCAACAAATCGTATAATGTAAATTCAATGTAATTATTTTTGGTACCACAACTTTGATATGTAAATCTCATAGTAAAATGATACTTTACATGTCATTTTCCATATTATTAAATAATTCTATAGTTTTATCTTTCTTTTTGTATATTTTATCCTTGATTTAGTCAATCTAAATTTTAACATATGTAAATGTAATTGATATAGATCCTTAAATTATGTATTCTAACTATTAACATATTTGTGTGATAAAAATACTTTGATGAGATTTCCTTGTTATTTGTGAATAATTATTGTCTGTGAGAGTGAGAGAGGTTTGAGTTTCTATCAATGATGGGTATGTATTTAAGTTAGAGAAAGGATAAGAAATGTACTCATTTACAGTGAATTAGAATGTCCATCCTAAATTGTTTGATGACATTAATGTATCAGATGGGGAGAAATTGAATGCCCCTCAATCTCATGTGTGGATGACAATTTGCATATAAACAAGTTATGGCCATACTTTGACTTTGCTATTCCATACTTTTTTTCCCATTTTATTTTAGCATAATTGACCCAATGAAAGCCATACTGTCAATCGGTTGCCTTCTATACTCACATGCTCACAATCTCTAATAAACAATTTTGATTTGATATATAATGTAAATGTGGATTTATGTTAGGAAACATTAAACAATTGTGATGTTGGTATGGGGATTATTTTACTAAAAATTGTTTAATTTTATTTAAGAAGAAGATGAGGATTGTTACCTAAAAAATGACAATATAATGAAATTCAATACAATATTGTAATCCATATCTAAATAAGATATACATGAATAAAATCAGATCTAACTGCATAAAATAATTCTTTGATAAAGGAAAAACTTTATGATTAGGGTTTTTTAGAAGAAATATTTTATTTGTCACGATTATGAAACAATTGTTGGAAGTAAGATAAGTGTATGTAATCCACTAACATTTTTATTGAAGATTTATCCAGTTGATGTTGTCACAATGCAAATTGTATTTAATGGATGTTATATTAAAAATTGTTATGGTAACCAAATTATGTTATAGAATATGTAATTTTTGAAAATACAAGTGTCTATACATTGTAATCAGTAAAATTAAGATTTTGTCTAAGAAATAAAAATTACATATATAAAAAACAACTGAATACAATATAAAATTATCTTTATGCCCATATAGGTGACACCATAATAGAAGTAACCTTCCTACTAAATAATTGTAATTGGTTGCAGGATAAGTATGAGGAAAAATTACATGCTCATCATTCTAATACCCTCCTTTGCATACATTATAATTCCAAAAAAAATACTATTTCATTATTAATATGTTCCTTACTTACCCCAAGTCGGATATGCCATTTTCAGTTCAGTTTAGAATTGCTATCTAAGACTTTAAAAATTCTTGAATCCAAAATTAATCCCAAATTGGATGGTTAGGTATATGGATCCATGGTAACATATAAACCTCAATATATATCATGTTATTTATGCTAAAATGGGCAGTGGAATTGGAATACCACATTGGATTGATGAACTTCTTGCTAACATTATGATTGAGATTGTTTTAGGACAATTTAACATTTTAATTACTTGACCTTCAATAAAGAGTATCCTTCTATATGGTTTTATAATCCAAAATAAATATCAAGAAGATATAAATAATTTCCTTTGAGCACATGCCTTACATAGGATTTTTTCAGATATCAATCAACAAAGTCTAAGAATATTCATTGAATCAAATAATTAATCACCACGAAATTTATTATGGATTTTCAATGACATAAATCCTTTAATATATCATGATCCTTATGTTAATTGGGTTGATGCTCATAATGGAAGTGCCCCCTTTACATAATTACATAATGGTTAATTGGCGACATATGTGAATATATAATTATTACTTGAGCCTTCCCATCTCATATGTGAATTTATAATCCCAAAAGAATTATCACTTCTACAATTACCTTTAATGATATGTAACACCCACAAATTACACACATAAATACAACACTAAAAATATGCAGAATCCAAGCCACTTTTTTTTTGACTTACATTGTAGTACACATGACACTATAACGAGATCACTTAGGACTATGCACAACACATGGTATGTTTGCACAAACTTTAACCCACATAAATAACATGAAAACAATGTGATTCATGCTAAGGCCACTTTTGGTCCCATACATAATAAGGCACACGATATCGATTCATTTTAACTTCAATATAAAGCTTATAGTTAGGGTATTCCCATAGCATGTTATTTTTAGGTTTACACATTTATTACAATCATGTTTTATTCATTAACTTAAGTTTTAGAAGACTCATATTATGTGAATCATGCATTCCTTTTTCCTTTTTCTATATTTCCTTATATTGTTTAACATTTAACTTTTAGAGTATCTCATTGAATAAGGATCATCTACATTACTTTAATTACTTGTTTAATTCACTCCATTTTCTATTCTGATATTTATTTACACAAGGGTATTTACATACACACAAGGCTACTAGGTATTATTCCTAGGATTCAAGATCCTAAGGGAATGCATACTGATCTTGTATCATACCTTAGTTATGCAACGAAACAAGTGTGAGCCCAAAGGAGGGAAGGTTCGCATAATTTTATCAAGGATTTAAGGTCAAGTTTCTTTCATTCATTTAAATGACAATTAACAAATAATAAGTATTATATAAAAGTTTAGGTTAATACATTCAGTATTAGAGAATTTACTAGGTTACATTCACAAGGAAAATCATATTTTACTTTACCTGTGGAATAAAATTGCACGATTACACTATCCAAATCCACGCATCAATTATAGTTTTATTACAGTTACGCTCCAACAATTAGTTAGAGATTTGAAGGCTCTTAACATTGCAACATACTTCCTTACTTTTGTTTCTAGACTAGGTTTCCTTAGCATCGTTTACGTCCAACTTAAGAGGGTTCTTCCCTAACTAGGTTCATAAGCCTCTTGTAATGAATTGTGTAAGCTATCTGCTAATAGGGCATTTGTATCCTCATGAGACCACTAGTCCCATCATAGGGAATTTATCACAAGAACATGATCACATAGCTTCAAATCATACATCCATTACATAATAGGACAAGTGGGAGAGAAATATGGAGTAGTTCAATTTTTAAAAGGGTTAAGTTCACATTAGAGATTACACGATGTGGATCCCTTTTCTCACCACAAGATGGTTCAAACATGTCATAAGAACGATGGCTAAATTTCACCTTTCTCCAAGCACATCATCTTACAACTATGTTATCACAAACTAATCATTCACTAAAATGTGGTTTAAATTAACTCTGAGTATTGCACCACAGAACATATAAAATTGGGTATTGACTTCTTTTATGATCCCAAATCTTACAGGTGACTTCCAAGGTTAGTTGGCGATCTTCACCTCCTACACTCAACATGTGTGTTCGATGACCAAGAGGGTTTTACATCATGTTTTAATTTGGTTACCCTTAGAGTACTACCTAAAGGTAATCACATTCTCCTTATGACACACACACAACTATCAATCCAATGAGGGGACCACATACCCAAGACAAAGTTTTACCATGTGGTTCCTAATTGTCGGGTTCACATGCCACTTGTCACTAAGCATACATGCTATGGATGGATAATATCAAACTTGGGATCTTATTTACTTAACTAGAAGGTGCCATAGAGTGTAAGGGTTTAAGTTTATCTTAAGGTTTTAGTTTCTTCTATGCTAAAAGAATCATGCAAGAAGAAGTAGTTATGCATGAATTTTATACTAGGGTTAACTATTTGTTCGTTTAGATTTATTTATTACATTTTCAAGGTAAGGAACACAACACAACAATTATTTAATCATTAATTGCACATAAAATCTCGGTGAATTGAACTATAAGATATTAAATTCAATTTCATTTATCATACATCTATCCAGCTTTTACAATACAAATTTTGGGATCAAAATAACACCCATTTTTAGATGGACATTTCCCTTAAACACTAACATCTTAAAAATGTTACAAAACTTCACTAATAATACTTTCAATACTTTGCAAAATGTTGAACTATCCTCTACAATTTCACTAATCATATATATCCAGCCCCCCATTTTACCATATGTAAATCTAAATCAAAACCATGTCATTCCTAGCTCTGGAGTCCATGAAAAGGTCGCTAAGAATACAAGATATGACGATAAAATCAAACTTGTGATCTTATTTACTTAAGTTATAAGGTGTTATCGAGCATAAATATTTTAAGTTCATCATAAGGTTTTAGTTTTCTATGTGACAAAGAATCACATAGGAAGGGTAGTTATACATGAAGTTTACACTAGGGTGGATTGTTTCATTTAGATTTCTTTACTACATTTTCAAGCTAATGAATACAACACAAAAATTATTTAATCATCAAATGCAGACTAGAATTGCACAAAAATCTTTTAAATTCAATTTCATTTAACACATTTATCCAACTTTTACAATACAAATTTTGGAATCAAATAACACCCATTTTTAGATGAATGTTTCCCTTAAACACTAGCATCTTAAAAATATTACAAATCTTCATTAATAAACTTTTCAATAATTCAAAAATGTTGAACTATCCTTTACAATAACACTTAACATATATATCTAACATAATTATTGTTTTTAGTTTTCCATTTACATAATAATAATTTTTACTCGAAAGGAGAGGGTTATAGACACATATTCATTTCACTTCATTTCTTAACTAAGGAGAGAGAAAGAGATACAAAAGAGATAGAAGCACTATTTTTCCAAAAGTCACATTTTACACCACAAGCCACATGAGAGAGTTTCATGCAGTTACTTATACGTTTTAGTAAGTTTTCACAATGGTTTATTGTCTTGGCTAAGGTCAATGATAAATCGTTAGGTCATGGTATACACCTTGATGAAATCAAGTGGATAGTGCAGACATATTTTAGTAATACATATGACCATGAGCCCTATTATGAGGACTACTAGATGGAATCCAATGATTAGGAGGAGGGTGAGACTTACATACTGTAATCATTTAATGGCCCTCACTCAATTCATTGACTACAAATTTGCAGTTGTTCTCAAGGGCCTAAGAAGAGATGAAGGAAATACGGTAATAGAGAGTACAACACGATTTAACAAAATTGAAACACATATGGTGTCACTTGTTGATTGGAGTACACAAGATACTTTTATCTTACCATGAAATCTAATAAATCATATCATCCAGAAGTTTTCCTGCCTATGTGGTTAGTAAGAAAGGGTGTTTATGGTCTTGCCTCTATTAAATACTAAATTTTCCCTCCGTAAGTTGAATATAAGCTCCACTGGTGAAAATGAAGGATATAATTCAACTGCATTTTGAAAGGGTTCATCTTCCGATAAGAAAATCTCCTTAAGTTAAAATTTCCATAGATTTCCACCTATAGGGACCAAGAATCTACATGAGAGGTGGAAGAGATAAGTCCAACCACTATCAAGACAAGTTGTACCTATATGTTTGAATGGTAACACAAAGCCACTAAGGAAATATTGTAATAAATTATAGTTGCGAGGATGTCAACCTGTTGTTGAAGCCACTCGGGGGCTAAGATTTTCCCCATCCAAAATTTCCAGGCCCATAAATAAATGGTACTCAATGGAAAATCCTCCTATATGTGCATCTTCCTCTACTATGGAAAAGGATTACCATAGTCAAAGGAACTGAGGATGACTGGGAAGTGAGTTCACCAAGGAAACCTAAGATGAGTCCATTATTAGAGCCACTGGTCCCATAATTGAAACAAAGGAGGACCTAATCAACACGAATTTTACCTAAGGCCTTCAAGAATTGAAAAGGTGACAATACGAACATTAAAGGAGACCTCCATTTGCACCAGTCTGAAGGATTTACCCCAAGCCTTGAGATTATTGCTAAAGTATCAAATACTTTAGACGTAGTTGACATGGTACCCCACTGTCCTATTGTCAGCAGAGGATATTCTTGTCTCGGCCCCAATCATTAAAGATGTATGACAAGCGTAACAATTTATGCATGATGGTTATGTAGACAAGAATGCTTGGTAGATAAACATAGGTCATAAAGGACCATATCTTTGATTACATTTGTAGTGACATCATAGAATCATGCAATTTGAGTGTAATTGATATAATGTCTGGGAATGAAGAACAAAACTAAAGGATTCATATGAATTACATGAGTGTGAAAAGTGGATATGTGCAACCCATGTCTTTAGTCATATTTCATTACTTTTTGTTGCAACTTTCAGTCTTACATACGTTTATGTAACCTAGTCAAATGTCTTTTCGTACTTCAATTTTACCTTTTTTGGATGCCGGACACCTTGCATAGGACATGAGCGTCAAGCACCTGTCGTGCTCTCGTAGTAAAATGCACACTTGTCCTCATTTCCTAGTTTAGTCACTTTTTTTGGGTCCTTTCTATCGATTTGAGCATCTTGGATAGTTGAATGTTCAACTAGAATATGCGATTACCATTTTGGGGTTAATGTATGGAAATTCATATTTAAAGGATAGTCATATAAATATCAAAAATTATGTGCATGGGGCGCCATAACGAAGTTGCCAAAAAAATTAAGCACTATTTGTTTAACTCATGGTCACCCCATGACATAGTAAAGCATCCATCAAGGCAATCTATAGAATTCCATTTGCATACCATCTAGATCCATGACTACTTGGGAAGCCCATTTAATATTTTAGTGACACTGGTGATGTTTTCATCTTAAGAAGATATAATCAGTTTTGGTGAGGAATCATCATTTCAATTTGGTGAAATAGAAAACCACTAGCACCGACCTCTAGAAATTAAACATGAGAATTGTAACCAACTCTATTTTCAACAAAAATAATTTTGGAAGCTACTTTTGCAAATGGGTTTTGGTGCCCACTGGTCATTGTGCAATAAGAGTTTCTGATGCTATTACGATAAATCACCTCGAAGTTACCTTGTTATCATGAGCCCTTCTCATTGTGACTGACTTATATAAGATGTGTTGATTTATTTGTATATAGACGAGTAAGTAGGAATCATTAAATTTTGTGTTTGATATTAAAATGAGCATGTTTGGGGCCCAATTTAAATCACTTTAACCATTTGGGCCAACTTCCACAAAAATTGCAGCTTTTGCTAGACCAATCTTTCGAGGGCCCCATTTGAATTATAACTACCGATGGAACCTTTTTAAATGTCATATTGTACTTTATAGAATATGAATTGGTCAATTTCTTGTATGAAGGGTTTTTAAATAATATAATGTTTTCTCTCTCTTTCCTTCTCTCTCTTTGGAAATAGTAATGAAATGTTGATTGGTTTTCAAAATTTGAATGGGTTGAAAATGTATATAGATTTGAAATGAAATGAAAATGAATACGTTATGTGCATGTTTATGTTATGGTAAATAGAAAATAAAACGAATTCTAGATTTTCTCTCTTATGTACTATCTAGAATAAAAAAGGGAAATTACAAAGGAATGTGAAAGTGTGAATGTGTGATGAACTGA
Source organism: Taxus chinensis (assembly GCA_019776745.2). Classification (NCBI taxonomy): domain Eukaryota; kingdom Viridiplantae; phylum Streptophyta; class Pinopsida; order Cupressales; family Taxaceae; genus Taxus; species Taxus chinensis. The sequence continues at coordinate 68,249,099 of CM034157.1, forward strand.
CCTCTCTTCCTCTCTCCGTATATCTATCTATTTCTCTTCCTTATTTTCAATTACTTGAAATTATGAATGTGTTATTTCATGATTGAGTGTAAGGGATTTCCATACTAGTCTTGGGACTGATGCAACGTTGGTTTCAGGTACTTCGAACAAGAAGGATTAAGAGTGTGATGTGTTGTATTCAGTGAAATATTATACATTGGTATAGATTAAAAATGTTAGATAGTTGTGAATTAAAGAGAAATACATTATTAAAATTATTGTGTCAAAAACCTTTGTTCCTCTTGGATTATTATGTTTCAAGAATTATACCTAAAAAACTATGTGGTTTATATCTGCTTGTTTTAAAGCTAACATTTAAAACTAGTAGGAGTGTCACATAATGAATGTAGGACCAACTATGTTAGCTAGATAAATGAGGAAGATAATTGAAAATGAAAATAGGTTTACAAAATCTATACCATTTACTTCATGAGTGTTAAGTTCATTTAGATTAAAATGTACTTTTTATGGTTAAGATGATCGAAGAAATCACTTTTCGGATAATTATTTTTTTTCATACCTAAACTCAAATATATGGTAGTAACTTATTATCATTAAACCATAGAAATGAAGTTAGTATTTAACCTTTTTTGTACCCTCCCTCACTATCTAGTCATATTAGTTTGCAAAACGATAACTTCTTAAGAGATAATTAATCCTCACAATTAGACCTCTTGTACTACACCTAAGAAAAGTCTTCAAAAGATGATATCTATAACCTAAGAGTCCTTATTCGAAGAAAAAACTATGTGGTGTGAGCTTAGCATAAATGGAGTAATTAATACTAACACTTCTTTAGTATCTTAATGGACCACCAAAGTCTTACGAAGTTAGATCTAAGATTAACTTCATCAACGAATGAACTCTTCGTGGGATCAAAATGATGCAAATGGAGTTAGTGAAATAGTTGTACTATGCATTAAACTCTTGTTAATGATCTGTAGTGCCCACTTCCCTTCGACACCTTTTTGAATTTTTTTTGATACTATCGAAAACACTTATGAATATATTATAGTGTCTTTGATTTAGCATGCCAGTAGATATCAGAGGTACTGAACTGTTGTTGATTTGATTCTTATGCATATGGACTACTGGAGACATTTGATGTTGATATTGTTATACTTTTGACATGATTATGTATCTGTATTTCTGACATGTGATATATTTAATCATGTTTAGTAGACCTTTGATAATTGGATTAATGTTGTGATCGTTTTGACATGGATAAAATGTGGAATGGAAAATGTGCTATAAATTGTTAGTGATATCGTATCTTGCATAGATGATATTAATTCATATATAGTTGATTTTAGATTTATATTGCATATTTCACATGAATGTTTTACTGCGGCCATGAGGCTGAAGGACGTATCCTTTGTTTTGTAGGTATATTATATTTACAACAACATCGGGGGAGTGGAGACCAACCACATCGGAATTCGAGAAGAATTCAACTAGGGTCACCATGGCAACATGTAATTGTGTGTGTGTTAGAATTATTGGTTAGGAGAAAATTGTGACCTAGGGGTCATGTGTTGTTTTGTTTTAATTTCCCCTTTTAATATGTTAGGATGTGTTTCCTTTTAGTAATGAAAATTATTTGTTTTATTATTTAGATTTTTGGATTTGTGTTTACCCCTTTATTATTCATGGGTTAAAGTGTCTTAATTAAGCTAATTTAAATTTGTCCTAAACTAATTAAAGATGTGACCAAAAAGGAGTTCATTTATTAGAATTGATTTAGTCTTGGATTTTGTGTTGAGTGAAGTGTGTTTGAGTTTTGAGTGTAGCACACTCTACCCTTCATGGGAAACTCGAATTTGGACTTTGAGGCCAAATTTGGAAGCTTTTGGGACAAGTCAAACTTGTCCCACACCTCTTAAATGCCCATGCCAACCCTACCTATGGGTTGGGGGGTCAAATTTAGGCTCTTTTAGGTGTTTTGGGGGGATAAAAAGGTAAAATGTTAATTGCACTTTCTTTCAAATATTTAATTTTTTCTTTTGGGGGAGTGGGCTTAGATGGAGTGTGTAAGGTTCTTGTCATTCCTCCAACCACTTATTAATGGTGCTTTGGAATATGAGGTTGACCAAGTGATGTGGAGTGGAGAGGAAATGAGGTGGCATCCTACTTGGAGCCACATCATCCCTCCCTCTCCTTTCTCTATTTATTGAATTCTTGTTGCTTGTTTTGGGGTTGGATGATCATTTTTAGTCTCTTGAATTTTTGGAGAGTGAGAGGATTTTGAGAGAGTTGTGGATTTTTGGAGCTTTGTGGATGCTTGCTTGATCTTTGGAGAGGCTTGGAACTTCATACTTGGAACAAGCTCTACCATGGAGAGGTAGGAGCTTCACCTTAGTTTAAATTATGTTATGTTTATGTTGTTTTATTGTATGTATGTATATGTTGTGTTGTATGTTTTTGTATCTTTGAAATGCTTGTTGGGTGTGGGTAGAATGCCTAAGTTGGGAGTGAGAGGAGACTATGGGGAGTTTTATTGTAGGTAGGAATAAGAGATCAATTTCTTGTGGAGGGAGTTTGGGTTGGGTGCCCCATCTAGTATGAGGAATGCTTGCATTTCTTCTTGTTCTTATTATGAGGGAGCCATAAGAGTTTTTGAGGGAGGCATAAGAGTGTATGGAGGTATAAGGGGTACTTGAGGGAGGCATAAGAGTTGATAGGGGAAATTTTGTTTTGCATTGGAGGATTTTAGGTGGGCACCCATTCCCATTGGGAGGCATAAGTGGCCTCCCCATAGGTCTTACTCTTTTGGCTTTCTTGATAAGCCTTGTTATATTGTTGTTTTGATTGTTTTCTTCTTGTTGAGTTGTTATTGTGTTTGTATGTAAATGGAATGAATGTGAAATTATTTGTTAAGTATTGTGGAAGCTAGTAGTTGCCATGAGTTGAGATATTCTCCCATTGTAATGTGGTTGGGGCTCGGGGGCCAATGGGGAGGATGGCTTCTCCTCTCCATTGGGTATCTTGGTTGGGTGGAGAGTGTTGCCTCTCCCCCTATTTTGTTGTGAATCAAGAAATTTCTTGGAGGAGCTACCTTGTTGGTGTTTGGAGCATTGGAGTCTTGTTGATGACCATGTGAAATTTCCTTAGTATTTTACCCACTTAGAGTGGAAGAAATTGTAATAATGTATTCATTCTTGTATTTACATTTTGTATGGATTCCCACTTCAAGTGGAGGAAATTGTAATGAATTTTTAAAATAAAGTTGTGATCCTATTGTTGTTATTGTTATTGTATTGCATGTGGAAAGAAACAAATGAGAAAAGAAAGAAGAAAGAATGTCATTGTAAAGTTAGTTTGCAAATAGAAAAGAAAGTATTTTCTCCTTGTTGAAATATTGAATGTATTGTGAGAAAAATAGTGCTTGTATTGAAAGATTAATCTATTTTACAATGGAAAAGAAAGTATATTTTCATTGAGTTGTTATTGTATTGTAAACATGTATTAAGAGAAAAAGAAAGAAATTGTTAGAAGTTGAGCTTGTTAGTATAATAAATTTGAATGGAAAAAAAATAAAGTTATTTTAGTTATTTTGAATGTATGAACATTGTAGTAAAATGAAAGAGAGAACAAACTAGAATATATTGCATTTAGAAATATGGATTTTATAGCAAGGAAATGACAAGTAATGAATTTGATTTATATTCATTTTTTCTCTTGTAATGGAAAGAAGAACCTAGTTAAACAAATAAAAGTTATTCTTGTAAGTAGATGAAGTATATTAGAAATGGAAACACTTTAAAATGAATAGATTTAACTAAGAAATGAGTAAATGAGCAACAAATCTTAAATCTGGAGCTTTAAAATGAACAAAGACAACTTAAAATGCATTTTTACATCCCTTAACAACTTTATGTTTTTGTAAAAATCTCGGCATTATGGTTCTATTTTTTAGAAACATGACCACTGCCCTGTGCAGAGAGGCGGTCCCATAACCGCCACTCAGGTAGTGGCGGCAGTCTCAAAACCACCGCCTAGTAGGGTGGTGGTCTTGTGTTTGTCACCCAGGTAAGGTGGCGGTTTCACAACCACCGCTCTAAAGAGTGGTGGTCCACTGTTTGTCACCTTGAAAGGGCAGCGGTCCCAAAACCTCTGGTCTGCTCTGGGTGGCGGTCCTGTCACTTATGACAGAATTCCGTGGACCCACGCCTGTGCGTGAAATTTAACTAGTTTTCACTAATTCCTAAGTTGTAAAATTTAACCTATTACTACCAACAAGTAAAATAAAGATAAATGCTTAGGAATGAGACAACAAAACACTCAATGGTGAATCTATAAGCATTCTTTCATTTATATCAAAGGGGGTAGGGTTTGCCCCCAAATTTAAACCCAATACACTAAAATATTGGAATAAAAACTAGATTGGAGGAGGAAACTCCTCCCAATCCTTGAAGGAAATAGATTACAAAAATAAAAGACAAAACTAAGCTAAACCTAGACTAAATCTTCATGTAGAATCCCTCCATGGATTCTTCCCTTTTCTCCATGGCTTCCTCCTCTCCAACCTACAAATTTAACAAAAGAAAATGAACCAAATGAGAAGAATAGAATGAGAAAAGGTTTTAATAGACTTTCATAAGGATTTTAGGGCTATGTTGAGAACCCTAGGATCTAGTGGCTAAGATGGATTTGATCCAAGGGTGGAGAATTGACCATACCTTTATTAACAAGAAATGTAATTTAAATGTTTTAATGTAAAATCCTTAAGGGTATGTGTAGATGGGTGAGTGGGGCCTCTTAATTGCCTAAGGGTGTAATGTCCTTAGAATCCTTAGTGTGTGTAGGAAATTTAATAAAGGATCCTTTAAGCTATTAAGGTAATGAATTTAATAAATTGGCATAAGGTTAACCTTGTTAGGATTGAACTTAATTGAATAGAAGAAAATATCTAATTAAGTGAATTAAACCTTGTTATCTTCCTATAGAACTATTGATTAAAGGTACCCTAGAGATAATTGTGCTAACATGTAACTTTCAACTCGACCCGTTGCTTCAATCGTAAAACTGAGCTAAGTAGTGTAAGTAAATTAATGAACCCTAAAGGTTAAGCACCCTTGTAACATCCTTGTATCGTAACTTTCTCTTTTAACTTAAACAAAAAAAAAATTAGTCACATTTTCGGGTTAAGTGTTTGGTTGAAGCGAGTTCTTAGAACGTCGTTTTTACTGGCGTTACATCTTAATTCTTCACAGATAAATGTGTTACCTTAGCTAGTAACAATATAACACCTTGGCCTTTTATGAAGGTTTAATAGGATAAATAGGTTTTCAAACCTTAAACTAATCTATAGTCGAGCGTAAATCCCTTAGTGTAGTTGGAGTTAAGATAAATTACGGCTGATTCGGAGGTTAAATTGCAGGAAAGGAAAATTGTTACTAACTCTTAGCAAACGAAATTGTTTTGGGAAGATGTTGACTTAAGAGAAATGAAGAAACCAGAAACTTGGTCCCGTAACCCCTAGTTATGTCGTTTTATGACATTTAGGATGCATAAAAAAGACCCATGTAGGATCACAAAATAATGAAACATGAGCTCTTACCTGGAAGTTATAACCACTTGTGTTTCATGTGTAGTTTAAAATGCTTCTAAATCATGTATTCTTCAAGTGTGTTATGTGGAATACATTTATAACTTATTATGTCATAAAGGGATGCCGATAAAGATACCAAATTAACCACTCAAGTGTAATGGAAACGAGAGTAAATAAGATATTTGTTTAGGAATAAATTTATAATCGAAGTATTTATAAATCATTTAGGGAACATCTTGTTTTTAAGGATTATGATTTTTTCTCAGAGAAATAAATCATTTGAGCCGACACAAAATTTAATATAAAAACAATTATGATGTGTAAATGTTAAATTGACTTACACTAACTTTTCAACTGTAGCAACTGCAACAAGTGAATAAATGTTTTCTAATGGAGGGAATTTTAAGGAAAGAGGTAGCTTCAAACTTCATCTCCTTTAAATCATAATATGTTTCCCCCATCGAATTCATGTTAGTTCCCTTGTGTAATGACGGTAAAATTAAACGTCAACCAAACATTTTGATAAACAAACCTTTACTGAATTTAATTAACAAATGAGATTTGGATAATAAATGGAATTTCAGAAAGGAACCAGCAGTGCATTCTCCTTAAAGACTAATGCTTTTTGTAATCAAGTAGTTGAAGATTGAAAAATAGGAAACTTTGCACCTTACGTGTTTAATTCTCTTGAAAACTATAAGGTCCTACAATGGAAATCTAAATGTAATAAATATGCAAACCATGAAAAGGCCATGGTTTATGTCGTTTGAGTAATACATTAATGTGTACCTTATTTTATCCTATTGTATGAGTGGGCTCATGTTTGTACAAACTTTCATGTGATGTGAAATTTTGTGAGTAAGCCCATGTGTTGTCTTGTAACAAGTCATGAAAGTAAAAACAAAATAGCCTCGTTTATTTAGTCATGGAATTATTAGGTGTGTATTTTGGGCGTTACATAAGTATGGATCTGTTTTTATATCTTGTGCATCTGTATAATGTAGATGTTGGAACGAATTGCATGAACCAGCACAAAATTATCACTTTTAATACACGATTTTATCACATCGTAATAACATAAGTGGTAAGTTATTCCAATTTACTTGATACGGATTTCATACGAATTGCTAAGCATTTAACTCGTGTGGGAGTAAACAGTGAATATATCTTGTTTTGCCCTCATCCTCCAACAACTATAGAACCAGTGCAGTTGAATTTGTTGCGTATTTAAAAAACATTATTAAATCTTTAAAATGTGATAGGAAGATAAATAATAAAAATGGAAACAGTTAAGAGGAGTTTCATAGTAAGAAGCGTTACATGTAGGAATATTTTATCTGTTGCTATTGCATAGGCTACCGAGAATCCAGATAGCAAAAGAAGACTTTGAGGAGGCTTTAGTATTGTCTCGTATCTGCCTGCAGCCATGCAGGACATGTCCACGAAGGCTGACAGTTAGAATGTAAAAACATATTTTTCTTACTTGAGGATAGAAGCTGAAAGACCCCCAAAATTCCTTGAATAACCTTGTCACTTGTTCCATGGAATAGAAGTTGGGTGGGAGAAGAGGGACTAATGAGATCCTTCTGAGCTTCTAAAAAAAATTGATTTGTGATTTTTGACAACGCACCTTGTCAATCTTGGTTACAACTGAAAGAATATCATGTTTTTGTTCGATAAATCTTTCGGTTCGGTCTCTAAGCAGTATTACTAAAAGGTTTTAGCAGGGGAATTCTGCTTGTAAATAAGGCCAAGACTGATCCAAAGAAGAAACATACAGTGCAAATATTCTACAGATGTGTCACTTTAATTTAATCCACTCAGACATAACATTGATCATCATGCCAAGACGATTTCAGAAAAAAAATTAAATGTTATGAATTTTTTAATAAAGCTACAGAGAATGTTAATATACATTGGCAACAGTAGATGTGATATCCAGGTTCTGATGAAAATGCCTGGCCTTCTCTCAAGTCGGTGACCCAAAATCTTAATAGTCGATTGTTATAACCATGGTAACAAGGAAAGTGATTCATACATCCACAAGTGGAGAAAATATCATTTGTGGATAAGGGAAGATTGATGCATGTTAAGTGGGAGCTATAATACCAAAATGATAGAAACCAAGGTTTTTGCATATGGAGAATGAATTTTGAATGTTTGGTGGAACAGTTTTCAAGAACACATGCAATGTGCAAAGAAACTGATTCTTGTTTTCAGTCCATTTTTTACTAGTTGATCTACATAATAGATATAAGAAATTTATCGCCTTAATATTTTGATAAATTCATGTGCATGCACATCAACTACTGTGATCAATGTTGAAATGCCCACTAATCCACGACACAAAGACCAACATAGCAAAGTACAGGATAATTTTTTTTTGACTTGTTTGATGTACAGAACGACGCAACAGGTGGTCACAAAGGTTACGACTAACTCTTCAAACAACTTGACTCAATGATGACCTTATGGACAACATGGAAACAACTAACACCCATCAAGGATAGTTCACTTTACTCTTTGACAAGGCACCACGAAACAACTCAACCACAATACCTAGTCACAGTTGGATACACTCCACAGTTTACAATCCCTTAAGGTTATGCATTTACCAAAAATGGTTTTCAAGACCTGCCTTAACAATCTACAAGATTCATGTTTGGTTCGAGCATTCTTCTCACAAAGGTGAACTTATTACTTTGGTAATCTAGACTAACTAGCCGAAACACAAGATTTCTGAAAGAGGTTCAACTAAAGATTGGCAAAGCTAACAAAATTCGTTTGACCAAAAGGGACACCTTTCATCTCTCACAAGGTTGCATAAACATGCCCGAGCTGAAAATCTTGATCCGGACCTCCATTGCACAAGCGATGAGCATAAGCTCTAACTGAAGTGGAGTGCCATTACAACAGTTATCAAAACATCCTACAAAACACCAAGAGAGAGAAATTCATCCTTAGCGCAGATAGATTATCTTCTTGCGGGGTGCAGAAGAAATTTCCTCGGGCGTGGAAGAGAGGCGTGGAAGGAAACTTTTCTTCCGGGCGGAAGAGAGGCATGGGAGAAACTCTTTTTCTCCCAGGGGGCAAGACAAGATGGGATAGAAGAGACTCCTTTTTCTCCTCAGGCACACAAAGATGTGCATGGAAGAGACTCATTTCTCCCCACGCAAGATGGGCGAAGAGACTCAGTTTCTCAGGCGCACAAGGGGCTTTTCCTCTTCTGCGAACTTCAGAAGGCCATAACTTTTGATAGGGAACTCCATTTTTGGAAAAAAGGACTTTTCGGAAAGCTCTCGACGTCCTCTTTGCACAGAAACCTTAAGAATTTAATTTGGATAAAGTTTTAAGGGTCAATTTTGAGAAAATGCTCTGCAGGCTTATAAAATGAAAACTGGTAACATTCGACTTATAAAATTTTGTTCAATTCGACCTCCCTCCTTTCTCAACATGCCAAATAGACATAGAGGGTTTCTCTTAGAGGAATTTAGGATGGATTGCAAGGTATAATTTTGTTGATTGAAGATCAATTCGAAATTTCTCAATTTTGACAGCGAAACGACTGCAGTTTTGCCTTTGTTCGATTTGAAAGGATCCTTAACCATTTCTTAAGTGGTTTAGTTTTTTTGGGGGCACCTTAATCATATTAAGTTCAATTCAATGTTTCATTTTATTGTTCATTGTTGCAGGGGTCGTTCTGTGCATTTTGAATAAAATAATTACCAGTTTGATAAGTTGTCTAATAGAGCTCTACAACTTCAAATTTGAATTGATCTATTTGCATTTACTAAGCTTAAACCATGAATTCATTCCAAATAGATCTAACATACTAAGTTGATTTAAATCAAAATGCGCAAAAAGCCAAAAGATACAGTTCTGATTTCCAAATCATACTTTTCAAAAGAACAGAGTAATGTATTTTCTTCATCCGTATTTCACTTTTCAACTTTCCAAACAGAGATTTCAAAATACATTCAACAATCATATTTCAATACCTAATAATGCCATTTGAGTAAAGTAATACAATCTTTTATTGATTCAAAAAGATACCTTTACAACTTCTTCTTTCATTTCATTCCCAAGGACAGAATACAAATCTTTCTTTTCTTTCATTCAAAAATAGAAAACAGAGTGCATCTCTTTCACATTTCAAATTATAACTTTCATAGCCAATACAAAACATCTTTCCATCACAAAATATATTACATTTTCATCCACTTCTAGTGGGAAAAAGGTTTTACAAATAGAACTCTCACAAGGGACTGTCAAAATTGTCTTTTCCTTTGCTCCAGAACAACAACATGAAGATCCTCCATTTATTTCAATTTGATCACAACAAAGGTAGGGGAAAGGCAACGCTCTCCACCCAACCAAGACATCCAATGAAAGGAGAAGCCATCCTTCTTCATTGGCCCCCGAGCCCCAACCACAATGCAATAAGAAATGTGTTTCAACACATGGCAACAACAGGCTTCCACAACACAAAGGCAATCTTTCAACATGCACATTTCATATTAAAACACAGTCCAAAACAAAACAGCAGTTTTACAACCACCTAAAAGACAACAAACAAAACTCAGGCTTCTTCATGCAAGCCAAAGGAGCAAGAAACTATGGGGGATGCTACTTATGCCTCCCAAAGGGGAAATGGGTATCACCACCTGAGAACAAACCACCAAAATATAACATTTCAAATCCCTGACATGCCCTTATGCCTCCCCCAAGTACCCCTTATTCCTCACATTTCCTTATGCCTCCCCAACCTCTTATGGCACCCCATAACGAGTAAAGAAATGCAAGCTATTTCTTTGTAAGGTGGAACCCAAATCCCAACTCCCTCCACACTTATACCTCCCCAAAAACACTTATGCCTCCCACAAAATAAACCCCATAGCCTTCTCCTACACCATTCCTAGGCCATCTACCCAACATCCCACAAACAATAAAAACATACAAGCATTTACATATTCATAAAAGGAAAAAGAAGAGAATTTCAAGAGCCAAGCTCTTACCTCTCCATGATGGAGTTTGTTCCAAGTTCAAAACAACAAGCTTTCCAATGCAAAATAGTCCAAGAGATCAACAATCTACAAGCATGCAACAATCTCCAGTCTTCTCCAAAAGCAAGAGCTCTCCAAAACCCCAAAATAAGTCTCCCAAAATGAAGTGATAAAAGTGGAGCAACCCAAAAACAAGCTAAGGAATTCCAATAAATAGAAGAGGGAAGAGAAGAGGATGAGGTGGATCCATGTAGGATGCCACATCACACATCCTCAACCCCAACACAAAAGTCAACTTCATTCTCCAATGCATAATCAATAAGTAGGTGAATAATATGATAGTTTTACTTACACACTCAAATCAAACCCACACCCCAAAGGACTGAAATTAAAACATGTAAGAAAAGTGCAATAAAACAATCAACTTGACTTACAAAAATGCATAAAGAAAGTCTAAATTTAACTCTCCAACCATAGGTAAGGTTGGTATACAAATTTAAGAGGCATGGGACAAGTTTAACTTGTCCCACAAGCCTCCAAAATCAGCCTCCAAGGACAAATTCGAATTTCAAAGAAGATGAAGTGTTTCTTACTCCAAAATCAACTTACATATCTCTTACACATTACTTACACATTTCTTACAACATTTTAATTCAAGGCCAACAACTCTATTAATTACTTTTTTATGACATATTTTAATTAATTAACTTATTAACATGATTACCCACAATATTTACACACCATTAAATAAATAATGAAAGGGGTCAATGAACCACAAAATAAACACATGCAAACATTAACAAAGGAACCAAATAAAAGAAAAATACATAAAATCCCTTGGTCACATTTAAAGGTGATCCCCCCATGGGAATCCCTAACACAAACAAACACACATAAACAAATACAGTTGCCATGGTGACCTTGTTGAATTCATCTAGAATTCCAAAGTGGTTGGTCTCCAATCCCCCGATGTTTGTTGTGATATTTTAACCTGCAAAACACAAATACCTCCTTCGGCCTTGTGGCAGCATCAGAACATCCAAATGAATATAATATACTTCCAAAGTCATCATCAATATATATGTGAATCGCAACAATCATCAAGCCAATCAACAATGTCACTTAAAATTTCATCAACAACTATATCATCATCAATTTTAATTCAATTTTCATTTTCTAGGTCTACTCAAAATATCCAAATATCACATGTTCGAACAACATTTATAATGTAACCATGTCAGACAGTATATCAACATCAATATATAAAATGTCTCTAATAATCATCATGCATCATATATGAATCAGAGTCAACAATAATCCATTCTCTAACATCTAACATCATACTAAATCAAAACTATAATAATGTCCATGATACAGTCAACAGTGTCATGATCAGTATCAAAAGGTTTCAAAGGGAAGTGGGCACTACAGTTGTATAGTCTCAGTGATTCAAAACTGTGATTATGTGATTAAAGTTTCACTGCACTTGTTACTGTTTTTCCATGAAATCCAGATGAAACACTTATCGTAGGCACATGAGACTGATGGATAGAAAATGAGGGCATTTGATTTGGGAAGAGGCTACCCTTCACTCAATATGCACCTAGTCAATTCTAGTCAACACATCATGGTCGTCCATTGTAAAATGGATGGTCATGATGCGTTGACCGACATTGATCAAGTGCATACTAAGTGAAGATTAGCCGCTAGCTTAGATTTGGGTGCACAACAACGAAATTAACGATAATTTCTTGTACATTTTTACCACCATTTACACACCGCCAATATCTCCATTTACATGTCAATTTTACCATACGAGTCTTTTCCTGTTACTACACTAATTAGTTACTCTATATGTTATGTTGTACATGTGATCTGTTTAAGTCCATGTTTTTCATGCACGGTGGAATGTTGGTAACTATAAATACCTGGTGGCAGCTTTTCATGTGAAAATGGAATAGTTTCAAAGCCATCGAACCCATTTTTTTATATCTAATGAGAATAATTATGAAAAAACAATGAATCTTTTGATCAAATATGCTGAAATAACAATTGCACTATTGAGTAAGAAACCTGTGTATACCCTACAATCACATTTTCTTCTCAGGGGTTAAAGATTTTTAGGTTCCCACAAATTTTTCTAATAAAGGGAATTTGTCCAATCCCTTGTAAAGTATAAATACTAATTACAATAATATAATGGATGTGATATCAATTCGAGCTTTGAACTAATGAATGTCACTGAATCCATCAAATTAGAATTATCTCTATAAGGTTATAATATGACATCCATCGTTTGGCATTCAAAATATATTATACACATCAAAATTATTTATTTGTCCCTAACCTTCACGAGGTTAAACCTTTCCTCAGAATAAGTGCGATATAGGTAGTTTCATTAGGCTTGAACCCCTCCAACCATATCATATGAAACATTAAAATCCTAATCTATCACGTGTGCCTCACAAATGTTAAAATGAAGGTATTGTAGACTTCAAGCATCCGACTTGTAGTTTGTATTTTCCAAAATAAAGGACAACAATAAAGAATATTTTGACGGCGGATATGTTGAAATAAGAATTGACTATTGAGTAACATGAATCCACCACCATCTAATTATAATAAAATATCTTTGGGGTGGATTTTTTTGTTGGGAATTTGGGTAATTGCGATTCTACAAAACAATCCAGTTGTAAAGTTAAAATATTAATTAAATAATTTAATAAATGTGGCATACGATTAGAGAGCACTTTTGAAGGTGAATCGATCTAAGGTAAATGCAGAGAAAGGTAAAACAATTTTAGGGTTCCCAAAAATAGCCTGAAGAAAATGACCTCAAAAATGAAATGAAAAAATGACTCACTCATAATGAATTCTATTACAAAATGAATCACTAAATTCCTACTTTATTTTACAAAAATATTGAAGAAAATGAAAAAATGACTCACTCAAAATGAATTAATTTAGAAAATGGGATAGCTTCTTACTTCCAAGTTCCTACTTGCAGTGAATTCAATCTAGGGAATTTCACATTTCCTTTTTTTTATTTGTATAAAATGGTTAAACAAATAACAATTAAAAAAATAATTACAAATCAAAATCAATAAAAAAAGCTAAACAAATAAAACTAAAAAAATAAAAAAATAAACTAATTGAAAATAAAAAACAATAGATGTCTTCATTTCATAATCCTTAAGAAGGTATTCAAATTCTATTATTTTTTATTTTCTTTATATTTCAAACAAATTATTTTTATTTTTATTTTATTATTTATCAATCTAAAAAAAAATTAATATGTAATATAATATTTAATTTATTAACTTTCTTAATTATTATAAATTTAATACATATACATATATTGATGGTTAAATTTTTAATATACATGTCATTTTGAGGTTCAAATTATATTTTTACATGTCAATCATGACTGTCATCTTTTAAAAGTTACTTTATTTTGACATATAAAAAGACTAAAAAACATCTAAATGCCTTCCAAAATCCAACATTATTCCAATAATAAAATTTATCTTTATAAATGTTATACGACTCCAGATTCCTTGGTATAATTTATAGGTAAAGATCAGTGTATTTAGGAGCTTGTAATTGAATGAATAAAAATCATATGTAGCTCTAGTGTTTCATATATGTTTAATGTAAGAAATTTTATGAAATGAGTTTATTTTTGTATGCACTAAATTTGGAAAGTAGTTAAAGCTAGAGCATAAGTAAAGTATATATTTATAATTTAATTGTTTTGAGAGTGATTCATAGAAATATTTCACTTAAACATAAGTTTTCAAGAACAATTAAATGATTGTAATAGAATTATATGAATTGTGGTAGAAAGAATTGAAAAAAATTGATGAAAAAATGTGTTTAAATGGATAATATTATCTATTTAAGATAATTTAAACATTCATAACATTTTTAGATAATGTCTGAATCAATTTTTTTAAAAGTTAGAAGAGAAACAAAATCGGCAGACATTTAGGAGGTCAATTGTGTTGAGGAGAGGACATTGTTTCCCATCTTTGTGTCTGGTTTTCAATTATGTGGTTGTGTTGTCCCAATTTCTCTTTGTCATGCAAATTGTGTGTTTTGGGAGTTATAATGTGCTGGTGTACCTGCTAGTCCATCCTAAGCCAAATTGGTGCATTCTAAGTGCATGGGAGTTAAGCGGATTCTATGGTGTAAAGTGAGGAAATGAAATGATTGGAAGGTGTATAGAAATTAAATGAACTCATATTGAGACTCAAGAAGTAAAGAAAGAGGTCTTGGAGGAAAATTCTATATCTAGCTAAAACTGCCCTTTAGGAACTCAGTTGTTATGACATGCAAATGAGACAAGTCATAAAATTTTATAGCTATTCCTTGTAAAAAAATCATGGGATATAATGGAGGAAGGTTTATTGGTGCTTCATGAAAAATTTCATGTATTTGTGAGGTCATTTGAGAAAGTTATGGGAATGTTTGCAAAACAAGCTGATTAAAAAGCTCATTTTGAGTTACCTAGCTTCTTAGTAGTCATGTAAAATTATAGATCACTAGAAAAATGTATCAACCAATCATATCCAAAAAAATTAGTTTAAAACTATTGCGAAGACTATATGAAGTAAAAATAGTTTATTGTGATTGGTTGAAATAAACAATAATTAATAAGAAAATGATTCTTATAGTTACCCTACCTATCGGCAAACACTAATAAGGGAGATTCAATATTAACCTATGGCTATATTTCTGATAACACAAGAACCATCAAATTAGCTAAGAATCCAGTTAATCATAGAAATTTAAAGTATATTTATTTGAAGCCCCATTTGAATTCAGAAGAAATATGTTCAGCTAAAGTATGTAAAATTTCGTGAACAACTTGTAGATATCTTCGTCAAGCATGTTGCGAAATATAATTTTTGAATCTTCAAAATCAAATTGTTAGTCTAATTAGTGTAAGGGGGTATACCTTTTTATGAAATTTTATTCGAAATTTGGCACACTAGATTAAAAAATTAAAAAAGTTAAGGATATTAGATCAAATATCCATGTAACTTGCAGTGTTGGATTTTGCAAGGTGTTTAAACATTTTTAGTCATCTTAGATGTCAAAATACAATCACTTTTAAAATATAATTGTTATAGTTGATAGGAGAAAATTTAATTTAATTGTCAATATGACATATATATTCAAAATTTAATCATCAAGCATTGTATGTATGTATGTATGTGTGATGCTAAATTTAAAATAATTAAGAAAAATACCAAAGTAAATATTACACTACATATTATGAATTTGTGATATTTATCACAATTAATATCTATTAGAATAGAAGTTTTGAATCAAAATAATAAAAATATCTTAATATCTCATACTAAAATAGAAACATCTATTAATTTTTATTTTTAATTAGTTTAATTTTAGTTGATTTTAGTTATTTTTCTTTATTTGATTTCATACAAATTTAGATTGAACTACAAATATTGGATTTCATATTTTGTAAGAAAGGTGAAAATTGAAGGTTGAATTTGGAGGAATGAAATCTGGAATTTACTCATTTGATTTTGATTAATGTACAATCTATATTTAGGAAAAATAATTGTATCTCTATAAACTATGAAATTAATGAAGGTAACATTATTTTTGTTGTTTTATAATTGTAAAATAAAAATCCAAATATATATAAAGATTAAGTTTGTTGAAATCATTTAGATTAAAATAATTAAAATGTCGTACATAGATTTGTAATTATAATACAATTTAGAAAATATAAAAGATAGAATCTGCAACAAAGAATAACCTGCTTTAAAAATATTATATAATTATTCTTCAATAATAAACACCAACAATATTAGTAATAACTTAAAACTTTTATTAATATACTATTTTTTTTTTGGTGCGTATATAAAATTTTGAACCTCAAAAGACATTTACATATTTTCTTAGATTGTCGACTGTAAGCAATGGATGAAGAAATTCTAATTAATTATAGGATTTTTTTTATTTAGTAAAGCTACGCAAAAAATATAGGTTAGATTAGTTTTTGGAAAAAAAAAAAAAAACTACTAGTTTCATTCGTAATCGGTTTTTTAATAACCATTATAGTAATTTTTTTTCATGAAAAATCGGGTTTACACGCAACATGCAATTTCTTAAAATAGATACTTTGTACTACCAAATCATTTTAATACTACAATAACATTTAAAAAAAACAGTTAGAATGGTCTATATCTGAAAAAGCATGTCCACATACAAGGTACAAGATTTTCTTTTGAGGATAAACACGTTGTACCTTCTTGAATAATTAATAAACTATTGTCGTATAAGTGAGAAATGATCGCAACTGGTAATTTTGTATTTTCCATATGAATCTTAGATCGGCGGGTTGAGGATTATATTTCCATCATGTAATCTATAGTATTACATTGAAATCCCAATACACTCCACATTTTGTTTCTAAATTGTAAGGCTTGTGGTCTTACCTGATTGGTTGTTGAACTCTTGTTGCTATAGAGACGTTGTTCCTAACTGCAACCCATGACCTCCTTCTTAGTTGGCATGGTGAAAATTTTATTTTGTCTTAAGAATTTGACTTGTAGTGAGAGTCTCAATCCTTTTCTAGAATATAGAAGTTTACTTTCATGATATTGTTAATAGTAGCATGATGTTTTTTTTGTGTAGTCCTTAACATGCTCAGTTCTCGCGAACTGATTCTAGCTAGTATTTGTGCAGATGGACTATGTGAGTAGAATAAAGGAAAGAGTTGTAAAGGTTTCATCAGTGCAATTTATGAGGTTCCTTGTAAAAATGTTCTATGTGAGGTAAATTTTGTAATGGTGCTTGTAAAGGAGTTTAGAAGACCTCTTGCCTTGGGATTGTTCTAGAAATTTCGTGAAGTTGATGTTTTATTGTCCTTCTGTAGGTAAACTGGTAACTTTCTTTGTGAGAAATAATATTCAATCTTTCACTGGCATAAGCATTGTAAAACTTTGATCTTGAGAATTAAGTGTTAATTTAAATCTTTCTAAGACTTTGTATTGATGGGTTTTATGTAAGTTTAATGGGGTGGTTTTCCTTACAGAAGTTACCTAAAAGTTTTATTCAAAGAAATATGTTGTGGTTTAGATCCCCTTGAAAACAAACAATACCTTAAGTAATCAAGAGTGAGACCATCCTTGCAAAGTGATTTTATATAACGTGTTATCCCTAACTGAACTAGTAAACATTACTCTTTTGGTGAACGCTAAAGACAAGCTTAAAGGAAAACAATGGTTAGTTTCTAATAAGATTTAACAAGTAGAGAAGAAAATTTAGAAACCACTCAATTTATCTCTCAGCCTATTTAAAAGTAAGTAGCTTCCTCTTGATAAGCTCTTTCGGTGAAGCCTAAGTAAGAGAGTTAATAATTACGTATAAAACCTCAAGCTTCAATTAAACCTCAGTAATGAACTAATGATGTCTCAAGGATGAACTCAATTGACCTTCTTCCTTTAACTTTATCCAAGGTACCTTGTAATTTTTCTCTTAAGTGTTGAACGTGAACCCATGTTGTCATATGGGCATGAACAAGTTCTAGTAACGTAAGTGTGAATAGATGGCCTTAAGGAATTAAATTACCATCTTTATCAAATAAATATATAAAACAAATAATGGTTATAAAGGAGAAGACTTTAAGTGAACTACTCTACAGTGTATAAGAACATAACTCAGTTGGTAAGAGGAATTTGTGCGAATCATGTATTGAATCCTTCTGAAAACTTAAGTCATGAGTTAAAGGGTGTCTTATCAAAATAAATAACCTCCAATCATTTCTTACTGTGGCTTGCCCTAGCTATAAGAGTGTCAGGTGGTTGGGCTTCTATGTTGTTCTGTCAAAAAAAAAGAAAAGTAAATTGCCCTTGAAAGGTGTGAACGTTTCTGTGCTGCTGTTAGGGCCATCCTTGTATCAAGTTGTTCACAGTGTTAGTTGTATCCTTGGTGACGACATGTTGTGTCATGTTATGTATCAAGCATGTGAAGTCAAAAAAAATTATCCTGTCTTTCACTGTGTTGTTCATGTGTGTGATTTCTGGGTCGTTACAGGTCACATTTAAAGGTGATCCCCCCATGGGAATCCCTAACAAACAAATACACATAAACAAATATAGTTTCCATGGTGACCTAGTTGTTGAATTCATGTTAGAATTCCAAAGTGGTTGGTCTTCCAATCTCCCATTGTGTTGTGATATTTTAACTTGCAAAACACAGTTACCTCCTTCGCATAGGCCTTTTAACATCAGAACATCCTAGTTTTGAAATAATAACTTGCAAAGTCATCAATAAATAGGAAATATTTATATATATATATAAAATATATATGTATATTTATATATATAGAGTGGAGGGAAAAGTTAGAATTAGTCCTAGAATCACAAAAATTATTCAAGACAATGTAACTATTTTATTAAAATTTCATCAAGAGATATTAGATAATCAATTTTAATTCAATTTGCACATTTTCTAAGGTTACTAAAAATATCCAAATATCACAATCCAAACAATATTTATTTCTGAGATGTAACCATGTGCAGACAGTTTCTACATCAATTATAAAATG
This sequence comes from Taxus chinensis, assembly GCA_019776745.2. Classification (NCBI taxonomy): domain Eukaryota; kingdom Viridiplantae; phylum Streptophyta; class Pinopsida; order Cupressales; family Taxaceae; genus Taxus; species Taxus chinensis. The sequence goes on from CM034157.1 coordinate 68,268,279, forward strand.
TATTGTAATTTTCATCATGCATTTTATATGAATTAGAGTAAGCAAAATTATCTGTAACATCTTCATCATACTAAATCAAAACTATAATAATGTCTATTTGATACAGCCAACAGTTTTGATCACAATCAAAAGGTTTCAAAGGGAATGGGTAACTATAGTTGTATAGCCTTAGTGATTCAAAATTTGATTTTTGATTGTAGTTTAACACTATCACTTGTTACTGTTTTTCCATGAAATCCAGATGAAACACTTATCGCAAGCACATGAGAATGTTGGATAGAAAATTAGGGCATTTGATTTGGGAAGAGGCTACCCTTCACTCAATATGCACCTAGTCAATTCTATTGAACGCATCATGGTCGTCCATTGTAAAATGGATGGTCATGATGCGTTGATCGACATTGATCGAGTGCATACTGAGTGAAGATTAGCTGCTGGCTTAGATTCAGGTGCAAAACAACGATATTAACGACCTTTTTTTGTACATTTTTACCACCATTTATACACTCAACAATATCTCCATTTACGTGTCAATTTTACCGTACGAGTCTTTTCCTATTACTACGCTAATTAGTTACTACTTGTGTTAACGTTTACGTGTGATTTTAAGTTAGTTTTTCATGCCGCTGAAATTCGGTTACTTTAAATATGACGGGGAGCATGTGGTAGCTGTGGATGTGAAAATAGAATGAATGATGTCATCATTTTTTTGTACGGGAGTAAGGAGAATAATTAGGACAAAACAATAAATAATATTTTTTGAGGGAAAATATGCTGAAATAATCTTACTGATATTGATAAAATATTGAATTAAGAATTGACTATTGAGTAACATGAATTCACCACCATCTAATCACAATGGAATATCTCAGGGGTGGATTGTTTTGTTGGGAATTTGGGTAATTGGGAATTTAGGAAACAATCCACTTGTAAAGTTAAATTATTAATTAAATAATTTAATAAATGTGATATACAATTGGAGGGAACTTTTGAAGGTGAATCGATAAGGTAAATTCTGTCTAAATAATTGTATGAATATTATTTGGCATTCAAAATATAATATTCACATCAAAATTATTTATTTGTCCCTCCTTCAAAGGTTAAACCTTAGAATAAGTGTGATATAGGTAGTTTCATTAGACTTGAACCCCTTCAACCATATCATATGACACATTAAAATCCTAATCTATCACATGTGCCTCACAAAGGTTAAAAAGGAAGGTATTGTAGACTTCAAGCATCTGACTTGTACTTTGTATTTTTCAAAATAAAGGACAACAATAAAGAATATTTTGAGGGCGGATATGTTGAAATAAGAATTGAGTAACATGAATCCACCACCATCTAATCATAATAAAATATCTTTGGGGTGAATTTTTTTTTTGGGAATTTGGGTAATTAGGATTCTACAAAACAATCCACTTGTAAAGTTAAACTATTTATTAAATAATTAATAAATGTGGCATATGATTAGAGAGCACTTTTGAAGGTGAATCGATAAGGTAAATTTCAAACTACAATTTTACAAAAATATTGAAGAAAATAAAAAAAATGAAATGAAAAAATGACTCACTCATAATGAATTATGTAGAAAATGAATTCTAGCTTCCTACTTCCAATTTTACAAAAATATTGAAGAAAATGAAAAAATGACTCACTCAAAATGAATTATGTAGAAAATGAATGCTAGCTTCTTACTTCCAAGTTCCTACTTGCAGTGAATTCAATCTTCAAATTTCACATTTCTTGCAATAATTCACATTTCCAATTTTATTTGTATAAAATGAAACAAATAACAATTAAAAAAATAATTATAAATCAAAATCAATAAAAAAAGCTAAACAAATAAAACTAAAAAAATAAAAAAAAACTAATTGAAAATAAAAAACAATAGATGTCTTCATTTCATAATCCTTAAGAAGGTATTCAGATTTTATTATTTTTTCTTTTCTTTATATTTCAAAAAAATTATTTTTATTTTTATTTTATTATTTATGAATCTAAAAAAATTTAATATGTAATATAATATTTTTATTTATTAACTTTCTTAATTATTATAAATTTAATACATATGCATATATTGATGGTTAACATTCAAATTATATTTTTATATGTCAATCATGACTGTCATATTTTAAAAGTTACTTTATTTTGACATAGAAAATGACTAAAAACATCTAAACGCCTTCCAAAATCCAACACTGATTCCAATAATAAAATTTATCTAGCATAAATGTTATACGACTCCAAATTCCTTGGTATACATCTTATAGGTAAAGATCAGTGTATTTAGGAGCTTGTAATTGAACGAATAAAAATCATATGTAGCTCTAGTGTTTCATATATATTTAATGTAATAAAATTTATGAAATGAGTTTATTTTTGTATGCACTAAATTTGGAAAGCAGTTAAAGCTAGAGCATAAGTAAAGTATATATTTATAATTTAATTGTTTTGAGAGCGATTCATAGAAATATTTCACTTAAACATAAGTTTTCAAGAACAATTAAATGATTGTAATAGAATTATATGAATTGTGGTAGAAAGAATTGAAAAATATTGATGAAAAAATGTGTTTACATGGTTAATATTATCTATTTAAGATAATTTAAGCATTCATAACTTTTTTAGATAATGTCTAAATCAATTTGTTTTAAAGTTAAAAGAGAAACAAAATCGGCAGGTGTTTAGGAGGTCAATTGTGTTGAGGAGAGGACATTGTTTCCCATCTTTGTGTCTGGTTTTCAATTATGTGGTTGTGTTGTCTCAATGTTTCTTTGTCATGCAAATTGTGTGTTTTGGGAGTTATAATGTGCTGGTGTACCTGCTAGTCCATCCTAAGCCAAATTGGTGCATTCTAAGTGCATGGGAGTTAAGCACATTCTGTGGTGTAAAGTGAGACAATGAAATGATTGGAACGTGTATAGAAATTAAATGAACTCATATTAAGACTCAAGAAGTAAAGAAAGAGGTCTTGGAGGAAAATTCTATATCTAGCTAAAACTGCCCTTTAGGAACTCAGTTGTTATGACATGCAAATGAGACAAGTCATAAACTTTTACAGCTATTCCTTGTAAAAAAATCATGGGATATAATGGAGGAAGGTGTATTGGTGCTTCATTAAAAATTTCATGTATTTGTGAGGTCATTTGAGAAAGTTATGGGAATGTTTGCAAAACAAGCTGATTAAAAAGCTCATTTTGAGTTACCTAGCTTCTTAGTAGTCATGTAAAAATATAGATCACTAGAAAAATGTATCAACCAATCACATCCGAGAAAATTAGTTTAAAACTATTGCGAAGACTATATGAAGTAAAAATAGTTTATTGTGATTGGTTGAAATAAACAATAAGTAATAAGAAAAGGATTCTTATAGTTACCCTGCCTATCAGCAAACACTAATAAGGGAGATTCAATATTAACCTATGGTTATATTTATGATAACACCAGAACCATCAAATTAGCTAAGAATCCAGTTAATCATAGAAATTTAAAGTATATTTATTTGAAGCCCCATTTTAATTCAGAAGAAATATGTTCAACTAAAGTATGTAAAATTTCGCGAACAACTTGTAGATATCTTCGTCAAGCATGTTGTGAAATATAATTTTTGAATTTTCAAAATCAAATTGTTAGTCTAATTAGTGTAAGGGGGTATACCTTTTTATGAAATTTTATTCGAAATTCGGCACACTAGATTAAAAAATTAAAAAAGTTAAGGATATTAGATCAAATATCCATGTGACTTGCAGTGTTGGATTTTACAAGGTGTTTAAACGTTTTTTAGTCATCTTAGATGTCAAAATACAATCTAGTAAATAAATTTAAATTTTTAATTAGTTTGGTTTAAATAACTTTTAAAATATAATTGTTATAGTTGACAAGTGAAAATTTAATTTAATTGTCAATATGACCTATATATTCAAAATTTAATCATCAAGCATTGTATGTATGTATGTATGTATGTGTGATGCTAAATTTAAAATAATTAAGAAAAATACCAAAGTAAATATTACACTACATATTATGAATTTGTGATATTTATCACAATTAATATCTATTAGAATGGAAATTTTGAATCAAAATAATAAAAATATCTTAATATCTCATACTAAAATAGAAACCTCTATTAATTTTTATCTTTAATTAGTTTAATTTTAGTTGATTTTTGTGATTTTTCTTTATTTGATTTCATACAAATTTAGATTGAACTACAAATATTGGATTTCATATTTTGTAAGAAAGGTGAAAATTGAAGGTTGAATTTGGAGGAATGAAATCTGGAATTTACTCATTTGATTTTGATTATTGTACAATCTATATTTAGGAAAAATAATTGTATTTCTATAAACTATGAAATTAATTAAGGTAACATTATTTTTGTTGTTTTATAATTGTAAAATAAAAGTCCAAATATTTATAAAGATTAAGTTTGTTGAAATCATTTAGATTAAAATAATTAAAGTGTCATACATAGATTTGTAATTATAATACAGTTTAGAAAATATAAAAGATAGAATCTGCAACAAAGAATAACCTGCTTGAAAAATATTATATAATTATTTTTCAGTAATAAGCACCAACAATATTAGTAATAACTTAAAACTTTTATTAATATACTATTTTTTTTTTGGTGTGTATATAAAATTTTGAACCTCAAACGACATATTTTCGTAGATCGTCGACTGTAAGCAATGGATGAAGAAATTCTAATTAATTATAGGATTTTGTCTATTTAGTAAAGCTACGCAAAAAATATAGGTTAGATTAATTTTTGAAAAAAAAAAAAAAAACTATAGTTTCATTCGTAATCGGTTTTTTAATAACCATTATAGTAGTTTTTTTTCCTGAAAAATCGGGTTTACACGCAACATGCAATTTCTTAAAATAGATACTTTGTACTGCCAAATCATTTTAATATTACAATAACATATAAAAAAAACAGTTAGAATGGTCTATATCTGAAAAAGCATGTCCACATACAAGATACAAGATTTTCTTTTGAGGATAAACACGTTGTACCAGAACAATTTCATTGGAACCAGAAAACCAAATGAATAGATATTCGAGGAGAAAACACATAAAATATTCCTCCTGTGTTTCCGTTGTAAGTGATTTGGGTAATTTTAATAATATATTTAATAAGCAATTGGTTCAATATTGAACGTTACAATGTTGAAATGATTAGTAAGATTTGATATATGTTTAATTAGGGTAGTTCTTCCTTCATATCAATGAGTTATAATAACACATTTAAGTGGCCTTGTATTAATGCATCATATATTTATGTGATTATGCTTTGTTATTTTTAGTACGTGCAATTTATAGTCCATCACTTACATGTAAATATAAGAAGTAATACCTCCACTAAAACATCTCGCCACTCGTCTTGCCTGAGCACAGAGACTTTAATTAGACTCCATTAGAGACTTGTGTAACGCCTTGTTATTTTATGAAGTGGGGCTGCTCATTTATATTATAAAGACCCCTTACCGTCATGGAAATGCACAAATAACAATATCTGACTAGTAAAAAACCTGTGGCAACTATGAGAATACCTTGCCAAATGTAGTATTGAATTGCATAACAATGGGTATTGTCAAAATAGTGCCTCACAGTCCAACACAGAAACAAGATAGCTACGCCATGCTCAATCCTGAAAATTGCATGCAGGATAATCAGGTTCGTATCTGCAAAGGTATTCTACTGTTTGGAATTCCCGGATTAAAGTTCTCAGTTCTATAATGTTGTCGTACTGACAGGTTTCTGTGCAGGAGGAGGAGTTGGATAACTCATGGAGGAATTGAGATTGCTCGAGGAAAACCATTGTGTGTCATACTACTGGTCCCACTCCAAATTCTTCTCCTAATCACCATGCTATGTCAATAATCAACACCAACCATCTTGGAGTATCCCACGACATATGCCGCGGTAAATACATATGTACGGGGTGAGTTTTCATGATATGATGCACTTAATACAGTTCGAAATAATTTTGATGATAAGCATAATTCTTCCCATCTCTGTCACAGACATTAACATGATATTATAATAAAAAATATCCCTTCAGATGCAGGAGAGTTAATTAATCATGACTGTCGGTACTCTTATCAAAATTCAAAGATGGTTCTCTATCCCTGAAAAGCACGTCATTTATGGAAATCTCATTGCAGTGAACCAGAAAAAAATGTGTTTCATCAACAGAATTTGCAAGGCCATATATGTACTTAAAGTTAATGGAAAGCATAATGCAACATGTTAATATATTTTTGACATGTCAGTTTTTGTATGAATCATCTAACTAATCTTTGATTATGGAGACATATTCAATTAGCAATCTGTGGTATAGAATAGTGATCTCTGAGGAATGATTTGGGTTTATTGATATCCAGTAAAGCTGTAAGAAGCGCTTGTAGAATAATGATCGTTCTGGAACATTGTATTATAAGAGGTTTGGGCACTGAATGCAAGGTTCTCAAATATAGCAACATGTTAAATGCTACAAAACCCTAACAGGATCGTTGTATTTATCCAAATGTTAACAGGGTAGTGATCTCTGCAACATTACTAATAGATAGATTGAAAACAACGTCACGTTTAAATGTAAGAAGATAATGTAGTAACATCCATGGATCCGTTAGCAAGGACTCAAACTCAATCATGCTATTCCATTTGCTGCTCCAGTAAAGTACCAACTTCGATTTACTCAATCCTTTATGCGCTCAGTTTGTAGACTGGATTTTGAATTCCAATGTCCATAGCACTCGTCAATTTAACTGCTAGTCTAATTATATGGAATGTCATTTGGCATTCAAAATACTTATATACACGTCAAATTTATTTCAATTTATCCAGGAGCTTCAAAGGTTAACTAGTCCCTTAGAATAAGTGTAAGTATAGTTCTTGCAACCCCTCCAACCATATCATAGGACCATTAAATTCCTTATCTGTCCAGTGTGCCTCAACTCCAAGCATGGCTCTGATAGTTTGTATTTTCCAAAATAAATGAAAAAACAATAAAGAATCATTTGGGGGCGGATATGTGTTTGTGGCTTTGCTGAAATAAAAATTGACTAACATGAATCCACCACCATCTAATCACAATAGCCATATCTCAATGGTTTGGAGAATTTGGATAATTAGATTCTAGGAAATAGTTCACTTGTTCCATTAAATTATTAATCGAACCTAATCTTAATAAATGTGGTACTATGCCATTGGAGAGCACTTTTGAAAACTGAAGTTGATAAGGTAAATTTCAAACCCTATTTACAAAATATCACCCCTCGCATAGAAAATGAAATTGTATCAATGCAAGAAAAAATGACTCACAGTTTTAAAAATGCTCAAATTACACAGTAAAATGAATATCAAAACGATCGATTTCTTTTCCAACGTTTTAATCTTCAAAATTTTTTTGAATAAAAGTGGGGAAAAAAATCGAACTCAGAAGGGTTGAAACATTCTAGCTTGGGCTTACTTTCAAGTTCCAACTTGCACTGCAATTCAATGGTTCAAATGCTCACATTTCTTGCAATAATTCAGATTTGTCAATCTTTATTTGTAAAACATCAAACAAATAACAATGAAAAGAATCAATTACAAATTCTCATTTGACTTGTAAAAAAGCTAAACAAAAAAAACAAATAAGGCTAAAAAAATTAAACAAAACTAATTGAAAATCAAAACAATAAATGTTTCTATTTCATAATCATTAATAAGGTATTAAGATTCTATTACTTTTATTTTCTTTATATTTCAAAAAAATATTTTAATTTCTATTTTATTTTTTTAATAAAAATTTAAACTTTCTTACTTTATTTTAAGCAATAATATTTACATATTTATTTTATTTTATTATTTTACTTTGTTTATATTTATAGGTCTCAAATTGTTTACATACATGTACAAATCAAAACATCGAAAATAAAGTTGTACATATATTTATATAAATATAACTAGCAATTGCAGAAAATAACTAGGTAAAATAAAAGGATAAACATTAGAGGGGCAGTTGGGAATCAAATATACAAGGAAATAAGAGATGCATACAAGGAGGAGACCGTATCTCTTAAGAGAATGAGTATGCATATCATGAAAGGGTATTAAAATATAATTGGAGTAAAATTTAGGTGACGATCCTATTATATGTTTTGATGTCATGAAGTGACTGTATTTTGACATATAAAATGACTGTACCATTTGTGTGGAGGTCCAAGAATTTCCAGATAAAAATGGTTTATCTAGCGATAAATGTGGTACGACTCCAGACTCGCTTGGTATACATCTTATTGATTAACTAAAACTCACTGTATTTACGGGAAGCTTATAATTGATACGGTTAATCTAATCTATGTGACTCTACACGTTTCATATATAGTGCAGTGTAAAGAAAAATATAAGTAGTTATCATAATTAGTTTACTTTTAATGAAATTTGGAAAGCAGTTAATGTGCAAGAGCATAAGTGAGGATAAGATTTCAGTTTAATTGCAGGTTTTGGGAGCAGATTCTTCGAAATGTTGACTTAAAGGAATTTAGAAGCAGTAAAGGACTGCACATAGGGTCTTAATAAATTGTGGTATCTAGAAAATTGCAAAAAAATTGATGAGCACCTATGGAAGGTAAATAGGGCGCCTATTTAAGCGCCCTCAAACATGGCAGAATAGTTAGATAATGGTCTCTGAAAAGGCTCGGAAGTTGATTCTTTCTTAGTCGGAAACGAAATCTACAACCTACGTTGTAGTAGGTCATTTGATGTTGTTGGAACTTGCGCCGAATGTACCAAATATAGTCTAGATGATATTGAATGACCCACAATTTGGACACAAAGAAGTATCAACAATAAAAATATAAAAGATGCAAATGAATGGGTTAACACTACCTCATGCTCTTACACACAACAGTGGGCTCTATAAATTGAGCACCACATGACACTTACACAATCATCGGACCAAATGCATTTACACATTGGTGTGTGTGTATATACGTGTTGATGCCACACTTTCCCCAATGTGCTCTTGCTAGTCAATTACACAACCTTTGTGAAATAGGGAGCAAAGGATTAAACCCACAAACATGTAATACCATGTTACATCTGGAATAGAATATGAATCCAACATTCCTATGAAAAATGTGTATGATGCAAGGATCTTTTTTAATTTTTTTGGAACTATGTGGAGTAAGTGATGAATGGATTTCAACATTCAACTTGGGGTTGACCATATTAAGTGTTGGATCTATAATCAAATAAATTATACAAGCAATGAATGCGGAAACTTACAGAAGATAATTTGTCATATTACACCAAATTGCATACAAAGTTCACCCAATGTGGGCTCTCATTCTTATGTTAAGAACGGCCTTTCAAAGGTATTATTCAATGTTTCAATTTTACCCTTGCTATACAATGAATTTGACTATGATGCCGAGAAAGACACCTTAGGACTTAAGGGATGTTCAATGTAAAAATACATTTCCCAAAAACACTCGAGCTACTCTTTCTTGCTCACCAAGAAAACTTACATGCAAAACAATTGTTATTTTCTTCTCTTCAAGAAATTCTTATTTACCCTCATACAATGCATACATGCATATATAGCTATTCTGGCTAACTTAACTATGCTTTTACAATCAATAAATCATCTTTAAAACAAGTGATTTATTTTAATTCTCGTCAAAAAAATAAAGCACCATCGCACAGGTAACCGTCGTTGGTTACTGCCTGACTGTCACCGGTCACTACATGACTATCGTCAGTCACTGCCTGACCTAGACTGACCGACGTCAGTTACATCCTAACCAACCAAGCCAATTACTCCCTGACCGACGCCGATCATTGTCAAAACCAGTAACATGTAAAAGCAAGTTTCTTGTGAAGCAATTAAGCTCCATACTCAACAATCTCCCACTTGGAGATCAATTGATGCACTGTACTGTGTGTTGGTACCCGGATTTACTCTTCTTCACAAACCGAGCGGCATCATGGATTTAACAGAACACTTAAAAGCAGATAAATGATTATGTATGTCATTTTATAGCTGGGGAAGCAATTTATTTGACTTTTAGCACTCGGGCCTTGAAGAAGTGAGTAGCACCTTGAAAGGATTTGATATTATCCTAACTATTTTAGGTTGTGCCTTTCAACCAAGGTAAGAGAACCTATTTTGTAACCTCTTATTATTTGAAAGGAGACGCAGGTACCTTTCTTTTGCATAAATTTTATAAAGAAAGCCTTGGGGAAAATATGATCAACACACCAAATCTGACTCTCACAAGTTGACACTTCCAAATTGTGGAGATATTTTCACAAGGTAAAGGTTACTAAAGACATTTGAAAACCTGATCTGTTCTACATACTTTAGTAAAAGGATTTTGTTGTTTTGTGGATATACAGAGCAAAAACAGGGGTAGTTCAGGGTAGGATTGGTTGTTTTAAATAAATTTTTGGTGGGAGGGGAGACAAGATGAACTTGACTCACCAGATCCTTGAGAAACTTATGCAAAATGGAAAGATTCAATCAACAAAATGCCACAAAAAGTTAAATTGTTTCCTCAACTAGAATATGTGCTTCAATGGAGGCCCAAATCATGCACTCTTTCACACAACCTGTGGGATTCTAGTCATGAAGGCTCGAGTTAGAGGACCCAATAAAGCATTAAAATTTAAACCAAGTCACACCTGAGGTACACCCAGAGGCTTACAAACAATCTCTATCAACAAAATGAAAGAAAAGTAATTTTAAATCATTTATCCCATTCCTAGATGAAGGCTCTTCTGAAAAATGAAATTGCAGATGCCACTAAACTATCACAAGGATTGAGACCTGTGTGATTCAACTATTTTTGGTACAAGATTGCAATAGAAACAAGAAAAACTACCCGTATGCATTTAGAAATGAAATAAATACACTTTACTCAAGATTGAAACAAAATAACTCAAAGTTTGATCAAATTTATCAGCAAGGGAAAGTTTCTACAACAATCTCAAATATTGTCAATGGTTGTACACTTGCAACCACCTTGACACGATCAAATTTGACACAAAGAGAGATATACAGGCTTCTCTAGATGGCTTCTCAAAATGGATGGGCTCTGTCAAGCTTTTTCTGCTGGAGAAAATCAGTCTTGATCTTTCCAAAAACTCCCAACCATTTTCATGATGAATTCGTGCCATTTATAACATTTCTAGCAAAGCCCCTTCCTCCAAAAAGACAAAAACTTTAAATGCACCAGTGCTCACCATGATTATTTCGTGATTCACAGAATCAGATCTGTAAAAGTCTTCAGGTGATCGATGAGGGAAAATCTCTTTGATTTATTCTCGCATTCAACTCCTTTCTCTGGAAAAACATGCCTCCATTCATTTTCCAACCACTTCCACCCATATCAATCAAATCTGGTCCCTTGCGTGCTCAGGAGAAGAAAAATGGAAAAACCAGATCGAGATTGAGAGTCAAACCATTTTAATCACAAAATACGATCTCTAGATCTCTCCCACCAAACTCTAGATATCAAAATTAACTCGCTCCTCTATTTGGCATGTAGAAAATAGCAAGAAATCATGAAGACTCGCACTCCCAGGAGTTTTACAGAAAAAATGGGGGGAAAATTAGATTTAGACACTCAGCAGTCATTGATCTTTGATTTTGAATGTGGTATGTCCACGTGGAAGATGCAAAAATAGGCTCGGGGGATTCCTTTGACCTTTTATGACCCTTTTAGAAAAATGGAAAAATTTCACCTTTTTCCCCGCACCTCCGCTTCTGAAAATGGGCCTGACACGTGTCCTAAGGTGGGCCCCAAAAGAAACATGCAGAAATTCTTACCATTTGACTCTCTTTTGGAAAAAGGAAAATTTTCCAAGTTTTCCCCACAGCTCTGCCCTTGAGAAATACTTTTGACACGTGTCCCAATGTGGGTCCTAGTGGAACTATGCTTCCCCTTTTACTTTTAACTCTTTTTTCTCAAAAGGAAAATTTTCCAATTTTCCTCCACAGGTCTACACCTCTGCCATTGACCAAGACAAAACATTGACTATTTCCCATTAGGCTCGCGGGCCATTTTTGCTATTTTAACCTTTATGAAGCAAAGAGGTGAAAAGTTTTAATTTCCTCCCATGGTTTGCCTCCCCACCCCCTATGACTTTTCAAATTGCCATGTGTCACCATAACGCACCTTGAGGTGGTCCCAAAAAATTGATACCTTGAATAAGCAGGCTCACCACGTGTCCTGCTCCAGAAAGATTTGTTTGAAGGCTTAAAGCTCAGTGGAAGGCGCCACTTGTCAAGCTCCAAGGCAGTCTCCTTTTGGATGCTGAAAAGTCTAAGTAAAATTCCAAGTGAGCAGAGGCCTCCACTTGTGAGAGGAATGAAACTCAAGGGATGTCCCCAAACATGGCGGTTCCTCCACGTTCTCCATCAAAATGGTGCCCAAGTTGAAGACCCTGAATGAGCATGCAAGCTCACCACGTGTCCCTGTTCCACCAAACTATTTCTATCTGCATAAAAATTTGTCTAAGTATGGAAAGCAACATAAGCCTCCACGTGTCTTCCTGGCACTACTCCAAGGCAAAGCCCAAAAGAAGATCTTCAAATGACGTCATTCCTCCACGTGTCTTGGACTTCCCAAAAACCTTTTGAAATTTGTCTAAGTATGGGAAACCCATCAGAATCCTCCACATGTCTCTTTCCTACCATCCCTTCATGTGTCCTCCCAGTGCTACTTCAAAGCTAAAAAAATTTGATTCTTAAACGAGTGTTGTTCCTCCACGTGGACACATTTTAAAGTTGAGGATTTTTATAGAATTTTTGAAGTGTCCAGCCAAGCCACATCCAACCAAAGGATGCCATGTTTCCCCATTGATGTAAAGATGTAAATTTGACTGGGGGAAACACCCTTCAAACCATAAAATATAGAGAACACGACCATTTGAGCCTAAAATGAGGTTTTCTTCAAGGACAAAGATTTTAGAAATGTTGCAATACTCAAATACATTCCTTAGGGACACATCAATTCATTTCTCTTTGAGTATTTAGGGAAAAAATGGTAGGGACAGTAGATCTTGACTGTGGAAAATGGAGGAAATGGGAAAACATGAGTTTTGAAGGAACAGAGCATGGGAGACTCAAAATATAGAGATTTTCCAAAGGAACAAAGGAACCATGAGACAAATACAGACCCACACATGATATTCAACCCAGGAGCAGACTTAAAATGGAAACAAAGACTGGCCAAACACCATATGGGGAAGGATAAAATGACAGAGGCTATGAATCAATAAATCTTCAAGGCACAAATGGGGTGAGACAATTCTGAGCACCAACAGGAACCAAACACAAAGGAAAATGTTGCTGGAGGAGGAGGTTTGGCCATTCACTAGGATAACAAAGGGTAGCTAGGCATAAGGTGCCTATGTGGGTCCCATTATTTTTTTGTTTATGCACTACTCTTAAGTCAACTTAATGTTGAAGTAAATTGCTATTCTAATAAGAGGCATCATCAATGTGTCCACCCATATGGGTTTAAAATCCATCATTATAGAAGGTGAGTCCTTGTGTGTTAATTCCAATTCTACCTAAAGGATCAATCTAAGTGTGGGTGGAAACTCATCAAAATGAGTTCAAGGTGAGAGCTCGTTGAATTTTATGCTAATCGACCTTCCAATAAAGTGGTCAATCTAACTCACTTATCCATAGATGGACTAATAGAGACCTATGGATGCAACAATTACTAATGAGGGAAATGACATTCCAAAACTAATGATGTGGCTAGGGACACGTATTGCTTCAGAAAATATTAAAAATTTGATTAAAGATGACACATACCTTAGGAGGCAGGTTAATGATGGTGAACAAGACTCTCATGCTTGGAATTTTGAAAAGGCCTTCTTAATTTTGAAAATGGTTGGAAGATGTCATGTCTGATTCGTGTTGTTTGTGAGGATCAATGTTTTTTGTAATTGGCGAATGCATCATGGCTCTTTGTCTTCAAACAATGAAAAATTGAGCTTACATATGGGTGGTAACAGGGTTTGTTCTCAAGCCTGATCTTCCTTTGGCTTCACCCCTTGAAAAATGACTCTGGTCTTATGGAAAGTGATCATTCTCAAATTCCATAGGTGGTTTGAATGATCACTTGATGTTGTATATCTGGCATCTCCAGCTAGGTAATGACCATGTACATAATTCTAATTGATTTTGGAAATTCTTCTATTGATGGGGGATATTATTTTAAGATCGGGGTTCACATGTAAGGTCTCTTGTTAGGATGCCATTACTAAAGATTAACGAGTCTATAATAATGGATAGGGCTCAACATAATATAAGGATAAAAACCATAATTAGCAAACGATGAAAAATTCCACTTTTTTGAGGCGGGTTAGCATATTGTTGCCTTGCTATCAACTTTATTTTTAATTATCGATGACCGTGACTTTCCTCCCTATTGTTTTGGGTTGATGATTGCTTAATGCGGATCGAAATACCTTGAATTTTGCGTAAGGAAAATGGTTTCCTATTGTTATGCCATCATCTGGTCTATTTTAAACTTGTGTGGTTGTAGAACCATCAACCATGAGTTCCTTCCACTTGGTTGTTTGGGCTATGCAACATGCTTGATGTTCCACCATCGAGGACTTCAAATTAATAAGAGAAATTGACTGTCCCTCTCGATCAACCTGTATGATTCTTTATGACAATTATTTTTCCCAAAGTTTGTTGTATCCATTATCCCTGACTTCAGCCTCCAGCACGTATTAATAGATCCTGAGTACGTGATCCTGAAACCTTGGAGTGGGTTGCGCTTACCCTACCTGATTTCTCTTTATGAAGCCATTCATTAGGAAAGTTTGGAAAGACACTTCTAATGGGAGACTGTTGACATTTTGTGCATTCTTTTTTTGGGGGGTTCAAAGTGTGGGTGAGAGCTCTTGAAATAGTGGTTAAAGTGACTTCATGGATTGGAAGGGTAGTTTGACTACATGCATTGAGTTAACTGTCTGATTACTATTCTCTTTTCCTAAGAATAATCTCATACTTCAGAACTGGAGGAGTGGTTCAACACTAATTAGAGAATTGGGGGTATTCAAGCTATTCCTTTTTTCATGTAGGAACAAAGGGTCTCTATACTCTAGTGATCAGAATGGCCAAGAAGCACAAGAAACCTTTCAATATGCAAGCTCATGCTTAGTTTCTTCTGGATCAGTGATGAATCTAAGTTTTCTGCCTAGGGTTCTGATATGGAACCTGTAAGTGAACATGCATTGGTAAAATAAAGTGGAGGCTTAGGAAAGCCTAAAGGATCTTGCGAGTGCCAGACACCAAAAATGTGGTACAAAGTTGGAGACAAATACTCTGCGAGATTGATCTAGTCAAAGTTGCAGGTAGGAAGGATAGTTGGCCGATACCTTTGTCAAAACTTTGTTCTAGGACAAGCCTGAGTGAATAGTAAAGGCATATTAATCAGCCTTTGGATAAATTTTTTCCTTTATCTTGTTGGTTGCTCCTTTTGTTAATACCTTAAGTCAAAAGGTATTTTGTCCCTTAATATTCAGAACTTATGGTTGTGGCTCTTTTTTTGGTGGTCATGATAGTCAAGTCTTTTTGACTTAGCCTCACATGGAATTTTTTTTTGTTTCACTTTTAGCCAACTGAATTCGTTTTCTTTTGAGAGTTTCATTTAGCCCCTTATGTTGCAAATTTTTTTATCTTATCCAAATAAAAATCTGAACGTAATTTTTTTTTGTAGGTTGAAAATACCTTTTACTACTTTCTATAGTCTGAGATAAGTCCTCTTTGAATTTATTGTTGATATCTGTAGTTCTGTGTCATAACCATTAAACCCATGTTTAGTGTAGTTACTGTAGTCTCAGCAGTCCTTTACAACCAATTGTTCTTTTTTACCAGATGAAGCTCTAGGTTTTCATTCAGTGAGTTCCCTGCCTACGTGAATTTTCTAAAATTGAGTTCAATGTTGGTGTATTGCATAACTAATGACAAAGATGTCAACTAGAGGATCTGCTGCTAGTAGAATACTGGAGAATCCCATTATTCATTGCCTTATTAGGATATGTTGAGTTCTAGAAGGAAATATTTTGTGCTACACTACATTTGACTCCTATTCTTAATATTCATGATTATCATGAAATCAAAAAAAAAGTTTAGAAACTAGAATTCCAAGCATTTTGACACACTTTTGGATCCCCCATTTCTATGCACTTATCTCTCCTAGTCGGAAATGAAATAATTGACACTTCTATGTTAATGTAGAAAAAATGACATTATTAGGAGTTTAAAATATGTTTAAAGCATGCGTTTTTAATCTAATACAAAAAAAAAAAGGGGAGATAAGTCATGCGACTCCTTATATAATAATTAATAATATAGTCATCACATTGTTTATATATACCCTGTCTATCTCTATTCCCTCGATTTCTCAAAACTATTATTCTATCCCATTTCTCAAAAATAGACAAATAATAGATGGTGGTATCATTTGTAGTGCCCCGCCTTGGGACACCGAAAACCACACTAACATTCAACTAGAAAATTTTGGAATTTTTTATTGAAGAGAACTAACAATAATAATAATGTTTCGCTTAACCGTTTCCTATTAAATAATTACTTTATATCAACTTAATTTACCCGAAATTAAATTAACACTAATCCAACAACTTAATTATTTTTATCTAAGTTGATTTACCCAATTACTTAATCACTACTCCCAAATAATTTTATTTATTTAATTTCTATTAAGATACTAGGTTCATCTTAAGATTTGAGTCTACACCACCCTTTAATAATAGATGTCCCTTTGAATCCCATTATTTTAAAAATGCCCATGACTTAAAGTCTATTGTAGGATTGAACATGGGCCCTAGGATCAATCTAATCCTAACCCTTGATTTTAATCTCCCTAAAATTGCCCTAAACATCCTTATGTTCATTTCTTTTCCATTCCTTTCTTTTCTCATTTTGTTTTGTTTTGTTATTTAGGATGTTTGCAGAGTTATGGAGCTGGAGGAGCTCATGGAGTTTGATTAAATCCTTATTGTCTCCTTATTGGAAGGATTGCATTTTATTAGTTTCTTCCATACATTTCTGAGTTGGTGCCTGATCCAATTATTACCCTCCTCATCCTTTTTTCACAAGTCATATTCAAATATAGTTATTTTTTTTTTAAAAACACAATCTGCCAGGGGCATTTAGAGCACCCAACTGAAAAACACAAACTGGGGATTTGCAATGTGCAAATTTTTTAAAAAAACTAGAAAATAGTTGAAATATATGTTGAGAATGATGCACAGGGGGGGGGGTAATAAGGAGGGTGGTTTTATTGTAATTCAGGGCAGGGAGGTAAGAGGGCGGCTTTGGAGTGGTACATAACTCGGGGTCAGTGGTGAAGTAGGGTAAGGGGGTGCGATGGTGAAGGGAGGGAATGGCGTGGGAAGGGGGGGTTCCACCTAGAGGGGGACAGTGGTGGGGCAGCTCATGTGGGAAGAGTGCGGCAGTGGGGAGAAGAGGTGTGGACAGCGAAACCAGTGGGGGAGGGGCAGTGGCAGTGGGGGGTGCGTGGGGTAGTGGCAGGGGTTGATGTCCCCACCACATTTGGGGATTTGTTTCAAGTTGCTTAAATGGCAGGTTGGGGAGGGCTCGACCCCTCCCCTTTTCATTTTTTTTTTTAACAAAAATAAACATTACTTCCTTTCTTTTTTTTTTGATTAAAATATGTTTTATATTTTATATCAAACATAATGTAATTTAATATATTCTTTATATATGTAAATAATAGAGATAACTTCATTGTAATAGCATATAATATATTGTAATAATATAACTACATTTATTTATATATATATATATATATATATATATATATATAAATATATAATATATTATATATTATATAATATTAACACACAAAACAGATATCACACATGTGTAAACAATAAATACAAATCATATGTAAAGGATGTTGGTTCAAGTTGTATAATAACCGATTTTATTATATTATTGATATCAACTATAACTATCATTATGATCTAACTATTTATGTATTTAGAAAGGATAAATATTAAAATGTATTTCCAAGTTAAAGAATAAGTTTGAAACATGAAGTATACAAATATATAGTTGGATTTATTTGACTATAATGAAGGTGTATTTCAAAATCTGATCTAATTATTTTTTATTTAGAATCTTCAAAAATTTATTAAAACTTTCACTTATGTAAAAACAAATTGTAAACTAATTTTCAAATGATAAAAGAGACTTGGAATTAAGTTTACAACTTAGTGAAGGATATATGCTTCACACATGATTAACTAATATTTACATTTCATTTAAGTTAACAAGGAAAGAGAGTAAAAATTGTTTCATGCTATTCACTAAATTAAAAAAGATTACAAGAAGAGATATACTTCAAAACTGGTATTTTATTTCCAACTCAATAATGTTAAAAGATTTGATAAGAAGGAGATCAATAACAAGATAGATTCAATAAATCAACTTTCATTTCAAAGATAAGGGTTACAAAAATTCTTATTTAAATGAATCATTTTGTTACAATATTTCATTTACAAGAGACTTAAACTCAATATGCCAATATTTTTCCAAAATACATAACTAATCACAATAATTCCCATTACAAAGCTTCTTTACAAGGATTCCAGAGATATTGCTCAAGTTTACAAGTTTAATACCAGTATTTACAAATACAAAAAGGAGGATTTACAATAAAAGAAAGTTTCCACATAGCCATATCCAAGATACAAGAGAATGATGTCCACAAAAAGAATGAAGATGACAAGGAGAACCAAGTTGATAAAACTCCAAATTTCCACCAATGATCTCCAACTTCAAAAGCTTCCAAGAATCCAACACAAGGAAAAAAGGCTTGTTTAACCACCCAACCTTTAGGCATCATTACATGCCTTTCCAAGGTTGGAAGACATGCTAGCCTCCCCCAAGCCCATGGGAAAGAGGACTACTATCCACAACTTTGCACAAGAGTAAGGGAGAACAACCAACATTACATTCACATAAGGCACGACAAATATTAAAATAAGCCACCAACTTTACAAAGATGAAAAAAGAGGAGAAACCATGTTCTACCTCTAAAATGGCGAAGAGAAGAAAGGAGTCTCAAATCCAAAAGTGTAACCAACATTAGTTGCACAAAACCAAGATCTCCACACCCTCCTTATTCCTCCAAAGTCATTCAAACCCTCCTTATTTCTCCACCCTTTCACCAAATCCTTCTTGGAAGGATTTTCAAACCCCAAAGGGGTTTCCTCACCAAGAATGGGGAAGGAGGTTCAAGCCATATGAACCACCTTCCCCACCTCAAACCATTTGAGGGGAGTAACTAAAATCCTACAAGGCTTGCCCATCAAGCCATGAGGATTGAGAGGGAAAAATCCCTCTCTCTTCCCCCACAAACTCCAAAACTCCATCATGCCATATGATGGATGGAGAAAAATAAAGTAAAACAACAATTAAAATCAACATGCAACAACACACATTTTAAGTAAACAAGAATAATATCTAACATGATATAAAACACACAAATAAGCTCAAGGAGCCTACCTCTAAAATCTCTCCAACTTCAATCTTTTCCACTTCTTGACCCAAGAAAACTCTAGCTCCAAAATCCACAAGCCTCCAAGAAAAAGCTCCAAAAAAAAAGTTCTCTTCTTTCCCCATGAGGGAGAATTTGAAGAGGAGCAAGTAAAAATCCTCACAAATGAGGGGGTGACATGTGTCACCCCTCTCTTCCCTCAAGGTCAAATATTCCAAAGATAAAAGAGAGAAAGGATAAATTAGCTTTCAACCCCCTTCTCCCAAATTACCCAAAATGATAACCAAAACAAACTTGTGCAACTTTTAACAAAGCACACTTACCCATCCCCTTATATGGATGTGACCAAAGGAAGGAAAAATGGGAGGAAAAAATCCCTCTAAGCCTTGGAAATAAGCCCCCTACCTATTAGGTAGGGTCCAAGGGCCCATTTTCATGCTAAGTGAACTCCCAAACTAAAAAGGGGTCCCTAAAAATGCCTAAAATAGCCCAATTTCGGGTTTGGCACACTTGGGCACAAGGGTAGAGGGTGTGGGGCCCACCCAAGGGTTCACATGTGACCCTAATCCCTTTTGATTAATTACATTCATTATACAAACTCAAAACTTAATGTAAGTGGGGCCATTAATTCCCCAAAACAAGTTTACAACACAACTAAACACCCTAAGCAAGATTAATAATACAAGACATATTACATTACAAATGAGGGTCACTCATGGTGCCCAAAACAATAAACTCTAATACTAAGGCCTCATACAATAAACACGGCTAGGACTTAGCCCCGTGGGCTGCTTGTGCAAAATTGTGTAGCTGGCCTGAATCCCACGTTCTCCTATGACCTGTCACCTACACACTCATTGCACACATTAACCGCACATGTCTGATAAAATGTGAATCAACTACTCAATAATATATCAATGAATTCTAAACTAGCATATCATCTTTCTGGAATCGAAAATGTGACAACATGCACAATTATACACAATTCACCATAAGTTAGACATAATGATAAAGTGACATATATCCATAGAATCCAAACATGCAACTACACTAAACATTTAACATATCTCAATTTGGTCTAAACAACATCGTCATAACTAATGTCCACAACATTGAATGAAAACTAACAACATGCTAATAGAGTCAAATTGGCGCTACGCACCCAAATATGCATCCATGTCCAAGAAGGTCAAAAATCATAACATATTGTCCAACATATATCAAATCCCTGTCCAAACATGTCTATGAAGAAGGAAATCAACAGATAACTGAAGCTATAAAAATGTGGGCACTACATCCCCCTCTACTAAAATTAGACTTCCTCCTGGAAGTCACTGGAAGAGATAGGGATATCTAGCCCTCAAAGGTGTAGCATCCTCCCAGGTAGCTGTTGTCTCATCATATCTGTCCCACTGCACTCTAACCTGGTCCAAGTCTCAACCCCGAAGGGCCAACCTCTGGTGCTCCAGTATGCGTATGGGCTCCAGTCTCCACTATCCTCCATCCTCTACCTGTAATGCCGACCAATCCAAAACATGAGAAACATCTGGTACATATCTACGTAGTACAGAAACATGAAATACATCGTGGGCCCGTGCAAGGCATGGTGGCAAAGCTAGGCGGTAGGCAACTGGACCGATGACCTCTAAAATATCAAAAGGCCCCACAAAATGAGGCGATAGCTTAGAACCCTTTCCATAGTGGATTGGGCTCTTATGCGGATGAACTCTCAAGAAGACTTTGTCACCCACTGAGAAGTGACGATCAATCCTCTTGGTGTCTGCATATGCCTTCTGGCGTGCTCTAGCCTACTCAAGATGTTGTCTAATCAGAACAACCTGCTGCTCTAAATCCTGTAGATAAGATGGTCCCAAAATAATCTGTCATCTAGTCTGTCCCAACTCAAAGGTGTCCTACAAGGTCCTCCATACAAAACCTGGTAGGGAGCCATACCAATGGAACTATGATAGCTGTTGTAAGCAAACTCAACTAAATGAAGGTAATCCTCCCACTTCTTCTACTGGTCCATCACATACATCCTCAACATGTCCTCCAGTACCTGATTAACCCTCTCTATCTGTCCATCTGTCTCTAGATGATAGGATGAGCTGAAATTAATCTGAGTACCAAGAGCGGCCTGAAAGGAAGTCCAAAAAACTGAAGTGTAGATGGTATCCCTATCATTGATGATGGTCTTCAGAATCCCATGCAACCTAACAATGTCCTCCATAAATACTTTGGCGATGGCATGTGCATTATAGGTGACCTTGGTTGGTGAGAAATGTGCAAACCTTTGTCAACTTATCCACGGTGACCATAATGGCATCATGATGATAAGAAGACATAGGGAGTCCGACTATGAAATCCATGGAGATCACATCCCATTTCCACTCGGGAATATCATGAGGATGTAAGAGTCCTGCGGGGTGAGAATGCTCTGCCTTGACCCTCTAACACTTAAGGAAACATGCAAAAAAATCTGCTATGTCCCGTCAAAGACCTGGCCAATAATATAACTCCCTCATATCGGCGTGCATTTTCTTTACTCCTGGATGTGCTACATATGGAGCTCGATGAGCCTTTGTAAGGATGAAGCTACGCAGATCACCTAACTTAGGCTCATAGATGCACCTATGGAACCGAAGTAAACTATCTATCTCTAATATGCACCCTGAATATCTGCCCTCTAATGAACCCTGTGACTCCAACATCTGTCTAGCACCCTCATAAAACCTATCCTTTGGAAGATGCTCAAGAATCCTGCCTCTCAAATTTGATTGTAGTGTCAATGAAGCAAGCACATGTCGTCGTCTACTAAGTGCATCTGCAACAACATTTTCCTTTCCTTTGATATATTGTACCTCCATGTCATACTCACATAGGAACTCCATCCAACACCGTTGATGAGTGTTGAGGTTTAGCTATAAGAAGATATGCTGCAAGCTGCGATGATCTATCCTCAAAATGAAAGGTCTGCCTAGAAGGAATTGTTTCCAATGTAAAAGTGCATGAACAACTACTACAAGCTCCAAGTCATGAGTATGATAGTTAAGCTCATAGTATTTGAGCTTACGAGACTCAAATGCAATAACTTGACACTCATACATAATAACTACTCCCAAACCCTCTAGTGATGCGTTAGTGCACACAACAAAATCATCTGTCGGGTCTGGAACTACTAAGATGGGCACCGTGGTTAACCTTTCCTTAAGCAAGTAAAAGGCTTGCTCACACTTTTCTGACCAATCAAACTTCTTCCCTTTTCTCTGAAGAGAAGTAATAGGGTGAGAAATCCTAGAAAATTCTTGTACAAACCTACGGTAATAACCTGTTAATCCCATAAAACTCCTCACCTCAGTGACTTATGTGGGTACTGGCCAATCCATGATAGCCTGTATCTTAGAGGGATCTATAGAGATACCCTCTCTTGATATGATATGACCCAAGTACTGAATATCTGTCTGAAAGAAGCTACATTTTTTCAAGTTCCCATACAATTTTTGCTCTCTCAAAACCTATAGTACCTATCTCAAATGCTCCTCATGTTCCTCCTCAGAATGAGAATATATCGAATATATCATCAAGAAAAACTAAGACAAAGTGATCCAGAAAGGTCCTAAATACTCCATTCATGAGGCTCATAAAGATAGCTGGGGCATTAGTCAATCCAAATGGAACAACGGTGAACTCATAATGCCCATAACATGTGCGGAAGGTTGTCTTATGAATTTCTGCATCTGAAATGTGAGACTGGTGATACCCCGACTTGAGATCAATTTTAGAGAACACTCGCGCTCCCCGCATCTGATCAAACAAGTCATCAATCCTAGGGAGAAAATAATGGTTCTTTATTGTGACTTTGTTAAGTTATCTGAAGTCTACATAAAGTCTGAGAGAATCGTCCTTCTTTTTCACAAATATGACTGGTGCTCCCCAAGGAGATACACTAGGACGAATGAGACCCTTCTCCAACAACTCCTCTAACTGTATCTTGAGCTCATGAAGCTCTAGAGTTGTCATCCAATAGTGTGCCCTAGAAACAGGTGTAGAACCAGGTACTCAATCAATGGTGAAATCCACCTCTCTGCGGGGTGGTATCTCGGGAAGCTCACTTGGGAACACATCCACATACTCCCTCAAAAATGCATGATCATCTAAAGGTGAATGCTCTGGAGTGCTCTCTGATCGATCACTTATTTTGATAGCAAACAACTGACATCCCTTATGCATGCTCCGCTTGAGTTGCTTAGCCAAGATCATACGCAAGGAAATAGGTCTCTGCATACCTGAAATCACAATTGCACTCCCAAGATCATCTTGACACTCAATGATCTTATTTCTATAATCCATTTTGGCTCGATGATGCTTGAGCTAATCCATGCCCAAAACTACTTGATAGAATCCTAAAGGAATAACTTGGAGGTTAAGTGTAGTGGAGAAGACTCCCAAATCAAGTACGCAACTCTCCACGTACGAGTCCACGGCGAGTTTAGCCCCAAAGGCCAACTCAACCTGCCAACTATGTGGTTGCCTTTCCAACACTAGCCCACACTAGTCCACCATAGAAGGAGATACAAAAGAATCTGAAGCACCTGAATAAAAAAGTACTGAGATAAAAATACCCCTGAAATTTCCTGTCATCTCAATGAGCGTAGCTTGATGCTCGGCCTGACAGTTGTCAATTGTTGCATATACACGATGAGTGCATCCCACATCTTCCACCATCTACTTAGATCTAGTGGCTCTCTATGTATCCATGGTATTGGGTTTGTGTAGGTAAATATGCACATAGTGATCAGGAAACCCACAAATAAAACATCGTCCTATACCCCTCTGAGATGGGGTCCCTCCTCTACTCAGGTGCACTGATCCTGCTGGTCCAACCCTAGTAGACTACTGCGTACGAGCTTGCTTTACCTGCTGAGTACCATGTCTCCAATCCCTAGCTCCACCAAAACCTCCTCTAGTGCCACCTCTCTGAAAGCTCTAAGTCTGTCTAGCCCACTTTTGCTGGTAGCCTTGATGTTGTGTCTGTTGTTGTGGATGTGGTGGAGCCCTCACGGTTGATGGTAGAGGCTAGAATCCTCCTCTAGGGGGTGGTGCTATACCATGTGACCTCTGACTTTGAAAGGCTTGTATCCTATCTTGAAACTTGCTCTTGTTTCTATCTCAATGCTCCTGTTCCTTGGTCCTGTTCTCCTCATCTAAGTAGGCCTTCTCAACGGCCTTTTCAAGCGTGGGAGGAGATAACATCCTAACTACTCCTGCTATATCTGCATTAAGGCCCCTAATAAACCTGTTAACCTGTAACTTCTCATCTTGCATATAATCCACATACTGTAGTAGATCTAGGAACCTGATCTTATACTATGCTACTGTGTCAGATCCCTACAGTAAGTCATGAAATCGGAAATGAGGCACCACAAAGTAGTTGCAATCCAACGGAATCATGATAGCTCCAACGATTGCAAGAAAGAATTGATCAGTAATGGAAGAACTTGCTCAACAGAAACAAAGCTTGCATAGAGGAAAGACAGCGGAGTGTCTTGGCATGCTCATAAATGAATAGTAAAGGGGTACATATAGGGTGCTGAGTAACCCTAGTGCATGACACACATGAAACCCTAAACCTAACCCATGTGAGATGACCCTCCAATATGAGAGGAGGACACATAGGATAACTCACACTAACACCCCCCCTTCATCAAAGCTGGGGTAGTGGCTGTGATGAGTCAGACGGAAGAGGAAGACACTCCTAAACAACTAAGAAAGATGTGTCAATGGGGCCTGGAAACTAAAGGCCTGATAAGGTGCCCATATACAAACACAATCTTCCTAGAAGAAGAAGAAGAAAAATGGGTCCCAGCATAAAGCCTGATGAGGTACCCATGTACAAAAGAAGTCCCAAGCAGCGAAGGAAAACCCAGTGGGAAAAACATCCACCACAAGAGAACAAAAAAATACTCTCTAATCTAAGAAAGATGCCAAAGATGGGTCCTGGCCATAGACTAGCCTGTAAAGGTACCCATGTACAAAGGGGAAATCTCTCAGAAAGATGAAAAAGAGAGAAGATGAGGGAGATGAGATGGATGCAGAAGATGCCATGGATGGATCTGAACTCTGTAACTCTAAGAAGTCTCCCAAAAGAATGTCGATGATGAGATCCTCTGCCTCTGGACTGAAGAAGAGCCATCTACACCGTACTGTGTGTCTGCCCTTAGGAAGGACAGAAAAGATGTGCTGGAAATCTGCCCACTCCACGAAGGAAACTGAAGGCAGTAGCATGAAGAACTCTGAGTCTGGTCCATGAAAGTGTGACATAGGTCTAGCAAGTGAGTGCAAAGGAGCCGAGGGTAATGTCACGAGTGCAGAACTGTCAGAGTATGAAGGGTGAACACCTGTAGAAAGGATTTCCAACTGATGTGAAGGCAATAAAACATCCCCCATGACAGAAAATGGATCCACAAACAAGGGTGGATTAATGAAAGTCTCTGGTAAAGTGGAAGTGGCAAGAGTCCCAGAAGGGGCACTCCCAACAACGGAGATGATGAACTCCTCTGAAATACCTGTAGATGGATGAAGAACCTATAGTACATCACAAGTGTACTGTATAGGAGACTGCTCAATATCTGATGAGATGTGGGATGTGTCAATACTCTCTGGAATAGTGAGAGAAGGAGGAGAAGAGTCCTCTGTAGTACTCTTGACATCAGAACTGGGTGCACAATCCTTGTCATCAGAAGTAGAACCAAGTGAGTCTGTATCAGTGGAACTGTCATCACACGAAGAAATAGAGGAGACAACTGAATCAGAAGCAGAGGTGAAGAAAGAGTGGGGTCCAACGAAATCTGAGCGAGTATGTCTCATATCCGAAGTATCTCCAACTAAATCTCTAGCACTTTGCAAAGTTTTCCTAGCCCAAAGAGGACCAGGAGAATCAAGCTCAGAGTCAGAAGATTCTTCACTCGAGTGAGAAGGGACATAGTCCTCATCATCACTACTGTCAGAATCAGAAGACTCAAAAGTCTGAGAGTCATGAAGAGGAGCACGCTCAACAACATCATCATCTGAGGAGTCAGAGTCCGAATCAGAGAGCTGAAGAACCTCAGTAGGTAGAGAAGTAGAAGTCGAATCAGAAGTAAAGTGGGAAAAGGTGTACAACTGTGAATGGTGATCTGCCTTTCCCTCAGCCACTGTAGTGTCATTGTTAAGCTCACGAATAATCACCGAGTTAGGACCAAATTCCACTCACATTCCTTCACCAAGGTGAGTAATTTGGTAAACCGATAGGAGATTGGTAGAGAGATCAGGAACACTCAACACTTGGTTGAATGTTCCCCCATCTATCTCTACCGATCCACTACCAGAAACTGACACTTTCGTGTTATCACCCAACGTGATTTGGGACATATCACAAGGTTCGATGTTGGAGAACTCAACATGTGAAGAAGCCATGTGGTGCGAGGCACCAGAATCTATAATCCACGTCAATGAAGGAGCAACTCGAGCTACGAGGGCCTTTCCTTTCTTCTTATCAGATTTAGAACCTTTTGCAGTGGAAGACTCGGCCTTCGGAGCATTTTGTTTTATGGATTCAGGAACACTTATTTTATTCTTCTCAAGTAAATGAGATAAGTGATCAATCTGTTTCCAAAAATAGTGTTGCTCATCGTGACCAGACTTCTTGCAATAGGAACACAAATACCTGTCTTTCTGTGCTCTAGGCTCAGAAGTCGAAGTGTTCGTGTTAATTTTAGTTTTGGTCTTGGTTTCTTTCTTAGGTTGATCCTTTTTCTCTATCTCATTATCAGTCTTCTTTTCCTTACTAGTACTTGCTACAAGGGCATGTGACTTGGACTTGAGAGACCCCATTTGAATGAGTTTGTCCTGTTCTCGAATGAGTTGGGATGAAAAATAGTCAAAGGAGGGCATATTCCAATCTTTGCCCAAGGCAGCTTTTGTAGCGTAAAAAGTTGACACAAAGACAGAATATTCAGGACCTAACTTAGAGAGAATCGACAAGATCAGTTGAGAATCTTTCTTCTCTACTTGACATCCCTTTAACAATGATCTAGTGTGGACAAACTTTGAGAAGAATGCTTGTAGGTTTTCAAAATCACTAGGATTTAACCCTAGTAGTTCGTTTTCCAACTCATGCACTCTCATGTCATCTTGTTGTCCAAACATTTCATCTAACGTTGTCCACGCAGACTTAGGTGTTTCAGATGCCTCAATGTGGAAGAGCAAGTCAGGAGAAACAAGACATGCAAAGAAGACCTAAAGCTTCATCACTATGGTTTAACCACTTAGATTTTTCAGGTTCATCATCTGGTTCAGTCTCAGTTCCCATGGTGATGCGGAATAACCCTTTACCCCTTAGTTTCATTATTATTTTCGATCTCCATTCGAAAAATTTGAATGGCGTAAGCAAAGGAATTGAAAGTGCATCCATAGTGAGAGAGAGAGAAAGAAATGCAGAAAAGAAACACAACCACCCAGGACAATAACAACCCCCCCTGCTTTCGGCACTTTATAGTTTAGTGCGTTGATTACAATCGGGTCCGTGCGTGTGGTTTGAAACACTTGGTAACTCGTCTTGCAATCAGCGTAATAACGTGCAAGAGAGGAGACCACAACAGTGTTTCGTGGAGCACAAAAAAAGGACACCGTAAACAAGCACAAGCAAAAAACAAGAAAGGAGGTGAAAGCCAACCCTGGTGGTGAGAAAAAATGTCTCATGTCGTAAAAGGAAACCCCCTTGCTGCAGACTGTGGCGGACGCGCTCACTAGTCGCAAGCAATAATAAGGGTGAAATACAAGGTTTTAAATGAACTCAAGGAGTTCAGAGAGTCTTCAAAATGCCGGAAAAGAGCTTGGAAGGCAAAGAGGTGCACGAAGTGTCACTGCACACTTGAGCGCACGATTAGTGAAAAAAAATCGACAATAATGCCTAAATTTTACCGTTTGGAAATGCCCAATTTTACTATTTTGAGAGCTATTGGAGTTTTTAAAAAAATGATAAAAAGGTTATTTAAATGATGATTTTTAATTTTTATAATCATAAATGAGGATAATAAAAAATTAATTTTTAATTAATTAAAAAAAATAGATTTAATTAAATTAAATCTAATTAATTACAAAAATTAATTGATTAAAAAAAAAAAAATCCTAATTAAATATTTAAATAAGATCTATTAAATTTAATTTAATTTAGATCTTATTAAGAGAAAAAGATTTTTTTTTAAAAAAACTTATCATAAGAAAATTTGTTTTTATTGTATTTAAAAACTTTCCACCTAAGTATTTTAAAAAACTAAAATGAAAAATTTTTTTTGTTAAAAAGAACTTATTAAAAAAAATGCAATTTTATTTTTTTAAAAATGCTTACTAAAAAAAAACAAATTTTTGGTTTTACCAAAAAAGGCAAATTTTAAAACGCTTTTACATTTTTTTTAAAACTTCAAAAAACCAAAAAACGCGGTTTGGTTTTTTGTTTGGTGTTTACAGTAAAACAAATACTTACCAAAAAAATCGAGGCTTACCTAAAAGATGTGGAGTTTTTGTTTTGTTTTTGTTTTTGATGAGTTTGATGTTTGCTAAAAAACAGTTGGTATTTTTTTGGCAGGAGGCCGTGGGAGGATGTTGGCAGCATGGGAGGATGGCAGGGGATCGTAGGTTCCCACAGCCAGAAAAAAATGCACACCAAAAAAAACTGCGAACATAGTCCAAAAAAAAATGTCGATTTGTCCAGCAAAAGAGCAAAAACACGCATATGCAAAACACATTTCAAGACTAGAATAGAGAACTTAAAAAAATGACCATGCACGGATATCACAACAGTTTGCACAAGTGTTAAAAAAACAGTTTGAACTCCTCAACCAAAAAATTTGCAAAACTGTATTCTGCAACGTAAAATACCAGCAAAAACAGAAAAAACCAAAAAACCACAGAGATCTAAAAAAAAAACAGAGATCTTAAAAATAATTTCATCTATTTAAAAATTTTATTAAAAAAATGAAATGAATCTCTATTTTGGCTGAAAAGCTAAATTTAGCTGCAGCTAGCTAAATGTGGCTGTAAATACCCTGAATTGCTCAAGGAATGCCTACACATGCACAAAAATAGCACAAAAACTGACACAACTTTCGAGAAAGCTTGTTAGAGAGATTAGCAAAAAATTCTAGAAAATAGTGATCGAAAAACTTGCATGCAGAGTAAAAAACGAAACCAAGAAAGAGTAATCGCAACTAAAAAATAATGAGTGCACGTTTACCCGATCTCAGCTCTGATACCATGAAAAGAGTTTGTGAGAATCGAATCAAAACGAGGCACCACGAAGTAGTTGCACTCCAACGGAATCGTGATAGCTCCAACGATTGCAAGAAAGAATTGATCAGTAATGGAAGAACTTGCTCAACAGAAACAAAGCTTGCACATAGAGGAAAGACAGCGGAGTGTCTTGGCATGCTCATAAATGAATAGAAAAGGGGTACATATAGGGTGTTGAGTAACCCTAGTGCATGACACACATGAAACCCTAAACCTAACCCATGTGAGATGACCCTCCAATATGAGAGGAGGACACATAGGATAACTCACAAAACTGCTGTATTCCCAAATTGTACCTCGAACAAGGAAAGAACATCAAGTAAGCCACTGATGCGTAGTATGATGTGCTAACACATCATGATGCCACTAAAGTAGGGAATACAAGACATCTCCCGCCTCGGGGAATGTATGCTCCTTGACGCTTTGAGCACAAATGATCCTCAATTATCGGCTCATTACTCCTGACGGAATCTGACACTCCTGTCTAGCCTCCTGACTGGTGGTGTAAGACCTACTGCACAAAGAAAAGAAATCAAAAACATGAAGATGACTCAAGGTGATGAAGGCCCTATGACTTAGGCATGTCACAGTGGTTCACACGTAACAGAACTAAGTGTTAGTCACACTAGACTGCAACCTATCGCCATCATAATAATGCAGAATCAGCAATGCAACGATGTGCCATGTAGAAAAGAAGATTGATTAAATCTATCCCCATGTAACATGACACAATGGAAAATTTCTAATAGAATTATGCAAATTTATACTTATCGTACAAGTTTCTAATGTTATTAAATATCATAGAGACAATAGGTAGAATTGAGTGTAACAGGGGTGTCAGAGGTGTGTGTTGAAGGACTCGCTCTTATACAGGGTAGGTATGTAGTCGGGCTTGCCTCGAGGACATATGATAAGGTGTTAGGCACTGGGTAGCTAAGATTTGGATGTGTTGAAATCTTTCCTCAGTTGAAGGTTTTGTTGAGAAGGGAATTGTAAGTGGTGAAAATCATGTCTAATTTTTTCGAGTGATAATGGTTTCCCATTAAATAATTTAAATTTGATCAATTGGTAATGCACCCAAACGAATGCTCAAGTGGTTCACCATGCACTAAAAAAATCATGTCTAATTAACTTATAGCATTCTTTTGAACAAATTTTGATTTACCAGGACAACTTGTTGAATCACTGACCCCCACAATAATTTTGATTGTGCATTTACATGTGGCAACATGTATTATTAGAATAAAATGTTGACTTCTTGAAATTTGGGAGGCTGGACCCCCCCTTGTAATAATAGTTCTGAATCCCCAGATAAGCAAAGATGCCCATGACTTAAAGTGAATAGATATTGAACATGGCTGAAGTGTAAATGACTAGATTTAACCCTTGATACCTTCTTAATGATCACCCGGAGAAATTGCACGTAAGTTAACATCTGACATCAGAATAATATTTTATCCGGAAAAAGGAATGATCATTTTGAAGTTGTGTAAACATCACCATAAGAGGTGCGCAGTGGTATGGACTAGGGGTATCAGATGGGTCATATAGAGGTCAGGGGGTTTCAGTTTCATGGAAAGGATTTAACGTACATGATTGTTAGGCTCATTATTTCCTTCTGAGATATTTGAACTCTGTCCAAGATGAAATGATCTATAGATAAAGGCATCGACATCAATCACAATGGAGTTGGCATGAGTTTGGGTAGAACCATATCTGACGGTGTTGTGGTAATTAATCTGAAGAGGCATTTCCGGGTTTGACAACATTTATTGTGTTTTGTAGCATAGGCACACACTAATGTGCGTGATTGTTACACGCTCAGCCCAGGGACTTAGGCATGCCAACATATGTCTTAACCGAAAAGTGCAAACTAGCGTACAAACATTGCGAGGAGTTTTTGATGCACGCATGGGTAGTGATAAGTGAGGTAGGTTTGTTTAACCATGAGTCTAGCGTTTAGCAGTCACACTGAGGCATGAGTGTGTAGTTTGCATGGGAAGATTAGCATGCCTCTAGATGAGTGAGTGGAGGGGGCTAACATTGGGTGTGCTAGGGATCCAAGGAGCCTAAGTGATGGTTAGAAGTGGATATAGGGAATGACATGGAGGGATAAACCCGGTACGCTAGTGTGAGTGGATGGTTTTAAGAAGATTTGAGAGGTTGGAGAAGAGAGGGGGAAATGATCCCTTAAGTGGGGGAGTTTGTGAGCGGATGGGGCGGTAGGAGTCGCCAGTGTTAGGGCGAGGGTGGGAGACATATTGGTTAGATCATGCCATGTACATTTTTGAGGGACATCCCCTTTTCATTGTTTTTTTTAACAAAAATAAACATTACTTCCTTTCTTTCTTTTGTTGATTAAAAGTTGTTTTATATTCTATATCAAACATAATATAATTTAATATATTATTTTGTAATATATGAGGATGTAAATAATATATATAGCTTCATTCAAATAGCATATAATTATATTGTAAAGTATAACTATATTAAATTTCTCTATATATATATATATATATATATATATATATATATATCTATATATTTACACACACACACACACACACACACACACAGATATATATATATATATATATATATAATTACATTGTTTACAATGTAAAGGAAATGTTGGTTCAAGTTGTATAATAACCGATTTTATTATATTATTTTTCTTTGAATCAACTCTACATTCAAATGATTTATTATTTATGTGAAAAGAAAGGAAAATCATGTAGCAATGTATTTCCAACTAAAGAAGAAGTTTGAAACATGACAAAAGGAGTTGCTACAATGAAGGTGTATTTTAAAATTGATGGATTTTTTTTTTTTTTTGGAAGAAAACACCCATTAAGATTTCACATAAAAAGGAGAGTGTAAACTAATTTTTAATTGTAAAAGAGACTTGGAATTTAGTTTACAACTTAGTGAAGGATATATGATCACACATGATTCACTAATATTTACATCTTCTTAAGTTAACAAGGAAAGAGAGTAAAAAAAATTTCATGCTATTCACTAAATTTCAAATATTACAAGAAGAGATATACTTCAAAAATGGTATTTTATTTACAACTCAATAATGTTAAAAGATTTGACAAGAAGGAGATCAATAACAAGATAGATTCAATAAATCAACTTTCATTTCAAAGATAAGGGTTACAACAATTCTTATTTAAATGAATCATTTTGTTACCAAATTTCATTTACAAGAGACTTAAACTCAATATGCAATATTTTTCACAAAATACATAACTACTCATAATAATTCCTATTACAAGTTTCTTTACAATGTTGCAGAGATATTGCTCAAGTTTACAAGTAATACCAATTTACAAACAAAGAGGATTTACAAGGAAAAGAAAGCTTCACATGGCCACACTCTTTAAGATACATAGAGAATGATGTCCATAAAAGAATAAAAAAGCAAAGAGAATCCAAGTTGCCACCACATGATCTCCAACTTCAAAAGCTTCCAAGAATCCAACCCAAGGAGAAAATTTTTGTTTAACCACCCAACCTTTAGGAATCATTACATGCCTTTGCAAGGTTGGAAGGCATGCTAGCTTCCCCCAAGCCCATGGGAAAGAGGA
This sequence comes from Taxus chinensis, assembly GCA_019776745.2. Lineage (NCBI taxonomy): Eukaryota > Viridiplantae > Streptophyta > Pinopsida > Cupressales > Taxaceae > Taxus > Taxus chinensis. The sequence goes on from CM034157.1 coordinate 68,301,778, forward strand.
CTACTATCCACAACATTGCACAAGAGTAAGGGGGACAACCAATATTACATTCACATAAAAATAAGACAAATGATAAAACAAGACACCAATTTTGCAAGGATGAAAAGGAGGAGAAAGCATGTTCTACCTCTAAATGGGGAAGAGAAGAAATGAGTTCTCCAAAAGTGGTAACCAACATTAGTTGCAAAAAACCAAGATCTCCACACCCCTCCTTATTTCTCCAAGGTCATTCAAAGCCTCCTTATTTCTCCACCCTTTCACCAAATCCATTCTTGGAAGGATTTTTAAATCCCAAAGGGGTTTCCTCACGAAGAATGGGCAAGGAGGTTAAATCCATATGAACCACCTTCCCGACCTTAAACTATTTTAGGGGTAGTAACATAAATCCTACAAGGCTTTACCCATCAAGACATGAGGATTGAGAGGGAAAAATACCTCTCTCTTCCCCCACAAACTCCAAACCACCATCATGCCATATGATGGATGGAGAAAAAAATAAATTAATACAACAATTAAAATCAACATGCAACAATACACATTTTAAATAACCAAGACTAATATCTAACATGATATAAAACACACAAATGAGATTAAGGAGCTTACTTCCAATACCTCTCCAACTTAAATCTTTTCCACTTCTTGACCCAAGCAAAATTTAGCTCCAAAATCCACAAGCGTGCAAGCAAATGTTCCAAAAAAAAGTTCTCTTCTTTCCCCAAGAGGGAGAATTTGAAGAGGAGAAATAAAAAATCCTCACAAATGTGGGGATGACATGTATCCCCCCTCTCTTCCCTCAAGGTCAAAGATTCTATAAAAAAAAGGGAGAAAGGATTAAATAGATTTTAACCCTCTTCTTCCAAATTAAACTAATCAACATGCTAATAGAGTCAAATTGGCACTACACACCCAATTATGCATCCATGTCCAAGAAGGTCAAAAATCATGTCATATTGTCCAACATATATCAAATTCCTGTCCAAACGTGTCTATGAAGAAGGAAATCAATAGATAACTGAAGCTATAAAAATGTGGGCACTACATCATTAAAGAAAGCTTGTGATAACTATAAAGCTCCTTCCTATCACCTAGGTTTTTTTTTCTTTATCTTTTGTTGTATGTTGTTAGCTCTCTCTCAATACCTTTGGTAACATTTTTTATCTCGAGAAAGAAAGTTTGTAGGATTGGAATGATCAATGCTTGGGCTAGCTAGGTTGGGAGTTTTGATATTGAAACTTTTAGAATCAATAAGTTTGTGAGCAATTTTTTCCGTAGCTCACATGTTTAAGACTCCTTTTTTATCATCAGTCTTGTTCCTAGGCTTTTAAATCCTCCCTCAGGAAGTACCTTGACCGTCCCCATCAACTTGAACCATAACTATTGTTTCGGATCAGCTAAGTTCGAGGTTAATTGTGCAAATCTAGTACCCCGCTAATACTAGAATTGTTTTGGTCTTTTTCCCTCTCGGAAAGATTATTGATGGCATTTTCTATTTTCCTAACTTGTGTTCTTTCTCTTTTATAATGTTAATGATATTAATTAAGAATGGTTGGTTTCTATGCACGTAATTACCTTAATGTTTGGTGATGGAAATTGTCTTGAACTCTATTAACCTAGGGGAAAACTAATCTTGCAATTGATAGTCTTATGGATTTATAGTAGAAGGTGTTGCTTTGACAATGGCACTTAGTGATTTATGTTTGTACCTATGTTTGAAAGGTTGATTATGTTTTCAAGGGTTGCCTTAAAATATTGCTATTTTGGAAAAGAGGTAATTTATTTTAAATTAACCAAACTTTAGAATTATTGTGGAGGTTTGTAAATCCTTAGTGATATAAAATTTGGATGATGTTTTGTATACTCTTGTTTGAAGGAACTCCCTTCTTCTCTCACGTGTTGTTACTAGCCTATAAGGGCATTGGCCCTTCTTGAATGATTGGGGAATCTCTTGGAGTTAATGGTCAAGACTAGTATATTTGCCTTCCCTTCGAAACTTATGTTGTGTGTCATCCATGTATTTAATTTCAGTCATATACTCTATGTAATTACAGTATTAAAATTCTAATATACTTGGTTTTTCATGTTAATCTTTGAACCCCGTGGTTCCTCTTTGTTGGGTTGATCAACTCTTGTCTTTTTAGAAATCTAATATTCTTAGCCTATGCTTTTGGTATCTTTTGATAATTTTAGATGGATGGTCATGTGAATATCAAACTTCAATCTTGTAATTATTTAACTATTTGATGGGAATCCCATTTCTGCTAGATGGTTTATTTCTTCTTATAGGGCCAAGGACCCTTCTCGTATGATTATTATACTTTCATTGCTTTTGTTCATAACTTAAGTACAAGGTCTTTCTTCTTTGATTGGCATGGTAGAGACTTTATTATAACTTGACGTGTTGTTATTGTTTAGAGTATTGACCCAATTCTTTTCATAGAGTGTTTTCTTTCATGTTATTGTAGGATCATAGCTATTGTGGCTTTGTGTAGCCTTATGTCGCTCATTTCTTGCGAACTCACTCTTGTGGAAAATTTTTGCAGATGGCTTATGCGAGTAGATGAGGGATAGACTTGTAGATTTTTGCATCAACCTCAGTTGAGAATTTCTTTGCACGAATCCTTTTTATGTTGTTCAACTATTGATAAGGTCCAGTGGAAATTTTAGAAGAGGGTCAGTGTCTTAGTATAATGTATTGTGTATTTTGTCATCTTAACTTTGGAAACCTTGGATTGTTTGTCTATCATGGAAAACATAAAATTGATACCACTTTGTTGATGAGTGATTTAATATTATCGGTATAACAACCTAAGAATAGTTTGGCATTGTTTGACCAATGTTGCTTACCTTCTTGTTCCCTATTCATGGTTCCATAGAGTTGGTATGTCCCTTTCGGGTTGTGTATCGTGTTGGAAAGAATTGATGTAACATTGTTTTATTTTTGCAAATGAGTACTGTTAAACTTTTCTCTTGAGGATAAATGTTGAGTTGTAAATCTTTCTAAGGCATAGTAATAATGTGTTTTAAGAAAAATAAAATGGGTTGGTTAATCCTTATAAAAGTTAAACTAAAATTTATAGGCCAATAAATTAATGTAAAGGTGACCTACTTGATAACAAGTAATTCCATAAGTGATCAAAGATGAAACTATCCTTGTAAAGTAAGATTATATAACTTGTTATCCCTAGCTAAACTAATGAACATTATCCTTTTATGGTGAATTCTTAAAACGATCTTAAGGGAAATCAATGGTTAGTTTCTAGAAGATAATAAGATTGAATAAGTAGGAGGAAACAATGTAGAAACCACACAATCTATCTCTCAGCCTTTTTGAAGGTAAATTGTTTTCTTTTGTAAAACTCATCCAGCGAAGCCTAAGTAAAATCTTTAATAATTCTAGATAAATTCTCAAGCTTCAATTAAATCCTAGTAATAATTAATGAGGTCTTAAAGATGATTTCAATCCAACCTTCTTCCTGTAACTTTTTCCAAGGTGCTTTGTATTTTTTTTCTCTTAAGTGTGTTGAACGTGAACCCATGTTATTATAAGGGTATGAACGAGTTCTAGTAGCGTAAGTGTGAATAGATGGCCTTGTGGAATTAAATTACCTCATTTATTAAATAAATGAATTAAACAAATAAATGTCATAATAGAGAAGACTTAAAGCGAAATTCTCTTCAGTGTAAAAGTAAGAAACTTAGCATTGTAAGATGAATTGTACGAATCATATCTAGAATCTCCTAGAATGTAAGTCAAGAATTGAAAGATGTTTTATTAAAATAGATAACCTTCAAGAATTTATCACTGTGGTATGCCCTAACTGTAAGTGTGTTCTTTGGTTGGACTTCTATCTTGTCTTGTCAAAAAGAAAAGTGAATTGTTCACGATGGGTGTCGTACATGTGGTTATTGTTGTGTCAAGCTTATTGTGAGTTGGTTGTAGCACTTTGTGATCACCTGTAGTGTCATATTATGTTCAAGAAAGAAAAAAAAAATTATCCTATATTTTATTGTGTTTTTTATTGTGTTAATTTGTGGGTTGTTACACTTGGTATCAGAGCGAAGGTTCATGCTCTTGAACCTCTGGGCTAGATTGGAGTGGTGATGGTGTTGCATGATGGTGATTGTGTTACATGATGGGGATGGTGTTGCATGATGGTGATAAATATTGGAAGAGTAATGTGGTTTAAGAGTGATGTGATCCATGTCGTAATTGTGATATTGTTAGCGCACATGATGTGTATGTCACTTAGTGCGTAATTTCCTGCATGTTGATGTGTTAAGGATGAGAGAATTTTTCTCTTCTTTCAACAAATTCTATGTGAATTTGAGTGTGAAACAGTGTTTTGTTGTGTGTGGAAGAAATCTGATTGTTGATTCCGGATTGTTGGATCCTGTTTGTATTTGTGATGTGGGGGTGTGTTCGTATGTGGTATAACTAGGTTGGTCGTGGTGAACTGAATTTCTTAATGATGTCATTATCATTTGTGTATTTCCATGTATATGAAAGTTGACTGTATGTTGTAATTGTGTTCATCATAAATGTAATTCATGTAATATGTAATGATTCATGTCATGATTTAGGGGCATACGGTGAATATATGAACCCTATTGTATAGTGATTGCACTTTGGGTGCATAATGTGGTAAAGTGATGTATTTCCCTGTGAATGTATGATTTTGATCTACCCTATATATGTACCATACGTAAGATGTTACGGTAATTTTTTGTGAATCACCATTGTGTTAGTGATGTAGTTACATGTTATGTTGTGAACCTTGCACTAACCAACCCTAAAAAGGGAAATCGGTAAAAGTGTATGTCTAGAGTGAGGAAATGTGTACCATTGACCAATAACTAGAGCCAACCTTAGGTTCAGTAGATGGTGGCCTATGCTCCTCTCCCTCTCTCCTTTATGTGGTTGTTTTATGGATACAACCTTAAGTAACTATGACTATGTTTAGCCTTGTCGAAGTGGTGGCGGGATGATTAGATAGAGATGATGATTATTGATATTGCTATTTATTTTTACGAGCTGAGGCTCGATGTTCTGAGTGCCAGCAACTCATTGAGTACCCCCTTGGTGGCCAGATAAGGCCACATAGTTATCGTAATGTGATATTATTATATGTGTATTTTATTCGTAAATTGAACTTTTTACTTTATTTTTGCAAGGACCAGCAGTTTTCTTGATTGCCATGTGCTTTACATTTTTGGGCATTTCCTTGGTTTGTGGCACTAACATGCAGATTTTGACACTAACTATGGATAGTTGGCCATTTATTTTTCTTGGTTTTGGATTTTCTTTTAAATTTTAATATTTACTGCCTTGCCCAAGGCTTGTACTTTGCCACTTGGCATTTGGATTGGATTGTTATGCTGGTTCTATTGTCGTGATGTGTGGAATAGGGTCATGGGATGCACCATGGAATGGTTGGACCTATGGACCCGCTTCATTGTATGGGGGTATGCCCCAAGGAGTTACAAGATAACTAGCGGGTTGTTGAACCATGCATTATTATGTCACTTGGGTTAGGAGTGTTTGAACTCTATGTGTCTTGGGCCATGGGGACAACCGACCTCCTTGAGGGAGGCATAAGAGACTTGAGGGAGGCATAAGAGTTTGAGGGAGGCATAAGATATTTTGTGTGTGTGAGTGACTGATGCTTCAGGAGGTATGCAAATTTGTTATGGTGTTTTGGTTGTGGTCTTATGATGTATGTGTTACTCATGTCAGTTGGATATGTTTTTTGATGTTGTAGATATGGCATTGATGCCCTTGTTGACCCTATGTACATGTAGCTAGTTTCTGAGTTATGTAAAATCTTCATATGTGGAATTGAGGAAATGTCTGGTTGTCGTAGTACTCTTTTGTTTGAGTATTTTGTATGTCAGTCATAGATGTGTGACGTGTACTATGTTATGTGGACCGTGCATGTTCCCTTCCATAAATTGACTAATCTCTTGTGGTGTGGTACCGTCATGAAGTATGTTGTACTAGTATGCTTGTGAATCATTAGTGTTGTGTATGACCCTGGTAGGGCATTGTGATAGTAGTTCATGTTGGGCACCCACAAGAATGAATAAACTAAAATTCTACAACAATGAAATTCTAAAGAACTTGAATTAAGAATAATGTTAATGGAAAGAGACTAATGAAATAATGAATAAGAGGGAACTTCCAATCTTCACAGAACCTTGAAAGTTAAAATTTATGCCAAATGTTCCAAGGCCACCCCGTGGCGTGCTTTTGTGTCTGAAATCTTAACCTTAGAGCGTACCTTTTCCCATATTTGTTCCTTGTTGCTTACTGTTTCTTTTCCTCTATGTTTTATCACATCAAGGATGATGCTTTCTTAAGGGGAGGAGAATGTAATGCCCCATTCATCTTCTCTCTTTTTCTTCTTTGATGACCGTGTTGCTAAGCATTTAACGCTTTTGTGCTCCTGTTGATCTTTTGTTGGCTTCGCCCTTTTCGATTACCCTGTTAAGGAAAATATCGTTCTCAAATTCTATAGGTGGTTTGAATGATGACTTGATGTTGTTAGGGCATGTCCAGCTAGAAGGAACATCTACATAATAATAATTATTTTTGAATTATCGATTTTTTCTTATTATTATTTTGGTCAAGCTTGTATGTTGGTCCTTGTTAATATGATTAATAAATATTATTAAGTTGTAATAATAATAGTAATAAAAATAATAATAATATTATTATTTTAATTATCGATCGACGATAACTTCATTATCTGATCGTTGATTTGTTATCAACTTTATTGTTAATTATCGATGAGTGATTTTATTGTTTCGATTGGTCGCTTCGCGGATCGAGCCTCGGATCACGCAAAGAAGAGGGTTTCCTGTTGTGATGCCATGGTTGGTCATTTTATTGTGTGGCCATAGAAACATCAACCCTTAGTTCCTTCCCCTTGGTTGTTTGGGCCTACAACTCTCTTGTCATTAATCATTTAAATTAAAGGAGAATTTGAATTTCCTTCCACCAACCTATTGTTCTTTATGACAATTATTTTCCCCCTTGTTTGGCGTATTTTATTGACTTCCCTCCATTTCATGTCTTTTTAGATTGTGGGTGCATGAAGGTGACTTGGATTTAGGGATGCCTACCCTCCCTGATTTCTCTTTATTGCCATTCATTACATGTTTGGCGTGAGACAGTGGGAGACTGTATTTTTTATTCTGGACATGGGGGGGGGGGTCTTGTTTTCTAGTGGTTGAAGCACCTTTTTCCCTTGTTGGTGGCAGACAACATTCATTAGGATGGTTGTCTTATTAATTTTTTTTTTTCCGGATTCCTGCTTCATCCTATAATTGGTTCTCCTGATGTTGGCCACTTAAACTATTCCTCTTTTTCATTATTTTTGGGACCTTGTTTGTGCAGAATGAAACACCCTTTCTAATGCACTGGCCACTTTCTTCTGGATCGTTGTCTCTTGTTTTCTACCTAGGTTTTTCTGCAGCCTGTAAATACCATGCGTTGGTTTCTTGTGGTGGCTCAGAACCCTTATGGAGACTGGACGCAGTGCTTTGGTTGGCAGGGACGTTTTCTCAGCCCGTCTCTAGGTTACCTTGCTGTTGGATGACGTCCATACCTTTGTCAAAACTCCCTTCTAGCACTGGCTGAGTGAATGTTAAAGGCATACTAATCAGGTTTGACAACTGTTGGTTGTTTTTGGATGATCCTTCTATGAATATCCTGCAAGGATAACGTCCCTTGAGACCACATCTCTTTGTGGCATTTTTTCAAACATGATACCTGCATTTTGTTCTCCCACATTCTGCTTATGTGGCCCCTTGAGCCACCTGCGACTCCTTTTGGCAGATTCATTTCCCCTTGTGCTGAGATGGATATCATGTCCTCCTCTGATCACCCTATTTAGATGCAGGTTGGGAGTATGTTTTCTAGGTTGTGGAGTCTGAGATTCCTCCTGGCAGTTTCATTCCTTCTGTAGTTCCTGGGATTTCCATTAAACCCATTTTGTGTAGTTACTGTAGTCTTAACAGTCCTTGAGACCATTTTCTTTTCCACCAGATGAAGCTCAAGGTTTTGGGAGCTCCCTACCTATGTGAATGTGGGATTGAGTGGAATGTTGGCACCTTGCATGTAAGAACGAAAGATTCATCTAGAGGGTTGTTGCTGCTAGACTTTGAGGTGTTTGGGTGCCTCGTTGAAGCTGGAGGAGAAGGAAAGATATTTCTACACTTTGCTCCTTGTTGCTAAATTTAAATTATCATGAAATCAAACCACCATTTCCTTGAATTGGTTTGTCTTTTGGATGCCTTGTTGGGAGATCTCTCCTTTCTACTTGTTTTCTTCTTGTTTTAGCTTTTATCATTGTCAGTGTGTTAGTGGAAAGCATGCGTGTGTCCTCTCCTTTGGGTGTTATGTTTTTCTTGCTCGAGTGATCGACCTTCACCTTTTTTTTATATATATCTTCTTCTCTACGATTGAGTTTCAAGTTTATTATGTTGTTCCAGCTAGTTTTTCGATGTCATTAAAGTAAGCTTGCGATAACTATGAAGCTCCTTCCTATCACCCAAGTTTGTTTTTCTTTGTCTTTTGTCGTATGTTGTTAACTCTCTCTCAAGCCCCTTTGATAACCTTTTTGATCTCGGGAAAGAAAGGTTATAGGATTGGAGTGATCAATGCTTGGGCTAGCTGGGTTGGAGTTTTGGTTTTAAAACTTTTAGAAGGAATAAGTTTGTGTGCAACATTTTTTTTCAGACCGCACATGTTTGAGACTCCTTTTTATCATCATTCTTGTTCCTAGGCTTTTAAATCCTCCCTCAGGAAGTACCTTGACCATCCCCATCAACTTGAACCGTAACTAGTGTTTCGGATCAGCTAAGTTCGAGGTTTCAATTGTGCAAATCCAGTACCCCGCTAATACTAGAATTGTTTGGGTCTTTTTCCATCTCGGAAAGATTGTTGATGGCATTTTCTATTTTCCTAACTTGTTTTCTTTCTCTTTTATAATGTTAATGATATTAATTAAGATTGGTTGGTTTCTATGCACATAATTACCTTAATGTTTTGTGATGGAAATTGTCTTGAATGTTATTAACCTTGGGGAAAACTAATCTTGCAATTGATAGTCTTATGGATTTATAGTGGAAGGTGTTGCTTTGATAATGGCACTTAGTGATTTATGTTTGTACCTATGTTTGAATGGTTGATTATGTTATCAAGGGTTTCCTTAAAATATTTTGTTTTGGGGAAGAGGTAATTTCTTTTAAATTAACCAAACTTTAGAATTATTGTGGAGGTTTGTAAATCCTTAGTGATATAAAATTTGGATGATGTTTTGTATACTCTTGTTTGATAAACTCCTTTCTTCTCTCGCGTGTTGTTACTAGCCCTAAGGGCATTGGCCCTTCTTGAATGATTGGGGAATCTCTTGGAGTTAATGGTCAAGACTAGTATACTTTTTCCTTCACTTTGAAACTTATGTTGTGTGGTGTCCATGTATTTAATTTCAATCATATACTCTATGTGATTACAGAATTGAAATTCTAATATACTTGGCTTTTCATGTTAATCTTTGAACCTCGTGGTTCCTCTTTGTTGGGATGATCAACTCTTGTCCTTTAGAAATCAAATATTAAAGGCTATCCTTTTGGTATCTTTTGATAATTTTATTTGGATGGCATGTCTATCAAACTTCAATCTTATAATTATATAATTTTTTTAATGGGAATCCCATTTCTGCTAGATGGTTTATTTTCTTCTTATGCGGCCAAGGACCCTTCTCGTATGATTGTTATAATTTTGTTTCTTTTGTTCATAACTGAAGTACAAGGTATTTCTTCTTTGATTGGCATGGTAGAGACTTTATTATAACTTGAGGTGTTGTTAGTGTTTAGAGCATTGACCCAATTCTTGTAATAAAGTGTTTCCTTTCATGGTATTGTTAGATAATAGTTATTGTGGCTTTGTGTAGCCTTATCTTGCTCAGTTCTCGTGAACTGACTCTTGTGGAAAATTTGTTGCAGATGGCTTATGCGAGTAGATGAGGGATAGACTTGTAGATTTTTGCATCAACCTCAGTTGAGAAGTTCTTTTGCACGAATCCTTTTTATGTTGTTCAACTATTGATAAGGTCCAGTGGAAATTTTAGAAGAGGGTCAGTGTCTTAGTATAATGTATTGTGGATTTTGTCATCTTAACTTTGGAAACCTTGGATTGTTTGGCTATCATGGAAAATATAAGAAAGTTGGATTACCACTTTGTTGAGTGACCTTAATGGATTATCAGAATTCTAAGAATAGTTTAGCATTTCTTGGCCAATGTTATTACTCTCTTGTTTCCTATTCATGGTTCCTTAGAGTTGGTATGTCCCTTTGGTTTATGTGTCGTGCTGGAAAGAATTGATGTAACCTTGTTTTGTTTTCGTAAATGAGTATTGTTAAACTTTACCCTTGAGAATAAATGTTGAGTTAAATCTTTCTAAGACTTAGTAATAATGTGTTATAAGTAAAATAAAATGGGTTGGTTAATCCTTATAGAAGTTAAACTAAAATTTATATTCAAATAAATTAATGTAGAGGTGACCTACTTGAGAACAAGTAATTCCATAAGTGATCAAAGATGAAACTATCCTTGTAAAGTAAAATTATATAACTTGCTATCCCTAGCTAAACTAGTGAACATTATCCTTTTATGGTGAATTCTTAAAATGATCATAAGGTGAAATAAATGGTCAGTTTTTAGAAGATAATAAGATTTAATAAGTAGGAGGAAATAGTTTAGAAACCACACAATCTATCTCTCAGCCATTTGGAAGGTAAATCGTTTTCTTTTGTAAAACTCATCAGTGAAGCCTAAGTAAAATCTTTAATAATTCTGGATAAATTCTCAAGCTTCAATTAAATCCTGGTAATAACTAATGAGGTCTTAAAGATGAATTCAACTCGACCTTCTTCCTCTAAATTTTTCCAAGGTGCTTTGTAATTTTCTCTTAAGTATGTTGAATGCGAACCCATGTTGTAATAAGGGTATGAGTGAGTTTTAGTAGCGTAAGTGTGGATAGATGGCCTTGTGGAATTAAATTACCTCTTTATTAAATAAATGAATTAAACAAATAAATGTCATAATAGAGAAGACTTAAAGCTAATTACTCTTCAGTGTAAAAGTAAGAAACTTAGCTTTGTAAGATGAATTGTACGAATCATATCCAGAATCTCCTTGAAAACGTAAGATAAGAATTGAAAGATGTTTTATCAAAATAAATAACCTTCAAGAATTTCTCACCATGATATGCCCTAACTGAAAGTGTGTTCTATGGTTGGACTTCTATTGTGTCTTGTCAAAATAAAATTGATTTGTTTGTGATGGGTGTCGTACATGTGGTCCTTTGTGGTCATCCTTGTATGAGTTGTTCACAGAGCTAGTTGTAACCTTGGTGATCACATGTTGTGTCGTGTTATGTGTCAAGCAAGTCAAAAAAAAATTATCCTGTATTTTACTGTGTTGTTTAGTGTGTTTGTCCACTCAAAATTCCCCGCTCTGTCAAAAGTAAAAATTTCAAAATTTTGAGTTTAAATGTCTTTTCTGTCGAGCTGGTGGTGTGGAAAAAGTCTTGAAGTCGAAAAAATCTAAGTTCTGGGTCATTCTGTAAGTATTTCGGGCCTGTCGGACATTTTTGTCCCAACTGTCCCAAGTGCAAACGGGTCTTCTGTTCTCCGATCGGCCGAAACCTCCGAATTTGTCCCATTTTCGGGCCCGTCGGAAGTTTTTGTCCCAAGTGTCCCGAACTTATTGTGCGAGTTGTTCCATTTTCGGCCGATTCGCCCGATTTTGTCCCAACTGTCCCGAGTTCCAAATTGCTCTCTGTCCCATTTTCGGCCGAAACCCCCGAGTCGCGTACTTCAGAGCTCTTTGTCCCATTTTCAAAAGTGCGCCCTGTTTCAATTTCACCCGAACCGGCCAAACCGCGTACTCCGGAACTTTTTGTCCCGAATGTCCCAAGTCCAAACGGGCCTTTTGTTCCATTTTCGGCCGATTCGCCCGAACCGCGCTTTCATGTCCCAAATGTCCCAAAGTTAAAAAAGTGCAAGTTGTCCCATTTTCGGCCGAAACTCCCGAGTCGCGCACTTCGCTCTTTTCCGTCCCAATTGTCCCAAAATGCATTTGTGCGTCCTCTCCCTGTTTCACCCGAATCGGCCGAGCCGCGTGTTTCGCGCATTCGCGTCTCACTTGTCCCAAGCGAACCAACGGTCATCCATACTTAGTTTCCCGCTCTTCCCGAATATGCTGTTTTTCAAAATATGAATTCAAATGCGCATTAATTATCCTTCTCTCTCCTCAACGGCTATGTAACGGGCAAAACTTCCTTTGCAATTCTTACATTGTTTCGAACCCTTGCAATTTGAAAACCCGCGCATGTCCCCTCCCTCTGAAACTCCTTTCCGAGCCTGGTTTGCAGCTCTGTTATTATCAATATGAAGATCAAGATCCTGGAGGAGGCTTGGGAGAACTAAAGAAGCAGTTACGAAGGACGAAACTTTCAAGACGTCGGTTACATCAGTTTCCAAAGATATTCATTGTCATTCTCAAGATAAAAATTCTGGCGTGTCCCTCGTGGCAAGGACATGGCTGAGACGTGGAAGAAACTCAAGCAGCGGTTTCCAAAGACAGTGGGTCCCTCTCAGAACTGGCCACCTGTCTCCTTCCCCTTCCTTCTCTCTTCTCGCCATTCCTTTCGTATTCCATGTAATTAGTTAAGAAATTGCGTTTGGCATTCCTTAACTATTCTCTAGTTAAAAGAAACGGTTACAAGGAGTAACCGAATTGTAAGCTATATAATGGCCTTCTTTGCGCCATTTTGAGAAAGGAGGAAGAACTTGGCATATTTTCTGGAAGTTTAAATAGATCAGAGAGAAATCAATACAAAAGGGCTTTCCATTCATTGTCTATCCAATCTCTGTTATCTCTGTGTTTTCATTTAATTTGTGAAGATCATTTGTTTCTAATTCGTTAGTCTCACTGATTGCATACTTTTCAAATATTGCGAGTATAGTGATCTTGTATAACCAAGAAGGAACTTTGTGTCCTTGATTAATGAATCTGAAGAACTTTGGTATGTTATTTACAGAACTTTGTGTCTTTAAATTCATCTTGTACAAATGATCTTGTTTTAAATTCACTGCAACTTCGCATACATAAAGAATTATTCTGCTATCTATAATTCTGCATGTTGCTCTTCTGCTCATCCTCGTATTCCCTTTCCTCAGTCCTTTTGTAACTGATGATCCTTGTGGAAAACACTTTCGTAATATCCAAGTTCAACCATAAAATCATGTTTTGTATATTTGTAAATAAGTTCGTTTCTGAATAAGGGAACCTCTCCCATTAAAGAGGAGGGACTTCTTGTCCCCTGACTGTTGCTCTTCTTAAAAGTCCTATTTGACGACCAACAGTTTTTGGCGACTCCGCTGGGGAAAATCACATTCCAGTTCAGTAATTTTTGATCATCTTTTGATCTGGCGACTCCGCGTTTTACTCGAGGGAGAAGGACCCTTGGTATTGAAGACTCTCAGTTTCAGCTTTTGGAGCAGCAGGGTTTTCCTTTCCCTTCAACAAGAAATAGAAGGACTCGTTCGACAAGCACTCCACCTGTTCAAGATAGAAGTCCTACGGGTGGTATTCCTTCAGAGCCTGCTAGTCCCAATCTACGAGCTTTGATCCTAGCTGGTGTTACAGTTCCCCTCCAAGCCGTATTTCCAAGAATGGCGGCACAATTGCCATGGGGTCAACGTGTCGGGCCTCTGGCCCTTACTCAGCCTTTGCATGAGTTACCCAGAGGTAACCGGAAGAACTTCCCCAAATTCAAAGGCGATGGCAAAGTGCACCCTGACGAACACATCGCAGCCTTCGTTGTTGCATGTGGAGTTCTGGGAGTCGAATATGAAGACGTCTCCGTAAGGCTGTTTGTTGAGACGTTACAAGATAATGCTGCTGATTGGTTCTATCACCTTCCGGCCGGTGCTATAACCGACTGGGACACAATGAGAACTCAGTTCGAGAACCGTTTCAAGCCGGCAGAAGATGTGCATGCCTTGCTTGCCCAGGTCTCTCAGATAAAGAAAGATTCACAAGAGCCCATGAGGGAATTTGTGGCCCGGTTCAACAGGTTGGTAAATAAAATTCCAACGCCTACCCGACCTGTCGACCAAATTCAAAAGTGTTTCTTCCTAAATGCTCAATCGCCCAAAGTTAGTTATGCACTAAGAAGGGCTAATCTCGGAACACTAGCTCTGGATCAAGAACTGGCTGTTAGTATCGAAGATGACTTGATCATGTCAGGGAAGTTGAGAAGAGACCCTCCCAAATCTAAGTCTGCTGCTTCTTCCTCTTCCACCCCTGGACCTAGTACTGATCCATTAGTCCAGAAACTCGCAAATGATCTTGTTGCTATAAAGAAACAGTTGGCTCAGCATGCCCCGTATGCAGATGTTCCAAGAAGAAATTTTCAGCCCAGAAATCGTTTGCCTGCTCCTCACACAAGACTAGCACTTGAAGGACCTCCTGTTAAGGTTCCTGTGAATGCAACCTGTGAAGTTGAAGAGCCAGATGATGATGAAGCTTGCGAGGAGTTTGTGGAGGAATTTGATGATGAGGCAGAGGAACTTGAGGGATCTCGGGTTAATTTCTTTACCACCGAGGGCATTGATGATGGAGATGACTATGATGAAGTGGTAGCAGACATGAATAGTGAATCATTTGCTGTCATGACTCGAGAACAGACAAAGCAGAGGGAAAAGGTGACACAGCCACCTAAGAAATCTAAGGAGCAGTCGGCAACTATTCCTGTAATTGCAAAAAGAGGGTCTCCTATCCCTACTTCGTCTGCACCAAAGGTGAGTCCTATCAATCCCGCTACCAAAGTTGCTTCTTCTTTTTCTCCTAAAGTTGATAAGCCTAGAATTCCAAATGACGATGGCCCGTCCACTTCTGGGTCTTTTGATATTGTTGATCACCTGAAAAAGACCAAGGTCCAAATCTCAGAAGCTGAGTACTATCAAACCCACCCCAAAGCTTTTGCCAAGATGATTCAATTTGTAAATTCCCATTCCAAGACCACCTCTAAAGGCCTTTTGCCTACTCCTCCTTCTGCACCACAGCCAAGTCTGGTAGCTGCTGTCACCTCCCCTGGTGACAAAATTAAACCATTTTATGTAACACTTCTTATAGCTGGTCATAGGCTCAGTAATTGTGTCATTGACTCAGGAGCCTCAGATAATGTAATGCCTGCTAAAGTAGCTCATGCTTTAGGCCTGACCCTCACTCGCACTTATGGATCCTGTTACTCCATGGAAAGTAAAGAAGTGCCCCTGGTCGGGAGGATTAAGGATGCGCAAGTGGCTTTTACTGCCTTCCCTGAAAAGAAAGTGTTGGCTACCATCCTAGTAGCAGACATTCCTCCTTCTTATGGAATGTTGCTAAGTAGAAACTTCTGTAAAGATGTGGGTGGGGAAATCCAAATGGACTGGTCACACGCACTCATACCTGTCAATGGACAAATGAAGAAACTGTTGCCTGAGAAACAATCTGAGTATATTGTGCAGAAAACGGATGATCCTAAGGCACAAATACTCTATGAAGATATGGGTCATGGCAATTACATGATTATGTCCCCTGATGAAATCCAACCCCCCAAAGTGTCTCCTAAAGATCCCAATGGTGTTTGGATTTTAGAATTTGATGGAAGTTGTTCCTCAGCTGGTTCTGGAGCTGGCGTCCTGCTAGTGTCACCTGAAGGATGCCTACATCCTTTTTCATTTAAGTTGCAGTTCGAAAACACTAATAATACAGCAGAGTATGAGGCTCTCATTCTTGGACTGCAAGTGGCCAAAGAACAAGGTGTGAAGAACCTTCTGGCTCGTGGTGATGCAGAGTTGATTGTAAAGCAGGTCAGAAATCTCTTTCAGGTAAAAAATGGGAGACTGAAGCATTACCGGAATCAGGTTTGGGATTCCATTGAATTCCTTGATGCTTTCTCTATTGAGGCAATACCTAGGGAAAAGAACAGCAGGGCTGATTCACTGGCTGTCTCAGGGTCACTACTGATTCCCCATCCTGAATTCTCTCAGGACAAATTCACCATTGAAATGGTCCATCGGCCGAGTGTACCTGACGACACCAATAACTGGCAAGTTTTCAACGATGATCAGCATTTGCTTTCCTTCCTGGAACTCAAGGGTAATTTCGAACAACTGTATTTTGAGGGAAGTGACAACCTGCCTCGTGAAAGTGTGTCCTTTGACCAAGCTGTCACCCAAGGAGAAGAAACAGATCAGGAAGGGTGCATTAAACTCAAAGGAAATAAGATTCCTAAAGGTTTGGTGAGTCTGGAGGAATTGTTTGATAAACATGACAGGTATGTGAAATCTAAAGCTTCTACTGGACCTCAGCAATCAGCCGAGTATGATAAGATTGATATTGGGAGTTCTAATGACCCTAAGCTAGTAAATATTGGAAAATGTTGTACGGCAGATGAGAGGAGAAAAGCAATTGATCTTCTAAGAAGGTATAAGGACGTTCTTGCATATTCTTATGAAGATCTGAAAGCCTTCAAGCCAAAAGATATGCAGCACTCTATCCCTCTCAAACCAGGAATTAAGCCTTTCAAGCAGAAACAAAGGCAGTACAACCCCAAAATAGCTGACACCGTCTTTCAGGAGATTCAGAAGTTGTTGAAGGCTAAAATTATTTTTCCTATTCACCATTCGACATGGATTGCAAATATTGTGCCTGTCAGGAAGAAAAATGGTGAGATCCGCATCTGTGTTGATTTCAGGAACCTGAATCAGGCTTCTCTGAAAGATAACTACCCTTTGCCTATGATGGATCAGATATTGCAAGCAGTAACAGGATCTGAAATGTTATCTATGCTTGATGGATTCTCGGGATACAATCAGGTAGAGGTTGATACTGCAGATCAACACAAGACAGCCTTCACCACTCCTTGGGGTACCTTTGCCTACAAGAGAATGCCTTTTGGGCTTATTAATGCTGGTGCCACTTTCCAGAGAGCTATTGGAATGTCTCCTTTTCAAGTGGTGTATGGAGTAGAAGCTCAGTTACCAGTGACAGTGGAGCTGCCAGCCTTGCACCTAATGAAGGCCATTGAGGATACTAGTTTCAGTGATGCTCTGGATAAGAGAATTATGTACCTGCACAAACTGAACGAGGACAGATTGGAGGTTGCTGATAGGATATCTGTTCACCAGCAGAAGGTAAAGGCTCTGTTTGACAAGAAAGCTAGGTTCAGAGAGTTCCAAGTTGGAGATACCGTGCTGTTATGGGACAAAAGACATGAACCTCGTGGCAGCCATGGAAAGTTTGATTCCCTGTGGCTTGGGCCTTTCAAGATCAGACACTTTGCTGGTAAGAATTCTTTCTATCTTGATTACATGGATGGTTCCCCTCTCCCACTTCCTTATAGTGGGCAGTATCTCAAGTTGTTCAAGTCCTAGGTGACTAGGGAGTCCCTTTGTATATTCTGTACAGTGTTTTCCTTCTGTTGTTTTGGTGTGTTTCCCTTCTGTTGTTTTTGTGTGTTGCCCTCTGTGTTGGTCTGTTTTTGACTCTGTTGCCCAATGGATAAGGCACTGGTCTGCTTCACCGAGTTTGTCTAAGTTCTTGCCTTGTCTCATTCCTTGAATTTATGCCAAGTCATCCCCAGAAGGAGCCAGCTGTTGTCCACTCAAAATTCCCCGCTCTGTCAAAAGTAAAAATTTCAAAATTTTGAGTTTAAATGTCTTTTCTGTCGAGCTGGTGGTGTGGAAAAAGTCTTGAAGTCGAAAAAATCTAAGTTCTGGGTCATTCTGTAAGTATTTCGGGCCTGTCGGACATTTTTGTCCCAACTGTCCCAAGTGCAAACGGGTCTTCTGTTCTCCGATCGGCCGAAACCTCCGAATTTGTCCCATTTTCGGGCCCGTCGGAAGTTTTTGTCCCAAGTGTCCCGAACTTATTGTGCGAGTTGTTCCATTTTCGGCCGATTCGCCCGATTTTGTCCCAACTGTCCCGAGTTCCAAATTGCTCTCTGTCCCATTTTCGGCCGAAACCCCCGAGTCGCGTACTTCAGAGCTCTTTGTCCCATTTTCAAAAGTGCGCCCTGTTTCAATTTCACCCGAACCGGCCAAACCGCGTACTCCGGAACTTTTTGTCCCGAATGTCCCAAGTCCAAACGGGCCTTTTGTTCCATTTTCGGCCGATTCGCCCGAACCGCGCTTTCATGTCCCAAATGTCCCAAAGTTAAAAAAGTGCAAGTTGTCCCATTTTCGGCCGAAACTCCCGAGTCGCGCACTTCGCTCTTTTCCGTCCCAATTGTCCCAAAATGCATTTGTGCGTCCTCTCCCTGTTTCGCCCGAATCGGCCGAGCCGCGTGTTTCGCGCATTCGCGTCTCACTTGTCCCAAGCGAACCAACGGTCATCCATACTTAGTTTCCCGCTCTTCCCGAATATGCTGTTTTTCAAAATATGAATTCAAATGCGCATTAATTATCCTTCTCTCTCCTCAACGGCTATGTAACGGGCAAAACTTCCTTTGCAATTCTTACATTGTTTCGAACCCTTGCAATTTGAAAACCCGCGCATGTCCCCTCCCTCTGAAACTCCTTTCCGAGCCTGGTTTGCAGCTCTGTTATTATCAATATGAAGATCAAGATCCTGGAGGAGGCTTGGGAGAACTAAAGAAGCAGTTACGAAGGACGAAACTTTCAAGACGTCGGTTACATCAGTTTCCAAAGATATTCATTGTCATTCTCAAGATAAAAATTCTGGCGTGTCCCTCGTGGCAAGGACATGGCTGAGACGTGGAAGAAACTCAAGCAGCGGTTTCCAAAGACAGTGGGTCCCTCTCAGAACTGGCCACCTGTCTCCTTCCCCTTCCTTCTCTCTTCTCGCCATTCCTTTCGTATTCCATGTAATTAGTTAAGAAATTGCGTTTGGCATTCCTTAACTATTCTCTAGTTAAAAGAAACGGTTACGAGGAGTAACCGAATTGTAAGCTATATAATGGCCTTCTTTGCGCCATTTTGAAAAGGAGGAAGAACTTGGCATATTTTCTGGAAGTGTAAATAGATCAGAGAGAAATCAATACAAAAGGGCTTTCCATTCATTGTCTATCCAATCTCTGTTATCTCTGTGTTTTCTTTTAATTTCGTGAAGATCATTTGTTTCTAGTTCGTTAGTCTCACTGATTGCATATTTTCAAATATTGCGAGTATAGTGATCTTGTATAACCAAGAAGGAACTTTGTGTCCTTGATTAATGAATCTGAAGAAGGTTATTTACAGAACTTTGTGTCTGGTAAATTCTCATCTTGTACAAATGATCTTGTTTTAAATTCACTGCAACTTCGCATACATAAAGAATTATTCTGCTATCTATAATTCTGCATGTTGCTCTTCTGCTCATCCTCGTATTCCCTTTCCTCAGTCCTTTTGTAACTGATGATCCTTGTGGAAAACACTTTCGTAATATCCAAGTTCAACCATAAAATCATGTTTTGTATATTTGTAAATAAGTTCGTTTCTGAATAAGGGAACCTCTCCCATTAAAGAGGAGGGACTTCTTGTCCCCTGACTGTTGCTCTTCTTAAAAGTCCTATTTGGAATTCACATGAACTGACGGAATTCAGAACTGACGAATAATTTACGATTGGCGGCTAGTTTTCCAGGGTCATCGGTCATAATTGGCCTATTTGTAAATGACCAAAATTTTAGCTCGAGGGATTAGAAAACCATGTCCAAAACTAATGTTCGATGGATGAACATGCAATAAGAAATTTCCTACAAGTTCCTCTATATATGGAGAATTTCTTAGAGTCAATAGGATTGAGAACTGGTAAACGGGATTCAAACGACGACAGGTTTTCTGGAGCCACTGATCGTAATTGGTTTGGTTTTGACCTAGTCAAACTGTGACTAGAGGCCTACAAAACCTCTTTTCCAAACTAATTAGGAGTTTTATTTTCCTGAGCCAAAGGTTCCAGGTAATTTTCTAGTAAAAATACTAGAGGGTTGCAAAGGTGGATAACATTTTGTTCTCAGGGTTCAAATGGCAGTTATAAACGAAAGCCAAATTTTTCAGTTTTAGCAGCTTCCTACAACTATAAAATGGTGTAATAGGGCTGCTACAAGGGCATAAAAAAGATCACAAATGATCAATCGAGGTCAATCTAAAGATTAAAGTGACTCCTCACGTAACAAGTACATAAAGGAAGCTTAACACATGGAAGGCTTTACATCTATTTAATGGGAAGTACTTAGTAATCTAGTTTGGTCAGGAAGTTTGATAAATCACCTCAAAATGAGGGTTTAAGTTCATGGTTGACTACAAAGGGTTATTTTGCTTGCGTGAGTTATGATATGAAATTTCTATTGTTTTGCAAACAAGAATTCAACTTAATATAAAATAATTAAATGTATGATAATCATAAGGTTTTAAAAATTATATTTTGTTGTAAATGAAAAAAAAACTAAAGTATGAGAATTATGAAAGATAAGGAGAGATAAACCATGCCTGGGAATGATGAGATGAAGCGGCTATAAGTGAGGTAATCTTTCCATGGAAGTTTCACTCGCACTCCACAAGGCTCCAACTCTCTTTTAACATTTCCTCAAATAGTTCGCAAGCATCCACAAATCCACCATTTTTCCATTTTCTTGAATTAAGTTAATAATTGAGGTGGGCTCTAGATTATGAAATAGTGAGCCACAAAGGTGAATGCATGGGCAATCTCAAGCACCTATCCAACGTGCCAAGTTATATTATCTCGATTAATTTTTCTAAGTTTTGGGTTGATCAATGATAAAACCCTCAGCATATTTGAGTTGAATCAAAGCACAAACATAAGAGGATGAACTCAGGAGGAAAACTGGTTACAATGATCTTGAAGTGAGAAACTCATCCCTTCCAAAACCATCAACACATGCAAACAATGAGCAACCAAATGAATACCTAGAACTCAAAAACAAGCATGATCGAGCTTCTACAGGAGTAGGCCAAATGAAGGAATCAAAACACAAATTATTAGATCTGAGCTATTAAGAAATGGTTGAACTCTATATGGTCAATAAGAAATGAAACCCCAATACATGCATTTTCTAACCCACCCAGGTACAAATATGCAACACAAGCCAAGCCTTGGGAAATCAAGGTACAGAACTCAAAAACTTGGAAATAATGGCTGAGAATGGTGCAAAAAGGAAATAAACAACAAGTCATCCCAAATTACAAGTGCATAGATCACCATCCATGGAACCATAAGCATATTTGAACCAAGAGAAAAATAATAATAAATACAAAATGGAGATCCATAGTGGCATCCATGGTCAAAGAAATGGTACAAAAAGACTAAAAACAAGAGCTCACATTTTGACACAGGCTTTGAGGGTGTTGTCAAAGTTTTTTTTTGTTTTGACTCTGAATTACACTTGTCGACTGCATTTGCTTGAACATTTCTAAGCCTTTTCAACAAACCCATTTTGTACAAATCCTTGCTATCATTGCAGTCCATGCCACCACATTTCTTTCATAGTGCATTCATTCGAACAGTTCATATGCCAAAATCATGCTTTCAAAATTGCATACATATCTGCAATCATTGAAACTATCCAATACTACTAAATTACAATGTTGACTAGGGTTCCAGCATGTTTTTCGCCTATGGTTCTCAAATAAAGTATTTGTATTTTTGTGCAAGGAAAATGACAGTACGATAGGCTGGGAGAAAGCCCATGTGCTTTCCAGCACACTTCTACATGCCTCCACCAAACCCACTGACTCAACTACTTTCCCATGCGATAGTGGCAGAGACTACCATTCATCCACTTGCTAATGTCTTTTTAAAATTATTTTATTTTTTCTTTCAGGCACTACATTTCACTCCCCTTGTAAGAGCATCGTCCTCAATGTGACACAACACCAAAGCATGAAGGATACATAGGTAAGAAATTCAAAAATGACACATGTTGTTTTACAAGACAACTTTTTGGTACAATGCGACCACAAGGAAACAAACTAATTTTTTCAATATCTTAAATTTTAATGTTATGTGAAGATTGGTAGTTCTAGTTACCTTTTACTTTACTACTTAGTTAGTCTTCCTTTACCATATTTCTTATCTCAAGATCTTAATATTCATTGTTTATAATTTTTAACTGTCTTATGTTCGTGGGTGCCCAACAGTAATTGGCCTCAAGATGTAACACAAAATTTAACACAACAAAAATGAACCATGAGACATCTTGCTACATACTTCCAACTGTATCACATTACAAGACCTTTAATTCCACCATGGAAAGAACAAACAAGTATCCACATAACCAATAATTTCCACAATTCACTATGTCACAGGTATAGATCCAACACACACAAGTAGACTAACAAACAGTGAATCATGACATATGATACATATATAAATAGTATGATATGACCCAAAAACCATGACTGAACCGACACAATGCAAGGAAAACATCTAATAGTACATGCAAACTAACATGTCAAACCTCAATCATAATCATGTCAATAAGACTCACAAGTACACATACTCATTATACCAACACCATATACCTCCCAAAACATCACAAAACAACTCCATATACCTCCCAAAGCATCACAAAACATCTCCATATACCTCCTAAAGCATCACAAAACAAACTCCCTATACCTCTTGAAGCATCACAAAACAACTCCCTATACCTCCCAAAGCATCACAATACAACTACATATGCCTCCCAAAGCATTAAAAAAACAAGAACCTCTAAGTGTACTAGTCACACACACACAAGTGTCTTACATCTTATTCCTCCCTCAAGTCTCTTATGTCTCCCTCAAGTCTCTTATGCCAAGTCTCTTATGCCTCCCTCAAAGAGGTCGGTCACCCTATGGCCTTAGGCACATAGAGTCCAGACACCTCTACCCCAAGTGACTTAATAACTCATGGTTCAAAAACCTACTACTTATTTGTAACTCCTGGGGCATACCCCCATACATCGAACCGGGTCCATAGTTTCAACCACTCCATGGCGCATCCCATGACCCTATTCCACAAATTACAACATTATAACCAATACAACAATCCATTTCAAACACCAAGTGGAAAAATCCCAAGCCTTGGGATAGGCTATAAAATTATTTTAAACATGAAAAGATAAAATTTAAAAATAAGTAAATAAAATGGCCAAATATCCATAGTTAGTGTAAAATCCACATGTTAGTGCAACAACTAAATAAATTAAAAAATATAAGAACACGTCAATCAAAAAACTGATGGTTCTTGCAAGAAAAGATAAAATGTTCAATCCACTAAATAAAATACGTATATAGAAATCACATTACAATAACTATGTGGCCTTATAAAAACACCAAAGGGTTACTCAACGAGTTACTGGAACTCAGAACATGAGCCTCAAGGTGTAAAAGATCATATCAAATAATAATATTGTCATCATATCTATCTAAATCATCCCTCCACCACTTCCACAAGGTTCAACATAGTCATAACTACACTTAGGTTGAATCCACATGATAACCATATAGGGAGAGATAAAAGAGTATAGGTCGTCATCTACTAAGCCTAAGGTGTGAATGAAACACAATATACATGACACCCATTGAGCAAGTGCCATACATACAAAATGAACAAAAGTGGAGTTTCAATCTATGTAAGACTCCACTTCATATCTCATACTCGGCTCAAGTGACTGGCTAATGATACACATTTCCTCACTCCAAACATACACCTTTTACCCATTTCCCTTAGGGTCAGTTAGTGTAAGGTTCATAACATAACACATAACTACATCACTAACACAATTGTGATTCACAAACATTAACCATAACATCTTACACATGGTATATGTACAAGGTATAACACAATCATTACTTTCAAAGGTTGCAATACATCACATTACCACATACTGTATCCAAGGTGCAATCATTGTACAATAGGGGTCATAAAATCCCCATATGCCCCTAATTCACTACACGAGTCATCTCATATTACACAAATTATACGCACAATGAAAACAGTGAATAACATTACAACATAGAATCAATTGCAAGGTAACATGGTGACACACAATTTGTCACTACACGGTGGTGAAATTATGATATAATAAAATCCACCATACAACAATATTTGTCATACACGCATCAACACAACTACATATCACAAAATGATAATATACTCTAACACACCGCCATCCATAAAAACATTCTTCTCACACATACAAAGGTAGCACATCACACGTAGACTCCTCATTGAATCCATGAAAAGGAGAGTGAATACTCTCATCACAAGCACATCAACATGATAAAAAACATGCACTAAGCGACATGCACCACATGTGTGTTCATAATATCACAATTACAACATTGGTCACATAAAAACATATATCACATTACTCTTCCAATCTCCACAACCACCATTCAAAACCATCACAACTCCAATTTGTCCCAGAGGTTCGAGAGCATGAACCTCCACTCTGATACCAAATGTAATGCCCACATTTTACACACACAAATACAATAGTAAAAATACCAGAATAATTTTTTTTGACTTACATTTGCTCACTACACAACACCATAAAGGCTCAAAGTAGAGAAACTCAACAATGCATAAGACACTTACATAAGTCATCGACTCACATAGACACATGACAACACCATATACATTTTGATTCCACACTTTCCCCAATGAACAAATGCTAGAAATGACCTAACCACAAGAAAGGGACCCAAGGATGGGAAAACCCACAACACATCATTACCATGATTATGTCTTAGTTACGATTAACATTCCAAGAAACATTATTATGCAAGGATAATTTATCTTATCTCCTTTTTTTTCACCTACAGATTCTTAAATTAATTTCACATTCAACTTACAGTTCGACCATTTAAGTTGGCTCTTTATCCCTTACGAAAATCTCCATAACTTACATAATTATTTTCCATATTTCAAATTGCATACAAAGTTCCTAATTCTCTCATTCTTATGTTAAGCTTATGCTTCTCAAATGTTTATTCAATGTTTAAATTTTACCCTTACTACATAAGTGAATCTGACGTGATGTCAAGAAATAAATCTTAGGATTTAAGGGAGATTTAGATTCAAGATACCTTTTTCCCATAAACATTCTTCGATCACGGTATATTTATTTCACTACCATAGTTAATATAGTTCAATAACTTGTTGAATCCATTCAACATTTCCACATCAAGAAATTTTATTTAGATTTATATATATTTTTTGTTTTCTCGAAGTTTGATATCACCAATGGAAATTTATATTATTTCTATCACATGGAAATGTTTAATTGAGTTAGAAGGACTCCAAGAGTGACATTATTCCTAACCTCAAATATCATTTTACTCTTATATGCTTTACTCTTACATCACACTATGGTCTCACTATTAGCATTGTTTTATAACAATTGTAAACAAAATAACACATACTTTTCACTAATGGATTTGTTACTACAAGGAGTGTAACCTAGCAGTTTTTTTTGTGATTTTCATGGGTTTTTCAGTTTTTTGTTTATGTATACAATTTTTTTGTTTTGTTAGTTGCTTGGCAAGCTCACGAGCTTGAAAACCATCAAAATATTCCTGCAAAACCCTGTAAACAATCCTCAAAACCCTCCAAATATTCCGCAAAACACTCGTCCAAACATAGATCCGCCTCTTGTGGCTCCTTTCTGTCCCCACGGAACCAATAGGAACACAAGTTGATATCGTTGGAAAAATCTGACAAAATAAAATTGCCATTGAGAACCTTATTCAGAATATAAGACAAAATCATGCCACAAATCCATCCCGCATGACTTTAGCCAACACATTACAAACATTGATTGGTGAAGTTGACTCCGCAACCAACCAAATAGACAGATGGAATACCTTTAGAGGTGATTATAGGTAGTGGTATGCAAATAAATTATCCCATGTAGTCATAAAAGACAATTTTTTTGGAAAAGACCACATTTGTGCATTATTTACTCACCCAAGAACCAATCCCCCACAGCAGTTACTTGCAAACGGTTCCCAATCCATTGGTGCCACGATGACCGAATCAAGAACAATTTTTGGGACCAATGGTGGATGGTTTTTTATTATCCACCATGCAACAACAATGAGGTTCCCCTCTATTTTTTGAAGAAATTATATTGTGAGTTCATGCTTAATGAGGTCCCAAATTATTTTGACTTTTCTAATTTTTATGGGTGAGGTGGTGGCTCTGCACAAGAGTAGACCTGGTGCACGTGTAGGTCAACCAAGGATCCCCCATGCCCCAAAACCCCCACTGTCCTTCAGTTTATCTCTCCTACAGTGAAGGAGGTTGTAGAGATTGACACACTACATGCATTGAGGGAGCTCACTGACACTCTGACCCAGCATAGTGAGCAGATTACATCTGGTGATGTTGGTGGAGGCGCCAGTTCTAGTGCACCACACAACTGTGGATCATGTGGTGCCGTATGCACTGCGGGTGAGACATCATTTGTTGGATCACATGATTTCTTTTCTCTAGATGAGATGATGGTGGATGTTTTTGGAACTAGTGCAATGGATCTTGGTCTTTCATAGGTAAATGTCAAATAAATATTTAATATATATATATATATATATACAATAGTTTAATTCATGTTTGAGATTTTAATATATATGTATTTCATTGTACGTTATGTACATACATGTAAAAACTAATTTTTTTATTTTATTTTAAATAGCCAAAGAAAGTGAAGGAAACATCCAGCGTCGACATGCTAACTACTTCAGTTGGGCATGTTACAAACGTAAGTTTCAAGTTATACTTAAATTTTAAATTTCATTTGATTGTGCACTTTTATTATTATAATGTTTCACCTGTACATGTACATATTAATATATGTTTGTCTTTTATACATGAAGGAGCCTGGACGGGTCATCATCTACTCTGGGAACTGAGGCTATTGGCATGCCTCACGTGAATTTTATGTAGGTTAGTTTCTCTTTACACTTTGGTTCTAATTGTGGAAGTTCACGTGGATTATGCTTTGGCTCTGTTATGTGGCAGTCATGTAGATTAATATTGATTTGTACATGTTTTTTGTATAGCTTATGACTGTCCAGAGAAATTCCTCCATATATGCAGACTGTGGAGGCTACTGTAGATACTGCCATAGCATCTGTAGATCCACTAACTGAGGTATAATTTTTCAAATTTGTTAAATTTTGTAGGAATTATCTCTTATTACTTAAATATACAATATAAAATTTTGTACATGAAATATTTAATTTGAAATTTAATTATTTGTATGTAGCTTACCTCTCATGAGTCTACCGTTGTCCCTGCCATGCGTCAATGAAACAAATTGATAGGGATCATGACATTGTGGTAAGATTTCACATGCATTTTAACTAAATTCTAAGTTTCTAAATTTTGAATGTATTTTAAAAATATGGGTGTTAAACATTGTTGTTTATGAAAAGGTTGAGGTTGCAGGCCTGCTTAGAGATGCCTAGGACCACACAAATGAAATCTGTAGTGGCATCTCCCTCCACTACATCCCTGGGTCATGGACATGCTACTTCTAGTAGGGCGAAGAGAGGGAAGATGTTTCATGATTAGATTCATAGGACGTGGATGTACATAGATATATATATATATATATATATATATATGGGCCAGTTGGTCCTAGTTCATGATTCTTCATAGGACATTGTATATAGCCTTATGCAGCCGCATGTGGTCTTATATGTATGACACACTTGGTTTGAGATGTACACATGTTATGAACTTATATTTTCAGAGACATGCATTTAGCACACTTAGTTTGATACATTATATATCCATGTGTTGGTTTTCATAATGATATTACTTCTATGT
This sequence comes from Taxus chinensis, assembly GCA_019776745.2. Classification (NCBI taxonomy): domain Eukaryota; kingdom Viridiplantae; phylum Streptophyta; class Pinopsida; order Cupressales; family Taxaceae; genus Taxus; species Taxus chinensis. The sequence goes on from CM034157.1 coordinate 68,329,674, forward strand.
TTGATTCGAATTCATTGCACATGATATCCTTCTATGTATGTATATTCTATGTATATTAATTATATATGTATGTTTGATTTAAAATTAAAAAACTATGGTGCAACAATAAGAAGAAAATAAGCATATATCTCATGTACCATATTCTAGTGCAATAATAAGTTTTATGTATGTTATGACATGTACATGTCAAGGAATGAAATTTCACATGTTGTTGGAGTTGTCAGTAGATTTTAGGAAAATCTAAGTAGAGAACATTGTTCAGTAGTGAAGTGGGAGTTTCACTACTTGTGAGGAAAAATAAATTATTGCATCACCTATAACAATATTGGTGATTCAATTTGTGGATATTTTGATTCATATTTTGTAAGTGATTTGGAAAAACAAAGATTGACTTCTAGTTATGCTATTACACTTGTAACTGGACCTATCAGTTGGATTTCAAAGCTTCAAAATATTACAATTTTTTTAACTACTGAGGTAGAATATGTAGCTGCCTATCATAGTTGTCAGGAGGTAATTTGGGTAAAAATTTTATTGGATGAGTTTTGAAGATATCAATAGAAGATGAAGGTATTGTGTGACAATCAAAGTGCTATTTAATTATCCAAGAATCTAGCTTATCAAAATAAGACAAAGCATATTTTAGTTAAGTATAATTTGGTTATACATGTTCTTGATGAAGGGATAATAGCACTTGACAAGGTACACACCATAGAAAACTTTGTTGATATTCTCACAAAACTAGTACTATTATAGAATCAAAAATGGTGTTTATCATATATTCATTTGCATAAAAAGTAATGATTTGGTCATGTAATATATAAAGTGGATTGGATATCAAGGTGGATATTATAAGATATGTGACAACAAAGTTAAATTTTAGATCCCTTTGTATGACAACATTTTTAGCTCACTTTCCAAAGTTGAAAAATTTGAAAACAGTGGGTCATGGCACTGAACCAACTACGTGGAAATGCCCAAGTGGCTAGGTGAATGCTAGAGGAGGCATTTTTTGGTGCACGAAAAATGTTGTTTCTTTCGGGATACCTCGTTCAGGCGTAGTCCCTTAAGAACCCTGAGACAACAAAAATTTTCAACTTCCATGGGTGACTATGTGCACTCCATGACACCTAGAGATGTCTCATTGGATCCTACGCATTGGAATAGGGACCCTCTACGATATCCTATCACATTTTTTTACTTCTCTAATCGGTGCTCTCGCTGCCCTATTGTTTGCAAATGCGCCGAATAGTGTAGTTTGAGACAATGTAAGGATGTCAAACGGTATATTTTGTAAACGATGGGTCATGGCACTAAAATGACTGCGCAGACACATCCAAGTGGCCATGTGAACACTAGAGGAGGATTCATTTTGGTGCGCCACAATTTCTTTGCTTCCGAGCTACCTCGTTCGGCGGAGTCCCTCAAGAGCCTTGAGACAAAAATATCATTCAACATCGACGGGTGACTACACACACTCCGTGGCACCTAGCTACATCTCATCTGATCCTACACCTTGGCGTAGGGACCCTCTACAATATCTTGTCTCATTTTTTTCATTCTCCAATCGGTGATTTCCCTGCCCTGTGTCTTACAAATGCACCGAATAGTGTAGTTTGAGACAGTGTAAGGCTGTCAAACGATATATTTTGTAAACGGTGGGTCATGGAACCTAACCAAATATGTGGACATGTCTGGGTGGTTAGGTGAATGCTAAAGGAGGAATCATTTCAGTGTGTGACAACATCATTGCTTCTGGGCTACCTCGTTCAAGTGTAGTCCCTCAAGAGCCCTGAGACCAAAAAATTGTTCAACTTCCATGGGTGACTACATGCACTCCATGGCACCTAGAGATGTCTCATCTGATCCTACACCTTGGTGTAGGGACCCTCTACAATATTCCATATCAGTTTTTCCTTCTCTAATCGGTGCTCTTGCTGCCCTATTGTTTGCAAATGTGTTGAATAGTGTAGTTTGAGACAGTGTAAGGCTATCAAATGGTATATTTTGTAAACAGTGGATCGCGGCACTGAAATGACTCTACAAACATGTCTGAGTGGTCAAGTGAATGCTAGAGGAGGTGTCATTTTGATGTGTAACAATGTCGTTGATTCTGGGCTACCTCCTTTGGGTAGAGTCCCTCAAGAGCCCTAAGACCAAAAAATCGTTCAACTTCCATGGGTGACTACACGCACTCTGTGGCACCTAGAGACTTCTTGTCTGATCCTACACCTCGACATAGGGACCCTCTATAATCGAGTGTCTCAGTTTTTTTTCTCCAATTGGTTCTCTCGCTGCCCTATTTTTTTACAAATGCACCGAATAATGTTGTTTGAGACAGTGTAAGATTGTCAAACGATATATTTTACAAACAGTGGGTTGTGAAACCAAACCGATTGTGCACACACATAGGGATGGTCTTGTAAACACTTGGGGAGGCATTTTTTTGGTTCTCTAAGCTCTAGGTCCTTCTGGGATACTTCCTCTTGAGCCAAGAACCCCCTCCACAAGTACATAAATCATTGTTAATTACTTCTCTTTTCTTGTAAAACAATGAAAGCTTCTCTTAGCTTCGAGAATTTATAATTCTCTACTAACAGTGCTAACCACATGACTGAAACCACTAACCTGCATATAAAAGTGTTAGTCAAAGAAATTTAAGTTTCAAATCAAAACCATACTAGATATATTCAAAATACACAAATTTAATAAAATATATGACCTTAACTTTATCTAACTAACAAATTTATATATACCAAACTTGAAATTATATATACCAGACATGAGCATTGTAAATTCATTCCAATGAACCATCAGGATGGATCTACTCTGAATAGCTGATAGGATTGCTTCATGATCTGACTCTCGAACCTTCCAAAGAATCTTGTTATTAGGTCCTTCCATCGATATCTATACAGGTGAATATTTGTCGCTAGAACTAGATGCGAATATAAGAGTATTTTCCTGTGTGTCTCAAAGTCTTCAAACACCCAAACAGAGGAGTTTTTTAATGGATACCACTGAAGCCAAGTTCCAGTAACTACCACTGACCCTGTAGGGTACTCAATATCTTCACCATCTATAACAGGAGAAGTCAACTTCTTTCTTTCCTCGATGCAATGACATAAGAAATAGTTTGTTCCTTCTTTATTGTCTTTTGTCACAATAACTGCAAACACATGTCTTACAAAAAAAGGTTTCAAGACAAATTTAAATTGTACATATTAAAATTTCAATGGACATAACTCAATACAAAAATTGTAAATAACCATAAATACCTTGTCGCACCAAAATCAAAATTTCATCAAAGTCCTTGGATGTTGCAACTTCATCTACAGAAATAAGTTGTAATGCTTGTGGAGGTTGATAACTAGCAAGTGGATTTAGAGGCCTACAAATCCATCCATCAACCGATTCTTGTGAATCACACTCAGTAGTGACAAAGTAGATACAAGATGCACAAAAACATGTCAACTTTCTTTTCCATGTTGCCAACGAACTAGCATCTGAGCTACAAAATGAGTGCATATCACTGGACCCAGTGACTATCATACAATCCTTGTAGTTAGCAATTTGTTGTTCCTCTATCAACCAAAAATATCTGTAAACTGTGGAAATTTCTTGAGAACCTCGGGCCATGTTGTCAATACACCATTCCACTATGCTCTTTGCATCTTTTAATTTAGCACCATCTTTGTACTTCAACTCTTCTCTTGCAAGAGCTCTTTTCACACATGCCCCTGCACCGTCATGCTCTCTTTTTCCATGTCCAGCCTCAGTGAAACTCCAAATATGTTGCACACCCATCTTGACATGCATCCTTCTCATCCAATAAAACATTCGTGCATTCTTAAACTGAGACGTGTAATTATCTGACCATATATAATGTTGTTTGAAGTGGATGTCCCTATCAAACAAGTTTCCATAAAATAACTGGAAACACCCTTGCACAAATTCAGTAGAATGAGTACGATCATCACTGATATAAAAGTGGTACTCTCTTAAAAAAATTGATCATTCTTTGTACTGTCAGGAGAATGTATAAATGTTATATGCACAAAAATGGCAACTTGTACTGAGTTGTAATATTGTGATTGAACCTCCATTTGTGGTTGCAATGTGTAATTCTCTGCAAAATCGACCACTGAAACAATAGTACTAATAGGAAATGTTTCTTTGCATATCTTGAACTATTCATCCAACCATCGAGCTCTGTGTGTATGCCTAGCATACTCATAAACAATTTCATCCTTAAATTTTCTCATAAATTGAAAAACAGGCATATGTTCTGTAACTAGCTCATGCCGTTTAGACTCTTTTCCATCTTTCAACTGGTATGCAAATGATTTATATTTATCAAACTCAACTAAATTATTTCCTATTGCACCTTCAATTTTCTCATGGATGCAACTTTTCAATTTAGGTAATTCGCCACATGTACCACAACTTCCATCTAAACAATCCTGACTATAAAAAATTGTCCAACTTCTTTTTCACAAAATATCGTAGGAATGAAATCCCTAGAAGATATTGGTGGAACTTGAACACCACATTCCAATAACATAGTTTCAAAGTGTAAAATAGAACGAATACATAAAAATTTAGCATAATGCATAGAAAATTCAACATGTTGCCTACAACAACAAGTGGTGTGAGTGTGGTTGATTTTCACATAGAATGGTTTTAACATTTCAAAAAAAATGTTGACTAATTTTAATTTCTAGATGCTCTTGTTCAAACTTACGAAAAAATTGAGTTTGAGTCATATCTAAGAAATGCTTTGGATGTGGTTCACGATTAATAGAACCAACTCTCCATTTTACAACATCTCTTGTATTAGGTGAAACTCTAGTGTTATCATGCCAAAATTGAATAACAAATTCTCTTATAGCATCGATATTATATTTGTTGTTATGTGGTACTCTAAATGAAAATGCCCAAAAATCAGTGTTATTGAGTGATTGAAGGATATTACGTCTTTCAATTGCTTTCATTAGAGTTTTTCGATTAACTTGTAACATTCGACTTGTTTGCGTAATCAAATGTTGTTTTTTTTATTGATTCACTTACAACACTAGTAGCAAGTACACGACGCACAATATTACTATCCCTAGTATGTCTCTTAACACCAACATTGTGATATGCATCATGAAGATTTTCAACAATTGTAGAGGTTTGACCACGTATATTAGATGTTGTCAATCCTAAGGTGTTTAATGTAGGTATTATTTTTTTCAATTTCATCAAACTAACCAACAACTGACATCTTTGGGAATCATTTAAATTTCAAAATAATTATCCCAAATTTTAGTGGCTTTTATTCTGATTTGTCATTCAGAAAAGTTTGTCACACATTGGTTTTAAAAAAATTTCATCAATTTCAATAAAATAATTAGGTTTCTTACGGAAAATCCTAGGAGGTGTTTTTGTCAAATTTTATTTGTCTACAGTTTCAACCTGAATTTCTTTATTCACATTTTCATTGTCTCCTTCAATTTCAACATTTGCTACATCACGAGTATTTAATTCTTCTTCAACATTGACAATAAAAACATCTTCATCACAAGTATTTAATTCAAATTCAACATTAACAGTAGAAACATTACCTGGTTCCTCATTGCTTACAATAGTAGGGGTTGAAAATTAACCTCTTCTTGATTCACGAATATTCTGGATTCACTCAGCATTTTGAAATTTGTTTTCCTCTAAATCATTTAGTTTTTTTTTACTTAATGAATTCCTTTTTTGACTTCGTTTCTTGTCTCCCATGATGTTTTACTTCCGGTGATAAGAAAAATGTGTAGAAAATGATAGAATTTTGCAGTAATTCGTACGGTAAAGTCAAACAGTAAAAATCACATGGTAATTAGAACATTGGGATGCGTATAAATATGATTTATAAACTGTGATCATGCTTTATAAACTGCGCTCAGTTTATAAAGCGTGGTCACGCAGTTCTTGTTTAAAAAACCTGCGATCACGGTTTGTAAACCATGATCGCGGTCTTATTTGTATCTTCAAATCTGACCCTAAGGCTGGGAAATCTTTGTTTTTCCCCAACCAAAGCTATGGAAGGTCATTATGAAGTGTAAAGGGTCAAAAAATTCAAATTTTCTCTTCCACAAGACTTGAACCATGCTAAAAAACTAAAAACATTTCACAAAAAATGGTGTCATTGCGTAGGGGAGACTGTTAGCTTTGTAGAAATATTTATTTTAAAGTGAATAGAATAAGATAAATATCATTTTATAATTTTTTACTAACAATAGGTCTTTAAGACATTTTTTCCTGCGTGAATGTTCATGTCTACGTTTAAGACTGCAACTTTTTTTTCGCTTATCAAAATGTGATAAAACTTATACCATCCCAAGCGTGGAGAAATTCTATACATGTTAAAAATATATATATTTGATTTCGATATTTTTTGATATAGTTATGGCGGGCAAACGGAAAATGCTCCATTTTCTAAATCTTTTTAGACCACTTTCATGGAAAAAATCATTAAAAAAAATATTGCTCAAAAAAAAATACAAAATAAAATCCATCCCAAGATAGACAACTACATCTAAACTTTTCACCAAAGGAAAAAAAAAAACAAGATTTGGTCATCCAAATCGCAGGCAAACGGACTACAATCTTATAGGTTTTTTCAAAAACAAAAACCAAGTCATATAATTTTAAGTGTTTAATATAGCTAAACTTGTCCGTTTTTTAAAAAAATAGTATTTTAGAAACTAGATTCTAGATGCTATGATTCATATTTATATAAATTTTTCTTATTTTAAGTGCACGTATTGCTAATAATCCCTACAAGTTGAGATTTCACTTTTTTTTGCAATATGATGTCCACTTATGACCCCTTTTTCGTCCACCAACTTGGTACACTTACCCACAATTTGTTTTCTCTTATAAACTAAAATATTAAACACATGATGCAACAAATATATCCACTTATGTCATTTAAATCCCACCATGAGATCAATCATACAAATATCACCTACTACCTTTGTTTGGTTTTGTGCCACTCACTAGGGTACAAAGGGCAACTAGGCATAAAGGGGTAACAAGACCATTGTTTTTTGTTTCTAAACTTATCTTAAGTCAACTTAATTTAAAATAAAATTGTATTTGCTAATAGTTATGAACAATTTCCACCCATAAGTTAACCCCTTAATCAACTAAGGGTTAGTTTAATTCCAATTGTACCTAAGGATCAACGCCCCAACTAAATATGAGTTTAAGGTGGGAGGACAATTTATTCTAAATGACCTTGAAGAAAGACCAAAGTGTTATGTTTCTAGTAACAAGGGCAAGCCATTTATCTATGAGGTACTTAGGATATCATTAACAATAGTTTAAGTCACCGGATAAATATTTCACTAGATCCATTTGTGTTGGTCCAAGAGGGTTTTTCTCTATGTTTAATGTTGGTTCCCATGAGCGATACATTAATAAAATCACATTATCCTTACAACACACACAGTTTCTAATCTTGGAAGGGAACAACATACTATGGAGAATGTTGTACCTTGTTGTGCCTATTCTTTGGGGTCACGAGGATGATGCTAAGCATACAAGCTATGACGATAAACTCACACTTGTGATCTTATTTATTTAATCTAGAAGCTATGATCAAGTGTAAGAATTTTAGTTTTTCCTAAGGTTTTAGTTTTCTATGCTAAGAGAAATCACACAGGAAGAGTAGTTATACATGATTTTTATACTAGGGTTGACTGTTGTGGTTAGATTCATGTATTACATTTTCACGGTAAGAGATACAACACCAAGTATTTAATCGTCTATTGCGCATTAGAAATGCACTTAAAATAAAAAAAATGATTTCATTTAACATACATATCTAACCCCTGTTCCCTTTTTTAGATACAAAAATCTCAATCAAAATGGCACCTATGATTAAATGCACATTTCCCAAGGCATTCCTAAAACTAGCATCTCAAGCATATTACCAAATTTCAAATATAATTTTTTTTGTTACATTGCAATTACATTAAACATATATACATTTTCCAATAGAATATATAAATTACAATAATAAATAATGAATTACACCACACCTTTCCGCCATCTTTCTTGTATCTTGAAAAAACATGTGAGCATAAAATCGACAATAAATTGTTGGCATGACATACACCTAGATATGGCATAATTAACATTTTTAGTTTCTATTTATATATTAATAATAATTTGCATTCAAAACAAGAGGGTTAGAGACACATGTTTATTTCATTTCATTTCATTTCTTAACTAATAAGAGATAAATAAATACAGAAGAGAGAGAAACATTAATTTGCCAAAAGTTTCATTTCACAAAATAAGTCACACGATAGAGTTTCAAACAATTATTTACAAGTGTCAACAAGTTTCCATAGTGGTTATGTAGTGCCCACTTCCCTTTGACACCTTTTGATATGTATTATGATATTGTTGATTATACTTATGGAAATTATTGTATATTTTAGTTTGATATGATGTTAGATGTTAGAAATCATGGACTATTTTTAATGTTGATTCATATATGATGCATGTGGTATTAGAGATAGTTCATACTGAGGTTTTTAGAATGTTGACATTGTTATATATGCATGTGATATTTTTTCATATTGAGTAAAACTAGAAAATGGAACTAATCTTGTGATCATATGATTATGGATGGAATTGTAAAGGAGATTGTTGCTTGCTTGGATGATGTTTCGATTCATATATATAGATGATTTAGAGTTATATGTTATATTTATTTTGGATTTTTTTGTGCAGCCACGAGGCTGAAGGAGGTATTTGTGTTTTGTAGGTAAACATGTCACAACAAACATTGGGGGATTCGAGACCAACCACATTGGAATTCTGGATGAATTCAACAAGGGTCACCATGGCAATGTGTATTTTTTTGTGTGGTTTTTGTTAGGGGTTCCCATTGGGGGATCACCTTCAAATGTGACTAATGGGTTATGTGTATTATTTTATTTAGTTCCTTTGTTTAATTTTAGTATGTGTTTAATTAGTGATTTATCTCCCCTTTATTATTTATTCTATTTGTGTCTAGATTACTGAGTAATCATATTGCTAATTAATTAAATGGGTCCAAAGAATGCATTTATTATATATGATGGCTCCTGAATTATGTGTTGAAAGTAATGTGTAAGTAACTTTGAGTGTGAAACACTCCACCTTCCTTTCAAAATTAGGATCTGTCCTTAGGGGCTGATTTTGGATTCTTGTAGGACAAGTTAAACTTGTCCCACACCTTTTAAATTGTCACACCAACCCTACCTATGGGTTGGGGAGTCAAATTTAGGCCTTATTATGTATTTTTGGAAGGTAATTTGTAAGTTTTCATTTCACCTTCTTGCATGAAATTAATTTTGGTCCTTGGGGTGTGGACTTGGTTTGTGTGTGTAAGTAAATCTTGCCATTTATTCACCCACCTTTTTAATTGCGCTTTAGAGTTTGAAGTTGACTTGTGATATGGATTTAAGGATGTGAGATGTAACATCCTACATGGACCCATCTCATCCTCCTCTCTCCCTCTTCTATTTATTTGAATTCTTTTTCTTTTTTGGGGGTTACTTTAGGGAGTTACTTCTCTGGTTTGGAGCGCTTGTAATTTTGGAAGAGATTGAGAGATTTTTGTTGAATGCTTGTGGATTGTTGGAGCTTTTGGAATATTTGGATTGGAAAAATATTGTTCTTGAAATTTTGGAGCAAACTCGACCATGGAGAGGTAGGATCTTGGCTCTTAACAAGTTTCTTCTTTTATTTATGCATACGTGAATGCTTGAATATTTTAGTATGTTGTTGGTTGATTGGGTAGATTTCCTAGGTATGGTGTAGGAGACGACTATGGGGATCTCTTGTGGGGAGGCATAAGAGTTTTGGGGAGGTGTAAATGTTATTGTGGAGTGAGTTTGGGATTGGGTTCCATCTTGTAAAATAAATATCTTGCATTTATTTACTCATTATGGGATGCAATAAGAGTGTGGGGAGGTATAAGGGGTACTTGGGGGAGGCATAAGGTCATTTAGGGGTTTTGAAATGATATACACATATATTTGCAGATTTATCTTAAGGTGGACACCCATTTCCCCATTGGGAGGTATAAACAGCTTCTCCCATAGGTCTTGCTCCTTTGGCTTGTGCATGATGAATCCTGAGTATAGTTTGTTGTTCTTCTTATGTTTTCAAAATGTAGTATATATTTGGACTATTTTCTATATGTGAATTTTTTTTTTGTTGTGGAATCTTGTTTTTTGTTATGAGTTGAAATACATTTCTTATTGCTTTGTGGTTAGGGCTCGAGGGCCAATGTGGAGGATGACTTCTCCTCTTAATTGTAATTCTTGATTAGGTGGAGATTGTTGCCTCTCCTCATTTGTTTTGGTTATGATCGTAAGATATATGGTGGACCTTCTTGTTTCTATTCTGGAGTTGAGGATGAAGACAAATTTTGCAGTCCCCTTGGGGTTTCCCTTGTAAAAATTTCCCACTTCAAGTGGATGGCATTGTAATATTAATTATGGTGGGAAGTTTCTCTATTTTGGAAATGGAATCTACATTCGAGTGTGAAAGGTGTATGTTCTGTAAGTTGTATTTGATGAATGAAAAAAGAAGTTGTGAACGAATTATTGGATTTCAATAGAATTTGTTTTAATTAGCACAAATGATATGGTTTTCATTTGAAATATGTGTTTGAAATATATTGTGAAATCTCTGTTTGAAAATTAAAAAAAAAAGAATAGGTATGGAGATATATTACATTTCTTTGTTTCATTCGAAATCCATGTTTTCAAAATAGAATTACATTCTTGCTTTTCACATATTGATTGAAGGAAAGTTGAATATTGTAAATTTAGAATGGAATGGACTTAAATGTTTAAAGCATGGCAAATGAAATAGATAAATATCCAGTTGAAATATGTGAATCTCTATTAGATTGTTTCAAACCTGTAATAAATGTCAGAAAAAAATACAGAGCACCCTGCAACTATGAAAGAAAAAATAAAAACTTAAAATGAACTAAGGATGATCAAAATGCATCCCAAAATACTTTGTATTTCTCAAAAAATTTACTTAGAACTTTACTAATCGAGCTGATGGCAGAGGAACGCCTTTACCGAGAAAAGAGAAAGAAAATAAATCCATTTTAAAATCTGAACCATAATCAATTAATCCTTGCAAATCTGTCAAATTTCTATCAAGTAAGTTTCTCCATGTTTGTTTGGAATGTTGAAGAAGAAAGAATGGAGGATCGAATCAAGCCTGGTAGTTGAAAAAGTTTAATTCACATTTTAATGGAAAGAAAGACATTTTCGTTAGATTCACCCACTCAAGTTTGTGAAAAATAAATTTTGATGTTTCCTATGCAATGGGGCATTGGAGCCCTTTCCAAAAAGTCCTCATTTTCCCAAATCTGAGCTTCCAGTCAAAAGTTATGGCCTTTGGAAGTTTTTACTTCACTATGTTTTAAAAAAAAAGGATTTTTTTTTTTTAATTCGAACCTGCGGGCCCGAAAATTACTTAGGGTAATTTTTTTCAGAAAACCAAAAAGTCACAAGTTCCTCCACAGCCCTAAAACCCCACCTTTGGTACCCAAATTTAATCTCCTTCAAAGACCGAGCAGCATCATGGATTTTTGATAGGACACTCAGAGGCAGATAGATAATCATGTATGTCATTTTGTAGCCGGGGAAGCAATCTATCTGACTTGTTAGCACTCAGGTTTCGAAAGGAGTGGGTAGCACCTTAAAAGGATGTGATCTGATCCTAACTATTTTAGGTTGTGCCTTTCAACCAAGGTAAGAGAACCTATTTTGTAACCTCTGTTATTGAAGAACAATGATAAATCCTTCTTTTGCATAAATTTTATAGAGAAGACCTTGGGAAAATATGATCAACACACCAAATCTGACTCTCACGAGTTGTCACTTCCAGATCATGGAGATATTTTCACAACAAGGCAAAGGTTACTAAAGACATTTGGGACCCTGATTGCTTCTGCATGTTTTGGTAACAAAATTATGCATTTGTGCACACAGGACAAACAGGGGTAGTATGGGTAGGATTGGTTGTTTTTGAATGATTTTTTTGGTGGGAGGTGGGGCAGGATGAACTTGATTCACTAGATCCTTGAGGAATCTTACAAAATGGAAGGTTAAACCAACAAAATGCCACAAAATAGCTAAAATGTTTCTTTAACTAGAATATGTGCTTCAATGGAGGCCCAAATTAGCACTTTTTCACACAATCTTTGAGATTCTATCATGAAGGCTCGAGTTAGGAAACCCAACAAAGTATCAAGATCTAAGCCAAATCACATGCCTAAGGTACACCCAAAGGCTTACAGACAATCTCTGTCAACAGATGAAAGAAAAGTGATTTTAAATCATTTATTCCAATCCCAGATGAAAGCTCTTCTGAGGAATGAAATTACAGATGCCACTAAACTATCACAAGGATTGAGGCCTGTGTGATTGAATCAAATTTTAATACAAGATTGCAACAGAAACAAGAAAAACTACTCGCATACATTCAGAAATAAAACAAACACATTTTTCTCAAGACAACACAGAATAACTTGAATTTGATTAAATCTATCAGCAGGGGAAAGTTTCTAGAACAGTCTCAGAGCTTGTCAATGGCTGTACACTTGCAACCACCTTGACATGATCAGATTTAATACAAAAGAGATATACAAGCTTCTCAAATGGCTTCTAAAAATGATGGGCTCTATCAAGCTTTTTTCTATTAGAAAATCAGTCCCGACCCCTAATAATCCAACCATTTGCATGAAAAATTTGTGCCATTTATAACATTACAACAGAGCCCCTTTTCCCCAAAAACAAAGACCTTGAGTGCTACCAGTGCTTGCCATGATTTTGATCGTGATTCTCAGAATCAGATCTACAAAAAGTTGCCAGGTGCTCGAGGGGGTAGATCTCATCGAATATCTCCCGCATTCAACTCCTTCCTTTGGTAGATCACTCTTTCTTCAATTTTCCAACCACTTCCACCCCTAATCTATCAAATCTGGCTCCTTGCGTGCTCGGGAGAAGAAAAATAGAAAATCTGATCGAGCACGATAGTCAGACCATTTTAATGGTGAAAGATGTCTTCCAGATCTTCCCACCAAACTCAGATATCAACATTAACTCCCCTCTCTACTTGGCGTGTAGGAAATACCAAGAAATCATGAAGACTCGCACTTCTAGCATGTTTCAGTAAAATGGGGGGAAAATCAGATTCAGACTCTCAGCTGCCGTTGATCTTTACTTTGAATTTGGGCCGTCCACGTGGAAGATTCAAACTTAAAAATAGACCTGGGGGCTTCCTCTGAATTTTTACAACTTTTGGAAAAATGGAAAAAATTTCCATTTTGCTCCACACCTCCTGCCCTTAGGAAATGAGCCTGACACATGTCCTGAGGTGGGTCCCAAAGGAACCATGGATAAATTCTACCATTTGACCCTCTTTTTGGAAAAAGGAAAATTTTCCAAGTTTTCCCCACAGCTCTGCCCTTGAAAAATGGGCCCAACACGTGTCCCAATGTGGTTCCAGTGGAACCATGCTTCCCTTTTTACTTTTAACTCTTTTCTCCCAAAAGGAATTTTTTCCAAATTTCCCCCAAGAGTCCACACCTCCGCCATTGACTGGAGCAAGCTTTGACCTTTCCTTTATTGGGCCTGTGGGCCATTTTGATGTTTTTAGTCATTTGCATGTCAAGGGGAAAAAAATCCAAATTTCCCCCGATGGTCCGCCTCCCCGCCCCTTTGACTTTTCAAACTGCCACGTGTCACCATGGCGCACCTTGAGATGGTCCCAAAAATTTGATACCTTGAATGAGCGTGGGCTCGCCACGTGTCCTGGCCTGAAAAAGTTTGTTTGAATGCTTGAAGCTCAGTGGAAGGTGCCATGTGTCATGCTCTGAGGCAGTTTCCTTTGGCCGTTGAAAAGTCTAAGAAAAATGCAAAGTGAGCGGAGGCCTCCACGTGTCCTCCTGGTGCTTCTTTAAAATGAAACTCAAGGCCCAGTCCCCAAACATGTGTGGTTCCTCCACGTGTCCCAGACCTCCCAAAACCCTTTGAAAAATACTAAGTATGGGAAGACCTGGTGGAAGCCTCCATGTGTCTCCATGGCACAATTTCAAAATGGTGCCCAAAGTGGAGACCCTGAATGAGTGTGGGCTCGCCATGTGTCCCCATTTTCTGCCACACTATTTTAGCTACATAAAATTTTTCTAAGTCTGGGAAAAGCAGTGGAAACCTCCACGTGTCCTCCCAGTGCTACTCCAAGGCCAAACCAAAAAGTAGATCCTCAAACGAGCGTTGTTCCTCCACGTGGACAAATTTTGAGTTGAGGTTTTCATGAAATTTTGAAGTACCCAGCTGAGCCGCATCCAACCAAAAGAGGCCACATCCCCTGTCGATGCAAGGATGTAAATTTGACTGGGAGAAACACCCGTCAAACCGTAAAATACAGAAAAATGATCATTCGAGCCCGAAAATGAAAATTTCTCCAAGGACAGAGAATTTAGAAATGTTACAAGGCTCAAATATGTTTCTCAGAGATACATCCATTCATTTTTCTTCAAGTATTTAGGGTAGAAATGACAAGGAAGACAAATCCTGACCATGGAGAATGGAAAATATGGGAGAACCTGAGTTTTTAGATGAACAGAGAATGGGAGACCCAAATTACAGACCTTTTCCAGAGGAACAAAGAAACAAGGAGCAAACCATGGACCCATAAGTGATCTATGACCCAGGAACAAATTAAAAATGGCAACAAAGATTAACCAGGCACAACACGGGGAAAAATAAAGTGACAGAGGCCGTAAATCGATAGATTTTCAAAGGCAAACTGGGGTGAGACTATTTTGAGCACCAACATCGGCTCCGACTCGGGGATGGGCACTCCCTGTGAGTGCCACAAGAACAAAGGTAGACCAAGTGCCAAAATATCCATTGGGCAATAGAGTCAATTTGTAGAGTAGAGAAACAGAGCCATCTCCAAAAATGAAATAGAGAAACCAACAAAAATAGGTCACCGAGGACCAGAATGAACAAAAACACAAAAGACAAGAGACAAACAACAAACTATACACTGTACACAAGATTTTTTCCTTGATTCAGGGGAATCAATCCAAGAAATGCTTCAAATTCCTACCATTAACATAGCTCAAGAAATTCACCATCTAAGTCCTTGAAGTTCACCATCTAAGTCCTTGAGGAAGAAGGTATGCTCACCAATCCTGATATCAATGGAGTAAGGGCCCATCCATAATGAGTCAAACTTGCCATGATTGCCCTTATCCTCATGTCTACTAAACCATAGCAGCACAAAATCCCCAACATTGAAGGCCCTGGGAGTGACCTTCTTGTCAAATAACTTCTTCAGTTTCTCTCTGAACTTTACATGCCTCTGGTGGGATGCCCTCCTCTCTTCATCAAGCTCAACAATCTGGTTAATGCGAGCATCATAAGGACCTACCTCTTGATTTTCCAGCTGTTGCATAAACTGATATGAAGACAGTTGCATATGAAGAGGCAGTAGGGCCTGAGTCCCATATACCAACTCAAATGGACTCTTTCCAGTGACCCTCTTGACAGTGATCCTATCTTCCCAAACAACAAACTTCAACTGTTCACCCCACTTTCTCTTGTTTAGCTCCAAGGTTCTTCTGATAATCTTCAGCAAGTTTTTATTACTGGACTCAGCTTGTCCATTTCCTTGGGGGTTGTAATTGGAGGCATATGTCAAGTTGATCCCATACTCCTTGCACATTTCCATCAAAGGTTTAGCTCTAAAGCTCATGGCATTGTCAGCAACAATCTTGACTGGCACCCCAAACCTGCAGATGATATGGTTCAACAAAAAATCCATGACAATTTGGTGTGTTGCTCTTTTGGTGGGGATTGCCTCCACCCACTTGGTGAAATAATCAGTGGCTACAAGAATCCACTTATGGCCAGCACTTGAAGGGTCTGAAATCTCACCAATGAAATCCATTCCCCATTGCTTGAATGGAGCTTCAATTGATACAGGCTACAAAGGAAGGGAGCCTGAAGCTTTCAGTCTTCCAGAGAAGCACTGACAACTCTCACATCTTCTAACCAAAAGAGTTGTATCCCTGAAGAGAGTTGGCCACCAATAACCAGCCCTCAGGATCTTGTGTGTTGTGACTCTTGCAGCAAAATTCCCCCACATACTCCCCCATTGAGATCAAAAATTATCTTAGGGGCTTCTTCTTCAGTAATGCATCTTAAGAGGACTCCCTCTGGGTTCTTCCAAGCCAACCCATAATCAGTAATGACATATTTCTGGGAGGCCAACTTAAGAGCCCTTTTCTGGTTCTTACTTAAATGCTCAGGGTAGTATAAGTGTCTGAGATAGAAAATCACATCCTTGTACCACTCAGAACTCATCAACCTTTCAAAAACACCTACCCTTTCTTCTTCTACCTCATTTACCTCAATAGTTTACAAGTTTCTCTCAGCCATAAGCTTAGCCAAGCCCAAACCTCTCACCAACTTCATGGTTTGGATATCCATATCATATTCTTGCAACTTGTTCACCCACCTGCATCTTTTTCTTGAGACTTCCATCTCTGACAAGATGTCCTTCACCATGGTGTGGGGAACATAAGCAACCACTTTAGAACTTAGAATGTAAGGTCTAAAAACCTTTGTTGCTTTTACCAAGGAAAATGCTTACTTTTCCATGATAGTATACTTCAGCTCAGCCCCTACAAGGCCCTACTGAAAAAGGAAATTGGCCTCTCAGCCCCTTCATCATCCTTCTGCAGCAGGACAGAAGCAATAGTGTTCTCTGAAGCAAAGGAAAATAGTTGGAAAGGCTTCTTATAATCTGGAGCTGCCAAAATAGGGGCATGTTTTAGTGCCTCCTTGATTCCATTGAAAGCTTGGATGGAAGCCTCCTCCCATTTGATGACCTGGTCTTTCTTCAGCATGGAAGTGATTGGAATGGTCAACTCAACAAAGTTTGATATGAATCTTCTAATGAAGTTTATTTACCCAAAGAAGGACTGAATTCCCTTCTTGGTTCTTGGGATTGGGACCTTGCTGATGGCCTCTACTCTTTCTGGATCAATCATCACTCCTTCTTGTGACACAATGTGACCAAGAAACTTTTCCTTCTGCACTCCAAAATGGCACTTCTTTGGATTGAGTGAGATGCCATATTCTCTACATCTTATCAGCATCTTCTCCAAGTGCAGCAAGTGGTCACTTCTCTTTCTAGAAAACACAGTCACATCATCTTGGTAGACAACAATAAACTCATTGATGTAACCAGAAAAAGCAACATCCATTGCTCTTTGAAAGGTGGCTCCAACATTCATCAGACCAAAGGGCATTCTGAAATACACATAGGTCCCCCAAGGAGTATTAAAGGTTGTCTTGATCCTTTCTGATTCCTTCACCACAACTTGGTTATAACCAGAGAAACCATCCAAGGTGGAAAGCAACTCAGAACCAGTCACTAACTGCAGCATGTTATCCATATTTGGTAAAGGATAATTATCCTTCATTGATGCTCTGTTCAGATTCCTGAAGTCCACACATAACCTGATATCATCATTCTTCTTTCTTACTTATATTAGGTTTGCAAGCCAAGAAGAATACCTAGTGGGCTGAATAATCCCTCCATCTCTCAGCTTCTTCAGTTCCTCTTGCATCTTGAGAGATAAGAGTGGGTTGATTGGCCTCTGTTTCTACCTGAATGGATTTGCATTAGACTCCAAGGGAATCTCATGCTGAAACAGGTCCTCTCTGTATGCTTTTAGTTCAGAATAGGTCCAAGCCATGCAATCTTGGTATTTCTTCAACAATTGGATGTATGACTGCTTCTCCTCCTTGCTGAGATTACTGCCTAACCAAATTTTCCTTGGCTTCTCCTTTGTGCCAAGGTCATGCTCCTCAATATCCCTTGAGGCTGCCATGCATCTATTAACAATGTGATCAACATTATCAAAATTGGACTCAAGAGCAACCAGTCCTCTAGGAATGGTATTGGTTTTTAGCTGGATGATGCCCTTGCCAAACAAGGTTTCTTTTCCTTCTGTTGTACATACCATTGGCTCCAAATCAATGCATTGATCAAAAAACTCTCCCTTGTTCTGTAGAAATCTTCTGATCTGAGCATCATCATCAAAAACCTGCCAATGTTTAATGTTGTCAGGGACAGAAGGTCTTGTCAATACCTCAACATCATATTCACAATATGGGGACATTGTACAATTGTCAAACTGAGACCCCAACACTGCAAGCTTGTCTGCCAAGTCATTGAATTTCCTATCATGATGCACTATGTTGAATGAATCAAACATCTCAATAAGATCCCAAACTGCATGTTTATACTGTTTCATTCACTGATTCTTTGTGGCATACAATTTTCTGACTTGTTTTACAATTAATTCTGAGTCTCCTTTGACAATGATGTCCTTGATACCATATTTCCAAGCAATTCTTAAACCCAACAATAGTGCCTCATACTCAGCAATGTTGTTGGTGCACTCAAAGTTGAGTTTGAAGGAAAAAACAATTTTTTCCTGACCAGGAGAAAGTAGAACAACACCAGCACCATTCCCAAACTTGGAGCAAGCTCCATCAAACAATAGAGTCCAAGGAGATCCCACTTGTTCAAGACACCTGCATTCCTCAATCTTGTGCTCCTTTCCATCAGCAAATCCTACAAAGTTGTCAGCATCAACATTTGTGTACAATACTTCATAGGATGCATTGTTGGGATCCTCAATAAGATGCAACATTTTCTTTTCTCCATACAACCTGACAAGGCTGCCTTCAATTGGAATGGTGGCATAGGACATATCCATTTGGACACTCCCACCAACACTAGCAGCCCATTTTCTTGACAGTAGCATGCCCCACTTGGCTGGGCAGTCAACGATGACAACATCAAGTTTTAAATTTTTACCTGGGTAAGCTGCAAGCTGCACCACCAAACCCTTCATACATCCCACTACTGGCACTTCTCTGGAATCCATGGCAGTGCACTTCCCATATGCTGCTGTCACTTTGATATTCAGCTCATTCATGACTTCCAGAGGCATGACATTACATGATGCCCCTGAGTCAAACATGCAGTTGTGCAGCAGTCTGTCCTTAATGATCAAAGTGGTGAAGAATGGATCCACATTCATCTGAGAGTCCACCAAGGATGTCCCCAAATAGACCTCAGGTGGTTCACCTAGTTCCTCCAATGCTGGTGGTGTTTCTAATTCTTGAATGATTGGAGGAGTCTCCACAATATTTACATTTCTGCCTAGGGCAGTCTTCTCTTCTTTCAATCCCAAGTATTCAAATGCTCTCTTTTTGTGCTCAGGAATCCTAAGCAACTCAAAAATTGGAACAGAGAATTTGATTTGACTTAAAACTTGGGCAATATCATATGGGACATTCCTTGGCAAGGCAGTATTGGAAGGAAAGCCAACACACTCATTAGGTGGTACATGATTTTTGATAACTTGGGCATGAGGAGGGATATGATTTTTGTTTAGAACTGCAGGGATTTTGGCAGATGCCTCTTTCTTAGGAGCCTCTTTAGGAATGTTTGAAAGTAAGGGAGATTTTGGCTTGGCTTGAGGCCCTGTCCCTTTGACAACCTTACTTCTTGTGTTATATTCCTTCTCTTGAGCAACAACAACATTCATCAGTAACTGTCTATCTCCTCAGATGGAATTCCTCCATCATACTTCTTTATCATTAAAGCCCTTAAATATTCAAAGTCATTATTGGGAAATTCAAAATCTTGTACAGTATCTACTTCTAAAATATGAGAGGGAGGAAGAATAGGTACCCTATGAATGCAGTCCCAAAAAGTGGCAGCAGTCTGGGCACTTATCACCTCAGTTGAAGTTGCCCCTTGTTGTAAGCTTGTGGAACAACCCATCATGCAGACATCATCATCATTATCATCAGCTTCTTCTTCTTCTTGTTGATCTTCTTCACAAGGAGCATGAGGCATGAAACATCTGCCACACCAATCAATGACATTTGTCTCCTCTACAACAACTCTAACAGCCAAAGGATCAGGCACCATTCTATTATCCTTGGCTTGAGACTGTCTATTTATAAATCCAATAGGTCCCTTGCCTCTGTCATCAGATCTTTGGTGATTTGTGAACCTGTCTTGGCCTTGTTGCTTGTGTTGACCTTGTGAGCTCTACCCAATTCCCTTCTCAGCCTGGGCTAGTTTGTAGGAAATTTCCTTGACAGCC
The DNA here is from genome assembly GCA_019776745.2 of Taxus chinensis. Classification (NCBI taxonomy): domain Eukaryota; kingdom Viridiplantae; phylum Streptophyta; class Pinopsida; order Cupressales; family Taxaceae; genus Taxus; species Taxus chinensis. The sequence continues at coordinate 68,349,943 of CM034157.1, forward strand.
CCTGCCAAAGTTTTCACAACCTCCTCCAAATCAGCAGCCTTGCTTGTTTGAGGCTTTTCTGGGTTAACCAGCTTTACACCCTCCCTTTTTGGAGGCTTTCCAATTGCCTTGATGTTGTTCTCTATTTGCAGAGCCATGGTGAAGGCCTGCCTCAAATTTGTGGGGTTCTTGTCTCTTAAGTAATATGCAGCCTTTTTATCAAATGCATCAGAATATTTGATCAAACATGACTCATCACAAGGCCTTATCCTAACAGGAAATCTCCTCAAGGTCTTATTAAACCTTGTGTTGAAATCATGTACTGACTCATTAGGATTCTTTTTGATGTTTTCAAATTCTGTCAAAAGAAACCTAGGGTCAGTTCTATCACCATACTGCAATCTAAATGCATTTCTCATCTCAGTCCAAGAATCAATAGAGTTATCTGACAATGCTTTATACCAGTCCCTGGCATCTTCTTCCAAGGTATGGATAAACAACTTGATATATACATCTTCATGTTCAATCTCAAAATCTTCCATCATATTGATAAAAAGCTTTAGATGCTGATCACCAGTAATAGCATTGTTTCCTTGGAACTTTGGCATTTTGTTCCTTACATCTTGAGGCACTGCATTTGGATATCCAGCCATTCCCACAAAATTTATAGGTCCAAAGGTGTTTACAACAAAAGGGGGTCTGGGTGGGGGCTGGGCCATGTTGATTTGAGAAGGTGACCCTGGAGGGGTGACAAATTGATAAGGGGCAGAGGGTCCTTGGAACACAGGAGTATAATTTTCAAAATGGATACCCCCCAAAGGCCTTGTCTCTTGGAAATCCCTATCAACCTCAGAAAAGATAGGTGCAGAATGTGAAGCAAACCTTTCAAAATCAAATGAAGGCCCTTCTCCAGCTGGAGAATTCAATTCCACAAAGAGGCTACCTGATTCAGAGTCACTTGAATTGCAGTCTTCAATAATAGGCCGATCACTTTCATCAATGGAGATCCCTCTTCTTGTCTGTTGTTCTCCCATAACTCTCCAGGATTTCTTCCTTATGATTTTGCTTTTCCTAGCTCTGGAAACAATGTCCTAGCAGGATCCCTAGCAAAGAAAGATCTTCTTCCTTCCAGCTTTGCAAATATTAGTAACAAATCTGACTTTGACAGAGTTTTAAGACACTGGTACTCAATAAAAATCAGATCAACAGGGAGTCACCACTAAGGATTTCCACCTTAGTTGTGCAAATGCACTAAGTATGATCTGTCAAATGTCTATCAATGCTAGAAACTGGAAATGGAAAGATTCTAAACTTTCTTTACCCAGATTTATCAAATGAAAGCTAGTGCACTAGGTGTGAAAACTGAAAGAACTACACACAACACTTGGAGCATACAAGAAGTGTTTTACCAGGGTCTTGATTTTGAACTGAAATCCCTGCAATGGTGCCACTTAGGTGTTGGTATCCATAGATATGAAATGGAATCAAAACAAATCAAAAAATTAGTCTCATTCCTCAACAAATGATGCTCACTTAAAATCCCAGGAATTCAAATCCCTCAACAATGGCACGGTGCCATCACTGGTGTTGGTACCCAAATTTAATCTCCTTCAAAGACAGAGCAGCATCATGGATTTTGACAGGAAACTCAGAGGCAGATAGATAATCATGTATGTCATTTTGTAGCTGGGGAAGCAATCTATCTAACTTGTTAGCACTCAGGTTTCAAATGTGGAGAAATGGGTAGCACCTTAAAAGGATGTGATCTGATCCTAACCATTTTAGGTTGTGCCTTTCAACCAAGGTAAGAGAACCTATTTTGTAACCTCTGTTATTGAAGAACAATGATAAATCCTTCTTTTGCATAAATTTTATAGAGAAGACCTTGGGAAAATATGATCAACACACCAAATCTGACTCTCACGAGTTGTCACTTCTAGATCATGGAGATATTTTCACAACAAGGCAAAGGTTACTAAAGACATTTGGGACCCTGATTGCTTCTGCATGTTTTGGTAACAGAGATTATGCATTTGTATGCACACACAGGACAAACAGGGGTAGTACAGGTAGGATTGGTTGTTTTTGAATGAATTTTTTGGTGGGAGGTGGGGCAGGATGAACTTGATTCACCAGATCCTTGAGGAATCTTACAAAATGGAAGGTTAAACCAACAGAATGCCACAGAATAGCTAAAATGTTTCTTTAACTAGAATATGTGCTTCAATGGAGGCCCAGATTAGCACTTTTTCACACAATCTTTGAGATTCTATCATGAAGGCTCGAGTTAGGAAACCCAACAAAGTATCAAGATCTAAGCCAAATCATGCCTAAGGTACACCCAAAGGCTTACAGACAATCTCTGTCAACAGATGAAAGAAAAGTGATTTTAAATCATTTATTCCAATCCCAGATGAAAGCTCTTCTGAGAAATGAAATTGCAGATGCCACTAAACTGTCACAAGGATTGAGGCCTGTGTGATTGAATCATATTTTAATACAAGATTGCAACAGAAACAAGAAAAACTACTCGCATACATTCAGAAATAAAACAAACACATTTTTCTCAAGACAACACAGAATAACTCGAATTTGATTAAATCTATCAGCAGGGGAAAGTTTCTAGAACAGTCTCAGAGCTTGTCAATGGCTGTACACTTGCAACCACCTTGACATGATCAGATTTAATACAAAAGAGATATACAAGCTTCTCAAAATGCTTCTCAAAAATGATGGGCTCTATCAAGCTTTTTCTATTAGAAAATTCAGTCCCGACCCCTAACACTCCAACCATTTGCATGAAAAATTTGTGCCATTTATAACATTTACAATAGAGACCCTTTTCCCCTCCAAAATCTAGACCTTGAGTGCTACCAGTGCTTGCCATGATCACGATCGTGATTCTCAGAATCAGATCTACAAAAAGTCGCCAGGTGCTCGAGGGGGAAGATCTCATCGAATATCTCCCGCATTCAACTCCTTCCTCTGGTAGATCACTCTTTCTTCAATTTTCCAACCACTTCCACCCCTAATCTGTCAAATCTGGCTCCTTGCATGCTTGGGAGAAGAAAAATGGAAAATCTGATCGAGCATGATAGTCAGACCATTTTAATGGTGAAAGATGTCTTCCAGATCTTCCCACCAAACTCAGATATCAACATTAACTCCCCTCTCTACTTGGCATGTAGGAAATACCAAGAAATCATGAAGACTCACACTTCCAGGTGTGTTTCAGTAAAATGGGGGGAAAATCAGATTCAGACTCTCAGCTGTCGTTGATCTTTACTTTGAATTTGGGCCATCCACGTGGAAGATTCAAACTTAAAAATAGACCCGGGGGCTTCCTCTGACTTTTTACAACTTTTGGAAAAATGGAAAAAAATTCACATTTTTCTCCGCACCTCCACCCTTGGGAAATGAGCCTGACACATGTCCTAAGGTGGGTCCCAAAGGAACCGTGGATAAATTCTACCATTTGACCCTCTTTTTGGAAAAAGGAAAATTTTCCAAGTTTTCCCCACAGCTCCTACCCTTGAAAAATGGGCCTGACATGTGTCCCAATGTGGTTCTAGTGGAACCACGCTTCCCTTTTTACTTTTAACTCTTTTCTCCCAAAAGGAAATTTTTCCAAATTTCCCCCAAGAGTCCGCACCTCTGCCATTGACCGGAGCAAGCTTTGACCTTTCCTTTATCGGGCCTGTGGGCCATTTTGATGTTTTTAGTCATTTGCATGTCAAGGGGCAAAAAATCCAAATTTCCCCTGATGGTCTGCCTCCCGCCCCTTTGACTTTTCAAACCTGCCACGTGTCACCATGGCGCACCTTGAGATGGTCCCAAAAATTTGATACCTTGAATGAGCGCGGGCTCGCCACGTGTCCTGGCCCTATAAAGTTTGTCTGAATGCTTGAAGCTCAGTGGAAGGTGCCATGTGTCATGCTCCGAGGTAGTTTCCTTTAGCCGTTGAAAAGTCTAAGAAAAATGCAAAGTGAGTGGAGGCCTCCACGTGTCCTCCTGGTGCTTCTTTAAAATGAAACTCAAGGGCTGGTCCCCAAACATGTGTGGTTCCTCCACGTGTCCCAGACCTCCCAAAATCCTTTTGAAAAATACTAAGTATGGGAAGACCCGGTGGAATCCTCCACGTGTCTCCATGGCACAATTTCAAAATGGTGCCCTGGAGACCCTGAATGAGTGTGGGCTCGCCACGTGTCCCCATTTTTCGACACACTGTTTTAGCTGCATAAAATTTTCTAAGTCTGGGAAAAGTAGTGGAAACCTCCACGTGTCCTCCCGGTGCTACTCCAAGGCCAAACCAAAAAGTAGATCCTCAAACGAGTGTCATTCCTCCACGTGGACAAATTTTGAGTTGAGGCCTTTCATATAAATTTTGAAGTACCCAGCTGAGCCGCGTCCAACCACAAGGTGCCACATCCCTGTCGATGCAAGGATGTAAATTTGACTAGGAGAAACACCCGTCAAACATAAAATATAGAAAAATGATCATTTGAGCTGAAAATGAAAATTTCTCCAAGGACAGAGAATTTAGAAATGTTACAAGGCTCAAATATGTTTCTCAGAGATACATCCATTCATTTTTCTTCAAGTATTTAGGGCAGAAATGACAAGGAAGACAAATCCCGACCATGGAGAATGGAAAATATGGGAGAACCTGAGTTTTTAGATGAACAGAGAATGGGAGACCCAAATTACAGACCTTTTCCAGAGGAACAAAGAAACAAGGAGAAAACCATGGACCCATAAGTGATCTACGACCCAGGAACAGATTAAAAATGGCAACAAAGATTAACCAGGCACAACACGGGGAAAAAAGAAAGTGACAGAGGCCGTAAATCGATAGATTTTCAAAGGCAAACTGGGGCGAGACTAGTAGTCCTGAAAGTCAAAGATCAACCATGAGCATTTTATGGGAAGGACTTCTTTATATCATTGGAAAGGGGAAAAAATTTCCTATTTAATGGAAATGTTTTTAGGAACTTTTAAGTATGTTAAATATTGTGAAAAATCAGATTGAAGTTAAAATATGAGTTTGAGAGTGGGTAAGTGAGAGATTACCCATTAATTTTAAAGTTGACCCTAACTTAAGCATGTATTGGCATTTTGTAGGATGTTATGTGTATTTCTATGGGGTCCCAGGGTAATTAGACCTTGTTAGTTGTTTAGACCTTGTGTAATTAAATATGCCCTTGAGGTATTTAGTTATTTTGGCCGTTTGACCCTCTAAAATTTAATTAGGGGTAATATTTAACAAATGATGTTAATTTAATCTTTTGGGCATTATAAATGAACACCTGAAGGGAAATTTAACTATGCTTGGATTAATTTTACTCAGTAATTTGTAATTTGGATAAAATATTTATATTAATGGGAAAATTGAATTTACTGAATTATAATTGCCTTTGAATCTTTACTTGTGACAACTATAGTTTTGAAGCCATGGTTTGTGGTCACACTTTGTAAAAAAAATTATTCCTTAATTTTCCTAAAGTAAACATAGGTTGTTCTTAGGTCTCGAGTGGGAGTTTTTTTAGCGGGCATTTAGATCTTGGTATCAGAGTCATGGATTCAAAGCTTGGACCCTTATGGAACACTTAGAAAACTTGAGAGATGAACATTTAAACCTAGTATAACACTAAACCTAGCACATGTTTAAATCTAGAAAACAACCTTGTTTGAAAATTACATATTTTAGTAAACATGGAAAACTTAATAAAACCTAGAATAATAAACTAACTCTCACCTTGGTCTATGCAGAGAGGCATAGACAAGATGAGGGGTCATTTCACATAGAATTAGACTTTCCACTTCTAGATCATACCGTTAGTAGCCTATCCTACCTCAGATTTTACAGACGCTTCAGGATGTCAATGCCACTTTACGCAGAGGGTCCGTAGGAGGAAGTTCAACCAACATGACAGGGAGCCATCCATTGAGGCTCATGCATCTCCTCGATACAGCGAGGAGCATAGAGAAGAGAACTTCCCATGTGGAGTCAAGCCAGAGCAGAGTCACCATAGAGGGGATAGCAAGAGACCAGATTTCTGGACACAGGGATAGGTCTCAGAGCCCTAGGCTTAGGGATGAGCACATGCAGAGAGGCCTAGGGGTCACCAGACTACAAGTTGCAGACCACATTAGGGAGATCCTTAAGCTTTGACCATCACATTATTCTGGTGACACAGGTGGATTTCAGGAAGAGGCCTAGTTGGTGAGCTTGAGCGGGTGCTTCAAGATCTGCCCTTGTTCTAGAAACATGAAATCTCATGTTGCAATCCATCTTTTGAGGGATGGAACAGGTGTCTGGTGGAGGACTGAGGAGAAAAAGCTCCACGTTGATTCAGATACAGTTACTTGGGAGATCTTTGAGGAGTGGTTCAGGAGCAGGTACTTATCTTGGAGGTTCATTCAGTAGAGGATAGATGAGTTTCATGACCTCCAAAAGGCATCTTTGAAAGTAGTTGAGTATGAGAGTCAATTTATGGATCTACTCCAGTATGTCGACTATATGTAGGATGAGCAGATACAGATCCACAGGTTCATCTAGGGCCTGAATCTAGACATTGTTTGTATGGTGCATATCCATTGTTTATAGACATTAGCTGAGGCCATTGAGAAGGCCTATATAGCAGAGGAGACTGAGGGAAAGACACAGTAGGCCAGAGACAAAGTTCGGAGCCACATCTAGTAGATGTAGGACAACAGATCTAGGGGATCAGCCCCTCCTCCTCATGGTGGACAGGGTTCAACACAGTCATCTTTTAGACCACAAGTAGTAGTAACAGTAGCTCATACCCACCCACCGTACAGCCTCCATAGAAATTTGATGCAAACAGAGGGGGCAGAGTATGGGGCCTCCTCCTAGGGGTCCCATTAGGACATAGGGTGCACAAGAGCTCAGTCAGTAGGATCTTGTTATAAAATACCTCAGTAGTCCACAGCCAGATCATCAAGATCCATAGCATAGACCTCTAGAGTTGGTTAGACTTGCTACTCATGGGAGAGGATTGGGTGGTTGTTTATGGTTGATGTTGCTAGACATTTTTGGAGAGACTTCCCATAGAACCCTAGTAACAAGGGTAAGACAAATATCTCAAAGCCTAATGTTGGTGACATGGCATGCGGTCATCAGATCTATGCAGTCGGTTGAGAACTGCTAGGCTAAGCACCAGAGTTGTGATTGAGATTACAGGTAGCATTGGTGGTGTTCCTACCTCCATTATATTTGATTTTGGTTCTTCTGAGTATTGCACCATCTTTAGTAGAGTGATACAGGCTGGTGGTAGTTAGGAAGGGTCTTAGTTGGGACATTGAGATGGCTTCTGGAGAAAAAATCTCTGTAGACTCCTTAGTTAAGGAGTGTGTAGTGGATTTGGGACCCTTCACCACTACCTTGGATCTTTGTATCCTTCCGTTGGGTTCTTATGGAGTCATCTTGGGCATGGACTGGTTGTCTACACATAGAGCCAGAGTGGATTGTTACCATAAGATTATATCATGTGCAGATGATCTAGGAGTTGAGTCAGTGATAGTAGGGGTTAGGAGACATGTTTCCATTCACACCATCTCTTTCATGTAGCTTAAGTGGTGTGTGCGATGGGGTTGTCAGATTTATGCTATCACAGTGACAGGTTAGAGGATGAGTCTAGTGGACCATCATTTGATGACCATCCATTTTGAAAGAGTTTTCTAATGTCTTTCTAGGGGAGCTACCGGGGTTACCACCCCCATGTGAGATAGATTTTCACATAGATCTTGGTTCTAGGAGCAGAGCCTATCTCACGAGCACCTTATCAGATGACTACCCTTGAGCTCTGTGAGCTCAAGTTGTAGCTAGAGGGCCTTTTGGAGAAAGGCCTAATCTGTCCTAGTGTATCCCCTTGGGGTGCACCAGTGATATTTGTAAAGAAGAAGGACAGATCTTTGCGGTTGTGTATTGATTACCGCTAGCTGAACAAAGTAACGATCAAGAATCATTATCCCCTTCCACGCATTAATGATTTATTTGATCAGATGAAGGGGGCCACATTTTCTCTAAGATAGACCTTATGTTAGGTTATCATCAACTGAGTATTTCAGAGGTGGATATTCATAAGACCTACCTTCCATACGAGATATGGACACTACGAGTTCATTGTGGTGCCTTTTGGTTTGACGAATTCCCCCACAGTGTTTATGAGTTTGATGAATGGGGTGTTCAGGACATTCTTGGATCACTTCGTGCTCATATTCCTTGATGAAATTTTTATTTACTCATGTATGTGTGAGGAGCACGAGGGGCACCTTCGATAGGTTCTTTAGTGTCTTTGTGAGTAGCAACTTTATGGGAACCTAGAGAAGTGTGCATTCTTTCAAAAGAGGTGCAGTATTTGGGCCACATCATTTCTGGGGAAGGTATCACAGTCGATCCTTCAAATATTTGAGCTATTATGGATTTTCTAGCACCCACTAGTGTGACAGAGGTGCGTAACTTCATGGGCTTGGTAGGATATTACAAGAGATTTTTTTAGGACTTCTCTCATGTTATGCACCCCATCACTTCCCTTCAGCGGAAAGGGAAGAAGTTTGTTTGGTTAGATAGATGTGAGCAAGCCTTCAGGACACTAAAGGAATGCCTCACGACAACACCTATTCTTGCAGTGCCAGATCCACAGGGTGAGTTTTTCATATGCACAGATGCTTCTTTGGTAGGAGTTGGAGGTGTGTTGATGCAGGAGGGAAGAGTAGTTGCTTTTGAGTCTCACAAACTCAATGATTATGAGCTCAATTATTTGACTCATGATCTTGAGCTTGTGGCAGTTGTGCACACCTTGGTTTGATGGAGACACTTCCTTCTTGGCCAAAGATTCACACTCAGGACTGATCACTTGAGTCTTCACCACCTCTTCATGCAGCCCAATCTCAATGCTCGTCAGTGGTGTTGGATGGAGTTTCTTTTTGAGTATGATATGGAGATAGAGCATGTGAAGGGGAAGGAAATGTTGTTACAAATGCTCTCATAGGAGGAGACATGTGGTTATGGCCACCTCACGTGAGCATAGATTTTACGGAGCAGGATTCTATAGCAGCTTCCTCATGACAGTTTCTACATTGCAGCTAGAGTAGAGATCGATTCTCAGAGACCCCTTAAGGGGAAGTTTGATGGATTGTCATTGGAGGAAGATGGCCTTCTCAAGCATAGAGACCAGATTTATGTGCCCAAAGACAGAGGCTTGAGGCAGGACATTTTGACAGAGGTACATCATGTACCCTATTCAGCCCATCATGGGGTGAAGAAGATGCATGCCACCTTGAGACAGTTGTATCATTGGAGGGGACTTTGTAGAGACATGGCTTAGTTTGTGTCATATTGTTAGAGTGTCAGAAAGTGAAGGCCAAGCATCAACATCTATTTGGCCTTCTCTTTCCTCATGTTATACCAGAGTGGAAATGGGACACCATTTCCATGGACTTCATTGTTGGGCTATCGATGTCGAGATACCACCACGATGCCATCATGGTCACGGTGGATAAATTGACCAAAGTGGCTCATTTTTCTTCGGTGAAGACCACCTATATAGCTAGTGCAGTGGAATGGGTATATCTAGATGAGATATTTAGATTTCACGGGATTCGGGGAAGATTATTTATGACCGTGATCCTCTTCATAATTACCACTTTTGGACTACCATGCAGCATGCCTTTGGGACAAAGATCAATTTCAGCACAACATATCACCCCGAGACAGATGGCGAGACTGGGTAGGTTAATAACATGTTATAGGACATGCTTAGGATGTATGTTATGGATCATCAGTCGAGATGGGAGGAGTATTTGTACTTGGTGGAGTTTTCCTACAATAATAGTTTTCAGAGTTCGATAGGCATGGCTCCTTTTCAGGAACTGTATGGTAGAGAGTGCAGGACACCTCTTAGTTTGGAAATGTTAGAGGAAAGGGTTTCTCTTGGACCAACTTTATTACAGGACATGGAACAACAGGTGGTTATGATCAGACATAGACTACGGGAGGCATAAGACAACAATAAGAAGTATGCAGATCAACATAGGAATGACCATAGTTTTGATGTGGAAATGAAGGTTTTCCTTTGTGTTAGGCCACATAAGATCCCTATCCATTATAGACAATGTTCTAAGTTAGCTCCTAGATTCATTAGCCCCTTTGAGATCTTGTAGCGTATTGGTCCTTTGGCCTACCATCTATCATTTCCACGTAGCTTGTCTCACATCCATGATGTGTTTCATGTTTAAGTACTTAGGAGATATATTGTAGACCCTTCTCATGTGCTAGATTAGACCTCATTGCAGGTGCAGGATAAGGGGCAGGTGATAGTGGAGCCCATTCTCACATTATAGAGCGCAGGACCGTGGGCCTTTGAGGCAGAGAGATTGACCAGGTTCGAGTGCAATCGAAAAACTATGATGAGACTACAGCTACATGGGAGGATGTTACTTTGCTATGAGTTTAGTTTCCACACCTATTCCAGTGACTTCCAGGAGGAAGTCGAGTCTAAGGGGAGGGGGATGTAGTGCCCACTTCCCTTCGACACCTTTTTTTATTGATTATGATACTGTCAACTATACTTATGGACATTATTGTAGCTTTTAATTTGGCATGATGTTAGATGTTAGAGATCATGGAATATTGTTGATTTTGATTCATATATGATGCATGTGGATTATTGGAGACATTTTATATTGATGTTGATATTTGTTGACATGGTTATATTGTTATGTTGTTTGGACATGTGATATTTTTTCATATTGAGTAAACCTAAAAACTGAACTAATCTTGTGATCATATGGTTATTGATGAAATTGTAAATGATATTGTTACTTGTCCTAGATGATGTTTTGATTCATATATAGATGATTTTGGAGTTATATTTTATATTTATTGGGGATGATTTGATGTGGCCATGAGGCCGAAGGAGGTATTTGTGTTTTTCAGGTAAACATGTCACAACAAACATCAGGGGATTGGATACCAACTACATTGGAATTCTAGATGAATTCAACAAGGGTCACCATGGCAATGTGTATTTATTTGTGTGGTATTGTTGTTAGGGGTTCCCATGGGGGGGATCACCTTCAAATGTGACCAAGGGGTTATGTGTATTATTTTATTTAGTTCCTTTGTTTAATTTTAGTATGTGTTTATTTAGTGATGTATTTTCCCCTTTATTATTTATTCTATTTGTGTCTAGATTAGTGAGTAATCATGTTGTTAAATTAATTAAATGGGTCAAAAGAATGCATTTATTAGAGTTGATGGCTCTTGGATTATGTGTTGAAAGTAATGTGTAAGTAACTTTGAGTGTGAAACACTCCACCTTCCTTTTGAAATTCGGATCTATCCTTAGGGGCTGATTTTGGAGGCTTGTAGGACAAGTTAAACTTGTCCCACACCTCTTAAATTGTTACACCAACCCTACCTATGGGTTGGGGAGTCAAAATTAGGCCTTATTATGTATTTTGGGAAGGATGAGTTTTAATTTTTTATTGGACCTTCTTACATGTATTTAACTTTTGTCCTTAAGGGGTGTGGGCTTAGATTGTGTGTGTAAGTAAAAATATCATTTATCTACCTACATTTTTAATTGTGCTTTGGATTTTGAAGTTGACTTGTGAGGTGGATTTAAGGATGTGTGATGTGGCATCCTACATAGACCCACCTCATCCTCCTCTTTCCCTCTTCTATTTATTTGAATTCTTTTTTTGTTTTGGGGGTTACTTCAGGGAGTTACTTCTTTGGTTTGGATCTATTGTAATTTTAGAAGAGAGTGGGAAATTTTTGTTGAATGTTTGTGGATTGTTGGAGCTTTTAGAGTGTTTGGATTGAAAAAATATTGCTGTTGAAATTTTGGATCAAAATCTACCATGGAGAGGTAGGAGTTTGGCTCTTTTAAATGTTCTTCTTTTATTTATGCATATGTCAGATTTCTAGTTTGATAATGGACATCCAGTGTGATTGCACAACATTGAATCTTTTCCCCAAGTGTGGGACTTGTAAAAATGGGAAAAGAATCTCCAGATTAGAGGTTGGTTCCTCAACTCCTCTGATTAGATGTATTGCTTGAAAATTACAGAGGTTTAAACTCAAAATCCTACTCTAAATTCCAAGGGGACATAGATGAAAGATGCAAAAGAAATAAAACTAAGACTAACAAGGTGATACACCAAAGGAGTGGTCAACATTTACTTCTACAAATTGACATAGATCATAGAAATGCAACAAATACCATACACAAACTGATGAAAATGTAATGAAAGACCAGAAATGAAGCAAACAACACAAGAAGAGGACTGAAAACTCATTCACAGAGCTTGCATTGTCATTTCCAATGTCAAAAATACATGCATTACAATAGCAGAGAGGTAGAAAACATGTTGTAGTCCTGGAAGAGGTCTGATATTCCACAAAATCACTTTTCAAGGTGAAAGAGGGAGTCTGCAAAACATAAAAATGTCCAACCTTTTGCAAATGAGCCAGATCTAGCTTTTAATGGTAAAAAATGTGAGCAAGGAAGAAGAAACATGGGAAAACATGAAAGGATGCTTCAACCACCAACCAAATTGCATTAAAATAGCATGGGTACCCTTGAAAGTTCATTCCCCAATGTTTTTGACCATGCTGGGAGAGAATGGAAGCCATACTTCATTTAAAATGGTGGTTGAAACGTTAGTTCTGTTCTCCTTCCCATGCCAGAGGCATTTTTTATTTTCTCTCTCCAAACCCCACCAAAACACAAAATTGAGCCCTCCATCATGTAGATAATTTCACCAGCTTTCCAATGACACCAAGAACATGAAAATCTGAGCTCTGGATCAAAATTTATGCCCTTCTGAAGATTTAGGGAAAAACTAGGGCAAAATTGAATCTTGGCGGACCTGAAATTTAAAATTTTCCCTCTTTCTGACCTTTGGGAAAATTTCCCCAAAAGTTCCACCCCACACTACTTCAATGCCATGTGGCATGGTTTTAATTGATTTGTGGGCCTTACCCTTACCTTTTTACACCTTTTTGGTCTTTGGAAAATTTTCCAAAAAATCTCCGCCGGCCCGACGCTCCGAGGACACGTGGCGTGTTCTTATTGGCCCTCGGGGGCACGCTTCCAAATTTTCCTTTGACTCTTACCATTTCCATGAATGGGACATGTGGCACCTTGTCATTGGCATGGGCCTGAAATCCAAATTTTCCCTTGTACGGGACCCACCTTAAGATTTTTTTGGCCACATGGACACGTGGCATGCTCTGATTGGTGCGGGCCATCGCGGGCGGGATTCCATTTCATTATTTTCCATAGTTTGGTGAAAAGGAAAATTTCCTTCCACCTGTCCACCTTCTGATGCTCCAAGGACATGTGGTAGGTTGTGATTCGTTGGCGGGCCTTCGGGTTGAGATATCCCCTTTTCACCAACTTTGGAATTTTTTCCAACTTCTCCCACCGCCAATCTCCGACGGACCCCGAGGACACGTGGCCTCCTCCTATTGGCTTGTGGGCTTTCAGGCCAAAAAAATCCTTTTGTGCACCCCACCAATACTTGGAAAAATTTTCAATTATCCCCCAGCCTTCCGCCATTCCACCACTGACGTGGTGCATTCTGATTCACCGGTGGACCTCCCATGGGAAAATTTCCCTCCAAAACTCCGCCAAGCCATAACTTGAAAAATACAAGGAGTTAGAAGGAAAAATTTACCTTTCTAGAAAGTTGAGAAGATTCTCTATCCAATGAAGCCACTTCCAGAAAATTTTGAGTGCCTGTAAAATGAAAAAAATCTGACTGAGGCACAAGGAAGGAAGGAATGAAGGGAGTTAGCCCAAAAATAAGCAAGGGGCTTATTTTGGATAACAATTTTGGCGACTCAGAGGGGTCATCTGCCTACTGGATGAAGTTACTAGTTTCCTTTAAAGCAATCCATTGGGCATGGAGTCATCAAATATACTGCTTAGTACCCCCAACTAATTAGAAAATTACAAGGAGGAAGATTGTGAGAGTAGAACATCATCTGATCTGGAACATGGCCTGCAAAAATGCATTTCTGGGACAACAAGCTTGTGCCAAAGCACTTAGGGAAATGTAAAAACTAAGCTACAACAAAACAATGTGCACAAGCACTTGGAGGAATGAAAATCTAAGCTAATATGTACAAGGTGGAGAATTCCCTTCTAGTAGCAATGCTTTAGATGGATTCCATTAACTGGAATCTACAGTTCTTCACCATCCAATGTAGACAATTGGAAGGCATTGTTGTTCTTACATTTTGTGACCATGTAGGGGCCACTCCAAATGGCATCAAAACTTTGAATGCCTTCCTGGATTTTCTTGGTTTGCATCCCATTTCAACACTAGATCTCCAACTTGGAAGGTCCTAGCCTTAGCCTTCCTATCAAAGGTCTTCTTGATCAAGGCTTGATCCTTCTCCATTGCTTGGGCTGCATGTTCTCTGATTTCTTGGAGCTCCATTCAATTCTGCATATCTAACCTCCATGGGTTCAAACTCCAACAACTCCAATTGCTTCATGAGTTCCAACGTTGGCAACTCAAGTGACATGGGCAAGATTACCTCTCTTCCATAAACAAGCCTGAATGGAGAGTTACCTGTGGATCTCTTGGGAGTTATCCTATCAGCCCACAAGGCTGATTTCAATTTAGTATGCCAAGTCCTCTGATTTTCATCAAGAGTCCTCTTGATGATCCTTAACAAGTTCTTATTGGTAGACTCAGCTTGGCCATTACCTTGAGGGTAATAATTTGATGAAGTGCTCAGATAAATCCCATTTTTAACAGCCCATTCAGTTACCTTTGATCCTATGAATGCCAATGCATTATCTGATATTATAGTGGCAGGTATACCAAATCTGGTTACTATCCCCTCATAGAAGTCTAGAATGCTAGATTCATTTGCTTCTTTAAGTGCCACTGCCTCAGTCCATTTGGTGAAGTAATCTGTGGCTGTTAGAATCCACTTGTGTCCTTGGCTTGAGTTTGGGTTAATGACTCCAATGAAGTCCAAACCCCATTGCATGAATGGCTGGTCAACTAAAATTGGGTGCAATGGAAGGGCTGCTAATCTCTCCTTGCCTGTGAAGAATGCACAATTCTTGCACCTCTTGATCCATGCATAACAATCACTAAATACCTTGGGCCAATAATAGCCAGCCTTCATGATCTTGAGGGCTGTCACTCTTGGAGCAAAATGACCTCCAGCTGATCCCACCATGGAACTCTTCAATGCATTATATTAATTTGGTTTGTCCCAATGCATCTCAGCAACACTCCATTTACATCTTTCTTGAACAAAACACCATCAACAAGTGCATATGGGACAACCTACAATCTGAAGTGTCTTCTCTTGGTTTTTTTCATCTCTGAAGGGCATAGGCCTGTGTGTAGGAAGTGCATTATGTCTTGGGTCCAACAAGGAGTGAGGATGCCATCATTATCCTCTTGAATTCTTCTTAGTTCTTGGTTATCTTGCAACGCCAAAACAACATCCTTCTCATTGCTTGCTTCCATTGATTTTCTCAAGACCAGCTGTTCACATAATCCCTTTCCTCAGACCAGCTTGGTGACTTTGATCTCAATGTCATACTCCATGACACGAGTAATCCACCCTGCATGTTTTTCATTTAAATCTTTGTTGAGGAGGAAGTCTTTAACTCCCACATGAGAAACCAACAGTTGAACCTTGTTTTTTGAAACTAGATGCTTAAATTTCTTCAAGCTCCTAATCACTGCAAGAACTTTCTTCTCAATGAAAGAATATCTCACCTCATAGCCCTCCAGGCTTTGGCTAAAGAAAGGCAATTGGTTACTCTGCATTTTCTTTGTTCTGTTGTACTAAAATTGTAGAGATTGTATCATCACCTCCAAATGCATAAAGAATAAAATCCTTGGAGAAATCTGGGTTAATGAGAGTTGGAGCTTGTGAGATGGCTTCTTTGATTGCCTCAAAACTTGCCTTACCTTCTTGTTGTCCATTTGAAAGCCATGCTTTTCTTCAACATCATAGTTATTGGCTTGACAAGGGCTACAAAATTTGGAACAAACCTCTGAACAAAATTGATCCTTCCCAACTTTGAAGGGCCTTCTTATGACTTGGTAATGGCAGTGCTTTTATTGCTTCAACCCTCTCTAGATCAATTGCTAATCCTTCTTTGGAAACAATGTGGCCAAGGAGCTTTCCCTCATGAGCTAGAAAAATACATTTTTTGGGATTCAAGGATACCCCAAATCTTCTACATCTTTGGAACACTTGTCTCAAATGAAAGAGATGATCTACTGTAATTTTAGAAAAATTAGTGATATCATCTAGGTATATCAGCACCATCTTGTTGATCAATCCCTTGAATGCCATATCCATTTCCCTTTGGAAGGTAGCTCCAGTGTTGGACAACCCAAATGGAATTTTTCTATATGCATAAGTTCCCCATTTGGTGGTGAAGGTTGTCTTGAACTGATCATCTTCCTTTACCATGATCTGATTATACCCTGAATAACCATCTAGCAATGAAAACCTCTCAGAGCCAGCAACAACTTGCAAAATCTGCTCCATAGAAGGAAGTGGGTAATGATCCTTGAGAGATGCTCTATTCAAATCTCTGAAGTCTACACACAATCTGATTTCTCCACTCTTCTTCCTAACTGGAACTAAGTTTGCTACCCAACTAGAATGCTTGATGGGAAATATGATACTTGCCTCTATTAACTTATTCAATTCCTTCTTCATGAGAGGCTCCATGTGTGGATTGACTGGCCTTTGTTTTTTCCTGATGGGCTTAGCACTTGGATCCAATTCAATTGTATGCTGAGCTAGCTTGGGATTGAAACCCTTCAAGTCTTCATAGCTCCAAGAAAATATGTTAGGGAACTCTTGGAAAAGTTGCATGAACTCATACCTTTCTTGCTCGGTTGTCACTTTACCAATTTGAAGTGACTTGCCTTCTCCAACCAAGATGGGCATTGAATCTTCTCCCTTGACTTGGATATTTTCTTTCTCCTTCCTAAATTGATCATTAGGATTAAAAATGGACTCCAAAGTGACAAGTCCCTTTGGTAGTTTGTTGGTTCTCAGCTGTACCACTTGATCACCATACTGTTGTTCTAATTTTTCCTGATTTTTGGCTGAGAACTCAGCTTCTTCTTGCAAGAAATTGATGATTTTTTGGTCATTTCAAACACTTGCCAACTTACATTATTGTCTGGCACTGATGGCCTTACAATCACATGAATGCTTGGCTATACTTTATCTTCCTTGATGCTTTCAACAACATCAAAGGCTGCCCCAACTGCTGCAAGCCTGTCAACAGCTTGGTTTTCTTTCCTAGGGATGGAATTGATGCCAAAGCCTTCAAAATCCTCAATGAGGTCCCACACCCTATTTCTTATAACACTCGAGTAGATCATTTTTGGTAGCATGCTGCCCTTTAACTTGATTAACAATCAGCTCACTGTCACCAAAGACTTGTAAGTTTTTTATACCTCTCTTGATTGACCAATGCAATCCTTGTATCAGAGCTTCATATTCAACAGTGTTATTAGAACATGCAAACTGAAATATAAAAGCTGAATAATATTTAATGCCTTGAGGTGAAACAAGCATGGCTCCCCCTCCTACACCTTGTCTACTTCTTGATCCATCAAAAAATAGTTGCCATACCTCATTGTCATCCTTATGGTCTGGCTTGGTGATACTAGGAATAGGCTGATTTTCTTCATGTATGTAATAGACTCCTAGCTCAGATTCTTCTATTTCTTGGTAGGGATCAAAAGCATGTACCTTGCTTACCCATTCATCAAGAGTCAAATCTGGGATGCTTCCAACTTTGGTGTCAGCTTCATCTGTGCTTGGATAATCCTCTTGATCAAATGTTGAACAGTTGGCATTGATTGGGCTTGGAGTATGAGGCTCAATATGAAAGTTTGCAATAGGTTCAGACCTGATTGTGGCCTTAGTTCCATATCTTGTTCTAAACAACATGTGTGACCAATCAGTAGATAAGTAGCCTCCAATTCTATGTGTGAAATCCCTTGACAAACATAGGGAAAAGAGTGGTGGTAAATCTATCACTGACACATCTTGCAAAACAGTAACATTGGGGCATGCATGCAAAGTAAGGCAAAAATATTTAATCACTCCCACTATTGTTACTGTTGTCCCATCCAGTTGCACTACCCCTTTGGATATGACTTCATATTGGAGGCCCAGCTGATCAGCTATTTGCTTGGGCATTACAGAACTACTTGCCCCAGAATCAATCATACAATTGTGTACTAGTTTATCCCCAATGATCAATGAAACATAGAATGGAGGGGGCTTCAAAACTTTACCTTGTTGTCCTCCATGATTCCCTTTAGGCTGAGCAACATTTGTGAGTACCTTCTCTTGCATATGAACTTGCTGATTTGAAGTTGACCAATTCTTCATGGCAGCTTGTAGTAGATCCCTTTGGCCTGGGATGGATAGTGATTCCCACATAGATATATTCACATTTGTCTTCTTCATCTGATCAATGATGCTAAATGGGGATGAAACATCTCTTTACTACCCCTTGGCCTGCATATTGTTTTCTTGCACATGGGCTACAACAGCTGGCATTTGAGCTGGTCTAGAAGGTGGCTTGGGCTGTCCTTGCATGTTTGGAACTACATTTTACTTACCAACACCTTGTGGAGTGATGGAAGGTTGTGGATCACCTGGAGCCAATGACTTCCCTTCACCAATATTCCTCTTCTTTAACCTTGTATTGGCTACCACATTTTGAGACATTGCTTGATTCATGCCACAAAAATCCTCAGCTTGCCAATTCACAAGTGTAGTCTCATTTGGAGTTGTATTTTGCTGGGATGTTCCTTGTTGTTGGCTTGTTTCTTGACTCACTTCACCTTCTACGCCAGTTGTTTTCACCATAAAGGCTTGGTTCAAGGCACCATTGAAGCACATGGACTAGTTGTGAGGTTCATTGCATGGGAAACACCAATCATACTCTTGAGCTATATTATTTTGCATTGGCACTAAAACTTTAAGGAAGATGCAACATTGGGATTATAGGGCTGAAATGGTCTATTGGTAGGAGGCCTTACTTGATTTTGATTTGCAACTAGATTGGGTGGCCTATTAGGCTGATATGGTTACCTATTAGGCTGAGCTTGAGACTGATAAGAAGGTCTAAAACTTTGGGCCTGCTGCCTCTTGAGTGTAACCAACTCATTGCCTAAATTTTGTAATTGTTTCATGACCTCTTGAAGTTCATTTGAGGCACTAGAGGATGAAGTAGAAGTTTCATTTGAACTCTGATTTCTAGGAGTGGGAATAGGAGCTATAGTAGGTGCTTGACTAGTGCTTGGATTTTCTAAATTTGGATACAAGGGCATGGGAGGCCTAGGAGCCAGTTTACCAGCTTGAATCAAACAATTCTCAGCTCTAATGGCAATGTTATAAGCTGCAGGTATAGTTGTACCTCCCATGGATTGAATTAACATAGAAATATCAGAATTTAAAGCTTTGAGATAGTATAGAAAAGCACCTTCAGCTGTTGGCCTTACTGCCACTGGAATTCTATCCCAAGTCCTTTGAAATCTGAAGTTGAAGTCTGTTAGCTACTCATTGGGAGCTCTCTTGATAGTTGTCAATTGTTCCAATAGAGACAAGTTATCTCCCTTTTCTCCAAACTGCTCATGGAGAGCTATGCACAACTGGTTCCAATTTTGGATAGAACCAACACCAAGGCTCCTGAAACACTGCAATGCTTTCCCTTTGAATGAAGATGTCAACAATTTGATAGTAATCTACATCTCAACAATCTCATGGATTGCACAAACATTAGCAATGTCTTTGACATGATCACCAGGAGTGGTTTGATTTTCTCCAGTGAAATATGGAATGTTCTTCAATGTTGCAACTGGAACTGGATTTTGTGCATTGAGAGCAAGTGGGCTGCTGTTAGTGAAGTTGACATAAGGGTTGGGTTGTGCCATTCTGATTGGCCTAAGAACCCTTGTTGATTGAGTGAAAGGTCTAGAAGGTGGAGGAGTTGATAGAGTTCTGTTTGGTGGAGATGGAGACCTTTGAATCCTCCTTCCTCTATGCCTTCTTCCAGGAGATAGCTGCAGATACTCAAACAACCCTTCTTCTCTAGCTCTTGACCTTGTGTTGATTCTTCTCATGAATCTTCAGACTTGGACTGCTAAAACCAGTTGATTTTCCTCTTTGGAGTCACCAGATGTGCATATCAGGGCTCTTTTAAGCAAAAAACTTACAACAAATGCACATCAACTTTTTTGTAATGAAGATGAAGACCTCTAAGGTCCCACTAGGTGTTCCAAAACTATTAGTGCAAATCAACAGCACCCCTAGATGTTTTCTCAGATTTCTAGTTTGATAATGGACATCCAGTGTGATTGCACAACATTGAATCTTTTCCCCAAGTGTGGGACTTGTAAAAATGGGAAAAGAATCTCTAGATTAGAGGATGGTTCCTCAACTCCTCTGATTAGATGTATGCTTGAAAATTGCAGAGGGTTAAACTCAAAATCCTACTCTAAATTCCAAGGGGACAGAGATGAAAGATGCAAAAGAAATAAAACTTAGACTAACAAGGTGATACACCAAAGGAGTGGTGAACATTTACTTCTAAAAATTGACACAGATCATAGAAATGCAACAAATATCATACACAAACTGATAAAATGTAATGAAAGACCAGAAATGAAGCAAACAACACAAGAAGAGGACTGAAAACTCATTCACAGAGCTTGCATTGTCATTTCCAATGTCAAAAATACATGCATTACAATAGCAGAGAGGCAGAAAACATGTTGCAGTCCTAGAAGAGGTCTGATATTCCACAAAATCACTTTCCAAGGTGAAAGAGGGAGTCTGCAAAACATAAAAATGTCCAACCTTTTACAAATGAGCCAAATCTGGCTTTTAATAATGAAAAATGTGAGCCAGGAAGAAGAAACGTGGGAAAATGTGAAAAGATGCTTCAACCACAAACCAAATTGCATTAAAACAGCATGGGTACCCTTGAAAGTTCATTCCCCAATGTTTTTGACCATGCTGGGAGAGAATGGAAGCCATACTTCATTTAAAATGGTGGTTGAAACGTCAGTTCTATTCTCCTTCCCATGCCAGAGGTGTTTTTTGATTTTCTCTCTCCAAACCCCACCAAAACACAAAATTGATCCCTCCATCATGTAGATAATTTCACCATCTTTCCAATGACACCAAGAATGTGAAATCTGAGCTCTGGATCAAAAGTTATGCCCTTCTGAAGATTTAGGGCAAAACTAGGGCAAAATTGAGTTTTGGCGGGCCGAAAGTTTAAAATTTTCCCTCTTTTTGACCTTTGGGAAAAATTCCCCAAAAATTTCCACCCCCACTGTTATGATGCCATGTGGCATGTTTTGATTGGATCATGGGCCTTCCCTATTACCATTTTATTCCTTTTTGGACTTTGGAAAATTTTCAAAAAAATTATCCGTCGGCCCGAAGCTCCGAGGAGACATGGCATGTTCTTATTGGCCCTCGGGGGCACGCTTCCAAATTTTCCTTTGACTATGACCATTTCCCAAATGGGACACGTGGCACTTTTTATTGGCTGGGCCTGAAAAAATTTCTCCTTTGCGCACCCGCCTTAAGATTTTGCTCTGCCACATGGACACGTGGCGCCTCCTGATTGGTGCAGGCCATCATGGGTGGGCTTTCATTCAATTATTTTCCATAGTTTGGAAAAAGGGAAAATTTCCTTCCACCCCTCCACCTTCTGATGCTCCGAGGACATGTGCCAGGTTGTGATTCGTTGGTGGGCCTTCAGGGCCAAGATATTCCCCTTTGCGCCAACTTTGGAAATTTTTCCAACTTCTCTCCGCCAAGTTGATCTCCGACGACCCCGAGGATACATGGCCTCCTCCTATTGGCTAGTGGGCCTTCGGGCCAAAAAATTCCTTTATGCACCCGCCAATACTTGGAAAATTTTAAATTTCTCCTGCCCTCCCACCATTCCGCCATTGACATGGCACATTCTGATTCGTTCGGTGGACCTCCCATGGGAAAATTTCCCTCCAAAACTCTGCCGAGCCATAACTTGAAAAATACAAGGAGTTAGAGGCAAAACTTTACCTTTCTGGAAAGCTGAGAAGATTCTCTATACAATGAAACCATTTCCAAAAAATTTGAGTACCTAAAAAATGAAAAATTCTTAATGAGGCACAAGGAAGGAAGGAATGAAAGGAGTTAGCCCAAAAATAAGCAAGGGGCTTATTTTGGATAACAGTCGTTATGGGGTGCCATAAAAGTGTGGGGAGGTATAAGGAGTACTTGGGGGAGGCATAAGGGCATGTAGGGGTTTTGAAATGATTTACATATATATTTGTGGGTTTATCTTAAGGTGGATGCCCATTTCCCCATTGGGAGGTATAACCAGCTTGCCCCATAGGTCTTGCTCCTTTGGCATGTGTATGATGAAGGCTGAGTATTGTTTGATGTTCTTAAAAAGATAGGTTACAAAATGTAGTATGATATTTGGGATGCCAATGTTCTATATGTTAAACACATGATGTTATTTTGTGTTGTGCAAACACTGTTTGCTTCCATGAGTTTAAATACATTTATTATTACTTTGTGGTTAGGGTTCAAGGGCTACTGAGGAGGAAAACTTATCCTCTTCATTGGAATTCTTGGTTGGGTCAAGAGCATTGCTCTCCCCTTCTTTTTGGTTGTGACCAAATAAATATATGGTGGATCTCTCTTGTTCTTGTTTCTTGGAGCTTTGTATGAAGAAAAATTTTCACAGTCCTCTTTGGGTTCCTTATTTTAAAAATTTCCCACTTTAAGTGGATGACATTGTAATATTACCTCTAGGTGGGAAGAGATGCTCTATTTTTGGCATAATGTGAAAGTCTACATTCGAATGAGAAAGATTTATTTTGTAAGTTTTCTTTTGGTGAATTGAAAAAGTAAGTTGTAAAAGGGAATTATTTCAATAGTTTAATAGAATTTTACTTACTTTAAATAGAAAATGGAGTTTCTCTTGTTTGAAAATTTGTTGATTGAAATACTTTTGTAAAATCATTTGTTTGAAGGATGGAGAAAAAGGTCCTTGTGTATGAGGAAATATTACATTCCTTTGTATTATTTGAAAATGGCACGTTTTGAAAAAAGAATTACATTCTTTCTCTTCACGCATTGATTGAAGGAAAGTTGAAACATTGTAAAATTGGAATGGAATGAACTTAAATATCTAAATCATGGCAAATGAAATAGATTAATTTCCAGTTTAAAATACAGATTTCTTTTAGATCACTGTAAACCTACAATAAATCATCAGAAAAAAATGTTCAGAGTCAATATACAACAATGAAAGACAAGTAGAAACGTTAAAATTAACTAAGGATGATCAAAACACATCCCAAAACCAATTATATTACTCAATAATTTTACTTAGAACTTTATTAATCGAGTAAGAGGTAGAAAAATGCCTTTATAGAGAAAGGAGAAAGGAAATAAATCTGATTTGAAATCCAAACCACAATTAATTAATCCATGCAAATCCATCCAATTTATATCAAGTATCGATTTCTCCATGTTTGTTTAATGTTTGAGAAGGAAGAATGGTAGATCGAATTAAATTGGTAGTTGAAAAAGTTTAGTTCACATGGAAAATGGCAGGAAAGATGTTTTCTTAAATTTCACCCACCTAAAGTTTGTAAAAAATAAGATTTTATGCTTCTTATGCAAATGAGGAATTCGATCCCTTTACAAAAATTCCTTATTTTGCTCAAATCCGAGCTTCCAGTTGAAAGTTATGGCCTTCTGAAATTTGTACTTCAACTAATTGTTTAAAAAAAAAAACTAACTCCAAAAAATAATAATAATAAAATATCCGCAAGCGGCTAAAAAAATCTTTTCACGTTTTTGCCAAAAAATAGATGAAACACAAAGTCTCCTGCCACTCTACTAGCTTGAACCTTTTTTTCAGCAAAAGAAGAAAAGTTCTAAGTTTAAAAATTTAGTTTTGCTAAGTTTCCTCCACAGCCCTGCAGCCTTGCCACTTTGCTTGTAGAAAACCACTTCCGCAGGTTCACAGGCCCCCGTTTTCCAACTTCATTTTTTGAAAAATGGGAAAAACTTACTAAGTCTCCTCCATCCTAGATTTCCCCGCATGTCACTATTGGGTTGACATGTGAATTTTTTAGGTGTCGGCAAGGATGAACGTAGAGTTGTTTTTAGCCTTTACACTTTTTCTTCTAAAAAGAAAAATTCCTAAGTTTTCCCAAGACGGTCTGCGATTTTCCACTTGTAGCTTTTGGGCTAGGACACATGGCGTCTCTAGGCATCGGTGGAGGACACATATTTTTTAAAACCTTTTTGACACCCTTCCAAAGAAAAAAGAGTTAAAATCCAAATTGCCTCCAGTGACCCGCCTTCCCACGTAGGTGAAACTTAACAAGCATGGACACGTGTCATATTGCGGATCTCAAGTACATTTTCTCTTTTTATCATGAACCCCCATAATGGGCTCATGGGCACGCAAATGAAAATTACACTTTTTGGTAAAAGTGTAAAGTATTTTATCCCCCCAGGTCCACCAGTCCAAAATCTTTCCCATGTGAAATTTCTTACGTAGGCTTGCAGCCCACCTTTGTAAAAGAAAAACAACCCAAGGCCTCTTAGCCCGTATATCTTGAGAAATATGAAGTTTCATATCTTAGGAGGACTTATTGTATATCTATTGTATTAAAGGTTAGAAAAATTTCCTATCTACCTAATGTCAATATTTCTAGGAGAGTGTTAAGTGCGTAAATTATAAATTATATCACCTTTTAATTTAAATGTTTTGTTTCTAAAGCATGGGTTGACCTTTTAAGGGGTCATGTTAGGGGATAAGGGAATGTTTTTCTATCCCATGCAAATAAGAACCTTGTTTATTGTTTAGATCCTGGTGGAATTAAATACCTTGGGTATTTAATATCCTTTGGCCCTTTGACCCTGTAAAATTAATTAAGGAATATTTAACTATAATGTTAATTTAATTACTTATTAAATTAACTCCTAAGAGAAATTTAAGTATAACTTGGATTAATTATACTCATTAATTTTGTAATGTGGAATTAATATGTTGTTACAATGGAAATTTTTAATTTATAAATTATAATTGGATTCGAAATCCTTTGCTGTGACAATAGCATGTTTTCGAAGCAATTATGGTAGTGGTCACCTTTGCAAAAAAAATTATTCCATAACTTTTCTAGTAAACCTAAGGTTGTTCTTGGGTCTCGAGTGGGAGTACTTTTTTAGTGGCATTATAAAGATGGGGATTCAGATTCATCATGATCAGTCACCTATATCCAAGGTATGTTTTTAACATTCCTGCAAATGCATTATCAATGACCAATGTTGAGAACTTAAAAATATAGTTATCAAATTTAGGTCAGATCTTGATTCAAAAACCCTAATAACATTGACACGTGTTTATTATCTAAAATAGCATAATGTTAAGTTCATTAGGAACTGAAAGATTTCAAATGGATTTTGTAAATTTAATTATCAGTTTGATCATGTAATGCTACAATAGTCATTTAATATCATGAAGGCATAAAAAGGTTATTAAAGGTTTTTATGTTAAATTTTGCTTCCTCTTACCAAATATATTCTTTAGTATATATGTTCCACTAATATTTTATTTACCTTCATTATAAATGTTGATTAAATAGACCATATCTGTTTCCAATGAATCGGTATGCCCAAATAATATTTAATTTAATAAAAAAAATAAAACTAAATAGCTTTCTATTTTTACCTATTACAGTTATCTCTTTTTGTTGTATTACTTCAAAGACTTCTTCCAAAAAATATGATGATGCAATTTCTAGAAACTTTAGTATAGAAACTAAATTGTTTGTTTAAAAAGTAACTTAATGGTTGTAAACTTCAAGTAATACATTGCACATGTTTTGGTTTTTTTAGCTATGAATTGAACAATTATAGTCTTTTAAATATGGTTTTCAATTCTTAAAGAATCAACAAACCATATCACAAATTCTTTTAATTTTCTTTAGAAAGTTAATGTCCCTTAAAAATGACTCATTTGGGATCATTGATCACCTTATCATTTATTATTTAAATAACAAGACTTCATCTCCTTTGAAGCATAATATAGACTTCCAAATTTAAAAAGTAAGGTCTAAAATAATCAAACCTTTAATGCCATTACAAAAAACCCATTAGGTCCACATAAATGTTATTCAACTTGTTATGAAACATTATGTTGTATGCATTCTATTGATTTTGACTAAGTCTTTAGATTTATAACCTCCTTATTAAACCCTTCAATGGATTGCATACCGATGAATGACAGATTCATATAACCTCATTATTCATTATGAACATGAATTCCTTCAATAGATGAAACTTTAAAACCCAATACAAGTTTCATAGTAGAAAAATGCCATATTTCAAAATATTATCCATGAAACATTGCATCCTTATGAAAATTATGAAATGTCCTTATTTTGATACACTGAATCCAAATGTGTGATTAGGAGTCTTCTAAGCTCATGTTCAGTGAGAAAAATTATTTAATAATTTATTTATTTATCTCACCCACTTATATATATTTCTTTTTACTTTATTAAGATATTAAGAATATTATTTATTAGAAACATATAGTTCATGATTGTACAACCTGGACTATTCACAACTATTTTGATGTCTTTTCTTCATAACACTATATTAACTGTTATATTTGATGCAAACCAGATTCATTTCCATGTGATTTATGTATTTTCAAGCAACCTTGACCTTTAGATCACAAATGTTATTAGGGGGTAATTTAATAACAAATGGTGATTGATCAATGTATTTCAAGTTCTATAAAATATAATGAAACTACCATTTGAACCAAATTTATGTAAATTTGTTCATGAATTGCTTAAAGTCTAGTTTAAAAATCAAATGGGTGTTTCCTTACTCATCATGTATAAAGGTCCAGGATCTGCAAAAAATAGTACTACTTGGTATGCTAATAGTAATTTCTTACATTGATTGATCCAGTTTGTTGGAATCCTTTATTATCCATTAAAAATATTAATTTCTCCATCACTATAAAGTATTTGGTAGGAAGAGTGCTCCATAATGTCCTTTGATGCATAAAACCTGTAGAACTACAATCTGGTTTGAAATATTAGGCATTCTACAACAACTCGGGATCAATTGATGTATCCAATATTCACTTTGCCATAAAGATATGTCCGCAAAATTTAATGCATATTGTATGAAATCCAAGTAATATGAAATTCATATTAAGGCCACAATTAGGTAAAAAAATTTTCACATGATTATGAATTTTTAGGAGGTGGAAGAATATTGGATCATATTCCAAGAGGATGTATATGTACCAAGTTTTTATTTATGATGCTATAAAAGGATCTATCAATTTTTACATGACCATTAATAGTAATAAGATCTTTCAAGAAGATCGGGGGAGCATAGATAGTCTTCATACATAAGACATTTACTTATGTTTTACTAGTCTTATTTGTTAAAATGTACCTTTGAAAACCTTCTTAGTACTCACCGCATTAAAACATTAGCTAATGATTATTGGTATGGATCAAGTTTTTTTAGAATGGCTTAATTTATTATTTTTTTTATTACATAGGTGCTTAACAGATATAGTGACCTTTAATTTTATTTATGGTGAAATAACTTTATGATTTATTTTAATAGTAACTACATATTAAATAATGTAAACTAAATAAATAGCTTTTAAAAAAACTATACCTATTATACAATAGCTAAGCGGATTTTGAGTAAATTTAAACAATAAATAAAAATCAAAATTCATGATTTAGACAGGATATGGAGTCCCATTACAAAAGAGGGAATTATCTTTTATATTTTATAACCTATTCCAATTTCCCTATCGAAAGAATTGTTGGTCATAATTGTGGATGCAAGGCATGACATGATGTAAACAAAATTTTTAGGGGGCAGTTAAGTTTGTACCTAACATTGATAGCTGCAACTATGATAGTGCATCTTAACACAATAATGTTCACTCCAATGTAGGATTTTCATAACTCAACATGGCCAAGGTTTAGAAAAAAGATTGATCCTGTGAAAATCCACCTACAATCATCATTCACACTAAGTGATTAATAATCCACTCTTTTTCAAGAACAAACTTGCCTATTCCTGACAATGTTTCCCAATCATAATGGAAAACCGAGTCACAATCTCCTACAATGAAAATGACCACTGTTGTAAATGAAACTGACATTTTACCAAGTCTTATATGGGGATCTCCACCTTAATAAAGATGCAACTAAAGGGGTTAGGCTATAATGTTGCACAACAGGGATCTGTGCCATCATATTGTGTTATTACTTTACCTTTCATTTGTATCACTACTTCTACCATATGGAAGTTCGAAATGACCTTATTTGATGGAATGCATCCGATACACTATTCATAACTCAATTCTAATTGTACTTTCATATGTTTTGAAGTTTTAGTTGAAAGATTCAGACATTAGTCCAATGGTCTTATTTCCCAATTCCCATGTGACATATGCAACATTCTAATTATTACAGTAGGTTTCGAATATTTGATCTAAAATACCACATTTGACATGAGTAGTCATGTTTCTGAACATAGCTTTATCACTCATCTTTGAAGGATACATGAGTACACATGACTTTCTACACATAGATTACTCTAGGACATTGATGAAGTGAAAAGAGGTTCAAAGTTTATCATGATTTCAACCTGAACACATTCTCGAAGGAATGAAAAGTAGATTCTCAGATTAATAATGTGCATTGTGTCACCAAGCTTGAACATAGAAAGACAGGGTTGTAACACCCCAAATTGATATTGGAGAAATTTCAAATCACTCATCCTCAGGAAAATCTAGAGAATTCATGTGAGATACCTCCTCACAAGACATAAAGCTCAATCATTATTCAAATTCTTATGCCTCCACTTTAATCACTTATGCTTTTTCAGCTTCTAGTTTTGAGATAAATTTTTCTTTAGCAGGTATAGAGTGACATCCCTAAAGAATGACAAATAACTCTACTATTTGACAATACTTTTCCTAACTGGTTGATCAATACTCTCATTAGCATTCCAGTGGAGTCCCTAGGTTAAATCAGTGTTGAGTGGAGGATTTTGACCTATTCCACAGGCTTATGACAATAAATAGCATCAAAATCCATTACCACCCATTACAAGCCTTAAGTATATTTTTGAGTTTGAAAGTAATTCTTGGATTGACATGACTTATATACCTTATTACCTGGAAAATCTTGATGATTTGTTGATGACTAATTGGAATTTTGTTTTCTTGCCTGATTGCTTTAGTTATTGTATCACCTTGGTTTGTCAAGCCATTTACAGAAGTTGCATCGAATTATGACATGTGAACACTTTCAACCATGTGACTCAACGAGTTGATGGCAGTCTAAAGTATTAAAGCCTTTTCTAGTGAAACATATCAGTACTAAAGTTGTCATTTTGAGTTTTGAATGATCCCACCACCATTTTGATGAAGACTAACATAGTCATAGCTACACCAAACTTCCTTTACTAGAATGTATTTCAATTTTTAACTAAATGTTCTTCTTGGGATTTGCAATTCTTCTTGGAGTAGGTTTATACTCTTTTATACTTTGTTTGTTACTAGTTTTAAGATAGACATGAGAAGGTGTCTTTAGTTTTTCCCAGTGTTTGTTAAGCAAAGGGGGTACCTTCATTAGGCCTAGTTTTACATGGACTCATAGTGGACATGCCACTTCTATTTTGGCCCCTAGCTTCATTGTTAGAGTAGGTATTTACCTTAGCTCATGTTCACCTAGGTACTTTATTTACCTTTATTGTATTTATCCTCACCCACTTATGTGTGTGGATATTTCTTTTATCTTATTTAGATATTAGGAGATATTATCTAGTTGTTAGGTATAGTTCTTTCCTTGATCTATGGTATTGACTAGATCCTTGATGTCTAGTTCTCTCCTAAATCTATGGTCTTGACTAGTTCTTTGATGACTAGTTATTTCCTTGATTTATGGCTTGATCTACGACCTTGACTGGTTCTTAGATTGTTATTCCATGCCTATTTAAGCAAGGCCCATTCTCAATGTATTGCATTGAGTTCCATAATAATATATGATATTGCTACTCATTTGTTTGCAAAGGTTTTATGTAAAGTTATTCTGACGAATTGCTTTCATCTTATTGATCGTGGTGTTTGATTAGCATCTGTGTTCTTGGCTTGGTACGATCTGGTTATCGTTCCTTTCAGTTTTTTCATCAATTGAATGAAGCAAGTATGATTTACTTGTAATCGAGGAACTTTCACTCGCACTCCACAAAGCTACAAAGAATCTCTTTTAATAGGTTTTGTCAGCAAGTTCTTCATGGTGGACATGTACAAGGTTCAACTTCACCTTGTATTTTCTTGAATTCAATTAGACAATCGCATTTGGGCCTCTAGATGTGATTGTTCTCTGTGCCATAAAGGTGAATGCATTTCTCTTCAATTTTGGACAAACTTTAAGTATCGAGCACCTATCCAACGTGCTAAGTTATATTAGACTTGATTGAAATGTCTATCAAATGCAGGTCCATGATTTCCAAGCCACTATGACAATGTAACAGTTGCAACATATCTTGATTTGTAGGTTTCAATGCATAAAATAAGATACTAAAATCTTAGGGGCAAAACTGGCATTACAATGATATTAATGTAGTTCATAAACTTTTCCCTTTCCTGAAACCCCATCCTAAGGGCATTATCCAATAACTGAACATGAAAATATCACATACATGGAATTGAATAAAACAACCATGTCATATCTTTAAATATTTGGAGCAAATGTCTTAATCAAAACCTTAAGGCAATTCATAGATATGAGCTATTGCCATCATTGCTAGTGACCTCTATATGTTCCTAGAGTTCTGAAACCCCAATACACACATTGATCTAACCGTGAAGTATACCTAAGCTAAGGGAGATTTTTGATATTATTGTTACTGTTGAATTTAGTTAATGATTAAATGAAATTTGTAGCTATGTGTGCTGTTAAAAAACGTAACAGATCACATAGTCTGCAATTTCATGACTATCTTCAGCAAAAGAACACAAGGCCCCAAAGGAAAGTTGTGTTGTCTTGATGAAGACATTTAGTTACAGAATAGGTGAAATGTTGAGTTTTGGGACAACAAACATAAGTGCAGATTGTAGAAATCAGAGTTCATTACTGGATATTATAGGTTTTCTTAAGTTTCCTTCCTTCATGATTAAGACATTCAATTATATTACTAAGTTGTTTAGTTCATCATACAATCCATATAGAAAGCTAAAATGCAGAATTAATAAAGTTGTTTATGTTTTCATCATACAATCCATATGTTCCCACACAAGAAATACGCAACTCATTTTAAGAATTCAATGTTTTATTCATAAGGAATTTCAAATGTTCCCACACAAGCCATGGGATGTAACTGAAAAGTAAAGTACAACTACTGAAATAAGAGGTACACATGCATGAAAAATAAAGTAAAGGAGTATGAGTGAACCCATCATTGCCTTGGGGGTTTTCTTCATTGTTGAAGCATCTCCATTCCATCATTTTGTTCCTTTTTCATCTTCGTTGTAGAAGTCATTGTACCTGAAAAGAAGAAAAGAGAAAACTATCAGTTACGAGCTCAAGATCAATTCATATTCCTATACTGCCCTAATTCATGCATATGAATCTCTTCAAAATAGGAGATATAATTTACTTGAAGATCAAAATGCATACATGCTTTACTCACTCAGAAAGAAGAAAGAGAAAAGAAAAGAAGAAACATGGACACAAGAGAGGCCAAAAAGCCTAAGTATTTTCTAACTGTTTTCTTAAGTGTGCAGGTACAGGTTGCAGCCAAGAAGAAATAGACAAGTCATAAGTACATGCTGGAAAGAAGGATTAATGTAACTCAAATTCAATATTTTCTGCAAATGGAAGAAGTTACAGTACAGAAGAGGGACTGGAAAATAGAAGTACATGTTTCAGTTTGCAACTAAAGAAGAAGAATCAGATTTCAAGAAGCTGAAGTTAACTGGAAAGAAAGGGTTACAGCTGAAACAAAATGAAAAGAAGGTTCTGGGAAAATTTTGACAGGGCTTCACCATGTAAAATGGACATTTACAACTTTTCATCATGTTGCTTTCAACTGTTACATGCTTTAAAAGAAATATATAAATCAAGTAAGTGATACAGAAAAGTAGAAAAGCATGCCATGATCAAGATAAACAGTTATGATGTTTCAGTTTTATTTACCAAATCAGCTTCATCAGAAAAGTGTTACTTTCTGTATTCTGAACCAGAAAAATACAACTACTATAGCTGAAATAGAATGAAGAAAGAATTCTGGATAAATTTTTCCAGGGCTTCACCATGAAAAATCAACATTTTAAATTTTCCAGCATGCCAGAAATACTACTTTCAAGGAAATAAAGCATCTAAGTAAAAGAAACAAGATTACAGTGTACCAACAAGTCACAGAATCATCATCAGAATCAAAGTATGCAACCACCATGGTTACAAAGGATCATTACTGAAGGTGAACTAAAGAAATACAAAAGAATGCAAGTTTCAGACTTTTCATTTTACAGTTTTATCAAACTCAGAGCTTTGTTTTTGTATCTAAAGAAAGCAAGTATTTCAGACTGTCAAGGGTAAGCAAAGTGAAACATTCATTCTTCATCTATCCTCAAGTAAAGAACCCCATCTCAAGTTACATAACCAAGTTCAGAGTTCAAAGAATATGCAATTACAGGTTACAAAAGATCAACCCAAAAGTGAACTTCTTTAGTTGAGGAAGAAGGAGAAAATAGAAAGGAAAGTGAAGGCAACTATCAAGTGTAACCACTCTTCCAGTTCTAAAGGATAAGTAAAGGAAAGTTTTACATTAGAATAAAGCTCCAGAATAGAGGAATTGCAAAATGATATCTGTCAGTTACTCAAAGAAAACATGAGATTGCAGAACTACAAGAAGATAACATGCAAACTGGAATCCTATCTATGAACAAAATGGTGAAAATGAAATATGTAAAGTCCAGTTTAGCTTAAGAGGATGAATCTGGAAATGAGAAATTACAGAAATAGAAAAACTAGAGATCCACATCTCCTCATTTTAGAACATTAGAAGTCGGTTTAAGCATTTAAAATAAGTAGAGATCACAAATCTCAAACACAAGATTCAAACTCAGTGATTACATGAACGAATAGAAGGAAGTACAAAGCTCTAAAAGAAACTATGTCAAGTGGTTTTCAAGCCATGTTATCCAAGTTAAGCTTTTGGAATTGAAATTTGAGATCATACAGGTACAGATGAAGGAAATCATTCAGTTCTTTCCACACATTATTAAAAATATTTGTTACAGGGGTTCCAAAATTTCAAAATGAGCACAAGGTTTGATCAAGAACTTACCGGTTGGAGTCGAAGTGAGAAAACCCACCAGCAATGGTCAGATCAGGACTAAAATGAAGGACCCAGAATGGGTTTTGGCTCAGAGACCAAGGTTGCCTCAGAAATCACATGGAAAATGAAAGAAAAGAAATGATCATCAGTGTTTTGAAGCTGAAATAGTAGTGATAAATCAATAGTGATACTCAGGAGGTCCAGACTTACCTTGTCTCATCAAACAAGTGATACCAGTTGCACATTTCCGAGCTCAAAGGACTTCAACGATGGCGGCCAAGAAAGAGGACAAAGACCTTTTTGAAGAAAATCTGAGCTCTAAGATAAAGACAACTTGGTGAAGAACTGACCAAATCTTGCTCAAAAAGTTCAAACAGAGCTAAAGACAAAGATATATGCATAACGGCTTCACAAAGCCATTTAACTAAGCTCAAACCCATAAAATGGTGACCGCCTTGAGGAGAATCAAGAAGGTACCTCATCAAAACTTCCAATGAGATTCTAAACATCAGAGAGATCACAAATGAAGAAAGAAACATCCATACAGTCAAAAACTGAGCTCGAGGTTCACGAGAAAAACATGGCCATAGCCATGATGCTCCACTTTGAAACCTTGGGGTAAAGAAATCAGATACTTCACAAGTACACAAAAGCTTGAAGTTAAAGATAATGGTGGTAAATACCCATATATATTTTTCTTAGGTGACAAGTGAACAGAGCAGAAACCACAAAGGTACAAACTCACTTGAACTCAGAGATGGTGGCCATGAAAGTGGTATAAGACTTGAGCTCAAAACCAAGGCACAAATGACCTCTAAATCTTGAACTCAAGATTTTAGAATCCGCGAAAGAGCTCACAAAAAAACTCATAAATCATGAATATATGAACACTTCTAGAGCTCTTAAGCAAGAGCTACAAGGTTACAAACTCACTGAGACCAAATATGCAAAAGCCAAGCTTCACAGATAAAAATGGTGGTCTACACAAAATTTTCCATGGCTTCACCGCTCTCTGTGAGAAAGCCAAAAAATGACCAAAAATGATAGAGCTCGGGCATTTTAAAACTCACCCACCTCAGTCAGTTTAACCTAACTCATACTGAGTTAGCAATCAACATTCAAGATCAATCCGTGTGGAAGATCAAAGGCTGAAGAAACATTCAACAATTTCAAAGCAAACCACCATGATCATGATGTCACCGACCATATTCAATGTAAACTTGAAAATCCTTACCAAAGGTTCAAAATTGATGTTTTGTGATCAGATAGGATAGAGATCGAATGGCCAAAGATAAATCACAAATTCTCAATTAATACAAGGAAGATGCCCAGAAAACCTACGGCTAAGATTACATCGTGCAAAAGATTAAAGACTCATAATCTGGTTCACAACTCAATACAATTAAAGCTTGAAGTTATTGTCACCGATCAAATCAAAAGAAAAATCAAAACCATAATCAAATATCAAGATCAACGGTTGGTACCAAAGCTATTCAGAAGATCAACGACCAGCATCAAGTTATCAATGCATACTCAAGGGTTAAAACTTGACCCAAGTAAGACACCACCGAGCATCAATCGATTGAAGGGTGAGTCATCATGAAGAAGGGGCCAGCCCCAATGATTAAAAAAAAATCATTCTTTGACCTTTTCATCTGAATATATTGTGGTCAAAAATACAAAGGGGTCTAAATCATTAAACTATAGTCCAAGCTTCAAATATGCAAAAGTGCTGACCAAATTATGCCAACAATGATCACCGAAAAGGTGGATCTTTTAAAACATACATTATCCAATATGCAAAGGCCGAAAATATACACATGCATGTATTAATCAAAAGGTGGTGAAGACTATAGTGGCATGTGCCATGTAAAATGGTCACCCCTTTTATGTTTGCTAAGTCCACAAAGGTGGCCAAACCATGGTGGAGTGCAAAGGTGGTCCCCACTGTTGAAGGAGCTAGAGATGATTTGCAGTATGTCACCCTTGTGACCATTAGAAGCCAAGAGATGTCAACATCAGAACATGTGCACATGGACAAGTGGTCCCCACAGTGGATGTTTTTATTTTTTGCAAATATTGCAAGTATTGCAATTTTTTACTCACAAACAGAGAGTTGATTTTTTGCATGCTTCACAAGAGGACAAAACAGACAAGAAGATGAATTCACATGCACAAGGAAAGAGACTTGCTCAGCAAGCAAGCTTATTATTAGCAAATTATTCACCTTTGTTTTCTTAAAAATAGGACAGTCAACTTCAGTTTGACTGTAATGTGATAAAAGGCTATTAATGCCTATTTGTAATTGCATGTTCTATTTTATTCCTTTATCTATTATTAAATAAAGGATAAAAATAGGATGCATGGGCGAGTACAAGCCTTAGGCTATTTTTAGGAAGGGGGTGAAATTTATTTTGCTATATATTGTGTGCCTTTGCAAAGCACAAAGGAGGACTTTTTGGATATAGGAGTACTGAAGCAATTTTTTCCAGTTTTTCCTTCTGAGTGTGAAGTATTTTCTGCCTTTCCAATCATTTGCAGTCTTGTGTATGTTTCTATTAGTCTTGTGAATGCAAATTCCCTGATTAATCATCTTACCCTGTTGTAAAATTCAGTAATTTCTGCATGATATTAATGTGCATGTTTAGCTTAGCAGTATTGTTGTGATACTTTCCCTCAATACCTCGAAGTGTTTTCCCTTAACATTCTATAGAAAACTGTTGGTTCGTGCATCAAGAATCCTTTCACATATCAATTGTGCATATACTCAGTCAAATCCCTCATACAAATTTGGTGTATCACCTTAGTTTTAATTATTTTACAGTCATCTTTTACCCTTAAACCCCAGAAATCAGTTTAGGATACATCAACAAGGAACCGGCCTTGATACCAGAGACTCACCTCAAAATAGGTATACCCACAGACCTGAGGTGTTTCCATTGTATCTACGAAAGAGAGAGATCAAATTTTGCAAGCTTAGAAAACCTGCAGCCATCTCTCTACAGGGTGCACTTTCGAGAGATAACAGTTTTTGGCATGCCCGGTGGGACCACGAATCAGATCTGCGTGCAAGTTACGACTATCTATAGCAGATCCACAACAGATTTACATCAGTTACAAAACTTACTTTTGGGAGCAAGTTGCAACAATTTATTCTAAAGATTTTAAGATCTTTTGGTGACTCCGTAAAGCTGATTTCAGACCAGTATTGCAGCATGTTCCATGCCTAAAGTGACTACAAGATCATCGGTAAGAGGAATTCCTCCTGAGTTTGTTTCTTTACCTTTGAATTCTGCTAGAAGGAGAAGAGTTGGTAATACTTTACCTTATAATAGACCTGGTTTTGACAACCCTCCTCCTGATATTCCTTCACCATGTATCAATTTCTCTATTAACATCCCAGTTTTTCAAATGGCTATTCAACCACCAAGGAATTTTGTGACCTTTACTAATGGCAAGCCCATTAGTAATCTCAGTTTACCATGACATCCCTAATGCTGCCATGAAAATTTTTCCATCATTCACTGGTGAAAATCAGGTGACACCTACAGAGCACATTAAAGATGTTGCAGCCTTATGTGCAGTTCATAATATTACTCATGAGGATGTAGCCTTAAGACTTTTAGTTGCATCTCTTAAAGGACAAGCCTTGCAATGGTATAGAAATCTAGAGATTGGATGCATAAGAACTTGGGATGACTTAGGTGATAAATTGCTAAAACAATTTCAAGACAATTCAGATCATTTATCTCTTATAGAACAGTTGTCTACCATTAAAAGAGCTCCCAATGAATTTATGTCAAGTTTCAACATCCGTTTTGCCAGAACTTGGGAAAGAATTCCAGCAAGTGTCAAGCCTCAAGCTGATCACACTTTTCTTTATTATCTTAGGGCACTAAACAATGATATTTCAACTATGATTCAGTCTATGGGAGGAGATACACTCCAACAGCCTATGATATCACCATCAAGCTGAAAATAGTCTTATTCAAGCTGGAAAATTAGCACCAAGGCCTTCAATGCCTTTTTTGGTAGATTTAGCACCTATTCCTCATCCTATCACAATCATAGAACCTGTTGTTGCAGCCCCATCAGATGATGTATTTAAAGCTTTGCAGACTATGGGGAATAAGTTGACTTCAATTGAGAATAGGCTTGCATTACCTAGTAGACCTTATCAAGCTCCTTATCAGCAAAATCAGCTAAATCAGCAAATTACGTAGCCTTACCAACAAAATCAAAATTATAGGCAGCCTTATCTGCAAAGGATATTTGAACCAAAGGCTCCTAGTTCATCTAACACTTTAGTTCCAGTTAATATGACTACAGAAGAGTGGTGCCAACCTTGCAATCAACCTCATTCAGCCACAAATTTCCCAAATGCTTTTCTGAATCTGAATCTTGTTGCACAACCTCAATCTGAAACATTGTTCATGCCTCAAATGGAGAGTGGGCAGCAAGAAACTCATGTTTAGAAAGCACCTGAACAGAATTTAGTCAGTTTCAATGAGGATGATTTCATTGCAGTCACTACTAGGGCTCAAGGAAAAGCTGTTGAAAGTCAAAAACAACAAAATAGGCCTTGTTCTGCCTACTGTCACTGATAAGACAACATCTACAGTCCCAAAACTAGCTAACAGTCCTGGTGTTCCTAAAAAAATAGCAAGTGTTTCAATTGATAAAGGACAACAAAAACATCTACAGCCTGACCCAAGAAGATTGTTTATACCTCAGATATCAAAGGCAGCTGAAGCAGAATCAGTTTTTGCTAAGGCCTATGCTAAAACAGTTGAATCTGTCTCTAAAACTGTTGCTTCTTTTAACATTGTTGATGTAATGAAAAATCATAATGTTAACATCTCAATGTGGGATGCTCTAAGTATTCCAGGACAACAAGATTTACTTTCTCATGAACTAGCTAAGCTGCAGATTTCTTCAAAAACAACAGAAAAGGAAGTTCAGAAGGCAGACATGGTCCTTGGAACGTTTGAACAAGACCACATTAAAGAAGTTAAGTGGATGGTTCAGAAAGTTTTGAATGCTCATGACATCAAGAAGCCACCACCATTTTATTTATCACTGATTATTGGAGAAC
Organism: Taxus chinensis; assembly: GCA_019776745.2. Lineage (NCBI taxonomy): Eukaryota > Viridiplantae > Streptophyta > Pinopsida > Cupressales > Taxaceae > Taxus > Taxus chinensis. The sequence continues at coordinate 68,388,504 of CM034157.1, forward strand.
ATCTAGTTCATAATTGCATGGTGGACAGTGGTGCAAGTAGCACAGTTATGCCAAAAGCAATTGCAGAAAAATTGGGTCTGCAGTATGAGCCTATAGAAAAGAGTGTCTTACAGCTTGATGGAACTGCAACTAATACAGTTGGTGTAATCAGAAATTTAGAGGTAATGTTACATGCTTGCCCAAATGTTTCTATTCTGCAAGATGTTACTGTTGTAGATTTACCTCCATACTTTGCTTTATGCTTATCTAGAGACTTCACAACAAAGATAGGAGGTTATCTCTCTTCAGATTGGTCTTTCTTATTTTTCACCACACGTTATGGCACCAAAGTTACTATCAATTCAGAACCATTGGCCAGATTTCACATTGAGCCTCACTCTCCAAATGCAGTGGCTAATTATTCAGCCTTAGATCAATTGATTTTGATGATGTAGCTCAGGTTTCAGCATTAGATGGTGTTTCTAACATGTTTATGGATGAAAAGATAGTGGAAGAACATGCTCATGATCCTTTTAAGGAAGTTGAAGAACACATGTTTGGTGTGTATTGTATGCATGAAGAAAATACACCACTTCCCTTGCTGTCCAAAATAGAAAATTCAGCAGAAGGGATTTGGAAGCTTCATTTTGATGGAGCTAAGAAAAAGAAAGGACAGGGAGTAGGTTTGATGCTCACTTCCCCAAAAAATGAAAGGTATTTCTCAGCTTTGAGTCTCCAATTTTCATGCACTTGTAATGTAGCTGAATATGAAGCATTAATTCATGGCTTACTTTGGGCCAGAAAGAGAGGTATCAGCACATGCTACATATTTTTGGTGATTCTGAGTTGGTTATCAATCAAGTAAGGAATTTCAATGTTTGTAAGAATCCATTAATGAAGTCTTACAGACATAGAGTTTTAGACTTAATGGAATATTTTGATGCTATTAATATTCAGTCTATTCCTAGAACTGAAAACAAGCATGCAGATAGACTTGCAGTAGTTGGTGCTAGTTTTGAAGTGCTGGAACAGATAGAAAATAGCAAAATTCAGCCTCATATAAAGCTAATTGTCAGGCCCTTGATACCTGATAATGATTCGAATTGGAAAGTTTTTGAAAGTGATGATCAAATCTGTAGGTTTTTACAGCAAGAAGCTGATTTTCTGCAGTTAATCAAGATAAATTACAACACTTATATGGTGACCAAATTGTTCAGTTAAAGACAAATAAACTTCCTCGAGGTTTGGTCACATTAGAAGACATCTTCAGCACTGATGATCAGTTAAGGAAGGTCAAGACTAAGATGTCAACACATGTTGATAATTATGAAGAGATCTCAGTTGATGAAGGAAAAAAAAAGTTTGAAAGGTTCTTGGAAAAAAATGTTCCTTAGCTAAGAAAAACAGTCATTTATTAATCTTTGCAAGGAATTTAAAGATGTTTTCACTTGGAAATACCAAGACCTGAAAGCTTAAGTTTGATCCTAGTTTAGCACAACATACAGATTGAATTCGGCAATTCCTAGAGTTCTGTTGAGCAATTCTAAACAATGAAGATTTAGGTATTGATATTAGATAGATTTAAGCTTGAAGAAAAAATTTGATTCTTGGTAGAGGCCTGTAAATCCCAAAATAGAGCCTCTAATGAGGAAAGAATTATCTAAGTTGATTGAAGGCCTGTAAATCCCAAGGTATTATCTTTCTAGTTAAGCATTCAAGTTGGGTAGCCAATCTTGTTCATGTTAGGAAGAAGAATGGTGAAATCAGATTATGTGTAGATTTCAGAGATCTTAATAAAGCTTCATTAAAAGATCATTACCCACTCCCAAATATGGATCAGATTTTAAGAACAGTTTTTGGTGTAGATAGATTATCTCTCCTAGACGGTTATAGTGGATACAATCAAATTTTAGTCCAAGAAGAGGATAGGTACAAAACAACTTTTACCACTAAATGGGGTACTTATGCTTACAAAAGGATGCCTTTTCGGCCTTTCAAATGTTGGTGCAACATTTCAACGTGCAATGGACATGGCTTTCTGTAGCTTGTTAAATAAATGCATCCTGGTTTATTTAGATGACATTACTGTATTCTCAAAAAATCCAGAAGAACATCTAATACATCTAAGGTAGACCTTTCAGTTATGCAGACAATTTGGGATATCTTTGAATCCGCTAAAGTCTATCTTTTCAGTACATCAAGGTAAATTGCTTGGTCATATTGTTTCTAAGAAAGGATTAACAATTGATCCTTTCAAGAATTGAAGCTATATCATAGCTATCATTGCCTCATCATAAGAAGGCATTACAAAGTTTTCTTGGAAAAATCAACTTTGTTAGAAGATTTGTTCCAAATTTTGTAGCATTGGTTAAACCATTGACAGCTATGCTAAAGAAAGAGAAAACTTTCTCTTGGACCAGTGAAGGGAGAGAAGGATTTGAATCAATCAAAGGAGCTATCTCTCAAGCTCCTACTCTTGTAAATCTAAATTTTGATAAAGATTTTACAATGTATGCACTTGTAGGAGCTAAAACAATCTTAGCCATCATGTTTCTAGGGTCCCATAGATATTTTTCTAACTAATTTTGTCCAAGTAGAAGAGAGCAAGTATGATTGAGGAAAATCATGTTTTTTATAAAAAATTGCAAAAAATCCAAAGCTCGGGCCAACGAAAAATCATGAAAAATGGCTAAGTCCATGATTCGGGACAGGATTGAGGGACATTGGAGGTCTGAAGGCCTGAAAAAACACTAGGTGGTCAGCATTTGACATCGACGTACCAAAGGGCTGTAGTACAGAAATTGGGATTGGCAAAAGTTGGATGATTTTTGACTAACTGTCGAAACAGGCATCTGGGACATCTGGGCAAAGTATGCGAACCGGCCGGATCGGCTCAAGGAAATGAGAAGTCCCAGGAACATTGTTGTTCTAGTCCCCTCATATTTTTGAAACAAGCCGAACGCGGGACAAAATACGCGAACCGGCCGAATCGGGTGAATAAGAAAATTTGTTTCGGCAGTTTGGGACAGCTGGGACAAAGAGTACGCGAATGGGACCGAAATCAGGGATTTTCAGCATGTCCCGAAAAATGGGACAGAGGGTTGATTTTATCTGGGAGCCGAAGGACAATCAGTAAGACGTGAAAAGGTGAAATGGAAGGCCCAAAAGGGCAAGGTTCGGAAGCCCAAATCGGCCGGAGCATCTTGGGACAAAGGGACGCGTGGGACGTGAAAAGCCGAAGCGGCCTGAAGGAGAGAAGAAAAGTCAACGTTTGGCCCGTGAAACTTCAAAAGGCCATAACTTTTGACTCCGAGCTCCGATTTTCACAAAATTGGACTTTCTGGAACGAGCACGACATCCTCTACGCCAAAATTTTTAATGAGGGTAGATATATTTAAATAAAAGAAACATATTCGGCTCCAGTCAGTTAATGCTCATTCCCGTCAAATGACAGAAAATGCCTGCCAGACCCAAAATAGCTGCCCGCACTCAGAAGGCCATAACTTTTGCATTTCTCAACGAAATCACACAAAATTGGTACCATTGGAATCATGGTTCAAGCCCAATGCACAGAAATCAAGAAATTCTGGATTTGATGAGAAATTGATTGAGTTTTTTTTAAGAAAACGTGGCCGGGTTCAGAACAGTGTTTTATTTGGTAGTTGGGAGTGCAATTAAGAGGCATGGTCATCATTCTTTCTCTACTGCAGCACATGGGACAGTATGGGGATCCTTTTGCAAGTAATATACAATCATTTCACTCAATTTAATGCCTCTTACAGGTGGTTGAAGGACAGATTTCGGGATTTCCATTTTCCCTTCTCTTTTCCTTTCCTTCTCATTTTTCTATAAATTGGAGTGTTGGGCTCATTGTAAAGGGGAGAGTTTTTGGGTAGCAAAGCTCTGCCAAAATTTCTTTGTGAAGCCAATGTGTTGCAGGCCCTTGTAGTGGACTCCTTGCATGGTGATCCAGGCCCTTATCTTGTAATAGATTGAATTGTGCATATCAGGAAGCAATAAAATACAAGTTTGTGGATGTATCTTCCCCTGCTGTGTTTTCTTGCATTCCTCTTTCCCCTTCAATCTTCATTACAAGAATATTGTGTCTATTATTATGTTCTTGCAGGGATTCATTATCATTGTGTATGCTTGGAATATTTTGTGAATGCATTTTGCTAGATTATGGAGAACTGTCATCACCTCTTCTAGTGTGCACTTTGCCTCTGTATTTCACACATTTGGAGACTACTCTCACACCCTCCTTTTCTGGTGTATCACCGCTTTAGTGTAGGATTTCATTTTATGCATTCTCTCTCCCTGGTCCCTTGGAAATTTAGATTAGAATAGTTAGCTTATCCTGCATTAGAGTAGATTGTGGCAGGTAGTTTAGGAGCAAGAACCAGCTTTCTCTGGAGGTCTATCTCAAGTAGCAAGTCCCAAAACTTGGAGATAGTACCCATGTTATCCAATCACACCGTGAGTTCAAGTATATGCACTTGTATAAACTCCAAGGGTGCTGTGATTCGGTGATAACAGCATTACTTTTCAATGATTACTGTAACTTTCTATTCCAAGAATTGTGTCTTCGACTATATAAAACAAATATTACACATTTCAAATGAACTTTTAGTATGGATTACCAACTTAAATTTTATTATATTTTTTTCAATTATGTTCTTGTTTTACAATGATGGACTTTGAAGCAATAGCTATTATAACTATGCTTTTGAAAATGATGAAAGTCATAAGAATTGTTGAAGCATGGTTTTTTACTATTAACCTTTTATGAATGGAAAAATAGCTACAGAAGCCTTAAAGATTTTTTACTGCCTTAAATTGTGTCCACACCATAAATCAGGGAATGGACTATCTATGTTTTGGTTGAAAGATACTCAATGAATGCTTGTAGTTCTTGATTGTTTTGGTGATGCTTGTACAATAATTTGGTGCAACAGTATAATATGCTTTGAAATTCATCCTTTTAAAGGTATTTCACAAGTTTGTGTTCCATAACTATTATCAGATCCACTTTAGCATTTCTTGGTGAAAAAATAACATATAAATTTATCTTAAGTTCTTCATCTAATTATTACCCACAAGGTAATGGCTTAGCCGAAAGTACTAACAAGAACCTTTTAAGGATCATCAGAAGAATACTCAAAGATAATCAAAGAGCTTGGCATTCGATGTTGAATTCAACACTTTGGGCTGATAGAGTGACTCCTAAAAGATCAGTTAGCGATTCACCATACAAACTTGTGTATGGAAAAGAAGCAAGAATGCCTATTTCAGTTGAGTTACCTGAAACATTGGATTTTCTACATCAAATGGAGCTACCTGAGAATGAACCATTGCAGGTTTGTTATGCAGAGTTAATGGAATTACAAGAGCTAAGAGATCAAGCTCATTTGAATATGGAAAAGAATTAGAAAAAAATGAAGAAGACTTTTGACAAGAAATCCAAATTTAGAATCTTCAATGAAGGAGATATTGTGTTAAAGTGGGATGTTGATCATGCAAAGCTAGGAAGACACACAAAGTTTGATACAATCTGGAGTGGCCCTTACATGATTTCATCTTGCAAAGAACACAATGCTTTTCAGCTTTCAAAGCTGAATGGAGAGGAACTTCCCATTCCTATGAATGGTATGTTTCTCAAACACTATTATTGAAAATCTTACAGTGATTATTAGAGTAGGATTTCCCTTCAATAAGTGTAGTTTCTACACATTGCATTGTTTTTCAATTCAATAAGTGCATTCTTGCATGTGATCTGGTTTTCTAGATCATTTCCCAGTTTTAGTTTCATTTTGGAAGGGTTGGACCTTTCAGAAAGGAATATTTTGGTTACATGTTTGAACTCCATGCCCAATGGACAAGAGCAAGGCACTGGTCTTAAGCTAGCAGGCAGCTTTCCCCACAGGATCACTAGAAATGTTGACAATTTTTGCACTTGTGCAAAAATGGGCAACTCAAAAACTTTCGTTACGATGGATAGCATTGGTGAAGTATACCTAAGCTAAGGGAGATCTTTTCATATTATGTTGTTACTACTGAATTAGTTAATGATTACATGAAATCTAGCTATGTGTGATGTTACAAAACGTAACAGATCACATAGTCTACAATTTCATGACTATCTTCAACAAAAGAACACAAAGCCCCGAAGGATAGCTATGTTGTTCTGATGAAGACATCCAATTACAGAATAGGTGAAATGTTGAGTTTTGGGACAACAAACATAAGTGCAGATTTTTAGAAATCAGAGTTCATTACTAGATGTTACAAGTTTTCTTAAGTTTTCTTCCTTCATTATTAAGAAATTCAATTATATTACTGAGTTTTTTAGTTCACCATACAATCCATATAGAAAGCTGAAATGCAGAAAGAAATACACAACTCATTTATAGAATTCAATGTTTTATTCATAAGGAATTTCAAATGTTCCCACACAAGCCGTGGGATGTAACTGAAAAGTAAAGTACAACTACTGAAATAAGAGGTACACATGCATGAAAAAGAAAGTAAAGGAGTATGAGTGAACCCATCATTGCCTTGGGGTTTTCTTCTTTTGTTGAATCACAACATCTCCATTCCAGGAAAGAAATAAACACATCTTTGTTCCCCTTTTCATTGATGAAATTTCAATTGTTTTGTGAAAGGGTTAAGTCCTATACTATCCTATTTCATGAAAAAGATCTCTTAAAATAGTAGATCACAAGATACTTGAACATTTGATTCACTCACTCTTCATTGTAGAAGTCATTGTACCTAAAAAGAAGAAAAGAAACTATCAGTTACGAGCTCAGAGATCAATTCATATTCCTTACTGTCCTAGTTCGTGCATATGAATCTCTTTAAAATAGGAGATATAATTTACTTGAAGATCAAACTGCATACATGCTTTACTCACTCAGAAAGAAGAAAGAGAAAAGAAAAGAAGAAACATGGACACAAGAGAGGCCAAAAAGCCTAAGTATTTTCTAATATTTTCTTAAGTGTGTAGGTACAGGTTGCAGCTAAGAAAAAATAGACAAGTCATAAGTACATGCTGGAAAGAAGGATTAATGTAACTCAAACTCAATATTTTCTACAAATGGAAGAAGTTACAGTACAGAAGAGGGACTGGAAAATAGAAGTACATGTTTCAGTTTGCAACTAAAGAAGAAGAATCAGATTTCAAGAAGTTGAAGTTAACTGGAAAGAAAGGGTTACAACTAAAACAAAATGAAAAGAAGGTTCTAGGAAAATTTTGACAGGGCTTCGCCATGTAAAATGGACATTTACAAATTTTCATCATGATGTTTTCAACTGTTACATGCTTTAAAAGAAATCTATAAATCAAGTAAGTGATATAGAAAAGTAGAAAAGCATGTCATGATCAGGATAAATAGTTATGATGTTTCAGTTTTATTCACCAAATCAGCTTCAATCAGAAAAAGTGTTACAGTTTCTGTATTCTGAACAAAAAAATACAACTACTATAGCTGAAAAAGAAATGAAGAAAGAATTCTAAAAAAAATTGCCAGGGCTTCGCCATGAAAAAAAATTCATTTTAAATTTTCCAGCATGCCAGAAATACTACTTTCAAGGAAATAAAGCATCTAAGTAAAAGAAACAAGATTATAGTGTACCAAAAAGTCACATAATCATCATCAGAATCAAAGTATGCAACCATCATGGTTACAAAGGATCATTACTAAAGGTGAACTAAAGAAATACAAAAGAATGTAAGTTTTAAACTTTTCATTTTACAGTTTTATCAAACTCAACTTTGTTTTTTTATCCAAAGAAAGAAATTATTTCAGACTATCAAGGGTAAGAAAACTAAAACATATATTCTTCATCTATCCTTGAGTAAAGAACCCCATCTCAAGTTACATAACCAAGTTAAGAGTTCAAAGAATATGCAATTATAGGTTGCAAAAGATCAACCCAAAAGTGAACTTCTTTAGTTGAGGAAGAAGGAGAAAATAGAAAGGAAAGTGAAGGCTATATCAAGTGTAACCACTCTTCTAGTTCTAAAGGATCCAAGTAAATTGGAAATTTTTACACTAGAACAAGAGTAGCAATAGAGGAATTGCAAAATGATATCTTTCAGTTACTCAAAGAAAACATGAGATTACAGAACTACAAGAAGATAACATAGTAAGTAAACTGGAAATCCTATCTATGAACAAAATGGTGAAAATGAAATATGTAAAGTATAGTTTAGCTTAAGAGGATGAATCTGGAAATGAGAAATTTAGAAATATAGAAAAAAAGAAGATCCACATCTCCTCATTTCATTAACATTAGAAGTCAGTTTAAGCATTTAAAATAAGAAGAGATCACAAATCTCGAACACAAGATTCAAACTCAGTGATTACATGGCCGAATAAAAGGAAGTACAGAGCTTTAAAGGAAACTATGTGAAGTGGTTTTCAACTACAGTTATCCAAGTTAAGATTTTGGAAAAATTTGAGATCATAAGTACAGATGAAGGAAATCATTTAGTTTTTTCCACACATTATTAAAATATTTGTTACAGGGGTATAAAATTTCAAAATAAGCACAAGGTTTGATTAATAACTTACCGGCTGGAGTTGAAGTGAGTGAACCCACCAGCAATGGTCAAATCAGGAATAAAATGAAGGACCTAGAATGGGTTTTGGCTCAAAGACTAAGGTTGCCTCAAAAATAACATGGAAAATGAAAGAAAATAAATGATCATCAATGTTTTGAATCTGAAATACATGATAAATCAATAGTGATACTCAAAGGAGGTCCAAACTTACCTTGTCTCATCAAACAAGTGATACCAGTTGCACATTTCTGAGCTCGAAGGACTTCAAGATGGTGGCCAAAGAATGGCCAACTAGTGAAGAAAATCAAGAACAAAATCTTGCTTAGAAATTTAAAATAGAGCTAAAGACAAATATATATGCATAACGGCTTCACAAGTCCATTTAACCGAGCTCAAACCCATAAAATGGTGACCACCTTGAGGATAATCAATAAGGTAGCTCGCATAACTTCCAAGGAGACTTTAAACAAAGAGATCACAATGAAGAAAGAAATGCATCCACAATCTGTTTTAATGAGCTCAAGGTTCATGAGAAAAACATGGCCATAACCATGCATGCTCCACTTTGAAAGCTTGGGGAAAAGAAATCAGAGACTTCACAAGTAATGACATGGAAGCTCGAAAGAAGATAATCTATTTTTCAAGAATCACGTGAACAAGATGAACAGATCAATAGAGATATAGCTAAATTCCAAAACACAACAAAGGATTATATAGGAAATATCATACCTCACTATGAACTCAAAGAAATACCAAATGAGATTGGGCCTTGTTTAATAGTGGAATAAATTTCATGAAATCTAAGAAGCAAGTAAACAACAAGATCAAGCAATTAAATCATGGAAAGAAAGCTTTCAACCAAGGCACAAATCTTTGACCAAGTGTAGGAAAGAACTGAGTCAATACCATCCATCAAGAAAAGATAACAATGTCATAAATTCCTCCAAAATATCCAAAGAAATATCACATAAAGATTTTTACAATAAATACAAAATAACTAACCTAGGTGAAATAGAGAAATCCATACTCTTCTAGAGCAAGATCACAAGGTCATGTTTTAAGACTCACTCGAACATGGATTTCAGGCATGTATTTTACATGTTTATCGAAATAGATAAATGGCCATAGAGACAAAATATTTAACATGGTGCAAAAAGTAGATAGAGCTACAAAAAAAAACTCACTAGTGTGGAGCTCAAAGAAAGAAAATGGTGGAGAGTTCAATTATCCAGAGTTACTAAATTTCAGAAAAATCATTCTTTTTCAAAAGCTTTAAAAATGGGTCTAAATGATAAATTTTCAAGGATTCACCCACTATTTGAAAAAGCCAAAAAGTAAAAAATGATAGAGCTCAAGTTGCATTTAAAACTCACCCACCTCATGTCAGTTTAACCTAACTCATAGTTGAGAGCAATCAATGTTCAAGAGATTGATCCATGTGGGAATCAAAGGATGCTAAAACATTCAACCACATTTAACCTACAAACCACCAGGATCATGATGTCACAAACCATATTCAATGCATCAACCTGAAAAACCCTAACCACAGGTTCAAAATTGATGGTTTGTGCAAGATAGGATAGAGATCAAAATGGCCAACAATAAATAAAAATTCTCAATTAATGCAAGGCAGATCAATTCAAAACTCAATGAGCTAATGGATCACATACCGTGCAAAAGATCAAAGACTCATAATCTGGTTCAAAAGTAACTCAATCAGTTAAAGCTAAGAAGTTATTGTCACCGATCACATTAAAATCCAAATTAAAACCCTAATCAAATATCAAGATCAACGGTTGGTACATTCAAACCTACAGAAGATCAACGACCAAGTTTGCATTTTTCAATTATCAATGCATACTCAGGGTTAAAACCTAACTCAGGGTTAGTAAACACCACCGACAATTGATTGAAGGGTCAGACCATTGTGAAAGGGGCCAGCCCCAATTATTTTTTAAATCATTGCTTTGACCTTTTAAGGTCTGTGATATATGTGTGGTCAAATATACAAAGGGGTCTAAATCATTAAACTATAGTCCAAGCTTCAAATATGCAAAAGATGACCAAATTATGTGGCACAATGATCACTGAAAAGGTGGATCTTTTAAAACATACATTTTCCAATATGCAAAGGCTGAAAAGCATACACATGCATTTATTAATCAAAAGGTGGTGGAGACTATAGTGGCAGGTGCCATGTGCAAAGAATGGTCACCTTTTAGGTTTTCTAAGTCCACAAAGGTGGCCAAACCATGGTGAAGTGCAAAGGTGGTCCCCACTGTTCAAGGAGCTAGAGATGATTTGCATAGTATCCATCACCCTTGTGAAAATTAGAAGCCAAGAATGTCAACATCAGAACATGTGCACATGGACAAGTGGTCCCCATAGTGGGTGTTTATTTTGCAAATATTACAAATATTGCAATTATTTTACTCACAAACAGAGAGTTGATTTTTTGCATGCTTCACAAGAGGACATAACAGACAAGAAGATGAATTCACATGCACAAGGAAAGAGACTTTCTCAACAAACAAGCTTATTATTAGCAAATTATTCACCCTTGTTTTCTTAAAAATAGAATAGTTAACTTCAGTTTGATTGTAATGTAATCAAGGCTATTAATGCCTATTTGTAATTGCATGTTCTATTTTATTCCTTTATCTATTATTAAATAAAGGATAAAAATAGGATGCATGGGTGAGTACAAGCCTTAGGCTATTTTTAGGAAGGGGGTGAAATTATTTTGCTATATATTGTCTTGCCTTTGCAAAGCACAGGAGAGGAACTTTTTGGATATAGGAGTACTGAAGCAATTTCCACCAGTTTTTCCTTTTGAGTGTGAATTATTTTCTACCTTTCCAATCATTTGTAGTCTTGTGTATGTTTCTATTAGTCTTGTGAATGAAAATTCCCTGATTAATCATCTTACCCTGTTACAAAATTCAGTGATTTCTACATGATATTAATGTGCATGCTTAGCTTAGTAGTATTGTTGTGATACTTTCCCTCAATACCTTGAAGTGTTTTTCCCTTAACATTCTACAGAAAACTTTTGGTTAGTACATCAAGAATCCTTTCACATATCAATTATGCACATACTCAGTCAAATCCCTCATACAAATTTGGTGTATCACCTTAGTTTTAATTATTTTACAGTCATCTTTTACCCTTAAACCCCATAAATTAGTTTAGGATACATCAATAAGGAACCGGCCTTGATACCAGAGACTCACCTCAAAATAGGTATACCCACAGAACTTGAGGTGTTTCCATTGTATCTATGAAAGAGAGAGATCAAACATACATCCCTATGATAATTGAATCTTAGTGACTCCATTGTTGGCCTTTGTGTATTAAGGTTGTCATTGATGTCAAATCCATTGATGGATAAATACTTCATGGTGTCATGAGAGTCTCCATGAGGTGTCATTCATAGTCAAACATGAAGTTTCATTGGTAGTGTCTAGGTTTGGTGAGTTGCTATGGTGTTCTGGAGCATGGTCTAGTGTGAATGGTCACAATATGAGATATTATAAGGTGTTATAAGGATATCATGAGGTTAATAAAGGCTGGTAATATGTGTCAAAAGTTTCCAAGTTTCTGTATGATGTCTCCATGGTCATTTCATGGGTTGCATGGCTTAAATAAGGTCATTCTAGGCCTATTCCTAGACCTAGACCATGTGGCTTTGCATGGTGGCATGATAAATAGAGAAATTAATTCATGTTCAATAATGGTAGGATTATGGTGATGGTTTATATTATAGGTATGATGATTTTTTTCATTTCTCATAGGTTTGGTGATGTTTCATGGTCCTTAAGAAGAAAAAAGGCGAAGAAAAGTAAAGATAACATATGTAAGTTGTTGTGGCTAGAGAGATTCAGATATATTTGACATAGGTGGTGAGTTTTAATAGTTAGAGGATGTTTTCATGATGCTTCATGACAAATTTCAGGTCAAAGTGAATAATAATTTGAAATTTATGTCATTTATGGTAAACCTGAGTTTTGGAGAAGGAGAAATTGGCTTGAATTGTGAACTTCAGATGCTCACCCATTCACACACACTTTTTATAGGACTAATCAGTTTTGGAAGATGTTTTTCCATAGAGCTAAGATTTTTTTTCAAAAATAATGAAGTAGTTTGATCATCAAACTTTTAAGAATAGTTGTGAAGAAGATAAGTTGTTTTGAAACTTTAGAAAAACTCATCTTCTAGAGCGACTTGAGAAAAGTGACTTGTTTGTTCTCCAAAATATATTTTAAAGAAAAATTGATGCATCAGGGTTGAAGAGGATTCCTTATATCTCATTTTTGTGGTCATTTGGTATTCCAGCTATTATGGGAAGAGAGAGAAAAACCCTAGTTTCATAGTTTTTATAGTTTAAGGGATGATATGGAAGTTCCAATTTATGAAAATGAAATTGTTATAGAATACATGGGAGATGTTTTACGCAGCTACAAAAAATTTTAGGAAGGTTTCTTAGAGAAAATTTAAGATAAAATTCCTCAAAGTTACACTACCGATATTGGCATTAAGGGCGGCTTAAATGTTAGTCGCTTGGTTTGAGATGAGTTTGATCATTTTTCATGTTGTAGCCATGGTTTCCTAGCATGGATAATAGGTAGGTACATTATATGATGCGTTGAATCTCTTGGAATGGTATGGTGGAGTTTTTTTCAGTTGAATACCTAATGGCCTAGAAAGCCCTTGGCTTCTCAAGAAGGATTGAAGAAACACGTGTGTTTGGTTGCTTTTCTCCATATGGTATATGGTTCTTAGTGATTTTACATGTTGGTACAAGTGTAATTTATTTTTTTCCATATGTTGGTTGATATTGGAATTTTTTTGGAAGGTGTTTGTGTTTGTTCCTCTCAAAATTGGTTCTTGTAGAAATTGGAGACTTAGAGATATTTACATTGATATATTATTAGTAGACATTGATAGATGGACATTATTATATTTGATTATTATTTTGATAGACATTATAGATACTTTGATTACGGATATGTGGTGACTCATAGTGTGAATTATATGCATGGATTGATATTTCAGTATTGATGATGATTTAGAGTTACTACTTTATATATATACTGACACATTGGATTTTGACATATAGATTGTTGTTAAACGATCCAGCTAGTCTTGTGATCAAATTGTTATTGATGAAATGATGGAATTGAAATATTTTGGGATTATAAACAATTGATGAAATTGATTAGTTTTAGTGATGATTTAGTTGTGTTGTTCGATGATGTGAATTAATACATGTATATGCATTTTATTGTCTTGATGTCATTGATATGGCCACATGAGGCCAAAGAGGTATTGTTTTGATTTTGTAGGAAATTATAACACAACAAACAAAAGGGGATAGGAGACCAACAATGGAAGAATTTTGGGTATTGGCAACTGGTCACCTTGGCAACTTGTGTTTTTGTATGTTGTTGGTTGTTGATAATTTTGTTAGGAGGTCCCCATTGGGGGTGGCCTCAAATGTGACCATGGTAAATGTGTTGTTTTCCCTTTTCATTTTAATTATTTTGTGAGTATGTGATTTATTATTGTAATGTGATTCTACTTTATTATTGTTAGTTAATGTGCTCTTATTTAAGTTGATTAATCTTGTTAATTAAAGTAATTTGGGATGTGACCAAGGGGTATTTAATTTTGGTAGATTTTCCTTGATTTTATTATGGATTTGAAAATGATTTTATTGGTTTTAGTGTTGTGTACTCAACCTTGCATGTCAAACTTGGATTTTGGCTTAAGGGCCATTTTTGGAGGCTTGTGGGACAAGTTAAGCTTGTCCCACACCTCTTAAATTCATCTACCAACTATACCTATGGGGTAAGGGGTCAAAATTAGGCCCCATTATGTGATTTGGAAGCTAAAAAGGTGAAATTATTGCACCTTCTTACATGAGCTTTTAATTTTTTCCTTTGGAGTATGGTTAATGGTTTGTGTGTGGAAGGAGAACTTGTCACATTCTCACCCACCAATTTATTGAGCTTTGGGTTTAGTGTTTGACCATGTGATGTGGAGTTGAGGAGAAGTGATGTGGCATCCTACATGGAGCCACCTCACCCTCCTCTTCTCTTTTTCTATTTATACAAGTTTATTTGATGGTTTTGGGGTTACATGTTTTATTTTCACTCTTACATTTTGGAGGAGCTTGTTTTTGGAGTGCTTGTTGGGAGCTTGGAAGGTTGTTTTGTGCTTCTTTTGGACTTAGAAAAGCTTGGAAGCTTGTGCTTGTGGTTTGGATATTTCTTGCAATAGCAAGGTAGGGACTTCACCCATGCATTTTTATTTTTATTTATTGTGCAAATGGTTTTAAATGAATGAATGTTGTGTATTTTGGTTTTGGGGATAGAATGGCCTTAAGGTTGTGTAGGAGAAAGAAAATGGGGATTTATTGAGGGAGGGATAAGAGTTTATATTATGAATTTGGAGGGAGTTTTGGGTTGGGTGTCCCACCTTGTGATAATAAGAAATATTTCTTATTTATCTTGATATGTTTATTGAGGGAGGGATAAGAGTTGAGGGAGACATAAGAGAAATTGAGGGAGGGATAAGAGTTTGGTTGTGGTTGTGTGAATGAAGTTTTGGAGGCTTTTAAGGTGGACACCTACACCCATTGGGAGGCATAAGTGATTCCCCATGTTTCTTCTCTCCCTTGGCTTGAATTTGAGCCTTTGTGCTTGGGAAAATTGTATGTTTGTTGTTATTTTTGTATTGTGCTTGTGTGTGGAAAGTTTTGTGTGAATGGTTATTGTGGAAGCCTTGTAAAAGTTGACAGTTTCTTGATACCCTTATTGGTTCATTGTTGGGGCTTAGGGGCCAATGAGGAGGATGGCTTCTCCTTCTCATTGGATTATAGGTTGGGTGGAGAGCATTGCCTACTCCCCTTTTTGTTGTTGTGCCTGAAGTTGAAGATTGGAGGAGTCATGTTATGTTGGAGCCAAAAGATCATTTTGTAATGTTGTTTCTAATGTTGAAAAGGTGAAATTTGTAATCTTGTAAATTATTATTTTATTTTTGGAAAGAATAGCTTTTGTATTGTAAGAAAATGAACTATGCTCATTGAGAAAAAGAAAGTGCATTGTTCCTTGTTAAAATTTGTATTATTGTAAAAGTAGGAGTTTCTTGTAAATTTTATTATCAAGTTATGTATTGGTGAAGTGATTGAAGAAAGAACTTTTGAAAGTTGTAATTTATTGAAAATGTATTTCTTTCAAATCTAAGAAATAAAATCATAGTTTCTTGTGCTTTCCTTTGGTGAAATGGTTGTGTTTGTATTGGAAGAATGTATGAAAGTTATACTTGATTTTCCTTGTTGAAATGGATATCATTCTTGTTGTGAAAAGAAAAGAGACACATTCTCATTTTGATAGTAAGAGTTAGTATATTGAAAAGTTGGAAATATATTGGCATGACACTACCCTTGTATGCAAAATATGAAGATGTTGAAATGCAATATGTTTAAACTAAAGTAGGAAACAATGAACCTTACTTCAATGTAATTGGGATGGTGTATACATTTGATTGATTATCTTGAAGTTGGTTTAAAATGAAGAAATGACATCAACCTATCAACTATTGATTGTAGGCACCATAATTAAATTTAATATTACCATAGAAACCAACCCAGGTAGAAAATATGTTGGAAAATACATGAAAATGAGGTTCTATTTTTGGGAAACAGAACCACCGCCCTATGTAGAGAAGCGGTTTCAAAACCGCCACCCTGTGCAGAGTGGTTTAAAATCGTCATCCAGATAGAATGGTGGTCACAGGACCACCCCTGCTCAGGGTGGCGGTTTCATCAATTTTGGTAGAAAAATAAAATTTATGACTGTGCAAAATCCGAGATGAATTGAATTAAAATTAGAGCTTTAAAACTATAAAATGGAACTACCAACAACTTGTAAATGAAAAAATTCATTTGTTTGAGCATATAAATCCATTTATGGGCACCCAAATGTGTATAATCTCATAGATCTAATGAAATGGGGTTTTTCCCAAATAATGAACTCAAATAATGTAAATAACCAAATAACAAAACCAGATTCATGGTTGAATCTCTACAATAAACAAATAAGGAACCTTGTAATAGAAAACCCATGAATAAACTAAAATAGATAAAGAATGGAGTGGAGGAAGTTTCCCCCATTGGAAAACTAGATCCCAAGAAATTTCTCCATGGTTTCACTTCTTGCTTCCATGGCTTCCACTCCTCCAACTTGCAAATTAAAATGGAACAAATGAATGAGTTAGGGTAAAATAAAGAATAAGAAGACCCCATAAGGATGTTTAGGGTTCATTTGAAAATACCTAGATCTAAGGGTGCATATCCATTTAATCTAAGGGTTGAGGATCAACCCTACACATTTCAAGTTGTGACACTTTATGGGGTTGGGTAATTTTAATTAAGGTATGGGTATCTAATGAATGGGGCCACTTAATGGTTAGGGTAAGTTGAGACTTTAGCCTTAGATTTATTACCTAAATAAATGACATTGGTCTAATAAGGATAACTTGAAATATTGTGAAAGGGGTAACTTAGCTAATGAATTATAAGGGTTAATTAATTGGAATTTAAAATGTTTAGTTAGATAACCTCATAGGGGACATTATTTTTATTGTTGTGAGAAGTAATTAATTAAACTAACTTAGAAATATCGACCTAGTTGATATTTTAAATATGGAAAGTTAACAAAAACCCTAGAAAGGGATTTATCCCAAAGTGGCCTTAGTGTAAATTAATAATGTTAATTATTAATTTAATATTTGAAAAAATTACAAATGTGTGAAATTTATTAAACAAGAAATAATTAAACCTAGTTGATAGTATCTTGTTGCAACCCTTTTAAACAAAAAAAAATATTCCGTATATTTTTCCTAATTAAGTATTGAGTTTTGTCTTGGGTTTTGTGCATAAAAAATGTGGGTGTTACACTTGGTATAAGAGTCGTGGGTTCAATGCTTGGACCGTTGGGCACACATGGAAACACAAACAATAAACTTAGCGCAACTCTAACTTAGAACATAGGACATTGTGGATAAATGAAAAATGTAGAAAAACTTAGAAAAATTAAATGAACCTAGATGATGATGAACTAACTCTCACCTTGGTCAGTGTAAGAGGCACAACATAGATGCATACTTCTTGCATGTCTGAGTTAGACTACCACTTCTAGAGAGGTTGTTTCACTATTTTTCTACTACACCTTACAGGAGGTCAACCTAATTATACAAGGTGGAGCAGTAGGGGACGACATAGCACATATGATAGGGAGCCATCACATGTGGCTCAACACCCTTCATGACACAATGAGGAGTATAGAGCACATAACTCCCATGTGGAGTCAGCTAGACCTGATTCACCACAAAGAGGACATACAGATAGGGTTGAGGGACATAGAGAGAGATCTAGGAGCCCTAGACAGAGAGATGGCCATGATGAGAGACCTAAGGTAGGAATAGATAGGTGATCATATCAAAGAGATTTATGAAGCTTCATCCATCTCATTTTTCTAGAGACAAGTGGATTTCAGGAAGAGGCTTAGTTAGTGAGCTTCAACAGATGCTTCAAGTTATGCCCATGTACTAGTAACATGAAGGTTCATGTTGTGATTCATCTTTTGAGAGATAGAGAAGGATTTTCTAGTGGAGGATAGAGGAGAAAAATTCACATAGACTTCAGATACCGTTACTTCAGAGCTCTTCGAGGAGTGGTTCAGGAGTAGATAAATATCTAGAGGTTTATTCAGCAGAGGATCTATGAGTTTTCAGCAATACCTGAGTATGAAGTCAGTTTCACTTGCTTCAGTATGTTGAACTACATGTAGGATGAACATGTTAGGATTCAAAGGTTCATCAATGGTCTAAATTGGATTTGGGAGGGGAAATGAACATTCTATTGTTCATGTAGACTTTAGCTGAGGCCATTGAGAAGGCCTACATTGCAGAGGAGACTGGGGGGAAGAGACAATAGGCTAGAGATAGAGTGATCTGTTGTATTCAACAGATGCAGGATAGTAGGTCAAGGGGGAAATCCTCCTCCTCATGGCAGACATGGTTCTGCATAGTCTTCCTTTAGGCACCAAAACAATAGCGGTAGCAACAACCCATCACCATTTAGACCTCCACAAATATTTGATACTCAGAGGGGATAGAGTATGGGGCCTCCTCCTAGAGGACCCGTCAAGACACAGGTAGTACCTAGAGCTCATTCAGTTGGAGCTCATCCATAGCAGTCAAATCCAGGTAGGATCATTAAGATCTACTTCATAGACCACTAGAGCACCAGGGGGAGCCATTCATTTTTTCAGAGAGATCCTTGTAGTTGTTATGGATGCGGTGTACATGGACATCATTAGAGAGTGTCCATAGAGTCCTAATAATAAGGGTAAGGGACCTATTTCAGAGCCTTTAGTTGGTGACATGGCCATGAGCCACAAGATTTATGCTAGTAGTTGAGAACCACCAAGCAGAACATCAGGGTACGGTGATAGAGACTTCAAGTATCATTGGTGGTATCCCTACCTCTATATTGTTTGATTTTGTCTCTTCTGATTCATTTATTGCACCATCATTAGTAGAGAGATGCGAGTTAGTGGAATTTAGGAAAGGCCTTACTTTGGATGTTGATATGGATTCTGGAGCCAATCTCATAGTGGAATCCTTAGTCAAGGAGTGTGTAGTTGACCTAGAACCCTTCACTATGACCTTGGATCTTTGCATCCTTCCCTTAGGTTCTTATGGAGTCATTCTAGATATGGATTGGTTATTTACACATAGAGCTAGAGTGGACTATAACAAAGAACTTATCACTTGTGTAGATGACTTGGGGTTAGAATCAGTGATAGTTTGGGGTTAGAGAACCATCTCTATTCGCACTATTTCCGCTATGCAACTCATGTGGTGTGAACAACATGGATATTAGCTCTATGCTATTACAGTTAGTGACAGGTTAGAGGATGAGTCTAGTGGACCGTCACTTCATGATCATCATATTTTTAGGGATTTTGTAGATGTCTTTCTAGGTGAGTTACATTTTCTTACCTCCCCCACCTAAGATATATTACAATATAAATTTGGTTCCTCAAGTAGAGCCTATATCGCGCGTGCCATATTGGATGACTACCCATGAGTTTTGTGAGCTCAAGTTACATCTGGAGGATTTCTTAAGAAAGATATAATGCATCCTAGTGTTTCTCCTTAGGGTACACCAGTGATGTTTGTGAAGAAGGATAGATCACTGCATTTTTGTATTGATTATAGACAACTGAAAAAAGTAACGATCAAGAATCATTACCCACCTCCACACATTGATGATTTATTTGATCAGATGAAACTCTGTTCTCCTCCAAGATAGACATCTGAATACCCCATACTCACTTTTGCACTTCAATGTGATCTCAGAATCTTCTAACATGAAGGTACATGTGCGTACTCCTGAGAGATTGTCATCCTGGCTACTCCAAATGGATCGAAGTTCAGTCGTGCCGGGAAGAACTCTTGCTCGTACTTAGAGAACATTTCCGCTTCCAATCCTCAAGCTCTATGAATGCTCTGGCAGCTATATTTGACCCACAGTGAATCAGGAAGAAGCTCGTAGACTTGTGCCGTTTCGACTGAAGGTCGTGCATCTCCACCAGTTGTCTGCTCAGCTCCATGGTGATCTAAATCTATCATTCAGATATCTAGGCAGCTTAACTGTGTTCTCTAGAAAAGCCGGTGACCCTGAGGTATATGAAATCTGCAAAATGAATGACGAGACTGCCAATTCTGGACAACAACTTCCCACGCTTCCTTGCTCACCCTGTTGGCCTTTACAAGGTCCCTGTCCAGCCTGCAGAATTGAATTCGTAGAAGAATCCATCATAGATAACTTTGAAATCTTTCCTACACATAGGTCCCAATAAGCTGAGGGGTAGCACTCAAAAATGGGGTCCATGGAATGTGAACACCACATCTATCCAGCTTGGAGAAGATGCTGATTGTGAGGCTACTGTGTATACCAAATAGGAAGTCATTTTGAAGCTGAAAGTACGCTTCACATTCCGGAGTTGGTCACCAATGTTGTCGCTAATGATTTCCGACCAATTGATTATTGAATCCGCTTTGTTGACTGCAATGGTCCTGATGAAAACATACATCCATGTGCGGAAGGTGTGCATGTTTACTTCGCCATTTATCCTGCATAACAATTTGGCAATATCATCTACCTCTTGTACCAGATTGGACCGCGAAAAGAGTTCTTGGGAACTTGGAAAGAGATCTAGGCTTCTTCATGTATCTGTTGTTCATTATGTTCGCGCAGTCAACTCTATGTTTCTCCCACCGGCTTCCAACATCTTGTATGCTAATAGAAGTCACCACCTTTCATGCCAGAATCTTCAAACAATAATTGATGAAATGTGCATCCAACTGGATTATTGTTTTCCCCGTAGCATTTCGGATGGATCTGGATGATGGATGGTAAGACCTAACACACTCCATAACGAACTTTGGCAACTGGTTTGTGTATGGAAACGCTGCAACTCGAATAATTCCACTACTTTTAACTGCACGCATGAGGGAGGTCTTTCCTTCTCTGGATCTGTCAATCAATTCGAAAAGAGGTTCCGGACCTAGATCTGTGTCTCCAATGTCTGCAAATTTAGAAGTGATGCATGACTCCGTTGTGCTCTCTTTTTCATCCCTCTTTGCCATGGCTGTGTCTATCTTTGTCTGAACAATTCTTTTTCTCCTTATTCGGTCGGAATTCTTCAAAACTAGTGTAGATCTGGATAATTCTTCAGATTCAGAGGATATATTCAATGTATTGGACATTGATTTAAAATCCCTTTCTCTTATAAAGCACCTGAGCACTGTCGACACTAAAATTTTCCTCCATAATTTCTATTTCATTAATGTATGTATTAGGAATAGAATGTTGTTAAGTGTAATTAGTAGTAGCGTCCGATAGAAGATAACGGCGCTGCCAGTACGACGCCGCAAAATAATGTGGAGTACGGTAACAGTCAAAGTACAATAGGGAATGTTGTAAAAAGTAAATATTTGTCGTAAATGGTCTGGTAATGTTAAAATGTCAAAGTTTGGGTAATTAGAGAAGTAGGGTCTACATGATTAGGAATTAGAAATATTATATTGGTAATAAGGACAAGGAGTGAGGTCATAAATATTGTGTATTTTATTTGTAAAAAGTCTAAAAATGTGGAACCCATGTAAAATGATAAGGTTTATCTTATCTTAACAGATAAGCCTACATGTACAGATAAGAGTTAAGGTATGGAATATGATTCGTCAGAGTGGATTTTTTATCCTATCTTAAAGATAGGATGGATAAGCCTGGAAGTTCTATAAATAGAGAGGCTACCCCCCTCATTTAGCATAGAAAGAAGTAGTGAGAAATATTGTAGGAAGTGTGCGAAGGAAGCCATCAGTTAAAGGTGTGTTGAAGAAGCCATCAAGAGGTGTAATTGTAAAGTTTCTCCCATAGTCTTGTTGAAGTATCTCATGGGTAATGGGTGAGATTGTAACAGTTTCATGTGAATATTATAATTTATTTTGATATTTCAGATTTGTCGTCATTCTGTCTTATCATAGTCAATGGTATTCTTGTGTTCGGTTGTTGTTTTGTTTCCAGATTACATCCACCAAACTAAAGGCTGTGCATTAGCAAATAATCATAGCACGAGGAGTTCCCGGTGAAGAATTATCATAGTGCCGGATTGGTGATGACATTTTGGTTCCGTTGCCGGGGACCATTCCTCGTTGGTGGATTTTCTGGAGAGATATTCCCATTAGTCAAAAATCAATTAGAGGGTAACCTTGTTTTTACTGTGCATAGTAGTTACCATGGTAAACTCATTTTACCGTGAATAGTAGTTACCATAACAAAGTCATTTTTGCTGGAATAGTATTTATCACAGTAAAGTCACTTTTTACCGTGAATAATATTTACCGCAGTAACTTCACTTTTTACCGTGAATAGTATTTACCGCAGTAATTTCACTTTTTACCGTGAATAGTGTTTACCACAGTAAAGTCAGTTTTTACCACAGTAAGTCAAGTTTTACCATAGTTACCGTGGTCATTTCTATTTTACTGTAGAAAGGTGTAAAGTCACTTTCTATTACAGTGATTCCAATTATTTGTGCACATAGGTCTTGTTGATTGTAATTGTGGGTTGGTATTTCACGGTGGTTACTTTTGAAAATGGGAAAGATTCCTGTTTTTTCAGCCCAATCTAATGAAGATGCTTCTTCTTTCATTCAAGAGTTTAAACGATCTTGTATTTGTAATGGCCTCATAAGAAGGGAACAATGGACTGAATTTTTTCCTACCTTTTTGGATGGTTCAGCACTTAGGTGGTTTGAAACACTAGGTGATAATGTGAAAAATTCATGGGATTTATTAACTGAAAGTTTTCTTGAAGAATTTGGTGAACAGAGATATGCAGATCTCATGATCGATATCACAAAGCTATCCCAAGGAGAGAAGGAGAAGATAAGGGATTATCATGCTCGTGTTCTAGAGCTAAGGAGGAAGCTCGATGCCCAGATCCGGAAGGAAGGATTAGCGGATGAGTTGATGAATGGCGTGGATAATCTCCTTTGTAAGCACTTCATTCTTGGGATGAAGCCAGAGATCAGACGAGTGAAGTATGACCGCCCAGCTACCATTGAACAAGCAAAGGAGATTGCAAGAAGGCAAGAAGAAAGCATGGAAGAGGAGCCCAAAGAAATTGTTGCTAAAGTAGAGCCTACACCAGCACCTTTGGTCCAGAATCCACAACCACTCCTGGTGAGCACAAATATTTCTCCTAGTACATCTACTGAGTATGAAGATCTGCTCAAAAAGATGGGTCAGTTAACTATTAATCTTCTTCAAGGAAAGGAATTTAATTCTCAGGGAGGAGATAGAGGTCCAAAAAGAAATATTTCTGAAGTTGTTTGTTATGGTTGTTATAAAAAGGGTCATTATAAGTATAATTGTCCAGATAGAGCTTCTACATCTGGTAAGGGAGATAATGATAAAGGAAAAGCACATGTGAATTCTTTTGATGTAGTAGATAAGAGCAGAAATAATGAAGTAGATGTGTTTGTAACAAAAAGAAAGAAAGAAAAAGATAATCAAGATGGAAATGATCCTAAGAAGATGAAAGAATAAACTAGTAAGAAACATAGGAGAAGGAAGTTGGGTGTGTGCAGAATTTTTCTGATTTCACAGGGGCAAGGACCATACTCCATCTTGGAAGATCTGTCCAAAAGGCCTGCAAATATTACATATGGTCAACTCTTGGCTATGTCTTCTGAGAAGAAGCGGGAGTTGCGAGGTGGACTCAATGCTCGAAGAAGGAAGGAGGTTGAGGTCCCTGTTTTGGAGGCAGAGGCAGATCCCTTATGAACCACAAGCTGAGGTATTATGTAATGGTATTTCAATTCATGATGTCTTAGTTGATGGAGGTGCTGCAGTTAATGTAATGACCGAGTCTGTAATGAATATGTTGGGTTTAAAAATTGATCGCCCTTCAACACTTATGTTAAGGTCATTAAATAAGGGAAAAACTAAACCAGAAGGTGTAGTTTTAAATGTGGCAATATCTGTTATGGGTGTTGTATGTGTGGTAGACTTTCAGGTGATGAAAAATGGTACTGTTGCATACCCAATGGTTGCTGGGAAGACCATGGCTAAGGAGAGTTCATGCAAGAAACTACTAGAATGAAGGTTTCATGACACTTGGACGTGGTAGAGAGAGGGGTGAAGATAAACGTGATCCCTCGACATCATAAAGCAGAACCTGTGGATTCAAGTGATGAAACTGATGATTGGACATCCTCTGATTACTCTAGCACCAGTGAAGTGGACACTGAAGATGAAGAAAGTGAGGTTGATGTTTCAGTCATGGATATTCTTCCAGTCACACCAACCCAGGGCCCCATAAAATTATCTGAAGAAGTTGATGATCGTCTCCAACAAATAAAGATTGGTGATGCTGTGATGGAGAGTGAGAAGGAATCCTACCTCCAACTCTTTCGAAGGTACATACACCTATTCACTTTTGATTACAAGGAACTCCACCAAGTAAGTTGGGTAGAACATGCTGGTAGATGGTGCTAAGCCCATAAAGCAAATGCCATATAGAATGAATCCAAATTTTTCCAAGACTGTAAAAGAAGAAATAGATATGTTGCTTGATGCAGGATTCATATTTGCTGTGGAGAATTCAGAATGGGTTTCTCCCATTGTGATCTCAATAAAAAAGAATGGGAAGCGAGTACGCATTTGTGTTGATTACAGGAAGCTCAATAAGGCAACAAAGAAGGATCATTACCCTCTTCCATTTTCAGATCAGATCTTGGATGAAGTAGCTGGCCAGGAATGCTATAGTTTTGCTGATGGATATAGCGACTACAACCAAATTCGTATAGCAGAGAAAGATCAGCTGAAGACCACGTTCACCACTCCTTGGGGAACGTTTGCTTATAGAGTTATGCCTTTTGGGTTGTGTAATGATCCGGAAACATTTCAACATTTGATGAATAGGGTGTTCGAACCCTACATTGGGAAACTTCATCAGAGTATTTTTGGATGATTTTTGCATCTATGGGACCAAGACGGACCACCTGCACCAGATGGAGATATCATTTCAAAGGTTAGATGAAGCACAAGCCTCACTAAACCCTACAAAGTGTGTCTTTGGATGTTCTAAAGGTGTTTTGTTAGGGCATGTTATATCCAGAGATGGTATTGGTACTGATCCTGATAAAGTTTCAAAAATCAAAGAGTTACCATTTCCTATGAATAGAAGTAAGTTGAGATCATTTTTAGGCCATGTGGGTTACTATAGAAGGTTCATCAAGAATTTCTCAAAGATTGCACAGCCACTAACCCAGTTCTTGAAGAAGGATGTTACTTATGAACCAGGAAAGAAGGCGCATGAAGCTTTTGGACAACTGAAGGAAGCCCTGGTGTCTTCACCTGTTTTCAAAGAATCCAGATTGGAGCAAGCCATTCATTGTGTACACTGATGCCTCAGATGCAACACTAGGAAGTACTTTGAGCCAAAAGGATGAAAATGGGAATGAACATCCAATTTACTTTGGGAGCAGACAAATGAGCAGTGCTGAGGTAAATTATACTGTAACAAAAAAAGAGGCTCTAGCTATCATTTTTGCTGTAAAGAAGTTTAGAAATTACTTGCTAGGGCAGAAATTTATAGTTGTAATAGATCATCAGGCTCTAAAATATATTGTAAATAAGCCTAACCCATCAGGGAGGATAGCAAGATGGATAATTTTTCTACAAGAATTTGAATTTGATATTATAGATAGGCCAGGAAAGAAGCATGTCAATGCAGATGCACTCTCTCGAGCCTATGATGGTTTAGGTTCATCTTGTGATGATGATGATTTCCTAGATGCAGCATTGTTATCCCTTGACACAATCCCTAGTGAATACATAGATATTTGGAATTATCTGAATGAATTCAAGTTTCCTGATGGTGCCAATGCAAAGACTAAGAGGAAGATTACTCAAGCCAGTCGTCCATATTCTATTCTGCATGGAGTATTATTTCGAATAGGACCTGATGGACAGTACAAGAGGGCAGTTGGACATGATCAAGGGAAGGAGCTAATAGAAGAATTCCACAATGGTACATGTGGAGGACACTTCTCTAGACAACTTACAACAAGAAGGATCTTGGATGCAGGTTATCACTGGCCCACTCTTTTTAGAGATTGTTATAATTATTGTAAGACATGTGATATTTGTCAAACACATGGTAACTGTAAGACTTCATCAGCTCCATTATGCCCTATTCTTCCACTTGGTCCCTTTGAAAAATGGGGAATAGATATTGTAGGTCCACTTCCAACTACCCCACGCCAAAATAAGTATATTGTAGTTGCCACAGATTATTTAACCAAGTGGGTTGAAGCTAGGCCATTGAAAACAACTTCCATGGATGAAGTGGCAAGGTTCATATATGAACGCATTGTCACCAGATTTGGTTGTCCATTAGAAATTGTAACAGATCAAGGAAGCCACTTCATTAATGAGGTGGTAGAAGCCCTAGTCAACAAGTTTTCTATTAAGCACAGGAAGGAAACAACATAAAAGCCAAGCACAAATGGACAGGTGGAACAAACAAATTTTGTGTTGTGTCAAATTCTAGCAAAAGATGCAGCCTTGCAGGTACATAAATGGGATAAAAGGATTCATGCAGCATTGTGGGCATATAGGGCAACATCAAAGTCAGCAACAGGATACTCCCCATTTCAGTTGGCTTATGGCATTGATCCAGTTCTTCCTATTGAGTTTGATATTCCCACTGTGAGAGTTATGAAAAATGAAAGGATGGATGAAAGTGATTTAGTAAAAGAAAGGTTGGTACATCTTCATTTGCTAGAGGAAATGAGGGAAATAGTGAAGGATACAAGCTATAAGAAGAAAATGAAGCAGAAGGAATACTTTGATCAAAAGATCCGTTGGTCTCCATTTCATGTGAATGACTTGGTTCTAGTATATGATTCCAGATACAAAAAAAGAAGGACAGAGAAAATTTCTTCCAAAATGGATGGGGCCCTACAAAATAGCAGCTGTGCATGAAAATGGTACATACCGACTGGAGGAATTGGATGGCACTCCCATTACGAAATGGGTCAACCACGACAAGTTGAAGATTTTCCAAGCACCAGAATAGTCTACTCCGAGGACGGAGTAGAAGCTAGGAAGGGGGAAGATGTCGACACTAAAATTTTCCTCCGTAATTTCTATTTCATTAATGTATGTATTAGGAATAGGATGTTGTTAAGTATAATTAGTAGTAGCGTTCTGATAGAAGATAACGGCGCTACAGTACGATGCCGCCAATAATGTATAGTACGGTAATAGTCAAAGTACAATAGGAATGTTGTGGTAAAAAGTAAATATTTGTCGTAAGTGGTCCGGTAATGTTAAAATGTCAAAGTTGGGGTAAGTAGAGAAGTAGGGTCTACATGATTAGGAATTAGAAATATTATATTGGTAATAAGGACAAGGAGTGAGGTCATAAATATTTTGTGTATTTTATTTGTAAAAAGTCTAAAAATGTGGAACCCATGTGAAATGATAAGGTTTATCTTATCTTAAAAGATAAGCTTACATGTACAGATAAGAGTTAAGGTATGGAATATGATTCGTCAGAGTGGATTTCTTATCCTATCTTAGAGATAAGATGGATAAGCCTGGAAGTTCTATAAATAGAGAGGCCACCCCCCTCATTTAGCATAGAAGGAAGTAGTGAGAAATATTGTATGAGAAGTGTGTAAAGGAAGCCATCAGTTTAAAGGTGTGTTGAAGAAGCCATTAAGAGGTGTAATTGTAAAGTTTCTCCCATAGTATTGTTGGAAGGCAAGTGAAGTCAATAACACTTGAAGTACCTCATGGGTGAGATTGTAACAATTTCATGTTGATATTATAATTTACAATGATATTTCAGATTTTTCATCATTCCTTCTTATCATAGTCTATGGTATTCTTGTGTTATGTTTGTTGTTGTGTTTCCAGATTACATCCACCAAACTAAAGGCTGTGCATTAGTAAATAATCATAGCACGAGGAGTATCCGGTGGAGAATTATCATAGTTCCAGCCCGCTTCCCTGATTGGTGATGATCAGTAGATCCCACAATTATACTTGTTTCTAAAGTTTTTGAAACATGGCCACATGTCCTTTTAAAAAATGGAGTCAAAAGTTCCAAAATCTCCCGCAAAATTTCCTCTGCGGCCCCGCATATCATTTAGCAAAAGAAAACATCATGGGCGCAATTTGTGAAAAGGAAAAATTCCAACATAACGCTCCACAATCTTAAAAAAAGGCCTCGTTAGCCCATGGCAAAAAACTTGAAAAATATGAAGAGTTAGAATAAATTTTTTATATTTTTGGAAAGGGGAAGAAATTTCCTATCTATTGGAAATGTCTTTCAAGGGGCCTTAAGAGCTTAAAATATGTAAAAATTCAGGATTGAAGCACAAAAAGGGGAAAATGATGTTAGTTACCCAAAATGAGGTGTGAGCTTATTTTGGATAACATTTTGGCAACTCATAGGGGCCATCTGCCTGCTACTATGAAAAGATCAGTGGCCTTGAAGCATCCATTGGGCATGGGGTCTACCTGATAAACAAAAATCTGATATGAACTTCGGAAATATGATCCCTGAGCCACTTGGAAAACCACTGAAACTGGGATTGGAGCTGATCTCACCAAATGTCATTCTTAATGCACTATGCATGCAAGAGCAACAAAACACCACAACACTATGTAAAAAATTGGAAATCATACACATCCCAAGTGGGATATGTAGAGTGTGCAAAAGCACTTCTTCTGCTGAAAGAAAACCTACCTACTCTATTTTAACCAGAGAGAAAGAGGGTTCAAACAAATCCTGCAACTGACAGGGAGAAGTAGCTTCCTTTTCTCAAGAAGGGCAGCCATGCAAATGATTTGACACTGAATATGGCTTCTTGCATGAGTGAAAAACTGACTATAAGTTGGTCCTCCACCCAAATCATCAAGGTGTCAACTGGAAACAAGACAAATACCTCTTTTAGTTGCTCTGTATTTGGATTGAAGAGGCATTGCAAGCTGATCCTTGGTACTTTGAAACTCATCCTCATGCTCAAAAGTAAGCATGACTTTGGTTTTGGCTTCTCCCTTGGCTCCAATGAAGCCAAGTACCTGATTGGGAAAGGTCTGATCCTTTGAATTTTCCCACTGTTATGATATTTAACTCCAAGAATGGAGTCTTCTGGCAGATCTTCTTGGATGGATGGTGTGGAAGAGATGATGACATCCTCTTGCTCTTTCCTTTCCTTCTCTTGTGAAGAACATGGAAGATTCTTATCTTCCAACCTTGGTTCTAGAGGGCTGTTGTGAAACACAGGTTGTTGTCCTTGAATGCTCTCCTTCATGGCAGCAGGCTCATGTACTTGGAAGGTGGATGATGGAGGAGAAAATGATGTGATCTCCATGGGCTCTTCTCCATCAAAGCAATCCTCCAAGTCAGATAGATAATCTGCCTCCTTGTTGTCCTGCTGCATGTGCTTAACCTCCTCCATGGTGTCCTCCTGATTTGAAACTTTCTCACCATGGTTCCCTCATCTTCAAACATGAAGTTTGAAAGCTCAAACTCTTCTTCAACATTAGGGTTTGAAGGGGATGAAGTGGGAGGAAGAACTAAAGGTTCTTTATGGCCTACTCTATACTTGAAGCCTCTTGAACTATATGGTTCTCCTCCATTATGGATTCATCAATCAAATCAGGTCCTTCAAATGAAATAAAAAAGTCTTCAAAAATGCTTTCTTCATCAAGTGGCTTTAACTCTGATTTTATCTCTTCTAGTTGCTACTTTTCAATAGGACTTGGAGCTGATTGTTCCTCTTCCTTGATGGATGGTTGTGCAGCTTGGGTTGGATCAAAATTCTCTTCAAATAAAGTGCCATCATGGGCACTGCATTCAGGGAAAAATGATTGCTGATCATCTCCTTCTTGTTCTTGTTCTTCTTCTGCTACAAACTCAGCCTTAGCCACCACTGGCTCTTCAACCTTGACCTCCTTGTTGGCTTAACCATCAAGGGGATCTTTGTAATCCCAAATTTGGCAGCCCAACTCTTCATATTTTCTATCATTTATTCTCTTTTGGGTTCCTCTTCTTTTTTTCCCTTGGCTGGTTGTTTGATTTTCATCTTCCCCAACATGGATTTGGGGATGCAAGAGGAGTGGTAGGTTGGGATTCAACCAGTTTTGTTGTTGTTTGTGGTGGAGAGGGAAGTGGAACTTCTTGTTTCTTTGGAGGGAATGACTGCTTGGAAGGGAAAAGGGAAGAAGAATTAAGATGAGATGGAAGACTAGGAGATGGAGAAGGGAAATCAACACTTGGGGCAGCAGATGGGAAGCTTGGAAATTGTAGCTTGAATTGAGATGGTGTTTCTTGAGAAGAGAAAAATAAAAGCTATGAGATGGTGGACTTACCCATTGACAAGGTTGTCTTGTATCCAACTCATAAGCCTCAATCTCCTCAGTCCATTGTGCAAGTTGAGGCAGCATTTCAACCATGAAGTCAAGCTTCTCCTGAGGGTTGTAATGTCTTGGAAAAGGGCCTTCCCATGGACAAGGTGCCCTACAACCAATTCTGAAAGCTTTCATCTGTGTTGTAGCCCTTGACTGAACCATGCCAGCCTCCATTTTTTGAATCTTCTCCAGTAGATTAACTTCTTCATGTGTGGAACTACCTCCAAAATCTGTATATCCATGCTCTGTAATAACTATATAGTTTGGAAAATGACCAAACTGATTTGAATCTGGGTCACCTGGATATCCATAGTGTTGATTTTCATTGTGAAACCTTTCTGGAGGTGTGTTGAAGTAACCTGGAGATGGATCTGAATAGCACTGCTACTGCAAGTGTGAATTCCAAGATGGAAATGAAGTCATGATTGCACAACCTCATGGAATGGAAGAAAATGAAAGATGTGGAAGAAAATGAATGAAAATGGATGGAAAAGGTCTGCAACTTTAGAGATTGGGTTGTTGACCAGATGGAGTCACCAGATGTGCTTTGCATGTGCCTCCAAAGGATGAATCTCACCAAGAACACATCAACTTGATGAAATGAAGTGGTAAGGTGCTTCAAACCTATCCCACGGGCGTGGTTATGCCAAATTTGTTGTTTTAGACACCTTGGAAAGATGGAAATCTAACTTTTTTGGTGTCCCACCCCCAAAAAAGCACCCCTGAATGGCCTGGTTTTGAGTGGGCATTCAGTGTGATTGCATAACATGGACCATCTCTCAAGCTGTGGGACTTGCAAAACTTGAGATGGACCTCCAGAGAAAGCTGGTTCTTGTTCCTAAACTACCTGCCACAAGCTACTCTAATGCAGGAAAAATCTATTCTATCCTAATCTAACCATTCCAAGGAACCAAGAGAGAAAGAGAGAGTGAAAGAAAGCCTACACTAAAGCGGTGATACACCAGAAAAGGAAGTGGTGAGATACTCTGTTGAGGGAGAATGAAATGGGGAAAAGGAAGATGGGAAGGTCAGACAGAAGTGACACAAAATAGATCCTAATCCACCATCAAAACTCCATGAAACACAACACCCTGCACCTGCAAATGTGAAATACATGCACAAAAACAGATTTGAAAGGGAGAGGCATGGGGAGACAACAAAACAATGAAAGGGTTGAAGAAACACCACAAAAACATGTTTTATTGCTCTATAGGGGTGCACAGACAATTACATTTTTTTTTCAGAGGCACAAATCCACTTTTCAAGCATAGGAGAAGGTTTATAACTCAAATGGAGTCAGGAAACAAATTTGACAGAGTTTCCCTATGCCCAGAATGTCTCTCCTTCTCAAATGAGAAGTGTTACAATATATAGAAGTTTAGAATCATGAAAAAACAAAGAGAAAGAGGAAAATAGACCTTGTTTTGAAATTCAACCACCCACCATTAATTGCCCTACAAATCCACCTATAATCTGTCAAATCTACCTCTCCATGTCTACTTTGGTATTGTTGGAGAAGGAAGAATGGCGAATCTAATCGAATTTGGGTTGTTGAATTAATCAGATCCTGTATTGATGGCTTGAAAACATTTTCCTATTTTCACCCACCAACCTACTAAAAATGAAATTTTATGTTTCCATGGCATAGAGGAGGTCGAGATCTTTCCAATGGTGCCAAATTTGTTGGGTTTCAGGCACTAGGTCGAAAGATATGTCTATTTGAATATTTGAGTTGGGTCCATACAAAAATGGTGAAAACTAGTTAGTAGAATTGGGTCCACGGGCCTGAAATTTCACTTTGTGCCTTTTGGCACCAAAAATACAAAATGCAAAAATTACCCGCAACCCCTGCAATTCACTTTTGGAAAAAAATCATTTTCGGGCCTGACGGTCCACTTTTTCCATTTGAGCAAAAAGTCACTCCAAGGCCCACTGGCCCACATGCAATTGAGGCTTGACATGTGGCTCCTCTAGGCGTCAGCGGAGGTGCTGCTCATTTTTTCACTTTACGTCTTCTCGGGGAAAAAATTTCAAATTGCCTCCGAAGAACCGCCTTCCCGCTTTGAATTTTCAACATGGACACATGTCCCTTTGTTGGCCTTAGGCTATTTTCTTCATTTGGCTTTAAGATCCCCCGCAGGCTTGTGGGCCTGAAATTCACTTTGTGCCCTATTTGTAAAAAGCACAAAAGTTCCAAAACTCCCCGCAGACCCGCCGACCCGCTTTTCACTTGGGAAAATTTCCCTTCTCGGGCCAGCTGGCCTGAATTTTCCATTTGGGTGAAAAGTCTCAATATCACCCTTGCCCTGCCTCTCCGCATTGGCAAAAATCTTAAAAACTCCCGTCGATCCACTTTTGGGCAAAAATACCTTCCAAGGCCTATCGAGCCCATAACTTGCAAAATATGAGGAGTTAGAAGGACTTCTTTATATTTTTGGAAAGGGGAAGAAATTTCCCACCTGATGGAAATGTTTTTAGGAAACCTTGAGTGCTTAGAATATCTGAAAAATTAGATTGAAGCACTAAAGGAGGGAAAATGGGTGCAGTTAACCAAAAATAAGCATGAGCTTATTTTGGACATATGCCAAATTATATCTAGGGAAGTTATCATAGTCAATCCTTCCAAGATTAGAGTTATCATGGATTGGCCGATACCTACTAGTGTGATCAAGGTGCACAACTTCATGGGATTGGCAGGGTATTAGAGATTTTTTTTGGGATTTCTCTCGTATTATGCATTGCATCACTTCCCTTTAGTGGAAAGGGAAGAATTTTGTTTGGCCAGATAGATGTGAGTAGGCCTTTAGCTCATTTAAGGAATGCCTTATGAAAACACGTATTCTAGCAGTGCTAGATCCGCACATAGATTTCTTTGTATGAAAAAATTATTCTTTTCAAGGGTTAGGAGGTGTTTTGATGCAAGATGGACATGTAGTATCTTTTTATTCTCGCAAAATCAAGGATTACGCTTGATCAATTATCTGACTCATGACCTTGAGCTTGCAACTGTAGTTATGTATGCTTTGGTTCGATGGAGGAATTTTATATTAGGTAGGATGGATCATTTAAGCCTACGATACCTCTTCACACTACTTAATCTCAATTACCATCAACGACATTGGATGGAGATGTTATGTGACTATAATATCAAGATAGAGTATGTGAAGGGGAAGGAGAATGTGGTTACAAACACTTTATGTCATCAAAGGCATTTGGTTATGGTGACTTCAATAGATACAGACTTTAGGAGAAGAATCTTACAACAACTTCCACATGATAAACTTCTACCTTTCAGCTAGATAAGAGATCGAGTCTCAGAGACCCCTTGAGGGGAAGCTTAATAGATTAAAACTGGAGCCAGATGGACTTCTCAAAAATAGAGGTCATATTTATGTAACTAGGGATGGAGATTTGAAACATATCATACTTGCATAGGCACATTGTGCACCCTATTCATCCCATCAAGGGGTGAAGAAGGTGCACACCACTTTCAGGCAGTTGTAACATTGTAGAGGACTTCAGAGATATATAGCTCAATTTGTGTCTTGATGTTTGGAGTTTATAGAGGGTGAAGGTCAAGCATCAACATCTAGCTAGCCTTCTTTACCTGCATGCTATACTAGAGTGGAAACTAGGACACCATTTCCGTGGATTTTATAGTATGGGGCTACCAACGTCAAGATACCACCATAATGCCATCATAGTCACAGTGGATAGATTGATGAAAGTGGCTCATTTTAATCTGGTAAAGACCACCTATATAGCTAGTGTAGTAGCACAAGTATATTTGGATGAGATAGTGAGGTTGCACGGGATTCTGTGAAGATTATTTGTTGACTGTGATCTGTTGTACACCTCTCACTTTTGGACTACCATGCAGTACATGCTCTTAGGACAAATATTAATTTTAGTACAACCTATCACCCTGAGACAGGTGGATAAACTAAGTAGGTGAATCAGATTTTAGATTACATGTTTCAGATGTACGTCATGGATCATCAGTCGAGATGGGAGGAGTATTTGTACTTGGTTGAGTTTTCTTATAACAAAAGCTTTTCAGAGTTCCATTGGTATGGCACCATTTCAGGTGTTATATGACAGGGAGTGTAGGACTCCTACTGAGTTGGGACATGTTAGAGGATAGAGTTTCTCTTGGGCCAGCTTTATTATAGGATATGGCATAGCAGGTTGTCATGATTAGTCAAAGGATGTAGGAGGCTCAGGATAGGCAGAAGAAGTATGCAGATCATAGGAGAGTTGACCATAATTTTGAGATGGGCACAAAGGATTTTCTTCACGTCAGGCCTCATAAGAGTCCCTATCCTTTATGGAAAAGGCTCTAATCTAGCTATTATATTTTTGGGACCTTTTAAGATCTTGGACTGGATCGATCCCTTAGCCTACCATCTAGCTTTTCCACCAAACATGTCTCGCATCCATCATGTGTTACATGTTTCTGTTCTTAATCGATAAAATCCAAATCCTTCTCATGTATTGGATTGGACCACATTGTAGGTGCAGGAGCAAGGGGCAGGTGATGGTAGAGCCCGTTTGTACACATTTTAGAGCACATGACCCTAGGCCTTCAAGGTGAGAGATTGATCAGGTGTGCTTAAACTGGGATCAATGCAATGAGACAGTAACTACTTGGGAAGATGCCACACCTTTGAGAGCACAGTTCCAACTCTTGTTCCAGTGACTTCCAGGAGGAATTTGAGTCTAAGGGGAGGGGGATGTAGTGCCCACTCCTCTTTGACATTGATCTTACTATGATTTTTTCTTACTTTCAATTCGAGGAATGGAAACTTTTTTATCATATTTGATCAGTAGACATTGATAGATGGACATTATTATATTTTATTAGTATTTTGATAGACATTATAGATATTTAGAGTATGGATATGTGGTGACTCATAGTGTGAATTATATGCATGGATTGATATTTCAGTGTTGATGATGATCTAGAGTTACTACTTTATATATATACTAACACATTGGATTTTGATATAGATTTTGTTAGATGATCTAGCTAGTCTTGTGATCAAATTATTATTGATGAAATGATATAATTGAAATATTATGGGATTATAAACAATTGATGAAATTTATTGATTTTAGTGATGATTTAGTTGTGTTATTTGATGATGTGAATTGATATGTATATGTACATTTTATTTTTGATGTCATTGATATGGCCATGAGGCCAAAGAGGTATTGCTTTGATTTTTGTAGGAAATTATAACACAACAAAAAAAAGGGATAGGAGACCAACAATGAAGAATTTTAGGTATTGGAAACTGGTCACCTTGGCAACTTGTGTTTTTGTATGTTGTTATGTTGTTGATATTTGTTAGGAGGTCCCCATTTGGGGGTGGTCTCAAATGTGACCATGGGTAAATGTGTTGTTTTCCCTTTTCATTTTAATTATTTTTTGAGTATGTGATTTATTATTGTAATGTATTTCACTTTATTATTGTTAGTTAATGTGCTCTTATTTAAGTTGATTAATCTTGTTAATTAAAGTAATTTGGGATGTGACCAAGGGGTATTTAATTTTGGTAGATTGTCCTTGATTTTATTATGGATTTGAAAGGATTTTTATTGGTTTTGGTGTTGTGTACTCAACCTTGCATGTCAAACTCGGATTTTGGCTTAAAGGCCATTTTTGGAGGCTTGTGGGACAAGTTAAGCTTGTCCCACACCTCTTAAATTCATCTACCAACTATACCTATGGGGTAAGGGGTCAAAATTAGGCCCCATTATGTGATTTTGAGGCTAAAAAGGTGAAATTATTACACCTTCTTACATGAGCTTTTAATTTTTTCCTTTGGAGTATGGTTATGGTTTGTGTGTGGAAGGAGAACTTGTCATATTCTCACCCACCAATTTATGAGCTTTGGGTTTGGTGTTTGACCTTGTGATGTGGAGTTGAGGAGAAGTGATGTGGCATCCTACATGGAGCCACCTCACCTTCCTCTTTCCTTTTTCTATTTATTCAAGTTGTATTAATGGTTTTGGGGTTACATGTTTTATTTTCACTCTTGTATTTTTGGAGGAGCTTTCTTTTGGAGTTCTTGTTAGAAGCTTGGGAGTTTTTTTGTGCTTGATTTGAAAAATTTTGGAGCTTGTGCTTGTGGATTGGATACTCTTGCAATGGAAAGGTAGGGACTTTAACCCATGTATTTTTATTTCTATTTTTTGTGCAAATGGTTGTAAATGAATGAATGTTGTGTGTTTTGGTTTTGGGGATAAAATGGCCTTAAGGTTGTGTAGGAGAAATAAAATGGGGATTTATTGAGGGAGGGATAATAGTTTATATTATGAATTTGGAGGGAGTTTTTGGGTTGGGTGTCCCACCTTGTGATAGTAAGAAAGATTTCTTATTTATCTTGATATGTTTATTGAGGGAGGGATAAGAGTTGAGGGAGACATAAGAGAAATTGAGGGAGGGATAAGAGTTTTGGTTGTGGTTGTGTGAATGAAGTTTTGGAGGCGTTTAAGCTGGACACCTACACCCATTGGGAGGAATAAGTGATTCCCCATGTTTCTTCTCTCCCTTGGATTGAATTTGAGCCTTTGTGCTTGGGAAATTTGTATGTTTGTTGTTATTTTTGTATTGTCTTTTTGTGTTGAAATTTTGTGTGAATGGTTATTGTGGAAGCCTTGTAAAAGTTGTCATGGTTGCTTTAGATACCTCTTATTTCTTCATTGTTGGGGTTTGAGGAGCCAATGAGGAGGATGGATTCTCCTTCTCATTGGATTATAGGTTAGATGGAGAGCGTTTCCTACTCCCCTTTCCTTCTTTTTGTGTTTGAAGTTGAAGAATTGGAGGAGCATGCTAAGTTCGAGCCAAAATGATCACCTTTGAAATGTTGTTTAATGTTGGAAAAAAGTGAAATTTTAGTCTTGTAAATTAGATCTTTTATATTGTTGTAATATTTGGCCATTGTAAGAAAATGAACTATTCTCATTAAGTAAAAGGAAGTGCATTGTATACCTTGTTTAAATTGTATTATTATAAAAATAGGAGTTTCTTGTAAAATTTATTATCAAGTTATGTATTGGAAGTGATTGAAAGATAGAAATTTGAAATTTGTAATTTATTGAAAATGTATTTCCTTTCAAATCTGGAAATAAAATCATATTTCCTTTTGATTTTCTTTGGTAAAATGGTTGTTTTGTATTAGAAGAACGTATGCAATTTATACATGATTTTCCTTCTTGAAATGGATATTAGTGATGTTGTGAAACAAAAAAAGACACATTCTTATTTTTATACTAAGAATTAGTATATTGAAAAGTTGGAAATATATTGGCATGAATACCCTTGTATGTAAAAATAGGAAGATATTGAAATGCAATAGTTGTTTAAATCTAAAGTAGGAAACAATGAAAGTTACTTCAATGTAATTGGATGTGGTGTACATTTGATTGATTATCTTAAAGTTGGTTTAAAATGAAGAAATGACATCAACCTATCAAATTTTGATTGTAGGCACCATAATTAAATTTCATAGTACCATATAAACTAACCCAGTCAGAAAATATGCTGGAAAATACATGAAAATGACATTCTATTTTTGGGAAATAGAATCATCACCCTGTGCAGAGATGAAGTTTCAAAACTACCACCCTACATAGAGCGGAAGTTACAAAATCACCACCCAGACAGGGTGGCTAGTATACGACCACCGACCTGATCAGGGCGGCAATTTTAATCACTTTTGAAGGAAAAATAAAATTCACAATTGTGTAAAATACGGGATGAATTCAATTAAAAAAAGAGCTTTAAAACAATAAAATGGAACTACCAACAACTTGTAAATTAAAAAAATTCATTTGTTTGAGCATATAAATCCATTTACAGGCACCCAAATGTGTATAATCTCATAAATCTAATGAAATGGGGTTTTCCCCAAATAATGAACTTAAAGAATGTAAATAACCAAATAGTAAACCTAGATTCATGGTGGAATCTCTATAATAAACAAATAAGAAAACCTTGCAATAGTAAACCCATGAATAAACTAAACTAGATAAAGAATGGAGTGGAGGAATTTTCCCCATTGGAAAACTAGATCCCAAGAAATTTCTCCATGGTTTCACTTCTTGCTTCCATGGCTTCCACTCCTCCAACCTACAAATTAAAATGGAAAAATGAATGAGTTAGGGTAAAAAAAGAATAAGAATACCCCATAAGGATGTTTAGGGTTCATTTGAAAATACCTATATCTAAGGGTGCAAAACCATTTAATCTAAGGGTTGAGGATCAACCCTACACATTTCAAGTTGTAGCACTTTATGGGGTTGGGTAATTTTAAATTAAGGTATGGGTATCTAATGAATGGGCCAACTTAATGGTTAGGGTAAGTTGAGACTTTAGCCTTATAAGTTAAGTAAATAAATGACCTTGGTCCTATTAAGGATAACTTGAATAAATTGTGAAAGGGGTAACTCTAATTAATGATTTATAAGGGTTAATTAATTGGAATTTAAAATGTTTAGTTAGATAACTTCATGAGGGGTATTATTTTTACTTGTTGTGAGAAGTAAGAATTAAGCTAACTTAGGAAATATTAACTCATTTGACATTTTAAATAAGTTGAGTTAATGGAAACCCTGGAAAGGGATTTTTCCCAAAGTTAGTGTAAATTAATAATAACAAAAAATTCAAATGTGTGAAATTTATTAACAAGAAATAGTTAAACCTAGTTGATAATATCTTGTTGCAAGAGCGAAAATGAAAGAAAGAAAATTATTCTGTATTTTTCCTAATTAATTATTGAATTTATTCTTTGGTTTTATGTGTCGAAAATGTGGGTGTTATATAAATCAAATTTTATTCTATCACAGGCCTTGAATTGTCATAACTCAGAATTAGGATTTGCTTTATGGTTATTTGGATCGTTCTTCAAACTCCTCCAACAAAAAAGCTTGAAATTTTAATAGCGTCTATGTTAGCCTAATACTTATATGTTGCAAAAATTATTTTTTGATTTTTTGAAGTAACCATTGAGAACTTCCTGACATAAAATACCAAAACCATATATAGTCATATTGTTTTAATGTTATATGATAGATTGAATATTTTCAATGAAACTTGAAGGATATTATTTTAGATTAAGTTTTAACTCCTAAAGGAAAG
This sequence comes from Taxus chinensis, assembly GCA_019776745.2. Taxonomy (NCBI): domain Eukaryota; kingdom Viridiplantae; phylum Streptophyta; class Pinopsida; order Cupressales; family Taxaceae; genus Taxus; species Taxus chinensis. Next base: position 68,428,265 of record CM034157.1, read on the forward strand.
GTTTAGAAATTCTTAAAATCACTAGTAGATGATTTCAAAAAGTTTAAATCACTTGGAAAAGCATGAAATCTTAATCACAGCCATTTTTGTTTCCTTGACAAACTAGGCAGTATGACCTTGATACTTTTGTACTTAACTTCAAGTGGTTATAGTCAATCTACCTCTCTAGTCAAGCACCTGAGATTTCAATTAAATCATCCTAATGCAAATGTGAAAGAATTCTCATTCAGAAATTAGGAAGTAGTTGATAAGGAATAGAGCACTTGGTCTTTGAATGCATATAAGAACAATCTCACTATTTTTCTTACAACATGTTGAAATTTTTTGTTTACATTGAAATTTAACATGGATAGTTTTTATGTATCAAACATTCTAAACCACCTATCTCAAATGGAATAGTCAAAAACTTTTTTTGTGAACTAAAATTTAGTTATGTCTCTTCAATTCAAGAGAATTCCAAAAGACTTCCCTTGGTTGACTTGTCTTATTCAAATTGGAGTAACTTCCCATGAGCTCAAAAAAGGTGAGAGAAAGGTGAAATTTTGTGCATTGAAAATATATCTAAAACAAGAAGAATAATGTTTAGAGTCACTATGATGCTAGAATTGAATGGTAAGAGTTTAATGTAAGTTTTTGACTATACAGAAAAAGGTGTGAAAAAGAGAAGTTGTTGATGAAAAAAGTCATCTTGGAGATAGAGATATTCTGAAAAAATATAAAGTTAAGTGGTAGATGCTAAGAGATATAGACCATGTTTGAAAAATAGAGAAGGTAATGCATGCTAATAGGTAAACAAGTTTTATTTAGATCATGAGAGTGTAGTAATCAGGTAATGCATGTTGTAACAGAGTTCAAGAGGCAATGATATTGAAAATAGTGAGCATGTGAAGAAGAAAAAGTGATAATTTTGATACAATATTTACTCAAACTATAGATTCCAGAGGTGTAATTTATAGCCAAGACAACTACTACATATGTAATCAGGGCAGGTTTATTTTGAAACGCTTTTCTTGAAAATGAATGAACTAGAAAACTATCTATGTATTACAGATTAATGAAAGAAGAGCTCTAAAAAAGTGTTTATAATTTATTTATCAAGAAACAAATCACTAAATGGTCAATTCAAACATCAGAATTGTCTAAGTTTTTTCTTAGACACGTAGAAGTTGGTGCTTCTCATTTTTTTAGTTAATTATGTGCTTTATGGATCATCTAGTGGGTGCTTGATCATTGTAAATCAATATTGAATTGGTGTTCAAATAAAAAGGACAATTTCAAAGTGAGTTTTTCCCTTCTTGGGTTTTCCCACTATAAACCCATTTCTTGTTCTTTGAGTTGTTTTATTTGAAGTTCTTCTTATGCCAATTATTTTTCTATTACTTCAAACTGAGAAATATAAAGGATTAAAATGAACCCCATTGTGATCAACACTTATTCACCCCGTTCTCAATGCTCATCAGTTTTAATAATTGGTATTAAAGCATGGCCTTCAATGAAATTTTAACAGCTTCAAGGTGATCCTCTCTCCACAAGCATGACAAATAATCAAGCTCAAGATGTTTTATAAATCTCTAGGGCACCACCTTTTACAAGAAAAACTATGCACTTTGGAAACTAAGAATGAAGGTATACCTCAATTCTCTTTGTTTTGACATATGGAAAAGTGTAGAAGATGGGTATACTCTCCAAGCAACTCCAATTACAACAACATTAGATAAGAATGAATATGAGAATAATTCAAGAGATATGAATGCAATTTTGTGTGACCTTAATGAATTTGAATTCGTGAAGGTGATGCATTGTACCAAAACTAAGAAAATTTGGAAAAAACTATAAAGCATCTATGATCGAGATGACAAAGTCAAGCCTGTAAAATTATAGACCTACAGAGCACAATTTGAAAGCTTGAAGATGAAAGCACAACAACATATATGCAAAGAGCATGATGAAATAATAAACATTATCATGGGCTTAGGTGAAAAGCTAGAGGAAATTATCATTGTTCAGAAATTTTTGAGATCCCTAACTTAAAAATATGATGCAAAAGTTTCAGCTATTGAGGAAAAAAAAAGACATGAAGACCCTGACCCTAGATGATCTTTAGAGAATTTTATTAGCCTATGAGATGAGAAAAATGGGAACATAATCAGAAAAGAAATAAGTTTCCTGTAAAGCCAAGAAAGAGAGTCACACCAAATAAGAGAAAGATGATTCTGATTCTAAGAATAAATAAGATGATGAGAAGATTGAATCCCTGATTGTCATAATATTGGGTAGAAGAAAAGGCAAATACAAAGGTAATATTCCCTTCAAATGTTTTAACTATGGTCATGTAGGAGACTTTGTTGTAAAATTTCCTAATAAGAATAAGGAGGTTGAATTGAATGTGAGGAAGATAATCTAAAACATGGTAAGAAAAAGGTGGCCTATAAAATGAAGGGTAACAAGAAGAAATAAATTTTTAAAAAAAGAAAAATATCTATTCTAAAGAAGGCTAAAGTGACTCAAAGTCAAGTGTTTCAAAGAGTTCCTTAAATGAGTGTGATGAAGCCTAGAGTGAAAGCTTATTTATGGATCTAGAAATCTAAAATGAACACAACAATAAAGGAAAAATTTTGAGCAGATACAAAGATTCAGATGAAGAGGAGGCACAGGTCAATTTAGAGGCTGAGATGGTAAGTACTCTTGAAGAGCTTTAAATTTGTAGGAGAAGAAACCAAAAACTAAAATGTACTCTAAAGAATTATGAAGAACAATTTAGAATTTTTGAAAATAACAAAATACATAATGAATAAAATGAAATGAGTGAGCTTAAGGATCTTGAAAATCAAATGGAAAATATCTCCCAAGGCTAGAAAGAAAAATAAGAAGAATGTCAAAAAATGAAATCTGATTTACAACTTCACAAGACTGAATTAAAACAATAAAATGAAAAATTAAGATATATGAGAATATGTAAGGAAGCTCAAATGTTATATAAAACATTCTAAGAACTTAAAGGGATAACATGGTTTTCTGTTCCCATATGGGAGAGAATATCTTGATCATCACGAGATTACAGGACATCGATGGTGGGTGAATCCTCTTCAATTTGTTCTAGCTAAATGAGAAGAAATTGTTTAGTGGTATGGTTGGATTGATAATTCAATGTTCATATTTAAATAGTATTGACTCAAAAAAAGGTGTGTGGGATGGATATGGTGTTTTTTATGTCTATTAGATCATTAAATTATTTAGGAGAATAAAGTTCTAATCTTGTGATGTGTAGAGATGTGGTATGTAAAGATGATTAAATTGAGGGTTTTTTTATATCCTAACCCATACTTTTCATAAGGTTTGAGGGGATTTTAGATGGTTAGATAATGTTTTCCTTGTTCATAGCTTCCAAATCTAAACCCTTTCCAGGTGCAGTGATGAAGGTACATTTTAGCAAAGGATATATTATATAAGTAGTTAAAATATGGTTAGAAAGGCATGTCATGGTGTTGATCATTATGTTGTGAAGAGGAAAGGTCAACTACCCCATAACCAAGATTTTTTTTGAGGTACACAGGATCGTAGAAGATGACATATCCAATTTCAGGTTCATACATAGGTTGTTTTTTAGGTCTTCCATATGTTTTAGCTGTAAGAAATGAATTTAGCATAAGAAGGAGGTACTCCCCCAAAGAAAAAACACTCTAAAATGCCCTTGAGGGAAGAATCATTGGGTAGTTTTGATGACATAATGGATGTGCTAGTAGATGCTTCATCAGATGTGTTTGAATTTTTTTAGGCACAAGAACATCATTCAGTTAGTATGCAATAAGATAGTTGGTGAAAGAACTAGAATCTATGGGGACTGTATATACCTTACCCTCATATTCATATTTAAGGCATCGATGTAGTGTTGAGGGGATGTAACACATGGTACGAATCCAAGGATGTTTTAACAAAAAATTATATTGGAACTACCCTTCTATAATGTATAAGAGTTATGGAAGGGTTTTAACACTGACCTTAAGAGGTAAGATAATGGTGCCTAACATGGGTGTGATTGTATGATTAAAATATCGAAGTAGTATGGGTGTTTGGGCTACAACAGTATTTTTTAATCTAATTTTATTGAAGGTGATAGATTATATAATGTTGATAGAGGCACCCCCATCAGTCATGACAAATTTATCAAGGAAATCATTGATTTGGGTAGTGATGAAGATGTTGGTGTGTATTTTCCACATCATTAGGTGATTCATATCACTTAGGTGAGATCGTAGGTCCATGTGTCATTTAGGGGTCATTATGAGATTCCCTTACGCATCAGCATGTCAGTGCGTCAGCACGTCAGTGCATCATATGCATCATTGGGAGTTACACTTCTATTCTGGGAATGCAACTCCCCCTCTCTACTTGAGTTGTCATGATTGTAGCATTGGGGGTTACTCAACACCTCCTATATGTACACGTCTTTTGATCTATGAGATAGAGGAGAGTTTTATGGCTTAACTAGGTTCTGTCCATGTTTCAAATCTTTGCATGCACATTCGGTTGATGCTCGATCCTCCCGAGATCTCTTCACACGCCCGTTCACACGCCCGTTGATGTGCATGTCATCCCTCATGATCCTTGATTACATGTTTTAAACCCTCTTTCATGGTATCAGAGTGGATCTTGTGGATCCATGCACTCATTGGCATTTCTATGTGTATTTTTTGGCTTCTGGTGTGATATTCAGATCTCTTTCAGCATGTGTCGTAATGGAAATTCTGACTGTGCTCTAGTTGCACTGATTTGGGATTCATACCTCTGTTCGGTTTTTGAGTGTTCATGGTTCATTTTTGGGGTTTAACGGTTTTGCATCCTTGCATGAAGTTTTAGAGGTGTTTTTTTTGTATTCCAAGTTACAGATCTATGTAACTTGTGCTAGTTTTTTACACATGTGTGCTTGGTTCAACATTCGTTTTCCTTGCATTGGGTTTATGCTTCATAGTCTTGGACTATTCAGTTCTCCTCACTTCCTTATTGAAGCCTGTGTCCACTTTTGTCGATGGCTCCTCCATTCTTGTGCTCTGCACCTCCTTGTCTCGACTTTGTTAGAGCCTTTAACCTACTCGTGATCTCCTTGGACGTTCTGCATTGCTCTCAGAGCTATTGTTCACTACTATTCACTGCTATTTGTTGTTGTTACTGATGTGCTCATGTTATTGCAAACTCAAAGATGTTGTTTGTTGTTGTTTTCTCATGTTTGGTGCTTCCATCCAGCTCATCCATTTCCTCCAATGGTTCCCTCAACTCATGCTTCGTGGAGGTCTGCATTTTAAAAAAAACATTTTTTTTGACCTGCACACCCAGCACAACTATTTTTCTGGCTTTTCTGGCATTTTTTGGTGGTTTGGGATCTCTACTGCTCTCCCACGTGCCTGCAACACCTTCCAGCTCACCAATACAGCCTCCAACGACCTTCAAACCCAGCCACATGCGTTGAAAAACATTTTTTTGTTGCTTAGCATTGGAAAAACATATTTTTGATTTGATGTCTTCCTTGGCGGTTACAACGTTGCATTGGTTACTGTTCTTGCTAGCTGGTAACGTCTCCTCCAATAGCCTGTAGATCTCCCTGATGTCTTCAGCTTCTGCAGTGGCCTACCCACTCTCCACGTGGACACCACAACTACACAGCAGCACGTGGCTTCCAACTCCCTTGAGAGCAGCTCTTTTTGAATGTGGGCCCCTCCTATCACCTTATTTTTTAAATGTTTTAGGGTAATTAGAAAACAAAACATTTCATTCATGGCATGTAATAAGTTTTCGACTACTGTTTTTGGCTTGTATTAAATCCCCTCCTATGCTTGTCGAAGACGGAGGGTGAGGTCTGGGGTTGGCAAGAGGCTATCCCCCCCTCCTAGTCAAAACAAACCCCTACTAAAATTTCATGCCATTTCCAACGAGTACCCACACGATACCCTTTGCACCCATCTAGTGTATTTTTCCACCAGTTGTGGGAATCATTTTAATGCTATAACTTTTGACTCGCTGCTCATTTCTGAGAACTTCCTTGGTCAAAGTTACATGATTTTTCACATATTATGTGATGGGATTATCAGTTTTGTAAACACACTACTTTTATAAAGTGCCACATTCTTGGGGGTTGCTTGTACTCTTGGGCCTACACACCCAAACACATTATCGACAGAGTCTAACGTCTTGCTTTTGTGCATCTTGCATTTTTCATCATGAAGAGTGCTCTTTCCAGACTTGAGTGTCATAGGATCACCTTACAACCTCTGTCACTTCTCACCGGGAGAGAGAACTATTCAGCTTGGCATGCTTCCATAGAACGTTACTTTGCCCATGAGGGTATTTTACCCTTCTTGCTTGGGCTAGTTCCTGCACCCACTGATCATCATCATCTAGAGGACTTCCTTGACACTTGTGACCATGTCTTTGGTCACATGATGATGCATGTATCTCGTTCTCTCTGGTTTCACGTGGCAGACTCAGATCCACCTCACTGTGTCTAGATCATTCTTCAGTCCTTCTATGGATACCCTTCACATACTGTCGCCATTGTTGCTGCTGCTGATTTAGTTATCTCCTCCATTTCTTCATGTGATGACCATTCCACTGACATAGACTCACTTGGTTCTACTTCTGGTGATGAGGATTGTGCACCCAGTTCTGATGTTGAGATTGTTGACACTTCCCACATCTCATCAGATATTGAGCAGTAACTGAGTGTGTCATTCACTCCTCACCTTCATTGGATGACTCATAATCCAACATCGCTCTTCTTGTCCCCCATTGGACGAGTATCTTGACCTGTCATCTTTTCACAGAGTCTACTTGTGATCTCAGGTTCTCATCCATCTCAGGTGTTTCTTCATCATCTCCTTTGTTGGGAGTCTTATTATCACTTCCACTTTTTGAGACCTTCATTGATCCATTGGATCTTTTCTTTGTTTTGTTCCCTTCACATCACTTGGACATCCTTTCTGCGGGTGTACCTGAAGGTTCTCATGGCAGTTCCTTGGCACTCACTCTAGACCTATGCTGGGAGTTCCCATTCCTTAGTTTCCTTTGTTTGAATTCATCTCCTTCTTAGACACACAGTTAGGTGAGGTGGCTCTTCTTGTCCAGAGGAAGAGGATTCTCATTGTGGGAGTAGGCTGCAGAGTTCAGATTCCCATCTTCTGCATTCCTCTCATCTCCCTCTTCCTCTCTTCTTCTTCTTTTTGAGAGATTTCCTCTTGGGTACTTTTTAGGCTTGTTATGGCCAGGACCCATATTTGGCACTTAGATTAGGGTGTGTTTTTTCTCTTGTGGTGGATTATTTTTCCACTAGGCCTTGTTGTTCATGGGTACCTCATCATTTAGCCAGGACCCATTTCTGTTTCTGACTTTCCACCTCATCCTAAGTTACGATGAAGGGGGGATGTTGGTGTGTATTTTCCACATCATTAGGTGTCATCTCACTTAGGTATCATAGGTCCATGTGTCATTTAGGGGTCATTATGAGATTCCCTTATGCGTTAGTGCATCACATGCATCATTGGGAGTTACACTTCTATTCTGGGATGTAACTCCCCCTCTCTACTCGAGTTTTCATGATTGCAGCACTATGGTTTACTCAACACCTCCTATATGTACATGTCTTTTGATCTATGAGATAGAGGAGAGTTTTATGGCTTAACCAAGTTCTGCTTGTGTTTCAAATCTTTGCATGCACATTTGGTTGATGCTCGCTCCTCCCGAGATCTCTTCACGCTGCCATTCACACATTCGTTGATGTGCACATCATCCCTCGTGATCCTCACTTGTGGGTTTTAAACCCTCTTTCAGAAGAGGGGAAAGTCATGATCTTGAGGGAGAATCTATGGTATTTCTGAGGATTCAAAGGAGATGGAAGAAGAGGTTTTAAGAGCTCATACAAAACTAGTAAAGGAAGCGGGTCCTCAGCAGGTATGGTAATGTATTGAAGGGCTTCGATCATGGATTTTTTATAGGATGGTTAGGTTTAGACCAGCTTTTAAAGTGACATTTTAACTAGAGCTTGTGTAACTATTTGATAATGACCTCATGTACTATAATGGAGGATAGAGGTGCAACAAGAATAGACACTTTAGTTTAAGGTGTGACGAATATGAAAACATTATGTTTATCTTTATATGGTGACGATGAGATTTTAGGAGGTGGTAGGATAACAACAAATGTTTTAGGTTTTTTATGATATGGAGGATTAGATTCGTGATTTTAGGTTTGGGTAGTAATATGGATGGAATCGATTTGATAAGGGAGGAGTTTATTTAAGGATTGTTTAAGAGTGATGGGTGTAGATTCCATTGAAGGGAGAAGACATTTGCTCTCAATTTTCTTAATGATTGCATGGAAGGAATTCTATTTTTCTATAGAGTGTCCTTGTGTCCTATGATAATTGCAAGAGACATTGGAGTCATACAAGGAGAGATTCCATTCTCAAGGATCATATGGTTTAGGAGGTGGTAATGTTAGGAGTGATTTTTGAAGGATGCAATCTAGGATAGTCACATAATTTCCCTTAGGGGAATATGTGGATTGTGAAGGGGTATCATTTGATTTGATATTTGAGTGAGGCATGACTTTAGAAGTGGTCTGTCTAGTCATCTATCGGGGAAGATTCTTAGATGGTATGATGGATAAGGGAAAGATACACATTATAGAAGTTTGATTGGTTTATTTCAGAGTTGAGATGACAGTGACCTTATTAGAAGGGGATGTGGTGAAGGGTGGAGGGCCATGTAAGAAATACTGATATGTGAAGGTGTAATAGGGGATTTTACAAACTTGGACAGTGGATTTTATTTTAGGTCCTTTCATGGTTTTCCTACATGATCCAAAAGGATTACCTTTTTAATGTTGTTCCAATGTTGGAAAAAGTGGAAGTAGTAATCTTGTAAATTATTCTTTAAATTTTTTGGAAAGAAGATTTTTTTTATTGTAAGAAAATGAACTATGCTCATTGAGAAAAAGAAAGTGCATTGTTGCCTTGTTGAAAATTGTATTATTTTAAAATTAAAAGTTTCTTGTAAAACTTATTACCAAGTTATGTATAGGAAGTGATTAAAAAAAGAACTTTTGAAAATTGTAATTTATTTAAAATGTATTTCTTTCAAATCTAGAAATAAAATCATAGTTGCTTGTGCTTTTCTTTGGTGAAATTGTTGTGTTGTATTGGAAGAATGCATTAAATTTATACTTGATTTTCTTCTTGAAATTTATATCATTATTGTTGTGAAAGGAAAAGAGACACATTCTCATTTTGATACTAAGAATTAGTATATTGAAAAATTGGAAATATATTGGTATGACACTATCCTTGTATGAAAAATATGAAGATATCGAAATGTAATAGGTTTAAAATAAAGTAGGAAACAATGAACCTTACTTCAATATAATTAGGATGGTGTATACATTTTATTGATTATCTTGAAGTTGGTTTAAAATGAAGAAATGAAATCAACCTATCAACTATTGATTGTAGGAACCATAATTAAATTTCATATTACCATAGAAACCAGCCAAGTTAGAAAATATGTTGGAAAATACATGAAAATGAAGTTCTATTTTCATGAAACATGACTGAAGCACTTTGCAGAGTGGCAGTTTCGAAACTACCACCTTACTGAGAACAGAGGTTACAAAATCACCACCCCAAATAAGGCATCGGTTATAAGACCATCGGCCTACTCAGGGTGGAATTTTTGTCACTTTTGATGGAAAAATAAAATTCATGACTATGGAAAATCAGGGATGAATTCAATTAAAATCCGATCTTTAAAACTATAAAATGGAACTACCATCAAATTCTAAATAAACAAATTCATTCATTTGAGCAAATAATTCTATTTATGGGAACCCAAAGGTGTATAATCTCATAGATCTAATGAAATGGGGTTTTTCCCAAATAATGAATTCAAAGAATGTAAATAACCAAATAAGAAAATAAAATTTATGGTGGAATCTCTACAATAAAAAATTAGGAATCTTGCAATATCAAACCCATGAATAAACTAAAATAGATAAATAATGGAGTGGAGGAAGTTTCCCCCCCATTGGAAAACTAGATCCCAAGAAATTTCTCCAAGGTTTCACTTCTTGCTTCCATGGCTTCCACTCCTCCAACCTACAAATTAAAATGGAACAAATGAATGAGTTAGGGTAAAAAAATAATAAGAATACCCCATAAGGATGCTTAGCATTCATTTTAAAAAACCTAGATCTAAGGCTGCAAAACCATTTAATCTAAAGGTTGAGGAGTAACCCTACATATTTCAAGTTGGGTCACTTTATGGGGTTTGGTAATTTTAATTAAGGAATGAGTATCTAATGAATAATGGCACTTAAATAATAAGATAAGTTGTGATCTATAGCCTTAGACTATTAAGGATAAATTAAATAATTGTGAAAGGGGTAGCTTAGCTAATGAAATATAAGGGTTAATTAACTGAAATTTAAAATGTTTAGTTAGATAACCTCATGAGGGGCTTTTTTTTACTTGTGAGAAGTAAGAATTAAACTAACTTAGGAAATATTGACTTAGTTGATATTCTAAATAAGGTGAGTTAATGAAAACCCTAGAAAGGGATTTTTCACAAAGTGGCCTTAGTGTAAATTAATAATGTTAATTATTAAATTAATATTTGAAAAAAATTCAACTATGTGAAATTTATTAAACAAGAAATAATTAAACCTAGTTGATAGTATCTAGTTGTACGAGCTAAAGAAAGGAAAAAAAAAAAATCTGTATTTTTCTTAATTAAGTATGGAGTTTTATCTTGGGTTTTATGCATTGAAAATGTGGGCGTTATATAAATCAAATTTTATTCTATCTCTGCCCTTATACTTTCAAAACTTAGAACTAGGGTTTGTTTGATGGTTATTTGGCTCGTTCTTCAAACTCCACCAACCAAAAATCTCAAATTTTGGATAGTGTCTATGTTAGCCTAATAATTCCATGTTTCAAAAATAATTTTCTGATTTGGTGGAGTAATCATTGAGAAATTCTTGACAAAAAATTCCAAACCCGTATATAGTTATATGATAGATTGAATGTTTTCACTACAAGTTGAAGGCTATTATTTTGGATTAAGTTTGAACTGCTAAAGGAAATTTCTAAACATTCTTGAAATCACCAGTAAATGTTTTCATAAAGTTTAAATCACTTGGAAATCCCTGAAAGCTTAATCATAGTCATTTTTGTTTCCTTCACAAACTATGCAGTATGAGCTTGATGGTTTCATACCTAAGTTCAAGTGGTTGGAGTAAATCTACCTCTCTATTCAAGCACCTAATATGTCAATTGAATAATACTAATACAAATTTAAAAGGATACTCATTCAAAAATTAGACAATAATTGATAAGGAACATAGCACTTGGTCTTCAAATGAATATAAGAACAATCTCACTATTTTGATTGCAACATGTTGAAATTATTTATATGCACTGAAAAGTAACATAGATAGTTTTTATGTCTCAATCATTCTAAACCTCCTACCTTGAATGGAATAGGTGAAAACTTATTTTGTGAATTTTAATTTAGTTGTGTCTTTTCAACTCAAGATAAATCCAAAAGAATTTACTTGGTTGACTTGTCTTATTCGAAGTGGAGTAACTGCCTTTGAGCTTGAAAAAGGTGAGAGAAAGGTGATAAGTCATGCATTGAAAATGTATCTTAAGCAAGAATAAAAATGTGAACATTCACTATGATGCTCGAATTTAATGGTAAGAGTTTAATGTAGTTTTTTGACTATGAAGAGAAAGGTGTGAAAAAGAGAAGTTGTACATAAAAAATGTCATCTTGGAGATTGAGATACTGTGATAAAACATTGAGATGAATTGCATATGCTTAGAGATATAGACCATGTTTGAAAAATAGAGAAGTTAATGCATGTAGATAGGTAAAAATGTTTTGTTGAGATCATGATAGTGCAGTAATCAGGTGCATGAAGCTAAGAGAAGGTTTTAATGGAGTTCAAGAGGTAATGATGTTGAAAATGGTGAGCATGTGAAGAAGAACCAATACTAATTTTGATCAAGTATTCTCTCAAAGTGGGTTTTTCCCTTCTTTGGTTTTCCCACTATAAACCCGTTTCTTTTTCTTTGAGTTATTTTATTTGAATTTATTATCATGCCTATTATTTTTCTATTACTTCAAATTGAGAAATATAAAATATTAAAAGAAACCCCATTTGTGATCAACACTTATTCACCCCATTCTCAGTCCTCGTTAGTTTCAAAAATTGGTATTAGAGCAGGGCCTTTAGTGAAATTTTAACAACTTTAAGGTGATCCCCTCTTCACAAGCATGACAAATAATCAAGCTCAAGATGGTTTATCAATCTCTAGGGCACCACTTTTTATAAGAAAAAACTATGCACTTTTTAAACTAAGAATGAAGGTATACCTCAATTCTTTTTCTTTTCACATATGGAAAAGTGTAGAAGATGGCTATACTCTCACAACAACTCTAATTACAATAACATCATATAAAACTGAATGTGAGAATAATTAAAGAGCTATGAATGTAATTTTGTGTGGCCTTAATGAATCTAAATTTGTGAAGGTGATGCACTATACCACTGCCAAGGAAGTCTGGACAAAACTATAAATCATAAATGAGGGAGATGAAAAAGTCAAGATTTTAAAATTACAGACCTACAGAGCATAATTTGAAAGCTTGAAGATGAAATAAGATGAAAGAATAAAAACATACATGCAGACAACTGATGAAATAATAAACATTATTAAGGGCTTAGATGAAAAACTTGAGGAAATTGTCATTATTCATAAAGTTATGAGATCCCTAAATTTAAAAGATAATGCAAAATTTTCATATATTGAGGAAGCAAAATAAATGAAGACCCTGACCCTAGATGAGATTTAGAGCATTCTATCAGCCTAAGAGATGAGAAGAATTGGAACAACATCAGCTAAGAAATAAATTTCCTTTAAAGCTAAGAAATATAGTCACGCCAAAGCAGAGAAAAAGGATTCTGATTCTGAGAATGAAGAAGATGCTGAGAAGATTGAATCCTTGTTTATCATAAGATTGGGTAGAGGAAAATGCAAATATAAAGGTAAGCTTCCCTTCAAATGTTTTAACTATGGTCAAGTAGGACACTTTGCTATAATATTTCCTAATAAGAATAAGGAGGTTGAATTTGAATTTGAGGAAGATAATGAAAAACATGGTAAGAAAAATTTGGACTATAAAAAGAAGGGTGGCAAGAATAAATACTTAAAAAAAAAGAAAAATATCTTTTCTAAATAAGACTCAAGTGACTCAGAGTCAAGTGTTTCAAATAGTTCTTAAAATGAGTGTGATGAATGCGAGAGTGAAACCTTATTTATTTCTCTTGAAATCTGAAATGAATGTAGCAATAAAGGGGTAAAAGTGAGAAGTTAAAAATATTCAAATGAAGAGTCACAAATTGATCTAGAGGCTGAGTTAGTAAGTACTCTTGAAGAGCTTAAAATTTGTAGGAAAAAGAACCAAAAACTAAAATTTACTCTAAATAATTATGAAGAAAAAAAGCATATTTGAAAATAAGTAAATCCAAAAGGAAGAAGAGAAATGAGTGAATCTTAAGAAGCTTGAAAATCAGATGGAAAATATCTCCCATGCCTACAAAGAAAAAGAATGTCAAAAAGTTAAATCTGATTTAGAGCTTCATAAGACTAAATTAGAATAGGAAAATGGAAAACTAAAGATGTATGAGAATATGGAAGGAAGCTCAAACATTCTAAAAAACACTCTAAGAAATCAAAGCAACATAGGTGAAAAAATAGGAATTGTCTTTAAGGACGAGAATAAGGAAAATAAACCATAAGGGAAGAAAGAAGAAAAAAATGCATCTAATGTTTCATGCACCATGAACAGGGAATTCATTAAATCTACAAAAAGAAGGAAAACTTCTCCAATAATAACATATGCTATGAGGTACTCTCATTCCTTGTATGGCTATTATTTTTTATGTAATCAATTTGGTCATAAAGCTTCAAAGTGTAGAAGAAATTCTAGAGGTAGGAGGAGGAATTATAGTTTGCAGTACATGAGAACTAATCACAATCTAATGTGTTAAAAATTTGAAAAATAACGTCATATAGCTAGTATGTAATGCTCAAAAAGACACAAACCAATTAAATGGATGTATGTAGTGAAATATAAATCAAATAGGAAAGATGAGAATTTTATGATAGCTCAAACTCGATTTCATGTGCAAGATGAAGGAATGATTTGGTACTTGGATAGTGGCTTCTCTAGTCACATGATTGGTGATAAAATTAAGTTCATATCTTTGTCAAATAATGCTTCAGGGGTTGTTAGATTTGGGGATAAAAATTCTACAAATATTCTACGTAAAGGAACTTTCAGTCTTGACAATGGAAAAACTGTTATAGAAAATGTGATGTATGTAGAAGGTCTCAAGCATAACTTGATTAGTTTCAGTCAAATGTGTAAACATGGTTATAATATAATGTTTAATGATAAAGTGTGTAAAATCATTTATGGTAAAATAGGGAAGATATAGTAGGAAAGCAAAAGAGAACAAGAAATAACATGTATATGCTGCAAGAGGTAAACAAAGAAAAGTGCTTCACAAACAAACTTGAAGATAGTCGGTTATGGCACAAGAGACTAGGACATATCAATTTTGATAATACTTATGAAGTTGAGTGCTAAAGAGGGAGTTAGAAATATGCCAAAAAATGTTAAACCAGAAGATACATGTGTAAAGTCTTGTTTCACATGACAAGCAGAAAATAAGGCCTCTTCAAGTCAGAAGAGTATTCAACTACTCAACCTTTGGAGCTGATTCACATAGAATTATGTGGGAAAACAAGAACAACTAGCATGCAGGGTGATGAGTATTTTATGCTTATAACTGATGACTTCACTAGGACATGGGTATCCTTCCTAAAGAATAAAACAAATGCATTTGACATGTTCAAGGCTTTCAAAGCACTAGGTTGAGAATGAAAAGAATACAAAAATTAAATGATCTCAAGGTCAGATAAGGGTGGAGATTTTTTTTCTAATGATTTTGATGAATATTGCAAGGAACATGAAATAAAAAGGAAATATTCATCTACTAGGACACCAAAACAAAATGGTTTGGTTGAAATGAAGAACAAGACATTGTAAGAGATGAGAAGAACTATGTTGAATGAATATAAAATTCTTTATAGCTACTGGAGTGAAGCAGTAGATACAACTGTATATATTCCAAATAGAGCACAACTAAGATTGGAAAACCAAAAAAAACCCTATGAACTATGGAAGGGAAGACTATAAAATGTAAAACATATAAGGGTATTTTGGAGTAAATGTTATATAAAGAGAGATGAAGAATATTTATGCATGTTTGACTCTAGTTGTGATGAGGGTATATTTATAGGTTATTCATCAGTTAGTGTAGCATTCAGATGTTACAACAAGAAGCTTAAGAATGTAGTTGAAAGAAAAAAAATATAAAAACAGATTAATCTTAGCCTTCAAAAATAAAAAATCAGCCTAAGAACAACCTTGAAAGTGATGCACATACAATTGAAAATCATGATGAAGATGATGAAATAAGAGGCACACATGATGAGGTTGAAGATATGGAAGAAGAAGAAGAAAGACATGACACTAAGGGACCATCAAGGAAAGTTTTAAGAAACCATCCTGAATATCAGATTTTAGGGAGTAAATAAGGAGTTGTTCTCACAAGAAGGAGGCTAATAAGTCAATAGATCAATGAAAACACAACCTTTTTATCAATGATAGAACCAACGAATGTGAATGAAGCATACAATGAACGACATTGCATAAATGCAATTATTGAATAGCTTGATCAAATAGAGAAAAATGAAACATGGGAGCTTGTACCCAGGCCAAAAGACAAGAATGTCAAAGGAACAAAATGGGACTTCATAAATAAAATGAATGAAAAAGGTGAAGTGGCAATGAATAAATCAAGACTTGTTGGTAAGGGCTATGCTCAGATACAAGGATTTGATTTTGATAAGACCTTTGCACCCATAGCAAGAATGGAAGCCATCATATTATTTTTAGCATATGCAACTCACAAGAAAATAAATTCTTTTCAAATGGATGTCAAATTAGCATTCTTAAATGGTAACTTGAATGAGGAATTGTACATTGAACAGCCAGAAGGATTCTTGTTGATTGAAGACAAGGAATATGTTTTCAGGTTAAAAAAGGCTTTATATGAAGCACCCAGAGCTTGGTATAGTAGGTTGGATGTTTATCTTATTGAGCAAGGTTTCAGAAAGGGAGTAGATGATAGCAATATTTACATAAAAGAAGAATAAGACATGCTGCTTATTATCATAGTTTATGTTGAGGACATCATATCTAGAGGAGATCATGAAAGAATGACTTATGAGTTTTCTGAGGTAATGAGTAGAGAATTTCAAATGTATATCCTTGGTGACCTTTCATACTTTTTAGGCCTTTAGATAAACCAATAAGATCAAGGCATATTTATTTATCAATTAAAATAAATCAAGGAGATGCTAAAAAGGTTCAAAATGGAGGATTGGAGACCTATTGGAACAAAAATGGAGGTAGGATTAAATTTAAGTAAATAAAATGACTCATCTAAAGTGGATAAAACACTCTACATAGGTAGCCTTCTTTATTCCACTACATCTAGGCCTGATATAATGTAAGTTGCGGGCTTAAAAGATAGATTTCAAGAAGACATAAGAAAGATACATCTCAAGGTAGTTAAAAATGATTCTTAGATAACTCTTGACATTTTTTTCCCCTTAGAAAAAATTGATTGAACAAGACCTTACACAGGAGAAATTGAACGGTTGGTTTAGTCGTGAGAGCTCACATTCGATCCCAAAAATCAAGTTATGGGTGGGATTGACATTGGAGAAGCAAGATTGGAAAATGAGGCCAAACGATGTTAAAGGAGATCAGAAATCAAGAAGAGAAAAATGGAGAAAGGAAGTGTTCACTCGAGGCTAGACTTGGTTAAGTATAAAATATTCAGCGAAAGCCTTCACGTGTCTCAACAACACAGCTTTAAAAGGTCCAACAAAGGCGGGGTCCCCAAATGAGTGCAAGATCTCCACATGTCTCGAACCTAAAGAATTTGCACCATCCATTGAAAATTCTAAGCATGGGAAGAGTTAGTGGAAGCCTCCACATGTCAGCTCAGAGCAACTTCAAATGTAAATCCAAAAGGTAGTCCTCAAACAAGCGTAGGCTCTCCATGTGGTAAGAGTCTAAGAAAGTGGCACCAACTGTTAAAAATTCCAAGAAAATCAAAAGATCCAATAGAATCCTCCATGTGTCTCATCGGTGCAACTTCAAAGGTAAAATCTGGAGGTAGTCCCCAAATGAGCATAGGCCCTCCATGTGGTCAGAGTTTCAGAAAGGAAAAACCAGTCGTTTAAAAGTATAAGCATGGGAAGAGTTAGCGGAAGCCGCCACGTGTTAGCTCAGTGCACCTTCGAAGGTAAAATCCAAAGGAAGTCCCCAAAAAAGCACAAATCCTCCACGTGTTTAGGGTCCAACATAGTATCTCTGCCAAAAGGGAGGGACTTAGCCAAAAAACAAAGAAATTAGAGCAGTCCCGTGGACAATGCCAAGTGTCCAATTGACACAATTTCAGGAGTGAAAGGAGGGGGGTGAAATCTTAAGATGTGCGGGGCTGCCACATGGATCTTGCATGGATATAATCTTTTAAATATTGTGAGCCCATGTTAAACACCCAACCTTGACCTTGAGACAACCATATCTTTCAACTAGGAACTTAGATTTAAGCAAGGGATGACTTTTTGGAAGGCTCTCAACGTCTACTACTCACCCAACACAATTAATGATAAATGATAAATTCAGTTCACCATTTTTTAGGCTATTAAACTTCTCACTTACCACCATAATGAGGTTTGGCCTTCCTTTCTATCCGAATAAGGAACATTAATGAAGGAACGAGTTGTCTCATGGAACCAATCAATTTTGCAAGTGAGTTCACTGCATTTTTGGGGTGGTTGGAGTAGGTGAATTCAATGCATTTTCTTAGGTTGTTGGATTAGGATTTCAAATTATTCCCTCCTTTCTCTCTTTTTCTTCCTATATATTGTACAAGAGGGAAAATTTCAAAGGTTTGGACATTTTTGTTTTACACCCTCCCTTCTTCCCTTGTCTGTAAATGAATTTGTGGAGTTTTCAAACCTCCCATTCAATTTGTAATGTAATCTTACCTCTTGGACATTATAGTGTACTGTATAAATTTTGGAGCAATAATACATGTCTGTGGAAGATTTTCAACCATCTATAGTGTTCATTGTCACTCCGCTGATCTCTGGATTACAATTTGGTTATATGTGCATAGTTGTTGTATTGATAGTTTAAACCCTCTCAGTGCTTAACTGTATTCATCTGATCTCTCATTACAATCTTGGTTATTTGTACATGATGTTTGTTAGTTATAGGTTTAATGGTTAATGCATCTTTCTCAACCCTGTCTCCTTTGGAAACTTAGAGTAAATTGTAAAGTAGACCCTATGAAAATTGTAATGCCTACACCTGAACAGAGGAATAGTAACTGAACTTCATTCTGGAGATCTCTCCTTATTTGCAAAGTCCCACACTTTGAGGGATGTTTCATATTGTGCAGTCACACTGAGGGTCTCAAGTAATCTAGTTGCTGACACTCAGGGGTGCTATGATTACATGCATTAACAGTTTTGGCATGCTTCATGGGACCAAGAAGTCTGTGTTTTTATTGCAACAAGATTGATGTGCACTTGTTGTAAGTTCCCAAATTTTAAGAAGCACTAAAATTGCACATCTGGAGACTCCAAAAAGAGGTAGAATCCACTTGTTTTAATAGTCCAAGTTTGATCAGAGTTCATGAGAAGAATACAAAAAAGGTCAAGAACTAGAGAAGAGGAGGATATTTATCTATCTATATTTATCCCTATGCAAAGAGCAAGGAGAGGAAGAAGATCTCAAAGGTCTCCATCTCCACCTAATAGAACCTTGTCAACACCTTCCACCTGGAAGGCCTTTCATTCAAACAACTAGAGTTCTTTGACGAATTAGGATGGCACAACCCAACCCCTATGTCAACCTCACTAATGGCAGCAACCCGATTGATTTCAATACACAAAATCCAGTTCCAGCTGTAGCAGTTAAAGAGCATCCCATATTTCATTGGGGAGAACTAAAGAACTCTGATTAACCACATCTAGGACATTGCAAATGTTTTTGCAATTCATGATATCATCTAAAAGGGACATGTCTGTGTCAAGTTATTATGGCTTCATATTTTAAGGGTAAAGCCTTGCAGTAGTTTAGGAGTCTAACTGCGGGATCCATCTAGAACTCAAACCATTTGTGCAAAGCCCTTCATAATCAATTTTGATAAAAGGAGGATAATCTATCCTTGTTGTAACAATTGACCAACAATAAATAGGGCTCCAAATGAACAGCTGACTGATTTCAACTTTAGATTTCTAGAGGACGTGGGATAGGATACCGGTGGCCCTGAGACCAATAGCTAAAGCTGCTTTTCTATACTTCGTTAAAGCTTTAAATTATGATATTTCCATGATAATTCATTCCATGAGGAGGTATAACATTACCTGCATCCTATAAAATTTCCATTAGAGCTCCAAAAATTGTTTAATACCAGGTTGGTAAAATTACACGTAGACTACCTATGCCTGTATATCCAAAACTAGGAACTCCAAGCAACTAGTCAAACACCACATATTGACCTCCCATATGTCGAGCTCCCTAGAAATCAGAGTTCATACTGAAGCTTCCACCTCATCTTCTAGCTCCTCAAAATAATTGCATGAAGTCATGATGGCATATGACTAAAAAACCTATGGGAAATGAGCTAATGACACTATCAAGAGACAACAAGCTCAGAGTTCTAGGTCGTATCAACTTCCAAACTCAATATCAAGCCTAGTCCCCCATATCAGTAAAATAGACCACCAACTCAGGATTTTGAAATTAAAACCAAAACCAAGGATGACCTCAAGCTGCCAGGACTTTCCAACCATATGCTCCAAATGTGGCTTCAACATCGAGAGCCTTGGTTCCAACACAAAACAACATGACACAATAGTACAATTTGTGTTACTATTGCAATCTACCTCACAATCAATCAACGTGTTTCAATGGTGCACTAAACTAGGGCTTGGTGGTATAAACCTTTAGTGTGTCCTAAGAACCAAGTCAAGAGGGAAATCAGTCAGTATGAAGCTCCGTAAGAGGCACTTTTAACAAAAACTACGTTGGTTAATTGGCAAACATAAGACTTTTATGGAGTTAACCAACCATCTTTTCATGGTGTGGTTGCTAACACACAGTCAAAGGAGAAGGAACATAGATGATGGACAACTATTTAATCAAGTTGTTGGATCTCATCCCACTCCTACAGAACAAGGAAGTTAGTAGATCAAATGCAGTGCTGAAGTGTGTAAAATAAGCCTAAGGCAACCCATTGTTGTACCATCATGATGAACCTTATTCAAACTCCAAATAAAATTTCATGCCAACTAAAGGGCAACACAAGGCTAATTCATCCCCATTTCAACATCATCGACCATATGAAGAAAACACATGTGAAAATTTCCATGTGGGAGTCACTTGAAATTGCAGGGGCAATGATATTTTTTGCAGGTTACAATGGCCAATTGGTCTATCTTGAATAGATCAAGTATCACAGGTCATGAGAAAGTTATCGGTAATGTAGTGCAACAAGATGGGGGTCAACCAATGTAAACATTAGAATCCTCCACCATTCTTTGTGTTATTGATTGTTGGGAACCACTTGTATACATAACTGCATGATCGATTTGGGTGCAAGTAGCTCAATGATGCCTAAAAGAAATAGAGAGATCAATTGGGGACTTTAGTATGAGCTAGTGATTAAAGGAGTAGTTGCAGCTAGATGGAACAACAATATGAATGGTTAGGGTTATAAAGGGGTTAATCCTTACATTGCATACCTATAAAAATGTCATAGTCTTGAAATATGTGTCTATAATCAACCTCCCACCACTCTTTAAACTGTGTTTGTCATGAGAATTCACCACCAAAATTGGTGGGTATCTATCAGAATATTGGTCACACATGCTATTTAGAACAATGGTATGGAGCCAAGGAAACCATTAGATCTAGAACCAATTGGAAAATTTGACATTGAGCCCCATGTATGTGCCAAGCCCAATCAATGCAAATTTCTCAGCCTTCAATTAGGAGGAATATTCAATTGATCTAGAAACTAAGTACTAAGGTCGAGGGTAATCCTAGAGTTGACTCTAGATTAATGGCCATGTTGATTCTCAAAAGGAACACATTCGACCCTAGTTTAAGGAAATTCAAGAATCAAAATTGGATGTATATTGTGCCTACATGAAGAGAATCAAGCTCTCCCTAGCATCACCAAGTCACACCAGAAAGATGATAATGAGGTCTGGCAGTTAATTCTTTGATGGCTCCAGAAGTAGAATTGTTCTTAGGAGGAACTATGCTCAGATGACTTATAAGGTACAAAGTATTACTCAACTCTTTGCTTCCATTGTTCCAGTTCAAACAACACAGTTAAATATGGGTCTATGATTTATGGTCGTCATTGTTCTCTGTTCGTCTAAAAACTTGGGTTCTCCCATATTTTCCATTCTCCACAGTCAGGATTTATTTTCTTTGTCATTTCTACCCTAAATACTTGAATAAATATGAATGGATGTGTAGGTTTGAAAAATTATTCATTCACGGCCTTTGTCATTTTCTCCTTCCCCGTATGGTGCTTGGTCAGTCTTATTACCATTTTTAGTCTACTCCTGGGTTGAAGATCATGTGTGGGTCTGTATTTGTCTCATGGTTCCTTTGTTCCTCTGAAAAAGCTCTGTATTTTGAGTCTCCCGTGCTCTGTTCCTTCAAAACTCACGTTTTCCCATTTCCTCCATTTTCCATAGTCAAGATTTGTTGTTCTTGCCATTTTTGCCCTAAATACTCAAGGAGAAATGAGTTGATGTGTCCCTAAGGATCATGTTTGAGCCTTGCAATAGTCTAAATTCTTTGTCCTTGAAGAAAACCTCATTTTTTGGCTCGAATGGATGTTTCTCTATGTTTTAGTTTGACGGGTGTTTCTCCTAGTCAAATTTACATCATTCAGTCGACAGGGAAATGTGGCACCTCTTGGTTGGATGTGGATCAGCTTAATACTTCAGAAATTCCATGAAAAGCCTCATTTTTAAAATGTGTCCACGTGGAGGAACGACGCTCGTTTGAGAATCAAATTTTTGGTTTGGATTTGAAGTAGCACCTGGAGGACACGTGGAGGGTTGGCAGGAAAGAGACACATGGAGGCTTCCACTTGGTTTCCCATACTTAGAAAAATTTCAAAAGGTTTTTAGGAAGTCCAGGACACGTGGAGGAATGAT
This sequence comes from Taxus chinensis, assembly GCA_019776745.2. Taxonomy (NCBI): domain Eukaryota; kingdom Viridiplantae; phylum Streptophyta; class Pinopsida; order Cupressales; family Taxaceae; genus Taxus; species Taxus chinensis. Next base: position 68,450,709 of record CM034157.1, read on the forward strand.
GCTCATTTGAAGATCTACTTTTGGGCTTTGCCTTGGAGTAGCGTCGGGAGGACATGTGGAGGCTTCTGTTGCTTTCCCATACTTAGACAATTTTTTATGCAAATGGATATAGTTTGGCAGAAAAGGGACACATGGCGAGCCCACGCTCATTCAGGGTCTTACAGGTGCCATCTTGAATTTTTGCCATGGAGACACATGGAGGAACCACGCATGTTCAATCTTCAACCCTTGAGTTTCATCTAAAAAAGTGCCAGGCTGACATGTGGAGGCCTCCGCTCACTTTGCATTTTACTTAGACTTTTCAATGACCAAAAGGAGATTGCCTCAGAGCATGACACAGTGGTGCCTTCCACTGAGCTTCAAGCATTTAAACAAATTTCATTAGAGCAGGACACATGGCGAGCCCGCGCTCATTCAAGGTATCAAATTTTTGGGACCCGCCTCAAGGTGCGTTGTGGTGACACGTGGCAATTTGAAAAGTCATAGGGGGCAGGGAGGTGGACCATCAGAGGAAATTCAAACTTTTTTCCTCTTTGCTTCATAAAGGTTAAAATAGCAAAAATGGCCTGTGAGCCCGATGGGAAATAGTCAATGTTTTACCCTGGTCAACGGCGGAGGTGTGGACCCGTGGAGGAAAATTGGAAAATTTTCCTTTTGAGAAAAAAGAGTTAAAAGTAAAAGGGGAAGCGTAGTTCCACTGGGACCCACATTGGGACACGTGTCAAAAGTATTTCTCAAGGGTGGAGCTGTGGGGAAAACTTGGAAAATTTTCCTTTTTCCAAAAGAGAGTCAAATGGCAGAATTTCTCCATGTTTCTTTTGGGCCCACCTCAGGACACGTGTCAGGCCCATTTTCAGAAGCGGAGGTGCGGGGAAAAATGGGAAATTTTTCCATTTTTTCAAAAGGGTGTAAAAAGGTCAAAGGAAGCCCCCGAGCCTGTTTTTGCATCTTCCACGTGGATGGCCCACATTCAAAATCAAAGATCAACGGCTGCTGAGAGTCTAAATCTGATTTTCCCCCCATTTTTCTGTAAAAAACTCTGGGAGTGTGAGTCTTCATGATTTCTTTGCTATTTTCTACATGCCAAATAGAGGAGCGAGTTAATTTTGATATCTAGAGTTTGGTGGGAGAGATCTGGAGACGTCTTTCACCATTAAAATGGTCTGACTCTCAAGCCCGATCTGGTTTTCATTTTTCTTCTCCTGAGCACGCAAGGGGCCAGATTTGATTGATATGGGGTGGAAGTGGTTGGTGAATGGATGGAGGTGAGTTTTCTAAGAGAAAGGAGTTGAATGCGGGAAGAAATCGAAGAGATTTTCCCTCGAGCACCTGGAGACTTTTACAGATCTGATTCTGTGAATCATGAAAGAATCATGGCGAGCACTGGTGCATTTAAAGTTTTTGTCTTTTGGGAGGAAGGGGGACTTGTTGGAAATTTATAAATGGCACATGAATTCATTGTGTAAATGGTTGGGAGTTTTTGGAAAGATCAGGACTGATTTTCTCCAGCAGAAAAATCTTGACAGAGCCCATCCATTTTGAGAAGCCATCTAGAGAAGCCTGTATATCTCTCTTTGTGTCAAATTTGATCATGTCAAGGTGGTTGCAAGTGTACAACCATTGACAAGCTTTGAGATTGTTCTGGAAACTTTCCCTTGCTGATAAATTTGATCAAACTTTGAGTTATTCTGTGTTAATCTTGAGTAAAGTGTATTTATTTCATTTCTGAATGCATACGAGTAGTTTTTCTTGTTTCTATTGCAATCTTGTACCAAAATATAGGGTCCAATCACATAGGTCTCAGTCCTTGTGATAGTTTAGTGGCATCTGTAATTTCATTTCTCAGAAGAGCCTTCATCTGGGAATGGGATAAACGGTTTAAAATCACTTTTCTTTCATTTTGTTGATAGAGATTATCTGTAAGCCTATGGGTGTACCTCAGTGTGACTTGGTTTAAATCTTGGTGCTTTATTGGGTCCTCTGACTCGAGCCTTCATGATAGAATCCCATAGGTTGTGTGAAAGAGTGCTGATCTAGGCCTCCATTGAAGCACATATTCTAGTTGAGGAAACAATTTAACTTTTTGTGGCATTTTGTTGATTGAATCTTTCCATTTTGCATAAGATCTCAAGGATCTGGTGATTCAAGTCCATCCTGTCTCCCCTCCCACAAAAAATTATTTAACAAACAACTAATCCTACCCATACTACCCCTGTTTTTTCTCTGTATACCCACCCAAGACCAAAATCATTTTACTAAATTATGCAGAACAGATCAGGGTCTCAAATGTCTTTAGTAACCTTTTCCTTGTTGTGAGAATATCTCCATAATCTAGAAGTGACAACTCGTGAGAGTCAGATTTGGTGTGTTGATCATATTTTCCCCAAGGCCTTCTCTATAAAATTTATGCAAAAAAAAGGTACCTGTATCTCCTTTCAAATAACAGAGGTTACACAATAGGTTCTCTTACCTTGGTTGAAAGGCACAACCTAAAATAGTTAGGATAAGATCACATCCTTTTGAGGTGCTATCCATCTCTCCACAAATCCAAGTAATAAAGGGACAACTAGATTTCCTCCCCAGCTACAAAATGACATACATTTATGATCTATCTACCTCTAAGCTCCCTGTTGAATCTGTGTTGCTGCTTGGCTTGAAAAGGAGAACAAAATTGGGTACCAACACTTGTGGCACCGTTTCAGGGATCTTTTTGGAACTCTTAGGAAATTATTTCATTTTACTGTGCACTAATTTATTTTCACTACCATCCATATCTATTTACCCATCAACAACACCAACACTTGTCGCGCTGTTGCTGGGGACATTGTGATACAGTTCATATACACCTTGTAAACATTTCTTATATGCTCTAAACATTTTAGAAATCCATTTTAAAAATCATCCTGTTCAGGTTTGTCAAGAGGTAAAACTTCTTGTATGCTCCAAGTGTTGTATGCAACTTCTCTAGTTTCCACAAGTTTTGCAATGGTATTTATTGATAAATTTTGGTAAAGAAAGGTTAGATTTTTTCATTTCCAGTTTCTAGTGCTGACAGACACTTGACAGATCATTTTTAGTGCATTTGCACAACTAAGGTGAAAATCCTTAGTGGCGACTCCCTGTTGATTTGATTCTGATAAGGACCAGTGTCTTAAACCTCTGTCAAGTAAGATTTGTTACTAATATTTGCAAAGCTGGAAGGAAGAAGATCTTTCTTTGCTAGGGATCCTACTAGGACATTGTTTCCTGAGTTAGGAAAAGCAAAATCAGAAGGAAGAAAACCCTGGAGAGTTGTGGGAGATCAGCAAACAAGAAGAGGGATCTCCATTGATGAAAGTGAATGGCCTATCATTGAAGACTACCATTCAAGTGACTCTGAATTAGGTAGCCTCTTTGTGGAACTGAATTCTCCAGCTGGAGAAGGGCCTTCATTTGATTTTGAAAGATTTTCTTCACATTCTGCACCTGTCTTTTCTGAAGTAGATAGGGATTTCCAAGAAGCAAGGCCTTTGGGGGATCTCCATTTTGAAAACTACACTCCTGTGTTCCAAGGACCCTCTGCCCCTCATCAATTTGTCACCCCTCTAAGATCACCTCCTCAAATCAATATGGCTCAACCCAGACCTCCATTTTGTTGTAAACACCTTTGGACCTATAAATTTTATAGGAATTGCTAGTTATCCAAATGCAGTGCCTCAAGATGTAAGGAACAGACTTCCAAAGTTCCAGGGAAACAATGCCATAACTGGTGACCAACATCTAAAGCTCTTCCTCAATATGATGGAAGATTTTGAGATTGAACATGAAGATGTATACATCAAATTGTTTGTTCACACTCTAGAGGAGGATGCAAGGGACTGGTATAAAGCATTTCCAGATAACTCTATTGATTCTTGGGCTGAGATGAACAATGCATTCAGATTGCAATATGGTGATAGGACTGACCCTAGGTTTCTTCTATCAGAATTTGAAAACATCAAGAAGAATCCCAATGAGTCAGTACATGATTTCAACACAAGGTTCAATAAGACCTTGAGGAGATTTCCTGTTAGGATAAGGCCATGTGATGAATCATGCTTAATCAAATATACTGATGCATTTGATAAAAAGGTTGCTTACTACTTGAGGGACAAGAACCCTACCAACTTGAGGCAAGCATTCACCATGGCCCTACAAATAGAGAATAATATCAAGGCAATTGGAAAACCTCCAAAGAGGGAAGGTGTGAAGCTGGTTAACCCAGAAAAGCCTCAGACAAGCAAGGGTGCTGATTTGGAAGAAGTTGTGAAAACTTTGGCAGGGGCTGTCAAGGAGATCTCCTACAAGCTAGCCTGAGCTGAGAAAGGAGTTGGGTAGAGTTCACAAGGACAACACAAGCAACAAGGCCAAGACAGATTTACAAATCATCAAAGAATTGATGACAGAGGCAAAGGAGCTGTTGGATTTGGGAATAGGCAGCCCCAAGGTAGAGAAAATAGAATGGTGCCTGATCCTTTGGCTGCTAGAGTTGTTGTTGTGGAAGAAACAGAGGTCATTGATTGGTGTGACAGATGTTTCATGCCCCATGCTCCTTGTGAAGAAGATCAGCAAGAAGAAGAAGCAGCTGATGATGATAATGATGATGATGCCTGCATGATGGAGATCCCTGCGAGTTCACCAAGGGAAGAAACTTCAACTGAGGTAATAAGTGCTAGAACTGCTGCCACTTTTTGGGATTGCATCCACAGGTACCTCTTCTTCCCCCCTCTCATACTTTAGAAGTAGACACTGTACAAGCTTTTGAATTGCCCACTAATGATTTTGAATACTTGAGGGCATTAATGATTGAAAAGTATGATGGAGGAGTTCCCTCAGAAGAAGATAGGAAGCTATTAATGAATGTTGTAGTTTCCCAAGAAAAGGAGCACAATACCAGAAGTAAAGCTGCCAAGGGGCCACAAGCCAAGTCAAAATTTCCAGTGCTTACCAAAGAAACCCCAAAGAAAAATGCATCTGGCAGAGAGCTTGTTTCCCCAAGAAAAACTTGTGTTCCTCCCCATGCCCAAAATGAAAAGAATCCCATTCCATCTGATGAATTTTCCAATCTTTCCCCTAGTGCTGCTCTACCCAAATTTGCTCCATATGACATAGCCCAAATTTTGAGTCAAATCAAAATTCCTGTCCCAATTGTTGAGCTGCTTAGGATCCCTGAGCACAAGAAGAGGGATTTTGAATATTTGGGATTCAAAGGGGAAGAGATCATACAAGGCAGAGATGTAAACAAGGTTGAGGTTCCCCTTACCATTACAGAGTTGGAAAAGCCACAAGTATTGGAAGAGCTGGGGGAACCACCAGAGGTTTATTTAGGAACTTCTTTGGTTAAATCCCAGCTGAATGTGGATCCATTTTTCACTACCCTGGTTATCAAAGACAAGTTGTTACATAACTGTATGTTTGATTCTGGAGCTTCATGTAATGTCATGCCTCTTGAGGTCATGAATGAATTAGGTATCAAAGTAACAACAACATATGGGAAGTGCACTACCATGGACTCTAGAGAGGTGCCAGTGGTGGGGTGTGTCAAAGATCTAGCAGTGCAACTTGCATCTTATCCTGGAAGGAACTTAAAGCTTGATGTAGTCATTGTTGACTGCCCTGCCAAGTGGGGGATGTTGTTGTCAAGAAAGTGGGCAGCAAGTGTTGGTGGTAGTGTGCAAATGGACATGTCTTATGCCACTATCCCCATTGAAGGAAACTTGGTGAAATTGTATGGAGAGAAGAAGATGATGTACCTTATTGAAGACCCAAGAAATGCATCTTATGAAGTTTTGCAAGCAGATGTTGATCTTAACAATTTTGTGAGCTTTGTGGATTTCAGGGAGTATGAGAGTGTTGAAAACAGAGCTCCTAAGTATGCTAATTTTTATTAGAATTTGGTCTGTGTTTCAGCCTTGAAGAATGTCAAAGAATTTGACTTAAACACAATGGAGGAGCTTCAGAGAAGATGGGTGGTTTACAAACAGAACAAAGAAGAAAAAGAGGTCTACTTCCAGTTGATGAAAACATATCAGAACCTCTTGGCATGGTCATATCTAGGATGGTAGGTGCTTGAATTGTTTCCTTGATTATTTTATTTAAATCAGGAAAAATATCTTCTGTACAGTGTATAGTTTGTTGTTTGTTCCCTATTTTTTCTGTTTTTGCTCGTTCTGGTCCTCGGTGACCTATTTTTGCTGGTTTCTCTATTTGTTTTTGAAGATGGCTCTGTTGCTCTCCCCTGCAAAGATGACTCCACTGCCCAATGGATATTTTGGCACTTGGTCTACTTTTGTTCTTGTGGCACTCACAGGGAGTGCCCATCCCCGAGTTGGAGCCAATGTTGGTGCTCAAAATGGTCTCACCCCATTTGTGCCTTTGAAAAATTATTCATTCACGGCCTCTGTCATTTTCTCCTTCCCTGTATTGTGCTTGGTCAGTCTTTATTTCCATTTTTAATCTGCTCCTGGGTCGAAGATCATATGTGGGTCTATATTTTTCTCCTGGTTCCTTTGTTCCTCTATAAGATCTCTGTATTTTGAGTCCCCCATGCTCTATTCCTTCAAAACTCATGTTTTCCCATTTCCTCCATTTTCCACAGTCAAGATTTTTGTCCTTGCCATTTTTTCCCTAAATACTCAAGGAGAAATGAGTTGATGTGTCCCTAAGGATCGTGTTTGAGCCTTGCAACAGTCTAAATTCTTTGTCCTTGAAGAAAACCTCATTTTCTGGCTTGAATGGATGTTTCTCTATGTTTTACGGTTTGACGGGTGTTTCTCCCAGTCAAATTTGCATCATTCAGTCGACAGGGAAACGTGGCACCTCTTGGTTGGATGCGGATCAGCTTAATACTTCAGAAATTCCATAAAAAGCCTCAACTTTAAAATGTGTCCATGTGGAGGAATGATGCTCGTTTGAGAATCAAATTTTTGGTTTGGCTTTGAAGTAGCATCGGGAGGACACGTGGAGGGTTGGCAGGAAAGAGACACGTGGAGGCTTCCGCTGGGTTTCCCATACTTAGAAAAATTTCAAGTTTATGGTTTTCGGAGTCCAGGACACATTTGGAGGAATGATGCTCATTTGAAGATCTACTTTTGGGCTTTGCCTTGGAGTAGCACCGGGAGGACACGTGGAGGCTTTGCTGCTCTTACTTAGACAAATTTTTATGTAGCAAATGGAGTAGTTTGGCAGGAACAGGACATGTGGTGAGCTCGCACTCATTTCAGGGTCTTCAGAAGGAACTTTGGGCACCATCTTGAAAGTGCCATGGAGACACATAGAGGAATTGTGCATGTTTAGGGACTGGCCCTTGAGTTTCATTCTAAAGAAGCGCTAGGCTGACATGTGGAGGCCTGCTCACTTTGCATTTTACTTAGACTTTTCAATGGCCAAAAGGAGACTACCTCAGAGCATGACATGTGGTGCCTTCCACTGAGCTTCAAGCATTCAGATAGAATTCACTGGAATAGGACACGTGACGAGCCGTGCTCGTTCAAGGTATCAAATTTTTGGGACCGCCTCAAGGTGTGCCATGGTGACATGTGGCAATTTGAAAAGTCATAGGGGTGGGGAGGTGGACCATCAGAGGCAATTTAAACTTTTCACCTCTTTGCTTCATAAAGGTTAAAATAGTAAAAATGGCCCATGAGCCCGATGGGAAATAGTCAATGTTTTTCCCCAGTCAACGGCGGAGGTGCGGACCCGCGGAGGAAAATTGGAAAATTTTCCTTTTGAGAAAAAAGAGTTAAAAGTAAAAGGGGAAGCATAGTTCCACTGGGACCCACATTGGGACATGTGTCAAAAGTATTTCTCAAGGGCAGAGCTGCGGGGAAAACTTGGAAAATTTTCCTTTTTCCAAAAGAGAGTCAAATGGCAGAATTTCTCCATGTTTCTTTTGGGGCCCACCTCAGGACACGTGTCAGGCCCATTTTTCAGAAGTGGAGGTGCGGAGAAAAATGGGAATTTTTTCCATTTTTTCAAAAGGGTCAGAAAAGGTCAAAGGAAGCCCCCAAGCCTGTTTTTGCATCTTCCACGTGGACAACCCACATTCAAAATCAAAGATCAATGGTTGCTGAGCATCTAAATCTGATTTTCCCCCCATTTTTTCTGTAAAATCCTGGAGTGTGAGTCTTCATGATTTCTTATTATTTTCTACACCAATAGAGGAGTGAGTTAATTTTGATATCTAGAGTTTGGTGGGAGAGATCTGGAGGTGTCTTTTGCCATTAAAATGGTTTGACTCTCAAGGCCTGATCTGGTTTTCTATTTTTCTTCTCCTAAGCATGCAAGGGGTCAGATTTGATTGATATGGGGTGGAAGTGGTTGGCGAATGGATGGAGGCATGTTTTTCCTGAGAAAGGAGTTGAATGCGGGAAGAAATCGAAGAGATTTTCCCTCGAGCACCTGGAGACTTTTTCAGATCTGATTCTGTGAATCATGAAAGAATCATGGTGAGCACTGGTGCATTTAAATTTTTTGTCTTTTAGGAGGAAGGGGCTCTATTGGAAATGCTATAAATGGCATGAATTCATTGTGCAAATGGTTGGGAGTTTTTGGAAAGATCAGGACTGATTTTCTCCAGCAGAAAAAGCTTGACAGAGCCCATCCATTTTGAGAAGCCATCTAGAGAAGCCTGTATATCTCTCTTTGTGTCAAATTTGATCATGTCAAGGTGGTTGCAAGTGTACAACCATTGAAAAGCTTTGAGATTGTTCTGGAAACTTTCCCTTGCTGATAAATTTGATCAAAATTTGAGTTATTTTGTGTCAATCTTGAGTAAAGTGTATTTATTTCATTTCTGAATGCATACAAGTAGTTTTTCTTGTTTCTATTGCAATCTTGTACCAAATATAGTCCAATCACATAGGTCTCAGTCCTTGTGATAGTTTAGTGGCATCTACAATTTCATTTCTCAGAAGAGCCTTCATCTGGGAATGGGATAAATGGTTTAAAATCACTTTTCTTTCATTTTGTTGATAGAGATTATCTGTAAGCCTCTGGGTGTACCTCAGGCATGACTTGGTTTAAATCTTGGTGCTTTATTGGGTCCTCTGACTCAAGCCTTCATGATAGAATCCCACAGGTTGTGTGAAAGAGTGCTAATTTGGGCCTCCATTGAAGCACATATTCTAGTTGAGGAAACAGTTTAACTTTTTGTGGCATTTTGTTGATTGAATCTTTCCATTTTGCATAATCTCTCAAGGATCTGGTGAGTCAAGTCCATCCTGTCTCCCCTCCCACCAAAAATTCATTTAACAAAACAACCAATCCTACCCATACTACCCTTGTTTTTCTCTGTATACCCACACAAGACCAAAATCCTTTTACTAAAGTATGCAGAATAGATCAGGGTCTCAAATGTCTTTAGTAACCTTTTCCTTGTTGTGAAGATATCTCCATGATCTGGAAGTGACAACTCGTGAGAGTCAGATTTGGTGTGTTGATCATATTTTCCCCAAGGTCTTCTCTATAAAATTTATGCAAAAGAAAGGTACTTGTATCTCCTTTCAAATAACAGAGGTTACACAATAGGTTCTCTTACCTTGGTTGAAAGGCACAACCTAAAATAGTTAGGATAAGATCATATCCTTTTGAGGTGCTATCCATCTCTCCACAAATCCAAGTAACAAAGGGACAACTAGATTTCTCCCTGGCTACAAAATGACATACATTTATGATCTATCTACCTCTAAGCTCCCTGTTGAATATGTGTTGTTGCTTGGTTTGAAAAGGAGAACAAATTTTATTCATCATGTAAGGAGGCATAATATTTTACCTTTTCAATTGGAGGGAGTTTGGGTTGGATTCCCCACCTTGTAAAAGGAATACCTTTACCATAGTTCTTTCTTGTTTCTTTTATGAAGGCATAACAGATTGGGGGAGGCATAAGAGTATGTCTTGGGAGGTATATCTTGCCCATAAAAACATTAATTCCATTTACAGGCATAATCAAGTATGTAGGGGATTTGAATATGCATTGGAGGATTTAAGGTCCATAATTGTTCATTCCCATTTGGAGGCTATCAAGTGGCCTCCCAAGACATAGGTATTGCTCCTTGGATTTCATTTCAAAATGAATTTTTTTTGTTGTTTTGTAGTTAATCTTTCTTGTGTCTATTGTTGATGTGAATGTGGTTGAAATGGTTGTGAAATATTTATTTATCATAATGGAATCTTGTTTCTGCCACAATGTTAGAATTATCTCTATCCAATTTTAATGTGGTTGGGGCTCGGGGGCCAATGGAGTAAGATGCACCTTCATCCTACTTCATTGGATATCTTGGTTGGGTGGAGAGCATTGCACTCTCCCCCCATTTTGTTGGGAATCAAAAAAAATTAAGGCAAAAAAATATCTGCTAGCAGCTTTCTCATTGGAGTTGGGAAGCCTTCCTTCTGTAAGTTTTGTTGGAGACCTTGTCACTTTCCTTTGAGAAGAATTTATTGTATTCCCACTTAGGATGGGAAAATGTTTGTAAATAATGTATTTCTCTCTTGCTTACATTCTTGTATTACTTTCCTACTTTAAGTGTCACTAAGGACATTCATTGCCAAATCTTGTGAGGAAGACTTGCATTCAATCCTCATTCCCATCCTCACAATAGGACAAGCCACATTTTACTTGTATAGCCATTATGTGCAAGAAAGAAAGACATCCTATTATTAGAACTAGTTTTGATGAAACAGAAAATACAATTTCAAGGGGTCAAATTATCCTTGTATTATCTAAAGTTGTAATGTAGGGAAGGAAGGTTTATCCTTCACTGTTGTATTAATTTATTATCTGTAGATATTAGAAGAAATATTAAATTTCATTATACTACTCAAAGGTATGAATTGAAAAGTAAACTATCTTCTTGCATTTTCTTATATTAGTTGTAGGAAAGTTAAGCTTTATATTCAAGTGGATGGGGAATATATAAATTCAAAACAAATTAATTAAGCAATGAATGGTTGGTTACAAAAATTTGATTCTATTTTGAATACTAGTCTAATTTAATAGGTTTCTCATTGCAACATAGACCTTAATCCCATTAAAAAATGTGCATAATAATTACTAAACTATAGTGGAATGGATTCATACTTTAATACTTTGCACCTTGATATACGTAATATCCGGTGAAATTTATTGGCAAAATATTGACTTATTTCCAAAACCTATTACCTTTATAATAGTAAATTCTCAAAAAGAATATCTTAAATAAGATTTTCATTTACTAGTTAGTGAGGTCATGCAAATAATAGTATGAATCTATAGTTAACCTTGATATTCCTCAAGTTTTTATAGAAGAGGAGAAATTTGTATTGGTTAATATTAAGATATTAGAGTAATGATTATGAATTATTATTGTTTTACTAAAATATAAATATTATAAAAAGGATTGAAAGAGTCTTACTTTAGTAATTGTGATTTAAGTATTAATTATGTCTTACTTCAAAATATACAATAGTTGCAAAGAAAAAAAAGATATCAAGACTACCCCCTTAGTTCATAAAAATACTCTTATTTGCCTTCAAAAGGGATCAATTGTTTTTAAGTGGCACCCCCTTAGATTCAAATTAGAATGTTACTTTTTAAGGTCTATGCATAATTGTAATTTAAGTTTCCTGGGAATTGTCATGTATATTGAAGGTGGGGGGATAGGATGAAATTATCGGCAAAGATAAATGTTCAGGTTATTGCCATCCCATTTAATAAAATATAGCAAGGAAATGGGGTCGCCGTTCATCGCACTCCCATTAAAATTTCAAACATCACCCAACTTGCACAGTCAACACACTTTGGAAGACCCCCCTGCAATTTTCCCCTTTTACGACTTGTGTTAAAGATCTGCATAGTTCCCATACCCAAAATGATATTTCACATACCTTCATTGAAAATAATTTCATAAGACCAATGATATCTTTCAAAGAAGTAAATAGTGGTCAATAAAATATATGTTTATACATTTTTTTAATATCTTTCTAATTTAAATAAGCCAATATCATTATATAAATGTGTGATCTGAATAACCGGGTTAAGCATTGTTTCTAATATCATAAGAATGCTATCAATAATGGGAGAGTATTTTCAAATTATTTAACCTTATGAAAATGGGTAGGAAATTACTCCCTTGATAAGCCCATTTGGGCATTAAATATCAGAGGGAAATAAGCTAAATAAAATACATGGATACATTTAGAAATCCTAAGGAGGGTATACCTAAAATGAAAATAAATGAGGACATGTTAATCCCTCGATACAAAATCTTGGAATGGCCTCTATATGGCATTCCCTTCCTATAAACAGAGGAGACATGAGGAAAGACACATTAGGCTATTTTTCAGAGTTAGATTTTCCGCTAGGATGGGGTAAGTGCACCAAGTTGGGGGGCCAAAAGGGGGTCTTAAGTGGACGCATTTTTTTGATTAAAAAAAAACTTCAACTTGTATGAGTTTTTCGAAATAGTTACACTCAAAATTGGAAGATGTTGTAGAAATATGAATCATAGTATTTTGAGTCTAGTTTCTAAGCTACTAAATTTTATTGAAAACGGATAAGTTTAAGTGGGTCAAACAACTAAAATACCAACAGATGCTCTTGTTTTTGTTAAAAAACATAATAGAGTGACTTTTGTGCCCCCCACCATTTTTTGAGCACCATTTAGTATTTTTGAAAACCCTTTAGTAGAAAGATAGCTAGGAGCATCTAGTTTGGGCTCCATTTTTTTTAATATTTTTTTAGCGAATATTTTTTTATTTATGATTTTTCTAGTACAAAAATTTTATGTTTTGAAAAATAACGGAGCTCCGACCGTGCCCCCCCCTAACTACCTCAAAAAATATCGAAAATTAGATTTTTTTTTTTTGAATATGTATAGAATTATGCCTAGTTTGGGCTAGTATATATTTTTTTTAATTTTGATCACCCAAAAAAAGATACACCATGAAAGATAGACATATTTACACTTCAAAAAATAGCTATAAAAAGGCATAGTTAGAAAATAAATAATATGGAAACCTTATATTAGTCAGAAAATTTGAAAAGTTATATTTTAGAAAGAAGAGACTCTGCTCTACGTCGTGGTATAATTTTTTAAAATGGATCGATTGTTTTATTTTGATTTATCATAGAGGAAGTGTCATTTTTACATTTTCTTGTAAAAACGCATTTGTTGTGTTTGTGTAGGTCCATGCCTCAGGCTTGGGGATCCAAACCGGATCCCAAGCCTTGAGGCATGGTTTGGGAAAAGAGAAAACAAAATGTTATACATGTGAGTACATAACGCATTTTGTTATGTGTTTATATATTGTGGCCCCCCAACATCCTTTTCATCTCTTTCACGGGAATTCTCCAAACATTCTGTTTTGTCTGTAATATTCTCTACATTCTTGCATGATTTTTTAGTATTTCATTTTGTCCCCTACCCCACTAGTTGATTTTTTATAATCATGGGTGATAAAGGTGAGCTAAGGACAAGAGGAAATTCAAAAATAAGACACCAGAGCAATTGGAAGAGAAGAGAATAAAGAAATTGAAGAGAATGCAAAAATTTGAGCAGGGAAAGGTACATCCGCTATATCAAATGTAGCTAATGTATTAGAAAATTGGGATGAAATACATAATGAAAATGTAGAGAATAATGATTTGCAATGAATAATGATATTGAATTGAATGATAATGTTGGTATGGATGAAGAAATTGATATGAATCCAATTGTTGAACCCTTACTTGAGAATCCAAATGTTAACCCAGAATCAAAATTTGTATGAAAACACTGAATGAAGAAAGTAACCTTGTAAACGAATCTTCACCTCTAAGAACACCTCCTTCCATTTTGTGAAGAAAACCAATTCACTTAATTGAAATTGATGAAAACATTATAAAACCAATGCCTAACAAAATGTCTGAAAGAAATGTGAGAAGAAAAGCTAGTGGAATTTGGGATAATTACTTTGAGAATTTAAATGATGCACAAAGATGTCAATTATTTGTTTCATTGATGAAATTAATTAAGATGAGACCTATAATGAAGACCCTGGGGTTAAGAACATCTAATGTTGTTGATCAAAATGTGTCAATTGTTGAAAACATACATAAAGCATACCAAGCTGTAGGTGGAAAAAGACACACCAAAGATAGTAATGCTACATGACGTGCACTAACTAATTGTATAGTAAGTGATAAAATAGTTAATAAACGCTTGATTAGAAAAACAAGCAGTTCTTTGAAGCTAAATAGAAAAACACTAATGAAAGCAATAGAGAGACGTAAACATCTTGAGTCAGTCAATAACACTGACTATTGGGCTTTCTCTAGCAGACTTCCATGAAAAGACAAGAATACATCTGATATTCTAAAATAATTAATTGTAAAATTTTGGAATGAGAACACAAGGGTGTCATTGAATAGAAGAGATAAAGTAAAAAGAAGAATAGGTTCTCGTAATCATGAATCATGTGAAAACATTTCTTAGATATGACTCAAACAAAATTGTTCTCTAAGTTTAAAAATGAAAATCCACAAATTAACATTAGCCAAAGATTCTTTGAAATGAACAAACCCTTTTATGTGAAAATCAATCACTCACGTACCACTTGTTGTTGTAGGCATCATGTTGAATTTTCAATGCATTATGATGTTTTTTGTCAAATACATAGTGTTTTACATATTGACATCATGTTATAGGAGTGTGGAATAAATTTCCCACAAAAATATTCAAGGGAATTTATTCCTGAAATATTTTGTGAAAAATCAACAAGACAATTTTTTTATAACAAAGCATGTTTGGATGGAATGTGCAATGTATGCGGTGGCTTGCCAAATCTGAAAAGTTGTATCCATGAGGAGAGTACATATTCAATAGGAAAAGAATTGGTTGATTTCACAAAATATAAATCAGTGGCATATCAATTAAAATATATAAAAGAATCTAAGAGGTGTGAGCTTGTTACAAAACAATTACCTATATCAGAATATATGGTCAAATTCAGAGAGGAAATTTTTTATGAGTATGCAAGGCACACACATAGAGCTCGATGGTTGGATGAATAATTCAAGTTAAGCAAGGACACATTCCCACTTGGTACTATTGTTTCAGTAGTTGACTTCGCATAGAATTACACATTGCAGCCACAAATGGAGGTTCAGTCTCAATATTATAACTCAGTGCAAGTTTCTATTTTCATGCATATAACATTCATGCACTCTCCTGAAAGCACTGAGAAAGATTGAAAAATATTAAGAGAGTATCATTTCTACATCAGTGATGATCAGACACATTCTACAGAATATGTACAAGGGTGTTTCCAGGTGTTTTATGTGAACTTGAATGAGAGGAACATTAGTTTCGATCAACATTACATTTGGTCGGACAACTGCACATCACAATTCAAGAATGCACAGATGTTTTATTGGCTAAGAAGGATGCACAAAGAAACAAATGTACAACATATCTGGAGTTTTACTGAGGTAGGGCATGGAAAAGGAGAGCATGATGGTGCAGGAGCATGTGTGAAAAGAGCACTTGCAAGAGAAGAGTTAAAGTTCAAGGATGGTTGCTAAATTTACAGATGCAAAAAATATTGTTGATTGGTGTGTCAAGAATATGGGCCATGAATCTCAAGAGAGATCAATGGTTCATATATATTTTTGGTTGATAGAGCAACAACATCTGAAAAACTTTGAAGATTGTATGACAGTTGCAGGATCAAGTGATATGCACTCATTCCGTAGTTCAGATGCAAATGCTTGGACTATTTATACTAGGTGCATGACATGTTTTTGTATATCATGCATTGATTTTATGTGGAATGAATGTGAGTCACAGTATGGGTGGATGAGTGGACTTGTAGACCTCTAATTCCACTGACACACATCAAGTTCCATGAGCATTACAACTTGCAGGGTCTTCAGATCAAATGACAACATCACCTGACTTTGACCAAGTCTCTGATTTAGTGCAACAAGTACATACATATATGTACATGCCATGTTTTAGATTTATAAATTATTAAATGGTCAACTCTTAATGTATTTATAAATTGACTGAACAGTTTTACTTTGTGATACATAGGGCACGTTTTTGTAGTTATTGCGACAGAACTTAATGAAGAGGGAACAAACTACTTCTTATCTCATTGTGTAGAGGGGAAAAAAATTTGACTTCCACAGTCATTGATGGTGAAGACCTTGAGTATCCCACTAGATCAGTGGTAGTAAATGGAACTTGGCTTCGACGATATCCTATCAAAAAATCAAACATTTGGTTGTTTGAAGACTATGAAGTACATCAGAAGATACTTCACTATTCACATTTGGTTCCTTGCAACAAATATTAAATTGATCAAATATCGAGGTCGGCCATCAAACAAAAATCTATGGAAGGTTCATGAATCAGATCATGAAGTAATTCTTGCTACTGTCAAGAATAGAGTTGATCCTTGTGGTTCATTGGATTAAATTTGCAAAGGTATGTTCTTCATGAATTTAATTTGAATATTTACTTAAATGATTTTGTTTAAATTTTGTATGATTTAAAATTCTATTTAATTGCTTACTAACATGTTTATGTAGGTTAGTGGTGCCAAAAAAGCTTCCACCTTCATGTGGTTGGCACTATCAGTAGAGAATTTATTATTCTTGAAGCCAAGTGAAGCTAAGAAAAATTAAATATTAGAAAGGAACAACAAACAAAAATTCTCATTTCACCACCTATATTGTAAAAATATCTTATTAAAATTCTCATTTCACCACCTATATTGTATGAACCACCTATATTATTCAGGTGATTGGAAATGGATAACCTTACACTGACTCAGTCTGAATGGAGATGGAGAAAACCCACGAAGAGGCTTTTGTAGCCTTAAGGACAAGGTAGCCTGAAAGAACAGTGGAGCATAGGGAAAAAAATGAAGCCTCCACTAGAATTCACCAGGCCACCTGATGATGTGTTGGCATAGTTGGTTTGGTCCCACGAGCTTCGATTTGCAAACTACAGCCTCTAACAGCCCTACACTGACTCAGACTGCACTATTTCTCACGTTTGCAAACAATAGGACAACGAGAGAACCAGATGGAGAAGGAGAAAACCATGAGAGGATTTTGTAGAGGGCCTCAATGTG
Source organism: Taxus chinensis (assembly GCA_019776745.2). Taxonomy (NCBI): domain Eukaryota; kingdom Viridiplantae; phylum Streptophyta; class Pinopsida; order Cupressales; family Taxaceae; genus Taxus; species Taxus chinensis. The sequence goes on from CM034157.1 coordinate 68,467,824, forward strand.
GAGGTCTTGGATCTGACGAGACATCTCTAGGTGCCATGGAGTCTGAGAAATCACCTGTCGAAGATATGGCGTGTTTAGGCCTCAGGGATCTTAAGGGACTACGCCCGGATGGGGTAGCCTAAAAGCACAGGAGATAGGGAACCAAAACAGAAGCCTCCAATAGCATTCACCATAGGCCACCCAAATGTGTTGGTGATGTGTTGGCATAGTTGGTTTGGTCCCACGAGCTTCCGATGTTTGTAAATCTCTAGGTACAGCATCTTGAAGCAACCCTACACTAGCCCGAAACTCAGACTCAACACTATTTCTCACAGCGTTTGTAAACAAACAATAGGACAACGAGAGAACCAGATGGAGAAAAATGAGAGGATTTCATATAGGGACCGACATGGAGGTCTTAGATCTGATCTCTAGGTGAAATAACAAGAAATCTCTAGGTGCCACGGAGTCTGAGAAATCACCTGTCGAAGATATGGAATTGTGTTTGGGCCTCAGGGCTCTTAAGCGACTAAGCCTAGATGGACAGGGGTAGCCCAAATGGAGCATGGGGAGCACTACGCCCAGACAGGGTAGGGAACCAAAACCAAAATGAAGCCTCCACTAGTGTTCACTAGGCCACCTTGACATGTTGGCATAGTTGGTTTGGTCCCACAAGCTTCTGTTTGCAAACTACAACATCTAGAAGTCCTACACTGACTTAGACTGCACTATTTCTCGTGTTTGCAAAAAATAAGATAGCGAGAGAACCGGATGGAGACAGAAAAAACCACGAGATGATTTCCTAGAAAAATATGCCAACACATCGGGGTGGCCTGATGAATGCTAATGAAGGCTTTGTTTTAGTTCCCTACGAAATCACTTGCTTTTGGGTTGAAGATCCTGGCTTAGTCGTTTAAGAGCCTTGAGGCCCAAACACTCCATATCTTCGACAAGTGATTTCTCATACTCCATGTCACCTAGATACATATTTTCAAATCTGAGACCTCCATGTCATGGCCCTATATGAAATCCTCTCGTGGTTTTCTTTGTATCCATCCGGTTCTCTCGTTGTCGTATTGTTTGCAAACATGAGAAATAGTGCAGTCTGAGTAAGTGTAGGGTTACGAGATGCTGTAGTTTGCAAAAGGAAGATTGAGGGACAAAACCAACTATGCCAACATGTCAGGGTGGCCTCGTGAATGCTAGCGGAGGATTTCTTTTTGTTCCCTACACTCCCTATGCTTTTGGTCTACCTTGTCCAGGCTTAGTCACTTAAGAGCCCTGAGGCCCAAAGACACCATATCTTCTATGGGTGATGTCTCGGACACCGTGGCACCTAGATATGTCTTGTCAAATCCAAGACCTCCTAGTGAGGGCCCTTTAGGAAATCCTCTTGCGGGTTTCTCTGTCTCCATCCGGTTCTCTCGCTGTCCTATTATTTGTAAACGTGAGAAATAGTGCAGTCTGAGTCAGTGTAGGGCTGCCAGATCTTGTAGTTTGCAAAGGGAAGCTCATGGGACCAACCCAACTATGCCAACACATTAGGGTGGCCTGGTGAATGCTATTGGAGGTTTAATTTTTGTTCCCTACGCTCCCTGTGCTTTCGAGCTACACCGTCTGGGATTAGTCACTTAAGAGCCATGAGGCTCAAACATGCCATATCTTCGACGGGTGATTTCTCAGACTTCATGGCACCTAGAGATATCTCGTTAGATCTAAGACCTCCATGTCGAGGCCCTCTATGAAATCCTCTCACGGTTTTCTCTGTCTCCATCTGGTTCTCTCGCTATCCTATTGTTTGTAAACGTGAGAAATAGTGCAGTCTGAGTCAGTATAGGGCTGTCAGAGGCTGTAGTTTGCAAACGGAAGCTTGTGGGACCAAACAATCTTTACCAACATGTAAGGGTGGCTTGATGAACACTAGTGGAGGCTTAATTTTTTTTCCTTATGTTCCCTATGCTTTCGGGCTACCCCATCTAGGTGTACTCGATTAAGAGCCCTTAGGCCCAAACACACCATATCTTCGACAGGTGATTTCTCAGAATCCATGGCACCTAGAGACATCTCATCATATCTGAGACCTCCATGTCAAGGACCTCTATGAAATCCTCTTGTAGTTTTCTCCATCTCCATTCGGTTCTCTCACTGACCTATTGTTTGTAAACGTGAGAAATAGTGCAGTCTAAGTTAGTGTAGGGCTGCCAGATGCTGTAGTTTGCAAGCGGAAGCTTGTGGGACCAAAAAAACTACGCCAACATGTCAGGGTATCCTAGTGAACACTAGTGAAGGTTCTATTTTGGTTCCCTACGCTCCCCGTGCTTTAAGGCTACCCCGTGGGCTTAGTCGCTTAAGAGCCCTGAGGCCCAAACATGCCATATCTTCGACGGGTGATTTCTCAGAATCTGTGGCACCTAATATGTCTTGTTAGATTTGAGAGATCCATGTTAGGTCCCTCTACAAAATCCTCTCATGGTTTTCTATGTCTCCATCCGGTTCTCTCGTTGTCCTATTGTTTGCAAACACGAGAAATAGTGTAGTCTGAGTCAGTGTAGGGTTACGAGATGCTGTAGTTTGAAAAAGGAAGATTGAGGGACCAAACCAACTATGCCAAAACGTTAGGGAGGCATCGTGAATGCTAGTGGAGGATTTCTTTTTGTTCCCTACACTCCCTGTGCTTTTGGCCTACCCTTTCCGGGCTTAGTCTCTTAAGATCCCTGAGGCCCAAATACGGCATATCTTCGATGGGTGATTTCTCGAACATCATGGAACCTAGATATGTCTTGTCAGATCCAATACCTCCATGTCATGGCCCTTTACGAAATCCTCTCACGGGTTTCTCCATCTCCATCCGGTTCTCTCATTGTCCTATTGTTTGTAAACACGAGAAATAGTGTAGTCTGAGTAAGTGTAGGGTTGCTAGATCTTTTAGTTTGCAAACAGAAGCTCGTGGGAGAAACCCAACTATGCCAACACATTGGGGTGTCCTGGTAAATGCTATTGGATGTTTTTTTTTGTTCCCTATGCTCCCCATGCTTTCAGGCTATGCCGTCTGGGCTTAGTCACATAAGAGCCCTGAGACCCAAACACGCCATATCTTTGATGGGTGATTTCTCAGACTTCATAGCACCTAGAGATGTGTCATTAGATATGAGAGCTCCATGTTTGGGACCTCTATAAAATCCTCTCATGGTTTTCTATGTCTCCATCCCATTCTCTCGCTATCCTATTGTTTGTAAATGTGAGAAATAGTGCAGTCTGAGTAAGTCTAGGGCTGTCAGAAGCTGTAGTTTGTAAACGGAAGCTTGTGGGACAAGAAAAAATATTCCAAAATGTCGGGGTGTCCTGATGAACACTAGTGGAGGCTTCATTTTGGTTCCCTACGCTCCTCGTGCTTTTGGGCTACCCCATCCATGTGTAGTCGCTTAAGAGCCTTAAGGCCCAAACACACCATATCTTCGATAGGTGATTTCTTGGAATCCATGCAACCTAGAGACATATCATTATATCCGAGACCTCCATGTCAAGGACCTTTACGAAAGCCTCTCGTGGTTTTCTCTGTCTCCATTCGGTTCTCTCGTTGTCCTATTGTTTGCAAACGCGAGAAATAGTGCAGTCTAAGTCAGTGTAGGGCTGCCAGATGCTGTAGTTTGCAAACGGAAGCTCGTGGGACCAAAAAAACTATGCCAACATGTCAGGGTATCCTTGTGAACACTAGTGAATTCTTCATTTTGGTTCCCTACGCTCCCCGTGCTTTAAGGCTACCTCTGTCTGGGCTTAGTTGCTTAAGAGCCCTGAGGCCCAAACATGCCATATCTTCGACGGGTGATTTCTCGGACTCCATGGAACCTAGAGACATCTCGTTAGATTAGAAACCTCCATGTCGGGGCCCTCTACAAAATCCACTTGTGGTTTTCTCCATCACTATCTGGTTCTCTCGTTGTCCTATGTTTTGGAAAGGTGAGAAATAGTGTAGTCTTTGTCAGTGTAGGGCTACCAGATGTTGTAGTTTGCAAATGGAAGCTTGTGGTACAAAACCAACTATGCTAAAATATCAAGGTGGCCTCATCAAAACTAGTGGAGGATTTATTTTAGTTCCCTACGCTCCCCATGCTTTCGGGCTACCATGTCTGGACTTAGTCGCTTAGTCACCCTTAAGCCCAAACATGCCATCTCTTTTATGGGTGATTTCTCAGACTCCATGGCACCTAGATACATCTTGTTAGATTGGAGACCTCCACATTGGAGCCCTCTACAAAACCCTCTTGCAGTTTTCTTCGTCTCCATCCGGTTCTCTCTCTGTTCTATTGTTTGTAAACATGAGAAATAGTGTAGTCTGAGTCGGTGTAGGGCAGCTAGATGTTGTATTTTGCAAACAGAAGTCTCGTGGGAACCAACTATGCCAACACGTCAAGGTGCCTAGTAAATGCATTTGATGGATCTTCACTATGCTCCTCGTGCTTTTAGGCATAGTTGCTTCCTGAGTGTTGTCCACTCAAAATTCCCCTGCTTTTAAGAAGTTGAAAATTAAAATTTTGAGGTTAAGTGTCTTTTCTGTTATCCTGGTAATGTGAAAAGTCGAGAAATTGGAAAAATCTACATTTTTTGGGTCATTTTGTGTGTTTTTCGGGCCTGTCGGACATTTTTGTCCCGCGTGTCCCAGGTTCATTTGGGCTCTCTGTTCCCCGATCGGCCGGTTTACCCGAAGTCTGTTCTTTTCGGGCCCATCAGAACTTTTTGTCCCAAATGTCCCAAGTTCGCCCGGACCCGTTGTTCCCTTTTCGTCCGATTCGGCCGAGTCACGTATTCCGCATACTTTTGTCCCACATGTCCCAAGTTCACCGGACCCGTTGTTCCATTTTTCGTCTGATTCGGCTGATTCACGTATTCCATGTACTTTCATCCCGCATGTCCCAAAAGCATTTGTGCGTCTTTTCCCCACATCGCCCGAATCGGCCGAACCGCGTACTTCCAGCTTTCACGTCCCTCGTGTCCCAAATGAACCAAGTGCCATTCATGTTTGTTTTTCCCGCTCTACCCGAACCGCGTATCTTCACGCTTTCGCGTCCCAATTTCCCAAATGAACCAAGCGCCATTCATGCTAATTTTTGTTCTACCCATATCTTGCCAATTTGGTCTCTCTCCTAAACGGCTATATAATGAACTGCCCCCTATGTGTTTTTGCACACTTCTTTCATGCTATCTATTGCTCGAACCCTTGCAACCAAAATTTCTGCGCGCGTATCCATTTCCCTTGCGATTCCATCCCAAGTCTAGCTTGCAGCTTTGCTCTCTGAGTTACTATCAACATGAAGATCAAATTCCAGGGGCAGGAACAAGTTTCACCACTCGAGTCTGCCGTTCCCGATATCGGGGACAGTGAAGTTTGCCACCTTGATTTTGGGGATTTTTGGGCAAGGATGACAGATGCAAACCCTTCAGCTATGGCACAGATGATTCATGACAGTGGCTTGGCATTCGCCGGTGGCTTCCCAATTTCAGTACAATGTGCAGACACAATACTCGCTTGCGGAGCTCATTTCAGTCCCGACTCAAGCGAACTAACGAACGTGCATGGAGAACTCATTGCCAAGTTAGATGTCCAATGCCAACACATCAGTCCCATGGCAGAGACATAGCCGAGGCGTTGAAGAGATTCAGACAACGGATCCTTAAATCAGTGGGTCCCTCCCAATCTTGAATGCTTGTCTTTTTCTCGTTCTCCTTCTTCTCTCATGAATTTATTGTAATTAGTTGGGGTATTGCGATTTGCAGCCCTTTAACTAATCATTAGTTAAAAGAAGTAGTTACCAAGAGTAACTAATTTGTAAACTATATAATGGCCTCTCCTCGCCATTTTGAAGAGGAGGAAGAACTTGGCTTATTTCTGAAAGTGTAAATAAATCTTAAAGAAATCAATACAGAAGGATTTTTCATTCTTTGTCTATCTGGTTTCCTTTATTCCTAAGCTATTCATTTAATCTTGTTAGATCATTTGTCTATATTATGCTGAGAAGCTTTGTATTCTTGCAGATGTTATTTACAGAACTTTGTGTCTTTTCAAATTTCATCTTATTAATGTGATACAAATGATCTTATTCCAATTCGTTGTACCCTCGCATGCATAAGGAATTACTCTGTCATCTATAATTCTGAATGGTGCCTTTCTGCTCGTTCTCGCATTTTCATTCCTCAGTCCTTTTGTGATTGATGATCCTTATAGAAAACACTTTCATAATATCCAAGTTCCACAAGTAAAATCATGCTTTGTATATGTGTAAATAGGTTCGTTTCTGAATAAGGGAACCTCTCCCATTAAAGAGGAGGGACTTCTTGTCCCCTGACTGTTGCTCTTCTTGAAGTCCTTTTTGACGACCAACAGTTTTTGGCGACTCCGCTGGGGAATCATATTCCAGTTCTATAATCATTTATTGATCATCTTTTGATCTGGCGACTCCACGTTTTACTCGAGGGAGAAGGGCCCTTGGTATTGAAGATTCTCAGTTTCAACTTTTGGAACAACAGGGTTTTCCTTTCCCTTCAACAAGGAGAAATAGAAAGGCTCGTTCAACAAGCACTCCACCTGTCTAAGATAGAATCCCTATGGGTGGTATTCCTTCAGAGAAAATCAGTCCTAATCTTCGAGCTTTGATTCTTGCTGGTGTTTCAGTTCCTCTTCAAGCCATTTTTCCAAGAATGGCGGTACCATTGCCTTGGGGCCATCGTGTTGGGCCTCTTGCCCTTCCTCAGCCTTTGCATGAGTTACCCAGAGGTAACCGGAAGAACTTTCCTAAATTCAAAGGCGATGGTAAAGTACATCCTGATGAACACATCGCAGCCTTCATAGTTGCATGCGGAGTTCTGGGAGTTGAACATGAAGACGTCTCCGTAAGGATTTTTGTTGAGACTTTACAAGATAATGCTGCTGATTGGTTCTATCACCTTCCGGCTGGAGCTATCACTAGCTGGAACACAATGAGAACTAGGTTTGAAAACCGTTTCAAACCGGCGGAAGACGTGCATGCTTTGCTAGCCCAAATTTCTCAAATAAAGAAGGAATCACAAGATACCATGAGAGAATTTGTGGCTCGATTCAACAGGTTGATTAACAAAATTCCACCAAATACTCAACCTGTAGATCAAATTCAAAAATGCTTCTTCCTAAATGCCCAATTGCCTGAAGTTAGTTATGCACTGAGAAGGGCTAATCTCACAACATTGGCTGAGGATCAAACTCTTGCTGTTAGTGTTGAAGATGATTTAATCATGTCAGGGAAGTTGAGGAGAGACCCTTCTAAATCTAAGTCTACTTCTTCCTCCTCTTCCACTCCTGGACCTAATACTGATCCATTGGTACAAAAACTTGCAAATGATCTCATCACCATTAAGAAACAATTGGCTCAGCATGCTCCCTATGCAGACGTTCCAAGGAGGAATTTTCAGCCCAGAAATCATTTTCCTGCTTCTCAAACAAGGCTAGCACTTGAAGGACCTCCTATTAAATTTCCTGTCAATGCAACCTGTGAAGTTGAGGAACCAGAGGATGAGGAGGTTAATGAAGATTGTGAGGAATTTGTTGAAGAGGTTGATGATGAAACAGTTGAACTTGAGGGATCTCGAGTTAATTTCTTCACCACTGAAGGCATTGATGAAGGGGATGATTATGACGAAGTAGTAGCAGACATGAATAGTGAATCATACGCTGTCATGACTCGAGAGCAGACAAATCAGAGGGAGAAAGTGATGCAGCCCACCAAGAAATCTAAGGAGCAGCCGACAACTATCCCTGTAATTGCAAAAAGAGGATCTCCGATCCCCATTTCATCTACACCAAAGGTGAGTCCTGTCAATTCTGCTACTAAAGTTACTTCTTTTTCCCCTAAAATTGATAAAACTAGGATCTCAAGTGATGATAACCCGTCCACTTCTGGGTCTTTCGATATTATTGATCACCTTAAAAAAGACTAAGGTTCAAATCTCAGAGGCTGAATATTATCAAACCCATCCCAAGGCTTTTGCTAAAATGATTCACTTTGTCAATTCCCATTCTAAAACTACCTCTAAAGGCCTTTTACCCACTCCTTCTTCTGCACCACAGCCTAATCTGGTAGCCGCTGTCACCTCACCCAATGACAAAATCAAACCATTTTATGTAACACTCCTTATAGCTGGCCATAGGCTCAGTAATTGCGTCATAGACTCAGGAGCATCAGACAATGTAATGCCTGCCAAAGTAGCTCATGCCTTAGGCTTGACTCTCACACGCACTTACGGATCTTGTTATTCCATGGAGAGTAAGGAAGTGCCCTTGGTCGGAAGAATTAAGGATGCACAAGTGGCTTTTGCTACTTTGCCTGAGAAGAAAGTTTTGGCTACTATCTTAGTAGCAGATATTCCTCCTTCATATGGGATGTTGCTAAGCAGAAACTTCTGTAAGGATGTGGGTGGAGAAATTCAAATGGATTGGTCACATGCCCTCATACCTGTTAATGGGAAAATGAAGAAGCTGCTGCCTGAGAAGCAGTCTGAGTATATTGTACAAAAAACTGATGATCCCAAAGCACAAATACTCTATGAGGATATGGGGCATGGCAACTACATGATTATGTCTCCAGAAGAAATCCAACTCCCCAAAGTGTCACCTAAAGATCCTAATGGTGTTTGGATATTAGAGTTTGATGGAAGTTGTTCTTCAGCTGGTTCTGGAGCTGGTGTCATATTGGTGTCACCTGAAGGAAGCATTCATCCTTTCTCATTCAAGTTGCAATTTGAAAATACCAATAATACAACAGAGTATGAAGCTCTCATTCTTAGACTCCAGGTGGCAAAAGAACAGGTGTGAAGAATCTTCTAGCTCGTGGGGATGCGGAATTGATTGTCAAGCAAGTTAGAAACCTCTTCCAGGTAAAGAATGGAAGGTTGAAACATTACAGGAATCAGGTTTGGGACTCCAGTGAATTTCTTGATGCCTTCTCCATCGAGGCAGTGCCTAGGGAGAAGAATACCAGGGATGATTCTCTAGCAGTCTCAGGATCATTGCTTATTGCTCATCCTGACTTTTCTCAAGATAAGTTCACCATTGAAATGATCCATAGACCCAGTGTACCTGATAATACAAGTAATTGGAAAGTTTTCAACAACGATCAACACTTGCTTTCTTTCTTAGAACTCAAGGATAATTTTGAACAGTTGTACTTTGAAGGAAGTGATAATTTGCCTCGTGAAAGTGTGCCCTTTGACGAAGAAGCCACCCAAGAAGAAGAAGCAGATCAGGATGGATGTATCAAACTCAAAGGAAACAAGATTCCAAAAGGATTGGTGAGTTTAGAAAAACTGTTTGACAAACACGACAGGTATGTAAAGTTTAGAGCTTCTACTGGACCTCAACAATCAGCTGAATATGACAAAATCAATATTGGGAGTTCTACTGATCCTAAACTCGTGAACATTGGAAAATGTTGCACCCAGAAGAAAAGAAGAAGGTAATTGATCTTTTAAAAAATTATAAGGATGTTCTTGCTTATTCCTATGAAGATTTAAAAGCTTTCCAACCAAAGGAGATGCAGCATTTTATCCCTCTCAAACCTGGGATTAAGCCTTTTAAACAGAAGCAGAGGCAATATAATCCTAAAATAGCTGACACCATTTTTCAAGAAATACAGAAGTTATTGAAAGCCAAAATCATTTTTCCTATCCATCATTCAACATGGATTGCCAATATTGTGCCCGTTAGAAAGAAAAATGGTGAGATTCGTATCTGTGTTGACTTCAGGAATCTAAATCAAGCTTCCTTGAAAGATAATTATCCCTTACCTATGATGGATCAGGTCTTGCAAGCAGTAATGGGATCTGAAATGTTGTCTATGCTTGATGGATTCTCAGGATATAACCAGGTAGAAGTTAATACCACAGATCAACACAAAACGGCTTTCACTACCCCTTGGGGTACCTTTGCTTACAAAAGGATGCCTTTTGGGCTCATTAATGCCGGTGCCACTTTTCAGAGGGCTATGGATTTGGCCTTTGGAAGTTTGAAAGGAAAGTGTATTGTCGTATACCTTGATGACTTGACTGTATTTTCTAAAACAAGGGCGGATCATTTCCAGCATCTAGAGACAGTTCTGCTAAGATGTAGAGAACATGGGATCTCTTTGAATCCTAAGAAATCTATTTTTTGTGTCACGGAGGGGAAATTATTGGGGCACGTTGTCTCCAAAGATGGTATAAAAATTGATCCTGAGCGAGTTCAAGCTATTCAGCAAATTCCTCTTCCAACCAGCAAAAAGGGAGTGCACTCTTTCTTTGGTAAGATCAACTTTTTGAGAAGGTTCATCCCTGATTTTGCAGAGCTAACTTTGAATATCTCCCAAATGATGAAAGGAAAACAAACGTTTGGTTGGTCTCCTGAAGGGAAAGAATCCTTTGAAGGTATTAAAAGGGCCATTGCTAAAACTCCTGTTTTAGCATGTCCAGATTTCAGCAAAGATTTCATTATCTATTGCTACGCCACAGATAACACCTTGGCTGCTGTTTTGACTCAGGAAGATTCTAATGAGCATGAACTCCCAATTGCATTTATGAGCTATATTCTAAAAAATCATGAGTTAAAATACACCATAATGGAAAAACATGCTTTTGCAGTGGTTAAAGCTGTCAAGCAGTTTCGTTTTTACATTCTTAACTCTCACTCCACGGTGTTGGTACCAGATACAACTATCAAGTCAATTCTCACACAGCAGGAATTTGGATCCAAGAGAGGGAACTGGGTGGCCAAGGTTCAAGAATATGATATTGACATCAAACCAACCAAGCTCGTCTGTGGAAAAGGCCTGTGTGAACTCATCGCTGAAGGAGCTAGACATGAGTTACTGGAGGATAAAGTTGGTCTTCCTACCGTTCTGTTTCTTAGCTCAGTTGATGAATGGTATGCTGATATCACTCACTTTCTCACCTATGGAGAATGCTCCTCTCATTTGACTGCCAAAGAGAAGAGAGCTGTTAAACTAAGGTCAACCCAATATGTGTTGTGGGAAAATGCCTTGTTTAAACGTGGGTTAGATGGAAGGTTTTTGAAATGTGTGGACAAGGAACAACAGAAGAAGCTACTCTCAGCTTTTCATGATCAGGCATGTGGAGGGCATTACTCATCAACTGTCACTGCTCATAAAATACTTTATGGAGGATATTACCGGCCTACCTTGTTCAAGGATGCATCAAAGTGGGTTGATAAATGTGAGGCTTGTCAGACTTTCGTGGGTAGACCCAAATTGGCCTCCTTGCCCCTTAAACCAGTTGTGATCGAAGAACCTTTTCAGCAATGGGGTTTAGATTTCATTGGAACACTTAATCCCTCTTCTAGTGCTGGTCATACCCATGTATTAACTGCCACAGATTATTTCACCAAATGGGTAGAAGCCATTCCAGTAAAGAGTACTACTTCAGAAGTAGTATGTAGTTTTATCAAAGAAAACATCTTGGTAAGGTATGGTGTGCCAAACAAGATTGTGACAGATAATGCTTCAAAATTTTCTTCAACTGAGATGATGGATTTTTGCTATGGATATGGCATCTCCCTGGCTCACTCCTCAGATTACTATCCTCAGGGAAATGGACAAGCAGAATCAACAAATAAAAATCTGGTGGCCATAATAAGGAAATTAGTCAATGAATCCCAACAGAACTGGCACAAGAAACTCTATGATGCTCTTTGGGCAGATAGGATCACACCTAAGAGAGCCATTGGAATGTCTCCTTTTCAGGTAGTATATGGAGTAGAAGCTCAATTGCCAATAACAGTGGAGCTACCAGCCTTGCATCTAATGAAGGCCATTGAAGATACCAGTTTCAATGATTCTTTGGATAAGAGAATCATGTATCTTCACAAATTGAATGAGGACAGATTGGAAGTTGATGATAGGATATCTACTCATCAACAGAAGGTAAAGGTCTTGTTTGATAAGAAAGCCAGGTTCAGGGATTTCCAAGTTGGAGACACTGTTTTGTTGTGGGATAAAAGGCATGAACCTCGTGGCAGCCATGGCAAGTTTGATTCCCTTTGGCTCGGACCTTTCAAGATCAGGCACTTTGCTGGTAAGAATTCTTTTTACCTTGATTATATGGATGGTTCTTCTCTCCCACTTCCTTATAGTGGGCAGTACCTGAAGTTGTTTAAGTCATAGGTGATTAGGAAGTCCTTTTGTATATTCTGTATAGCGTTTTGTTTTTCTTTCCTTTTTGTTTTGGTGTGTTGTCCTCTGTATTGGTTTACTTTTTGACTCCGTGGCCCAATGGATAAGGTACTGGTCTACTTCCCGAGTTTGTCTAAATTCTTGCCTTGTCTCATTCTTTGAATTTATGCCAAGTCATCCCCAGAAGGAGCCAGCTGTTGTCCACTCAAAATTCCCCTGCTTTTAAGAAGTTGAAAATTAAAATTTTGAGGTTAAATGTCTTTTCTGTTGTTCTGGTGATGTGAAAAGTCGACAAATTGGAAAAAATCTACATTTTTTGGGTCATTTTGTGTGTTTTTCGGGCCTGTCGAACATTTTTGTCCCGCGTGTCCCAGGTTCATTTGGGCTCTCTATTCCTCGATCGGCCGGTTTACCCGAAGTCTGTTCTTTTCGGGCCCGTCAGGAACTTTTTGTCCCAAATGTCCCAAGTTCCAAGTTGTTCCCTTTTCACCCGGACCGCGTTGTTCCCACATGTCCCAAGTTCATCCCAGACCAGTTGATTTTCGGCCGATTCACCCGAACGTATTCCACGTACTTTCATCCCGCATGTCCCAAAAGCATTTGTGCGTCTTTTCCCCGCAAAGCATTTGCCCACCCGAATCGCGTATTCCGCGGCCATGAAGAATTTGTGCGCTTTTACTTCGGCCGAACCACTTTCGTGTCCCTCATGTCCCAAATGAACCAAGTGCCATTCGTGCTAATTTTTCCCGCTCTACCCGAATATCTTGCTTTTCAATTTGGTAAATGTATTTAATGCACATTTATTGCCTTTCTCTCTCCTAAATGGCTATATAATGAACTGCCCCCTATGCATTTTTGCACACTACTTTCATGCTATCTATTGCTCGAACCCTTGCAACCAAAATTTCTGCACGCGTATCCATTTCCCTTGTGATTCCATCCCAAGTCTAGCTTGCAGCTTTGCTCTCTGAGTTACTATCAACATGAAGATCAAATTCCAGGGGCAGGAACAAGTTTCACCACTCGAGTCTGCCGTTCCCGATATCGGGGACAGTGAAGTTCGCCACCTTGATTTTGGGGATTTTTGGGCAAGGATGACAGATGCAAACCCTTCAGCTATGGCACAGATGATTCATGACAGTGGCTTGGCGTTCGTCGGTGGCTTCCCAATTTCAGTACAATGTGCAGACACAGTACTCACTTGCGGAGCTCATTTCAGTCCCGACTCAAGTGAACTAACAAACGTGCATGGAGAACTCATTGCCAAGTTAGATGCCACCGCCAACACATCAGTCCCACGTGGCAGAGACATAGCCGAGGCGTTGAAGAGATTCAGACAACGGATCCTTAAATCAGTGGGTCCCTCCCAATCTTGAACGCTTGTCTTCTTCTCCTGATTCTTCTCCTTCTTTCTTCATCATGGATTTGTTGTAATTAGTTGGGGTATTGCGATTTTCAGCCCTTTAACTAATCATTAGTTAAAAGAAGTAGTTACCGGGAGTAACTAATTTGTAAACTATATAATGGCCTCTCCTCGCCATTTTGAAAGGAGGAAGAACTTGGCTTATTTCTGAAAGTGTAAATAAATCTTAAAGAAATCAATACAGAAGGATTTTTCATTCTTTGTCTATCTGGTTTCCTTTATTCCTAAGCTATTCATTTAATCTTGTTAGATCATTTGTCTGTATTATGCTGAGAAGCTTTGTATTCTTGCAGATGTTATTTACAGAACTTTGTGTCTTTTCAAATTTCATCTTATTAATATGATACAAATGATCTTATTCCAATTCGTTGTACCCTCGCATGCATAAGGAATTACTCTGTCATCTATAATTCTGAATGGTGCCTTTCTGCTCGTTCTCGCATTTTCATTCCTCAGTCCTTTTGTGATTGATGATCCTTATAGAAAACACTTTCATAATATCCAAGTTCCACAAGTAAAATCATGCTTTGTATATGTGTAAATAGGTTCGTTTCTGAATAAGGGAACCTCTCCCATTAAAGAGGAGGGACTTCTTGTCCCCTGACTATTGCTCTTCTTGAAGTCCTTTTTGATTAAGAGTCCAGGATGGGATGAATAAGGTGCACGATGTGCCTTTAACAGCTTATTTCATGCCTTAAGAATCTATCTGGCACCTAGATATATCTTTCATCAAATGCCTGAGAAGATCATCTACCTCTAGGGAAAAACCATCTATGACTTCCCCTCAAGCAGTTATCTCTGACTCGATCTCTGCTCGTACTACGATGTGCTAGCTGTCAAGCAGGAAGTTGCATGAAGAATCCTACTCTGCAAGTATGTGCTTACTATAGTGGTCATACCACATGATCTCCAGTGTACATACAGAAGCTGTATGCTACCACATTCTCAACTTCACCTTCACATGATGGGATGGCTCCATGTCATACTCATAAAGTAACTCCATCCAACGCAGCTGACGAGCGTTGAGATTTGGTTACGTGAAGAGGTCCTCGAAGACTCAAATGATCTGTCCTGACACGAGAATATCTGTAACCAAGAAGAAAATGTCTCCATCTAACCCATGCCATGCACAACTACGCACATAGCTTCAAGATCATGGCTCAGATAATCTAAGACTCTGTGATCACCCAGAGATGTCTGCGAGACTCAAAATCTGACTACTCTGCAATGGTTGGGACAACTCTCCTCTAAGTCCTGCTAACGAAGCAGTTGTGCAAACAAATAGCTCACCCTATGGATCTGACACTACATGGGTGCTAAAGTTAGGCACTCCTTCAGTTGTGCTAAATTCCTACTTGCATCTATCTGACCAAAATAAAATTAATCCCTTTCCTATGAAGGGAAGTGATAGGGTTTGCGCAAAGGTCTGAGAGAAGTTGCGAACGGAAACTCTAGTAGTATCTTGTTAATCCCATGAAAATGTGCACCTCAGTCACTGTAGTGGGTGTTTTATGGTCCATAATGGCTCTAATCTTGGAAGGCTCGACTGCGATACCTTCCCCAGAAATGATATGACCCAAATGCTGCCTCGTGCTTGTCTGAAAGAAAGCTACCACTATCTCCAAGCTCCCGTAAAGTTACTTCTCACGAAGACCGTGAAGAACCTGGCTAAGGTTACGCCTTGTGCTCCTCGACGTGTATGTGAGTATATCAAAATGTCATCAAGGAAGATGAGCATGAATTAGTCTAAGAAGGTCTTGAATACCCCATTCATCAAACTCATGAACACTGCAGGGGCATTATTCAAACCAAAAGGCACCACTGAGAACTCATAATGCCCATATCTTGTGTGGAAGGTGGTCTTATGAATGTCTGCCTTCGAGTTCCTCAACTGATGATAGCCTAACTTGAGATCAATCTTAGAGAAAACTGTGGCTCCCTTCATCTGATCGAACAAGTCATCGATATGAGGAAGAGGATAATGATTCTTGATCGTTACCTTATTCAACTGGTGAAAACTAGTGGAGGCTTAGTTTTGATTCCCTACGCTCCCCGTGCTTTCAGGCTACCCCGTACGGGCTTAGTCGCTTAAGAGCCCTGATGTCCAAACATTCCATATCTTCGACGGGTGATTTCTCAGACTCTGTGGCACCTAGATACGTATTGTAAGATCTGAGACCTCCATGTTATGGCCCTCTATGAAAGCCTCTCATGGTTTTCTCCATCTCCATTTGGTTCTCTCACTCTCCTATTGTTTGCAAACACGAGAAATAATGCAGTTTGAGTCAATGTAGGGTTGCGAGATGCTGTAGTTTGCAAAAGGAAGATTGAGGGACCAAACCAACTATGCTAACACATATGGGTGGCCTCATGAATGCTAGTGGAGGCTTAATTTTGGTTCTTTACACTCCCTGTACTTTTGGCCTACCCCGTTCGGGGTTAGTCGCTTAAGAGCCTTGAGGCCCAAAGACGCCATATCTTCAACGAGTGATGTCTCACATACCGTGGCAGCTTCCTCCGTAATTTCTATTTCATTAATGTATGTATTAGGAATAGGATGTTGTTAAGTGTAATTAGTAGTAGCGTCTGATAGAAGATAACGGCACTGCCAGTACGGTGCTGCCAATAATGTAGAGTATGGTAACAGTCAAAGTACAATAGGAATGTTGTAAAAAGTAAATAATTGTCGTAAGTGGTCCGGTAATGTTAAAATGTCAAAGATGGGATAAGTAGAGAAGTAGGGTCTACATGATTAGGAATTAGAAATATTATATTGGTAATAAGGACAAGGAGTGAGGTCATAAATATTTTGTGTATTTTATTTGTAAAAAGTCTAAAAATGTGGAACCCATGTGAAATGATAAGGTTTATCTTATCTTAAAAGATAAGCTTACATGTACAGATAAGAGTTAAGGTATGGAATATGATTCGTCAGAGTGGATTTCTTATCCTATCTTAGAGATAAGATGGATAAGCCTGGAAGTTCTATAAATAAAGAGGCCACCCCCCTCATTTAGCATAGAAGGAAGTAGTGAGAAATATTGTATGAAGTGTGTAAAGGAAGCCATCAGTTTAAAGGTGTGTTGAAGAAGCCATTAAGAGGTGTAATTGTAAAGTTTCTCCCATAGTATTGGTGGAAGGCAAGTGAAGTCAATAACACTTGAAGTACCTCATGGGTGAGATTGTAACAATTTCATGTTAATATTATAATTTACTTTGATATTTCAGATTTGTCATCATTCCGTCTTATCATAGTCGATGGTATTCTTGTGTTATGTTTGTTGTTTTGTTTCCAGATTACATCCACCAAACTAAAGGCTGTGCATTAGTAAATAATCATAGCACGAGGAGTTCCCGGTGAAGAATTATCATAGTGCCGGATTGGTGATGACATTTTGGTTCCGTTGCCGGGACCATTCCTCGTTGGTGGATTGTCTGGAGAGATATTCCCACTTAGTCAAAAATCAATTGGAGGGTAACCTTGTTTTTACTGTGCATAGTAGTTACCATGGTAAAGTCATTTTTGCCGTGAATAGTAGTTACCATGGTAAAGTCATTTTTGCTGTGAATAGTATTTACCACAGTAAAGTCACTTTTTACCGTGAATAGTATTTACCGCAGTAACTTCACTTTTTACTGTGAATAGTGTTTACCACAGTAAAGTCAGTTTTTACCGCAGTAAGTCAAGTTTTACCATAGTTTACCATGGTCATTTCTATTTTCTATTATAGTGATTTTAATTATTGGTGCACATAAGTCTTGTTGATTGTACTTTTGGGTTGGTATTTCACTGTGGTTACTTTTGAAAATGGGGAAGATTCCTATTTTTTCAGCCCAATCTAATGAAGATGCTTCCTCTTTCATTCAAGAGTTTAAACGATCTTGTATTTGTAATGGCCTTATAAGAAGGGAACAATGGACTGAATTTTTTCCTACCTTTTTGGATGGTTCAGCCCTTAGGTGGTTTGAAACACTAGGTGATAATGTGAAAAACTCATGGGATTTATTAACTGAAAGTTTTCTTGAAGAATTTGGTGAACAACAGAGATATGCAGATCTCATGATCGATATCACAAAGCTAACCCAAGGAGAGAAGGAGAAGATAAGGGATTATCATGCTCGTGTTCTAGAGCTAAGGAGGAAGCTCGACGCCCAGATCTGGAAGGAAGGATTAGCGGATGGGTTGATGAATGGCGTGGATAATCTCCTATGTAAGCACTTCATTCTTGGGATGAAGCCAGAGATCAGACAACGAGTGAAGTATGACCGCCCAGCTACCATTGAACAAGCAAAGGAGATTGCAAGAAGGCAAGAAGAAAGCATGGAAGAGGAGCCCAAAGAAATTGTTGCTAAAGTAGAGCCTACACCAGCACCTTTGCTCCAGAATCCACAACCACTCTCGGTGAGCACAAATATTTCTCCTAGTACATCTACTGAGTATGAAGATCTGCTCAAAAAGATGGGTCAGTTAACTATTAATCTTCTTCAAGGAAAAGAATTTAGTTCTCAGGGAGGAGATAGAGGTCCAAAAAGAAATATTTCTGAAGTTGTATGTTATGGTTGTTATAAAAAGGGTCATTATAAGTATAATTGTCCAGATAGAGCTTCTACATCTGGTAAAGGAGATAATGATAAAGGAAAAGCACCTGTGAATTCTTTTGATGTAGTAGATAAGAGCAGAAATAATGAAGTAGATGTGTTTGTAACAAAAAGAAAGAAAGAAAAAGATAATCAAGATGGAAATGATCCTAAGAAGATGAAAGGAGAAACTAGTAAGAAACATAGGAGAAGAAAGTTGGGTGTGCAGGATTTTCTGATTTCACAGGGGCAAGGACCATACTCCATCTTGGAAGATCTGTCCAAAAGGCCTGCAAATATTACATATGGTCAACTCTTGGCTATGTCTTCTGAGAAGAGGCGGGAGCTGCGAAGTGGACTCAATGCTCGACGAAGGAAGGAGGTTGAGGTCCCTGTTTTGGAGGCAGAGGCAGATCCCTATGCTCCACAAGCTGAGGTATTATGTAATGGTATTTCAATTCATGATGTCTTAGTTGATGGAGGTGCTGCAGTTAATGTAATGACTGAGTCTGTAATGAATATGTTGGGTTTAAAAATTGATCGCCCTTCAACACTTATGTTAAGGTCATTAAATAAGGGAAAAACTAAACCAGAAGGTGTAGTTTCAAATGTGGCAATATCTGTTATGGGTGTTGTATGTGTGGTAGACTTTCAGGTGATGAAAAATGGTACTGTTGCGTACCCAATGTTGCTGGGAAGACCATGGCTAAGGAGAGTTCATGCAAGAAACTACTGGAATGAAGGCTTCATGACACTTGGACGTGGTAGAGAGAGGGTGAAGATAAACGTGATCCCTCGACATCATAAGGCAGAACCTGTGGATTCAAGTGATGAAACTGATGATTGGACATCCTCTGATTACTCTAGTACCAGTGAAGTGGACACTGAAGATGAAGAAAGTGAGGTTGATGTTTCAGTCATGGATATCCTTCCAGTCACACCGACTCATGACCCCATAAAATTATCTGAAGAAGAAGTTGATGATCGTCTCCAACAAATAAAGATTGGTGATGCTGTGATGGAGAGTGAGAAGGAATCCTACCTCCAGCTCTTTCGAAGGTACATACACATATTCACTTTTGATTACAAGGAACTCCATCAAGTAAGTTGGGTAGAACATTCTATTGAGCTGGTAGATGGTGCTAAGCCTATAAAGCAAATGCCATATAGAATGAATCCTAATTTTTCCAAGACTGTAAAAGAAGAAATAGATAAGTTGCTTGATGCAGGATTCATATTTGCTGTGGAGAATTCAGAATGGGTTTCTCCCATTGTGATCTCAATAAAAAAGAATGGGAAGCTACGCATTTGTGTTGATTACAGGAAGCTCAATAAGGCAACAAAGAAGGATCATTACCCTCTTCCATTCTCAGATCAGATCTTGGACGAAGTAGCTGGCCAGGAGTGTTATAGTTTTGCTGATGGATATAGCGGATACAACCAAGTCTGTATAGCAGAGAAAGATCAGCTGAAGACCACGTTCACCACTCCTTGGGGAACGTTTGCTTATAGAGTTATGCCTTTTGGGTTGTGTAATGCTCCAGCAACATTCCAGCGTTTGATGAATAGGGTGTTTGAACCCTACATTGGGACCTTCATCAGAGTATTTCTGGATGATTTTTGCATCTATGGGAGCAAGTTGGACCACCTGCACCAGATGGAGACAACATTTCAAAGGTTAGATGAAGCACAAGCCTCACTAAACCCTACAAAGTGTGTCTTTGGATGTTCTAAAGGTGTTTTGTTAGGGCATGTTGTATCCAGAGATGGTATTGGTACTGATCCTGATAAAGTTTCAAAAATCAAAGATTTACCATTTCCTATGAATAGAAGTAAGTTGAGATCATTTTTAGGCCATGTGGGTTACTATAGAAGGTTCATCAAGAATTTCTCAAAGATTGCACAGCCACTAACCCAGTTCTTGAAGAAGGATGTTACTTATGAACCAGGAAATAAGGCACATGAAGCTTTTGGACAACTGAAGGAAGCCCTGGTGTCTTCACCTGTTTTAAAGAATCCAGATTGGAGCAAGCCATTCATTGTGTACACTGATGCCTCAGATGCAGCACTAGGAAGTACTTTGAGCCAAAAGGATGAAAATGGGAATGAACATCCAATTTACTTTGGGAGCAGACAAATGAGCAGTGCTGAGGTAAATTATACTGTAACTGAAAAAGAGGCTCTAGCTATCATTTTTGCTGTAAAGAAGTTTAGAAATTACTTGCTAGGGCAGAAATTTATAGTTGTAACAGATCATCAGGCTCTAAAATATATTGTCAATAAGCCTAACCCATCAGGGAGGATAGCAAGATGGATAATTTTGCTACAAGAATTTGAATTTGATATTATAGATAGGCCAGGAAAGAAGCATGTCAATGCAGATGCACTCTCTCGAGCCTATGATGGTTTAGGATCATCTTGTGATGATGATGATTTCCCCGATGCAGCATTGTTATCCCTTGACACAATCCCTAGTGAATACATAGATATTTGGAATTATCTGAATGAATTCAAGTTTCCTGATGGTGCCAATGCAAAGACTAAGAGAAAGATTACTCAAGCCAGTCGTCCATATTCTATTCTGCATGGAGTATTATTTCGAATAGGACCTGATGGACAGTACAAGAGGGCAGTTGGACGTGATCAAGGGAAGGAACTGCTAGAAGAATTCCACAATGGTACATGTGGAGGGCACTTCTCTGGACAACTTACAGCAAGAAGGATCTTGGATGCAGGTTATCACTGGCCCACTCTTTTTAAAGATTGTTATAATTATTGTAAGACATGTGATATTTGTCAAACACATGGTAACCGTAAGACTTCATCAGCTCCATTATGTCCTATTCTTCCACTTGGTCCCTTTGAAAAGTGGGGAATAGACATTGTAGGTCCACTTCCAACTACCTCATGCCAAAATAAGTATATTGTAGTTGCCACAGATTATTTAACCAAGTGGGTTGAAGCTAGGCCATTGAAAACAACTTCCATGGATGAGGTGGCAAGGTTCATATATGAACGCATTGTCACCAGATTTGGTTGTCCATTAGAAATTGTAACAGATCAAGGAAGCCACTTCATTAATGAGGTAGTAGAAGCCCTAGTCAATAAATTTTCTATTAAGCACAGGAAGGCAACAACATACAAGCCAAGCACAAATGGACAGGTGGAACGAACAAATTTTGTGTTGTGTCAAATTCTAGCAAAAGATGCAGCCTTGCAGGTACATAAGTGGGATAAAAGGATTCATGCAGCATTGTGGGCATATAGGGCAACATCAAAGTCAGCAACAGGATACTCCCCATTTCAGTTGGCCTATGGCATTGATCCAGTTCTTCCTATTGAGTTTGATATTCCCACTGTGAGAGTTATGAAAAATGAAAGGATGGATGAAAGTGATTCAGTAAAAGAAAGGTTGGTACATCTTCATTTGCTAGAGGAAATGAGGGAAATAGCAAAGGATACAAGCCATAAGAAGAAAATGAAGCAGAAGGAATACTTTGATCAAAAGATCCATTGGTCTCCATTTCATGTGAATGACTTGGTTCTAGTATATGATTCCAGATACAAAAAAAGAAGACAGAGAAAATTTCTTCCAAAATGGATGGGGCCCTACAAAATAGCAGCTGTGCATGAAAATGGTATGTACCGACTGGAGGAATTGGATGGCACTCCCATTACGAAATGGGTCAACCACGACAAGTTGAAGATTTTCCAAGCACCAGAATAGTCTACTCCGAGGACGGAGTAGAAGCTAGGAAGGGGGAAGATGTCGACACTAAAATTTTCCTCCGTAATTTCTATTTCATTAATGTATGTATTAGGAATAGGATGTTGTTAAGTGTAATTAGTAGTAGCATCTGATAGAAGATAACGGCACCGTCAGTACGGTGCCGCCAATAATGTAGAGTACGGTAACAGTCAAAGTACAATAGGAATGTTGTAAAAAGTAAATATTTGTCGTAAGTGGTCCGGTAATGTTAAAATGTCAAAGTTGGGATAAGTAGAGAAGTAGGGTCTACATGATTAGGAATTAGAAATATTATATTGGTAATAAGGACAAGGAGTGAGGTCATAAATATTTTGTGTATTTTATTTGTAAAAAGTCTAAAAATGTGGAACCCATGTGAAATGATAAGGTTTATCTTATCTTAAAAGATAAGCTTACATGTACAGATAAGAGTTAAGGTATGGAATATGATTCGTCAGAGTGGATTTCTTATCCTATCTTAGAGATAAGATGGATAAGCCTGGAAGTTCTATAAATAAAGAGGCCACCCCCCTCATTTAGCATAGAAGGAAGTAGTGAGAAATATTGTATGAAGTGTGTAAAGGAAGCCATCAGTTTAAAGGTGTGTTGAAGAAGCCATTAAGAGGTGTAATTGTAAAGTTTCTCCCATAGTATTGGTGGAAGGCAAGTGAAGTCAATAACACTTGAAGTACCTCATGGGTGAGATTGTAACAATTTCATGTTAATATTATAATTTACTTTGATATTTCAGATTTGTCATCATTCCGTCTTATCATAGTCGATGGTATTCTTGTGTTATGTTTGTTGTTTTGTTTCCAGATTACATCCACCAAACTAAAGGCTGTGCATTAGTAAATAATCATAGCACGAGGAGTTCCCGGTGAAGAATTATCATAGTGCCAGATTGGTGATCCCATGCTTTTAGGCTACACCGTCTGGGCTTAGTCACTTCAGAGCCCTGAGGCCCAAACATGCCATATCTTCGACGGGTGATTTCTTGGACTTCGTGACACCTAGAGATGCATCGTCAGATCCAAGACCTCCATATCAGGGACCTTTATGAAATTATCTCACAGTTTTTTCTTTCTCCATCCTATTTTCTTGATATCCTATTGTTTGTAAATGTGAGAAATAGCGCATTCTGAGTCAGTGTAGGGCTGTTAGAGGTTGTAGTTTGCAAATGGGAGCTTGTGGGACTAAGGAAACTATGCCAACATGTATAGGTGGCCTGATGAACACTAGTGGAGGATTCTTTTTGGTTCCCTATGCTCCTCGTGCTTTCAGGCTACCCCATCCATGTGTACTCGCTTAAGAGCCCTAAGGCCCAAACACACCATATCTTCGACAGGTGATTTATTAGAATCCATGGAACCTAGAGACGTCTCATCATATCCAAGACCTCCATGTCGAGGACCTCTACGAAAGTCTCTCGTGGTTTTCTCTGTCTCCATTCAGTTCTCTCGCTGTCCTATTGTTTGCAAACGCGAGAAATAATGCAGTCTGAATCAGTGTAGGGCAACCAAATGTTGTAGTTTGCAAGCAGAAGCTTGTGGGACCGAAAAAACTATGCCAACATGTTGGGGTATCCTAGTGAACACTAGTGGAGGCTTCGTTTTTGTTTCCTATGCTCCCCGTGCTTTCAGGCTACCCCGTCCAGGCTTAGTAGCTTAAGAGCCCTGAGGCCAAAACACTTCATATCTTCGATGGGTGATTTCTCAGACTCCATCACACCTAGAGACTTCTCGTTAGATCCAAGACCTGCACATCAGGGCCCTTTACGAAAACCTCTTGCAGTTTTCTCTGTCACCATCCGGTTCTCTCGCTGTCCTATTTTTTGGAAACATGAGAAATAGTGCAGTCTGAGTCAGTGTAGGGTTACCAGATGCTGTAGTTTGCAAACGGAAGATCGTGGGACCAAACCAACTATGCCAAAACATAGAGGTGGCCTCATCAATGCTAGTGGAGCTTTTATTTTGGTTCCCTATGCTCCTCGTGCTTTTGGGCTACTTTGTCTGGACTTAGTCGCTTAAGAGCCCTTAAGCCCAAACACGCCATCTCTTCTATGGGTGATTTCTCAGAATCCATGGAACCTAGAGACATATCGTCAGATCCGAGACCTCCAAATTGGGGCCCTCTACGAAATTCTCTCAAGGTTTTCTCTGTCTCCATCCGGTTCTCTCGCTATCCTATTGTTTGTAAACGTGAGAAATAGTTCAGTCTGAGTCAGTGTAGGGCTACCAGAGGCTATATTTTGTAAATAGAATCTCGTGGGACCGAACCAAGTACCACAACATGTTAGGGTGTCCTGGTGAACACTAGTGGATGATTATTTTTGGTTCCCTACGTTCCCCGTGCTTTCGGGCTACCCTGTCTGGGCTTAGTCTCTTAAGAGCCCTGAGGCCCAAACACACCATATCCTCAATGGATGATTTCTCAAACTCTGTGGAACCTAGAAATGTCTAGTCAGATATGAGACATCCATGTTTGGGCCCTATAAAAAACCCTCTCATGGGTTTCTTTGTCTCCATCTGGTTCTGTCGTTGTTCGATTGTTTGTAAATGTGAGAAATATTGCAGTCTGAGTAAGTGTAGGGCTGCCATATCTTGTAGTTAGGAAATGGAAGCTCATGGGACTGAACAAACTATGCCAACATGTTGGGGTGGCTTACAGAATGATATTGGAGGCTTCTTTTTGGTTCCCTATGCTCCCCTTGCTTTCGGGCTACCTCGTCCGGGCTTAGTTGCTTAAGAGCCCTTAGGCCCAAACACGCCATATCTTTGACGAGTGATTTTTGGGACTTCGTGGAACCTAGAAATGTCTTGTTAGATCCAAGACCTCCACATCAGGGCCCTTTACGAAATCCTCTCATGTCTTTCTCTATCTCCATCCCGTTCTCTTGTTATCCTATTGTTTGTAAACATGAGAAATAGTGCAGTCTGAGTCAGTGTAGCGCTGCCAGAGGATATAGTTTGTAAACGAAAGCTCATGGGACCGAATCAACTACCCAAATACGTCAGGGTGGCCTAATGAATACTAGTGGAGGATTAATTTTGGTTCCCTACACTTTCCATGCTTTCGACCTACCCCGTCTAGGCGTAGTCGCTTAGGAGCCATGAGGCCCAAACACACCGTATCTTCGACGGGTGATTTCTCGGACTCCATGGAACCTAGAGACATCTCATTAGATTTTATACCTCCACATTTGGGACCTATACGAAATTCTCTCATGGTTTTTTCCATCTCCATTCAGTTCTCTCGATGTCCTATTGTTTACAAACGCAAGAAATAGTGCAGTATGAGTCAGTGTAGGGCTGCCAGATGCTGTAGTTTGCAAACGGAAGCTTATGGGACCTAAAAAACTATGCCAACATGTCAAGGTGTCCTGGTGAACACTATTGGAGGCTTTGTTTTGGTTTTGTATGCACCACGTGCTTTCAGGCTACCCCGTATGGGCTTAGTCGCTTAAGAGCCCTAATGTCCAAACACGCCATATCTTCGACGGGTGATTTCTCGGAGTCCGTGGTACCTAGAGAAGTATCATTAGAT
Organism: Taxus chinensis; assembly: GCA_019776745.2. Lineage (NCBI taxonomy): Eukaryota > Viridiplantae > Streptophyta > Pinopsida > Cupressales > Taxaceae > Taxus > Taxus chinensis. Next base: position 68,493,283 of record CM034157.1, read on the forward strand.
CTGAGACCTCCACTTTGGGTCCCTCTATGAAAAGCTCTCATGGTTTTCTCCGTCTCCATCTGGTTCTCTCGCTGTCCTATGTTTTGGAAACGTGAGAAATAGTGCATTCTGAGTCAGAGTAGGGCTGCTAGATGTTGTAGTTTGTAAATGAAAGTGTGTTGGACCAAACCAACTATGCCAAACCATTGAGGTGGCCTTTTCAATGCTAGTGGAGGCTTTATTTTTTTTCCCTACGGTCCTGGTGCTTTCGGGCTACCCCATCCGGACTTAGTCGCTTAAGAGCCATTAGGCCCAAACATGTGATATCTTTGATAGGTGATTTCTGAGACTCCATGGCACCTAGAGACATCTCGTTAGATCCGAGACCTCAATGTTGGGGCCCTCTAAAAAATCCTCTCTCTATTTCCTTCGTCTCCATCCAGTTCTCTTGTTGTCCTATTGTTTGCAAATGCAAGAAATAGTGTAGTCTGAGTCAGTTTAGGGCTGCCAGAGGTTGTATTTTGCAAACAGAATCTCATGGGACCAAACCAACTACACAAACACATCAGGGTGTCTTGGTGAAAGGTATTGGAGGGTTATTTTTGGTTCCCTATGCTCCCTGTGCTTTCGGGCTACCCCGTCCGAGCTTAGTCGCTTAAGAGCCCTAAGGCCTAAACACGCCATATCTTTGACGGGTGATTTCTTAGACTCCATTGAACCTAGAGACATCTCATTAGATCCAAGACCTCTATGTTGGGGCCCTATACAAATGTCTCTCGTGGTTTTCTCTATCTCCATCTAGTTCTCTCGCTGGCCTATTGTTTGCAAACGCGAGAAATAGTGCAGTCTGAGTCAGTGTAGGGTTACCAGATGTTGTATTTTACAAATAGAAGATCGTGGGACCAAAAAAATTATGCCAACACATCGGTATGGCCTGGTAAACACTATTGGAGGCTTTGTTTTTGTACCCTATGCTCCATGTCCTTACGGGTCACCCCGTCTGGGCTTAGTCGCTTGAGAGCCCTGAGGCCCAAACACGCCATATCTTCGACGGGTGATTTCTCGGTCTTCGTTGCACCTAGATACATCTTGTTAGATCCAAGACCTCAACATCGGGGCCCTATAGGAAATCCTCTCATGGTTTTTTCCATCTCCATTCGGTTCTCTTGCTGTCCTATTGTTTGTAAACTCAAGAAATAGTGTAGTTTGAGTCAGTTTAGGGCTACCAAATGTTGTATTTTACAAACAGAAGCTCATGGGAACAAACCAAATATGCAAAAATGTTAGGGTGGCCTAGTCAATGCTAGTGGAGGCTTCGTTTTAGTTCCCTACACTCCCTGTGCTCTAGGGCTACCTCGTTCAGGCTTAGTTGCTTAAGAGCCTTGAGGACTAAACACGCCATATCTTATACGTGTTATTTCTCAGATTCTGTGGCACCTAGAGACATCTCATCAGATCCAAGACCTCCACATCAAGGCCCTCTACAAAATCCTCTCATGGTTTTCTCTGTCTCCATCCGGTTCTCTCGATGTCTTATTGTTTGCAAACGCGAGATATAGTGCAGTCTGAGTTAATGTAGGGATGCCAGAGGCTGTAGTTTGCAAACAGAATCTCATGGGACCAAACCAACTACACCAAAACATCAGGGTGGCATGTTCCATGCTAGTGGAGGATTTTTTTTTGGTTCTGTATGTTGCTTGTGCTTTCAGGCAACCCCGTCCGGGCGTAGTCGCTTAAGCACCCTGAGTTCCAAAATCGCCATATCTTTGACAGGTGATTTCTCGGACTCCGTGGTACATAGAGACATCTCGTCTGATCCAAGACCTCCATGTTGGGGCCCTATAGAAAATCCTCTCATGGTTTTCTCTATCTCCATACGGTTCTCTCGCTGTCCTATTGTTTACAAACACGAGAAATAGTGGAGTTTGAGTTAGTGTAGGGGTGCCAGATGCTGTAGTTTACAAACAAAAGCTTGTGGGACAAAACCAACTATGCCAACACATTAGGGTGGCCTGGTGAACACTATTGGAGGCTTATTTTTGGTTCCCTATGCTCCCCATACTTTCGGGCTACCCCGTCTGGGTTTAGTCGTTTAAGAATCTCAGTCCCAAACACGCTATATCTTCGACGGGTGATTTCTCGGACTCCGTGGCACCTAGAGACGTCTCGCCAGATACGATACCTCCATGTTGGTTCCCTATACAAAATTATCTCACGGTTTTCTGTGTGTCCATCTGGTTTTCTCGTTGTCCTATGTTTTGTAAATGCGAGAAATATTGCAGTCTGAGTCAGTTTAGGGCTGCTAGATGCTGTAGTTTACAAACGGAAGCTTGTGGGACTGAACCAACTATGCTAACACATTGGGGTGGCATGGTGAATGCTAGTTGAGGATTATTTTTGGTTCCCTATGCTCCCCGTGCTTTTGGGCTACCCCATCCGGGCTTAGTCGCTTAAGAGCCTTGAAGCCCAAACACGCCATATCTTGAACGGGTGATTTCTATGACTATGTGGCACCTAGAAATGTATCATTAGATCCAAGACCTCCATGTTGGGGCCATCTACGAAATATTTTTTTGGTTTTCTCCATTTCCATCTAGTTCTCTCGTTGTCTTATTGTTTGCAAACGTGAGAAATAGTGCATTCTAAGTCAGTGTAGGGCTGCTAGAGGCTGTATTTTGCAAACAGAATCTCGTGGGACCAAACCAACTATGCCAAACTGTCAGGGTGGCCTAGTGAACACTAGTGGAGGATTTTTTTGGTTCCCTATGCTCCCTGTGCTTTCAAGCTACCCCGTCTGGGCATAATCACTTAAGAGCCTTGAGGCCCAAACACGCCATATCTTCGACGGGTGATTTCTTAGACTCCGTGGCACCTAGAGACATCTCATCAGATCCAAGACCTCCATGTTGAGGTCCTCTATGAAATCCTCTCACGGTTTTATCCATCTCCATCTATTTCTCTCACTGTCCTATTTTTTGCAAATGCATGAAATAGTGTAGTCTAAGTCAGTGTAGGGCTACCCTTTCCGGGCGTAGTCGCGTAAGAGCCCTGAATGACTAGATTGTCTTAAGAATGAATTTGATAGTGGTATGTCTAAGAACACACGGGAGGTATCAATCGCCTAGTAAATCTTTCTTGTTTAGTTATGAGATGGGATTCAGTTGGCCTACAACTTAGTGACCTTCTATTCATTGATAATTCTATGTTATGATAAACCCATGGATGCTTTCAAAAGTGCCTTAAACAGGATAGGGGTAGTAATAAAGCCTAGTCAAGGGTGTGATGTGATTTCAAAATAACTTGAAATGCCTATAGATCTAAAGGTAGTAACATGAATTGGTCAGGATTAAACAATCAAGAATCATTGAGTGTCTAAATCAGAATTTCATTGCATATGGAGAACCATTCTCAAACATTGGAGTAATGCATCTGGAGAGACATTATCAAAATATCAATAGATGAAAGACATCAAATTGTGACGACTGTCGGGTGTTTTAACAGGGGAGACGACTACGAAGCATAGAATAATGTAGTAAGTGCATGATAAGATAGGAACCAGTTAAAGAGACCATGAGCAAGAAGCAGCACAAGTAAGGTAAATACACATATACACATTGATAAATTGAATGAATAATTACTCATATTAGGTAACTTTTTATATACATACATTTTATAAATATTTATTTCCAAAGTTTGATGCATATTATACATTGAAAACTGCTAGTACATGTACATCACCAATAAATGAAGAAAATCATCCATAATGTCATAAATATTTTCAAGTTCACATCATATTAGTTTTATGCAAAAATAATGTCAAAAATGTAAGGTCTCGTACAAACATTATCAGAATTTCATTTAGTATTTGAATGCGTATAATAAATATAAAAATTCCCAAATAGGTCATATACCATCAATTTCAAATGTAATTTAGGCGTATATACAATGCCATGCACATAGGCATACAAAAGACAATGTCAGGTAAGATATATATATATTTCCTAATCATAAAAATCTATCCCTTTCTTGGCCTTATTAGAAGAAGGACCTCCCTTAGACGAAGATGGAAATCTATGAGATGACTTTGGAGCATTCGAGCCCATGATATGAGTCCCCTTCTACTGAATAATCATATGTAGTTGAACCTATAAATGCAAACAATGTTTTTTTTGTGAAAAATTAATTTATATATGTTTTCTACATGTATTTAAGACCATGCTAGAATGAAAGTATTTACATAAATACACAAACTTAACCGCAAGTCTGTAGATAACGTTGAATCTACATCTCATGCTCAGATGAGTCATTGAGAGATCCTAGTAGTACGAAAGGGGCTACAAAGACAATTAGATGGAGGAGTCTGTGCCCTCAAAGTCATAACGTAGGGGGTTGAAGTTCCCTACATACACATAAGATCACAAGAATATAACATTATAATTATCCAAAATCGAACTATGTACATGTATGTACATAATGACAATATTTTATACTAATTTTATCAATATAGAACTATTGTTTTTACCCCACCACACATGTGAATTAAATGAACAGGGCTGCTTACGTTGTCGTAGGAAACTCTTGCATACACACAATGAAGACATTATTAACATAATTTAATAGTTCTACAACGAAGGACATTATTAACTTGTAATTTAACATAATTGAATTATACAAGAAATTTAATAAAATTTACATCATGTTTGAATACCTTAGTGAGTTGCTGCGTAGATGAAATCGCAGTGACAACACCTTTCTCTACTCATCACAGAGATGGTGGGGTGTCTAGTGAAGTTAACATCTTTATCAAACATGTATATCACGTGATTTAGATCGACATACAAGAACATACATATATTTGACTTCAAAAATAATATATATATATATGTTATATATATATATATATATATATATACATGTAAATATATATATATATATACACACACACACATGTATGTGAAAATTTTACATAATTAACATTCTAAATTACCTTTGTGAATGTATGTGTATGCATGGTGCTTGCTGCCTATGGTCGGGATGAAGATGCACCTCCCGCGCACTGTAATATCAATGCATGTACATGTACAAATACAATTATTTCAAAAATTTAACATATATAAGTAAATCAGGTACTCCAAAATTTTTGTAACACACATAACAAAACATAACAAATTTACCTATGCGAAGGTGATGTTGATGAATATAATCCAAATTTCTCACTCAAAAAGGACATCTACATAGTGACATTATCATGTGCAGCCCTAGCACCAGGTGCACCAAAATCAGTACCCATGAAAGTATCATCCTCCTCGGGCCCCAAACATATGCTACCACATGATGAGTAAAGATGTGGCCTCATGCTAGTACTCCCTGAGGGAATACTCTGTGTACCTCCACGAGCATCTGGCTCAGAAATCTCCCTCGTATGTCGAATAAGGGTTGCAGATAGCCCCTGAAGTGCATGGAATGTATCAATCTCTACTGTCTCCTTCACTGCTTGAGGGACAATCTCAGGGTGAGGGGGCTTCTGTGTGGGGAATCTACCCTGGTGAATAGGTGCACGATGTCCACCTGGTCGTTCCTGTGTAGATCCTTTTCCTCAGCCCTAGAAATCCCAGAAATCAAAACAATTCGGGATCTCATTGAGGATAAACTCATAATAGAGTTTCCTCAGAAATTATAGTGGCACCTTATTGTTATTACAAGGTGGAAAATCAAACACGATCCACCATCGGTCCCAAAAATTATTTTTAATCAAATTATTATTGCACCAATGGATGGGAAATCGTTTACATGTCAACGGAATAGGAAAATTAGTGTGGGGGTCTGTGAATAAGGTGCATATGAGTTCTTTTGAAATTTATTTTTTCTTTACATCCACATATGACATTTTTTTGGAATAATAAACCCTACAACCCTCTCTGTAAGTTGTCCAACGATCAATTTGCCATGTTGCCACATTAACTTGAACAAGTAATGCCTCCAATGTGTTTGCAAGAAAGGTGTGGTGGAGGTTTTTAGATTGTGAATCCCTCATTGTTTTGATTAAATCCTCAATTTCAATTTTGTTTTCAACTATGTGGGTTGCTAAATCTTCTTGACTACCTGAGGGATGTTGAGCAATTGTGGGAGTGTTGGGAGGGATGACAAGGAATAACAAGGTTTGGTTGTGGTTGATTCCCTTGACCTCTAACTGTAACAATAAAAAATATGTATTCAATTCAAATTTTAATCTATAATTATCATATTTCAATGCAATTTTGAGAAAATAATTGTGCTTACCTCTTCTCCGTGGTGCCATCATCGATTCAGATCTTCTCCAGTGATCCAGAAATGATCCTTTGAGCTTGAGATCCAATTGAATGAAAAAACGTGAGGACACGATTAAGCTCTGAAACTTGCATTTGAGGGAGATAAAATGATAGAGCCTCGGGCCTCTTTTTTTATTTTTAGTAGGCATAATGTGCACATTATGTAACACGTACACGTTATATAACACGTATGCGTTATGATTTGGTAAATCCAAAACCTAAAAATTAAAATGTGATCATGTTATAATAAAACGCATATGCATTTGGCTTTTTTTCAGATTTTTGTCCACTTTTTAGCCCCCCAACATTTGGTGCACTTACCCAATGAAAACTTATAGAATTAGGTCAACGGTTGATCATAAGAACATTCAGATGCAAGCGTATGGAGAGCTAAGGATCAACCCTGAGTTCAAAAGGTGAATGTATGAAAGAAGAGATCAATTCGACCTCTAGGAAAGCCTAGTTATGAAGTGGGAAGCTTGTCGAAGAAGGAACTATAACTTGATGCTATTGGAGTGGAAATACATGGTCACAGGGGAAAAGTTAGTGAGGTGCCTTCGAATTCGAGTGGGTAGGGATAGCTCACTATGGAGAGGAGATTCTGATTCCAGTTAATGAAATCAATCTCAAACATTGATACTAAAAGGGAAGTTTCATCCTTGTAAATATTAGCTAAGGATTTTAATTCCTCTAAGTGTGTATGCGGAAGATAGTCGAGCTCAAGTCAGGATAGAAAATGGATTGGAACTAAGTTGCTATCAGCATAGGAAGAAGAGAGAGGTGCTCGTAAGGCAACATATCATTGTGCTTTGAGTGTGCCTCCAAATGATTAGGAAGGTATGGTCCATCAGATGCATCATTGAATGCTCAGAGACTCAAAGACGATTTTCTACATGAAAGGTATCACCTTTCAAGAGACTTATAAAAATGGAGAGTGCAAGTGACGAAGCAATTAGGTTAAGGTACAAATGGCTATGAAGCAGCTGGAGCTCGAGAGTTTAGTGGAACATGATCAGTACCTAATGATATCAATTCATAACTCCGTATCCAATGGATACTTCAAGTCAAGTCAAATCTTTGAACCTTTCGGTAATTCCTATTGAGTCACACAAAAAATTGTTGAACAATTTTACCCCTTAGAATTCTACAAGAAAAAGGTTGATTGAACAAGACCTTGCATAGGACTAAGTGGTCGAGGGTTGTGATAACAAGTCGTGTATCTCACATTGAATCCTCAAAAATCAAGTTATGGGTGGGCTCAATAGTGGAGAAGTAAGGTCAGAAAATGAGGCCAACTCAGCAATGTTAAAGGAAATCAGAGATGCCAAGAAGAGAAAAATGGTCGAAAGAAGGCTTGAAAAGAGCCAGGCCTGAATCTAGCTAAGTATACAACTTATTCAGTGGAAGTCTCGGTGAGTGTCAGAATGGAGTTACATTTCAAGAGGTGTCTTTCAAAGGTTTTCCCTTTTTTTATTTTGCAAGTGATCTCCACGTAGTTTAGAGCTCATCCTAATTTTCACCAGCCATTGAAAAGTTCAAATCATTTGAAGAGTTAGCCGATCCTCCAATGTGAAACTTTGCAAACTTCAAAGTTTTAAATTTTCACGAGTCAGAGGTTTCCAAAACAAGTTGCAGGCATCCATCAGGGTGGTTCAGAATCAACCCAAAAAAGTGGCACCGAGTCGTTCCATTGAACGAGTCATGTTGTTCAATGCAAAATTTCAAAAGAGTAGAATGTGGAGCCTCCATGTGTCTCAGGACGGTGTAACTTCAAAGGTAAAATCTAGAGGCAGTCCCCAAACGAGCATCAGAGCCCTCACGTGGTCAGAGTTTAAAGAAGTGGAAATGTGGAGTTCATTGTGTAATCTAATACACAAGCATGGGAAGAGTCCCATTAAAGCCCTAAGTGTGTCGAAGATCTCATTGCATTAGTCGGCGGGTGGTCAATATCCAACAGGGAGTTCCATAAAAAACAAAATTTCCACATATCTAAGGTGGTGGAAGTTTCTTCAAAAAGAGGAGGGACTTGCCCAACCAAAAAATGAAGAAACTGAGATTTCAACGAAATTTTTTCAAGTGTCCAATTGGCACCGGAAGGGATTCAAGAGTTAACATGGGAGCCATTTACCAAGTCAAATGTTAAGAAGCGCGAGGCTGCCATGTGGATCTTGCACAATAACCTTTTAAATAGGTGAGCCCACATTAAATGGGTGAACTCTGAAATTTTAGAAATCCATATCTTCAACTGAGGTATCATGGGAAAACTCGGATTTGAGCAAGGGAGGACTTTTCAAAAGGCTCACAAAGTCTACTACTCACTCACCATGATTAATGAAAAATGATAAATTTACTTAGGAAATCATTGTTTAGGTTGTCCTGTCTTTGTACCACCAAAATACAGGTTTGGAATCAAAAGAATGAGATATACAACAATGGATCATCATTGATGTATTTTCAGAGTTTTTAGTCATTCCAAACCATCAATTTATTCATTTTGATCATATGCATTTTAAGAGGTGGTTGGCAATTAGAGTGAAATCATGGTTGCATTCAACTACCAGTGGTTGGCCTTAGGTTTTAGGATTATTCCCCTATTTCTCTTCTCTCTTATTTTCCTATAATTTTAAGGAAGGGAAATTATTCTAAAGGTTGGACATTCTTAGTTTTTCACCCTCCCTTCTAGCTGAGTTGTAATTGGATTTGTAGGCTTTCAATCATCCCATTCAAAATTGTAATGACAAAGTTTCCCTACTCTTGGTGCACTTGTAATGCACTGTATGGAAATAATGTTTTAGAGCAATATATGTCCACATCTATTTTGCACTTTTATTTCCTCTCTCATTTGCAGGTGAATTTGCAATTTGTTTCTTTTGAAATTTTTGGAAGTTCTCTCATTATCAGTCCTAGTTATTTAAGTGCATTGTTTGTAATGCATTTTATTCCCATGTTTTCTGTGTTCATTGCAAGTAGAAAGGTTTTCAACATTCCTTTGGTGCATCACCACTTATTATTTTAGGTTTTATTTCTTGCATCTCCTTAATCCCTGTCTCCTTGGCAAGCTAGAGTAGGTTTTAGAGTATATCCTATGAAATATGAATGTCTACACCTAAACAGAGGAATAGGAACTGACCTTCATCCGAAGAGCTTTCCACATTTGCAAAGTCCCACACTTTGGGAGAATCTCCATGTTATGAAATCAAACTGAGAGTTTCAACCTATCGCATTGCAAAAATTCATAGGTGCTTTGATTTGACATCAATAGGATCATTAGAGTATGGGATTTTGTATCCTACAAGAAAATATTTCAATATAAGAGAATACACTGATGCAAATTGGGCTAGAAATCTTGATGATAGGAAGAGAACAAGAGGTGGAGCTTTCTTTGTTGGTAAATTTCTTGTGTCATGGATAAGAAAAAATCAATATTTAGTGACATTATCTACATGTGAAGCAAAGTACATAGCTATGTTGCCATGTGTTGCACTTAGGTTATCTGGATGAGGCAAACTTTGGAAGAATACAAGGTAAAATTTGATGAACCAAATCCCTTACTTCATGATTGACACTAGTGCAATTAGTGTCTCTAAAAATCTAGTGTTTCATTAAAAAAAATATTCCAATTAGGTTTCATTTCTTAAGAGAACAAGTAAATGACAAGAAGACTAACCTAGTGTATATAAGCACAAAAAAGGAAATAAAAGACATTATGACAAAACCAATTCCAAAGGAAACATTTGAGTATCTCAGGGATGAATTGAGAAGTCATTCCTACTCCTGTCAGAAGTTAAATAGATCTTGGGACAGTTTAAAGGAGCATTTGTGAAGAAAAATTAGCTCCTGTAATGTGTCAGAGAGAGCTTCAAGAGAGGGGGAGCTAGTTTACTAGCTCATGTTGTTATTCATGGCATTCCTTTCATCATGTTTTTTGTGTAATGTCCTTGATCAGTCCAGGTATGTCCTTTTATTAGTCTTGTTAAATTCTCCTTGTGTCATGCATGGTGTTTGTCTTGTTAGAAGTTATGCCTAAATCTCAAGGGGAGAAATTTTTAAAAGTCTTGGTTTGTTGTGTGATGTTACTTGTCATTTATTTACGTGTCCCATATTTTTCATTGATGTCAAATGGAGAGAATATATACATGGGAAATATGTATATGCTCCTGGTCTGTCATGTGTGTTGCCATACTTTCCATCAATTTGTCTTGGCATGTGAGAGTGTTGACATCAATGACAAAGGGTGAATTTTATTGCCCACCTTTTTGTCTCAGTTTTCATTGATGTGGTTATGTTGTCCCAGTGTCTCTTTTTCATGCATACTGTTTTTTTTAGGCTATAATGTGTTGGTGTACTTGCCAGTCCATGCTAAGCCAAATTGATGCATTTTCAAGTGCATGGGAGTTAAATAGGCATCTGTGGTGCATAAATTAAGGAAGTGCATTAATTAGAGCTCATGTGTTTAATAGGTAAATGACCAATCATATTGAGGCTCAGGAATTCAATAAACATGTCTTGGAGGAAAATTCTACATCTAGCCAAAACTACTCCATTAGGATCTTAATTGTTCTGACATGAAAATGAGACTGGTTAGGATAATTATAGAGCTAATATTTTCAAATAAATCATTGGGAGATGATGGAGGAAGGTGTCTTGGTACTTCATACAAAATTTTCAAGCCAATGTTAAGTCAGTTAGTAGCAAGTTATGGGAGTTTTTGCAAAACAGGTCTATTGAAAAGCTCATTTTGAGTTACCTAGGTTCTTAGCATTCATGAAAATATATATATAATCCTTAGGATATATAATAGAAGGAATGTTTTTGTAAAAGGTTTCTATAAATCAGGTGGAAATTTTTTCAATTCAATTGGATTTGTGAGTGAAAAGTTATGAGAATTTTTTGTAAAGTAGTTGTGGGATCTTCTAGAATGTGCTTGAAGCTAAGAGGAGTAAAAATGTATGTTTTGTCTCCAATGCCTTCATTAAACATATTTTAAAACTTTGAGGAGTGCATTAATGGTGTGTTAATGTTATTGAGAAAATTTCATAGTGGTCATTTGAAGTTTAGCCACCATTATCAAATCCTCCATGTTTTCCTGGAATGCAATCAAGGAGCTTTGCTCAAGTTCAATTGGAATCACTTTCCTGAGTTGTTTTACTCAAGCTCAATGTCTCAAAACATCTTCATCATTTTGTTTTGTGGAAATAGAAACTCACTTCTTCATGAGTGAAAAATTATTAGGGTAAAGATAGTGTTAGTTCATCATCATAAGCTAAGACAACGAGTATTGCATACTAGTTTTTTAGGGCAAAGATGTAAAGTTTGTTAAAGTATCGATTCTTGAGACATATTTGACCTCAAAGTAAAATAAATGTAATGAGGAACATCCATCTAATGTAAATGCACTGCCAAGACCAAATGGGTGAAAACTTTGTTTGAAATCTCTCAAAGTAAGAACATCTGCTCATTTTATCATTCAAAAACATTAAAAATCTCTATCATTGATTGCATATGGAGGTGTTTGCATGAAATTAGTGGTAGGAGAAAATTTATATCCCTCTCAATATGCTACAGGAACACACAACCTTTTTTTCATTGATTAAGGTGAAAGAAAACAAATATTATTATCTCTTGGGCCCTGTACTGTCAAAACTCAGAACTAGGGTTTGCTCGATGGTGTTTTTGGTCATTCTTCAAATTTCATGAACCAAAAATATTGAAATTTTGAAAGAGTATATATTATCCTAATAATTCCATGTTGCAAAAATTATTTTATGATTTGGTGGACTAACCATTGAGAAATTCTTGACAGAAAATTCCAAACCTGTATATAGTCATATTTTTTGATAGTTTTATGATAGACATAAAATTTTGACTGCAAATTGAAGGATATTATTTTGGATTAAGTTTTAAATACTGAAGGAAATGTCTATAAATTCTTGAAATAACTAGTATTTTCTTTCAGCAAGTTTAAATCAGTAGTTCCTAAAAGCTTGATCACAGTCAATTTTGTTTCCTTGAAAAACTATGTAGTATGAGCTTAATAGTTTTGTATCTATGTTTAAGTGTTTGGATTCAATATACCTCTCCAGTCAAGAACCTAAAATGTTAATGAAATCATCATAATGAAAATATGAAAGGATTCTCATTCATAAATTATGTAATATTTGATAAAGAACAAAGAACTTGGTCTTCAAATGAATATAAGAACAATCTCATTGTTTTGCTTCCAAAATGTTGAAATAATTTGTATGCACTCAAAGATAACATGGATAGTGTTATTGATCAAACATTATAAACCTCCTATCTAGAATGGAATAGGAGAAAAAATCTTTTGTGATCTATAATTTAGTTGTGTCTCTTCAATTCAAGAGAATGTTAAAAGACTACCCTTGGTTGACTTGTTTTGTTCAAGTTGGAGTAACTACCCCTGAGCTCAAAAAAGGTTAACTCTTGTTTAATAAATTTCTCACATTTGAAAATTTGTCGAATATTAAATTAATAATTAACATTATTAATTTACACTAAGGCCACTTCGGGATAAATCCCTTTCTAGGGTTTTCGTTAATTCACCTTATTTAAAATATCAACTAATTTAATCTCGATAATTTTCCTCACTCAAAATTCCACTTAATATCATTAAGGTCTAATATTTTCTAAGTTGATTAAATCTAATTCCTTCATATAGTTTTCTAAACATGTATCTGAATTCTCATTAATTTAACCCTTATAAATCATTACCTAAGTTACCCCTTTCACAATATTATTCAAGTTATCCTTATTAGACCAATGTCATTTATTTGCTTAAAAACCTAAGGCTAAAGTCTCAACTTACCCTAACCATTAAGTGGACCCATTCATTAGATATCCATACCTTAATTAAAATTACCCAACCCCATAAAGTGCCACAACTTGAAATGTGTAGGGTTGATCCTCAACCTTTACATTAAATGGATATGCACCCTTAGATCTAGGTATTTTTAAATGAACCCTAAACATCCTTATGAGGTCTTCTTATTCTTTCTTTTACCCTAACTCATTCATTTGTTCCATTTTAATTTGCAGGTTGGAGGAGTGGAAGCCATGGAAGCAAGAAGTGAAACCATGGAGAAATTTCTTGGGATCTAGTTTTCCAATGGGGGGGAAACTTCCTCCACTCCATTCTTTATCTAGTTTAGTTTATTCATGGGTTTGTTATTGCAAGGTTCCCTATTTGTTTATTGTAGAGATTCCACCATGAATCTAGTTTTGCTATTTGGTTATTTACATTCTTTGAGTTCATTATTTGGGAAAAACCCCATTTCATTAGATCTATGAGATTATACACATTTGGGTGCCCATAAATGGATTTATATGCTCAAACGAATGAATTTTTTCATTTACAAGTTGTTGGTAGTTCCATTTTATAGTTTTAAAGCTATGATTTTAATTGAATTCATCCCAGATTTTGCACAGTCGTAAATTTTATTTTTCCGTCAAAAGTGATGAAACCGCCAGCCTGAGTAGGGCGGTGGTCCTGTAACCACCGCCCTGTCTGGGGTGGTGATTTATGTAACCACCACTCTGTGCAAGGTGGCGGTTCTAAAACTGAAACTGCTGCACAGGGTTCTGGCACCACTTAGGGTGATGGTTCTTTCCCAAAAATAGAACCTCATTTTTGTGTATTTTCCAACATATTTTCTACCTGGGTTGGTTTCTATGGTAATATTAAATTTAATTATGGTGCCTACAATCAATAGTTGATAGGTTGATGTCATTTCTTCATTTTAAACCAACTTCAAGATAATCAATCAAATGTATACACCATCCCAATTACATTGAAGTAAGGTTCATTGTTTCCTACTTTAGTTTAAACATATTGCATTTCAACATCTTCATATTTTGCATACAAGGGTAGTGCCATGCCAATATATTTCCAAATTTTCAATATACTAACTCTTACTATTAAAATGAGAATGTGTCTCTTTTCTTTTCACAACAAGAATGATATCCATTTCAACAAGGAAAATCAAGTATAACTTTCATACATTCTTCCAATACAAACACAACCATTTCACCAAAGGAAAGCACAAACAACTATGATTTTATTTCCATATTTGAAAGAAATACATTTTCAATAAATTACAACTTTCAAAAGTTCTTTCTTCAATCACTTCCAATACATAACTTGGTAATAAAGTTTACAAGAAACTCCTACTTTTACAATAATACAAATTTCAACAAGGCAACAATGCACTTTCTTTTTCTCAATGAGCATAGTTCATTTTCTTACAATACAAAAGCTCTTCTTTCCAACAATTTGAAAGAATAATTTACAAGAATACAACTTTCACTTTTTCAACATTGGAACAACATTACAAGGTGATCCTTTTGGCTCCAACATAGCATGACTCCTCCAATCTTCAACTTCAAGCACAACAACAAGGAAAGGGGAGTAGGCAATGCTCTCCACCCAACCTATAATCCAATGAGAAGGAGAAACCATCCTCCTCATTGGCCCCCGAGCCCCAACAATGAAGCAAGAAGGGTATCAAGCAACCATGGAAACTTTTACAAGGCTTCCACAATAACCATTCACACAAAACTTTCCACACACAAGCACAATACAAAAATAACAACAAACATACAATTTTCCCAAGCACAAAGGCTTACAATTCAAGCCAAGGGAGAGAAGAAACATGGGGAATCACTTATGCCTCCCAATGGGTTTAGGTGTCCACCTTAAAAGCCTCCAAAACTTCATTCACACAACCAAAACCAAAATCTTATCCCTCCCTCAATTTCTCTTATGTCTCCCTCAACTCTTATCCCTCCCTCAATAAACATATCAAGATAAATAAAAAATCTTTCTTATTATCACAAGGTGGGACACCCAACCCAAAACTCCCTCCAAATGCATAATATAAACTCTTATCCCTCCCTCAATAAATCCCCATTTTCTTTCTCCTACACAACCTTAAGGCCATTCTATCCCCAAAACCAAAATACACAACATTCATTCATTTACAACCATTTGCACAACAAATAAAAATAAAAATGCATGGGTGAAGTCCCTACCTTTCCATTGCAAGAAATATCCAAACCACAAGCACAAGCTCCAAGCTTTTCCAAGTCCAAACAAGCACAAAACAATCTTCCAAGCTCCCAACAAGCACTCCAAAAACAAGCTCCTCCAAAATGCAAGAGTCAAAATAAAACATGTAACCCCAAAAACTTCAAAAAACTTGTATAAATAGAAAAGTAGATGAGAGAGTGGTGATGTGGCTCCATCTAGGATGCCAGATAAATTATCCTCCACTCCACATCACATGGTCAAACACCAAGCCCAAAGCTCATAAATTAGTGGGTGAGAATGTGACAAGTTCTCCTTCCACACATAAACCATAACCATACTCCAAAGGAAAAAATTAAAATATCATGTAAGAAGGTACAATAATTTCACCTTTTTACCTTCCAAATCACATAATGGGGCCTAATCTTTACCCCTTACCCCATAGGTAAAGTTGGTAGGTGAATTTAAGAGGTGTGGGACAAGCTTAACTTGTCCCACAAGCCTCAAAAAATGGCCCTTAAGCCAAAATCCGAGTTTGACATGCAAGGTTGAGTACACAACACCAAAACCAATAAAATCCTTTTCAAATCCATAAAAAATCAAGGAAAATCTACCAAAATTAAATACCCCTTGGTCACATCCCAAATTACTTTAATTAACATGATTAATCAACTTAAATGAGAACATTAACTAACAATAATAAAGTAGAATCACATTACAATAATAAACCACATACTCAAAAAATAATTAAAATGAAAAGGGAAAACGACACATCTACCCATGGTCACATTTGAGGCCACCCCCTAATGGGGACCTCCTAACAAATTTATCAACAACCAACAACATACAAAAACACAAGTTACCAAGGTGACCAGTTGCCAATACCCAAAATTCTTCCACTGTTGGTCTCCTATCCCCTTTTGTTTGTTGTGTTATAATTTCTTGCAAAAATCAAAGCAATACCTCTTCGGCCTCATGGCCATATCAATGACATCAAGACAATAAAATGCATATACATGTATCAATTCACATCATCAAACAACACAACTAAATCATCACTAAAACTAAGCAATTTCATCAATTGTTTATAATCCCAAAATATTTCAATTCCATCATTTCATCAATAACAATTTGATCACAAGACTAGCTGGATCGTTTAACAACAATCTATACGTCAAAATCCAATGTGTCAGTATATATAAAGTAGTAACTCTAAATCATCATCAATACTGAAATATCAATCCATGCATATAATCCATCATCCAAATCACAACATGTCAAAAGTCTAAACATCCATATTGTCTATCAAATAGGCTAATCAAAATATAATAATGTCCATCTATCAATGTCTACTGATCAAATATGATAATAAAGTCCATGTCTCCAATCCAAAGTAAAAAAAAATCATAGTAAGATCAATGTCGAAGAGGAGTGGGTACTACATCCCCTCCCCTTAGACTCGACTTCCTCTTGGAAGTCACTCGAACAAGTGTGGGAAATGTGCTCTTAAAGGTGTGGCATCCTCCCATGTAGTTGTTGTCTCATTGTATCGATCCCACTAGATGCGTACCTGATCAAATCTTTGCCTCGAAGGCCCAGGGTCCTATGCTCTAAAATGTGCACAGGCTCCACCATCACCTGCCCCTGCTCCTACACCTGCAATGCAGTCCAATCCAATACATGAGAAGGATCTGGAATGTATCTCCTAAGAACAAAAACATGGAACACATCGTGGATGCGAGACAAGTTGGGTGAAAAAGCTAGACAGTAGGCTAAGGGACCGATCCACTCCAAGATCTCAAAGGGGCCCACAAATCTAGGAGCTAGCTTAGAGCCTTTTTCATAATGGATAGGCTCTTATGAGGCCTAACATGAAGAAACACCTTCGTACCCACCTCAAAACTATGGTCAACTCTCCTCTGATCTGCATACTTCTTCTTTGTATCCTGCGCCTCTTGCATCCTCTATCTAATAAGATAACCTACTACTCTATTCTATAAGAAATTTTTCCCAAAAGAAATTATATCCTCTAACCTGTCCTGACTCAGTGGAGTCCTACAGTGCCTGCCATATAATTTCTGAAATTGTGCCATACCAATGGAACTCTGAAAACTGTTGTTATAAGAAAACTCAACCAAGTACAAATACTCCTCCCATCTTGACTGATGATCCATGACATACATCCAAAGCATGTCCTCTAAAATATGATTCACCCCACTCTATATGTCCATCTGTCTCAGGGTGATAGGTTGTACTGAAATTGATATTCATCATGAGAGCATATTGCATGGTAGTCCAAAAATGAGAGGTGTATGAAGGGATGCGGTCACAAATAATCTTCTATGGAATCCCATGCAGTCTGAAAATATCATCTAAGTACACTCATGCTACTACACTAGATGTATAAGTGGTATTCATTTGGAGAAAAATGAGCCACTTTTTTCAATTTATCAACCATTACCAAGATGGACGTCGTGGTGGTATCTTGACATTGGTATCCCCACTATGAAGTCCATGGAAATGGTTTCCCATTTCCCTCTAGTATAGCATGTGTGTAAAGAAATCCAGAAAGCTAGTTGGATGTTGATGTTCAAACCTTCACCCTCTAACACTCCAAGCAAACGAGACACAAATCAAGCTATATCTCTCCATAGTCCTCTCTAATGATATAACTTGTCTCAATGTGGCATGCATATTCTTCACCCCTGGATGGGCTGAATAGGGTGCATGATGTGCCTCTGCAAGAATCATATGTCTCAAATCTCCATCCCTAGGTACATAATATGACCTCTGTGTCTGAGAATTCCATCTGGAAAAAGTGTTAATTCCTCAAACTTCCCCTCAAGGGGTATCTGAGACTCAATCTATGCTCTAGCTGAAACATAGAAGTTGTCATGTGGAAGATGTTGTAAGATCCTCCTCCTCAAGTCTGTATCCACTGATGTGCCATAACCAAATTCCTCTGAAAAACTCAAAGCATCTACAACCACATTCTCCTTCCCCTTCACATGCTCTATCTCCATATCATACTCACATAACTGCTCCATCTAACGTCATTAAGGGCGTTGAGATTGGGTTGTGTGAAGAGGTGTCCTAGGCTCAAATGATCTGTCCTGAGAATGAACCTCTTGCCTAAAAGAAAATACCTCCATCGAACCAAAGCATGCACAATTGTTGCAAGCTCAAGGTCATGAGTCAGATAATTGAGCTCATAATATTTGAGTTTTCAAGACTTAAAAGAAACTACATAGACCATCCTACATCAAAATACCTCCTATCCCTACCAAAGAAGCATATGTACACACAAAGAAATCCTTATGTGGATCTAGAAACTGCTAGAATAGGTGTTATAGTAAGGTATTCCTTTAGATTCTTGAAGCCCTTCTCACAACTGTCTAACCAAACAAACTTCTTTCCCTTTCATGCTAATAGGGAAGTGATGGGATGAGAAATACGTGAGAAGTCCTAAACAAATCTCCTGTAATACCCTGCTAATCCCATGAAGCTGCGTACCTTGGTCACACTGGTAGGTACTAGCCAATCCATAATATCTCTAATATTGGAAGGATTGACTGCGATACCTTCCATAGAAATAATGTGGCCTAGATACTGAACCTCAGACTGAAAGAATGCACAATTCTCCAGGTTCTCAATAAAGTTTCTCTACTCATGAAGACATCGCAGAACCTGTCAAAGGTGCTCCTCATGATCCTCATGTGTACGTGAGAATATCAATATTTCATCAAGAAATATGAGCATGAAGTGATATAAAAATTTCCTGAATACCATGTTCATAAAACTCATGAACATTGTAAGGGCATTCGTCATATTGAATGACACAACTGTGAACTCGTAGTGGAAATATCTCATATGAAAGGTTATCTTATGAATATCATTCTTCGCAATCCTTAGCTAATGGTAACCTGGACTTAAGGTATATCTTGGAAAAAAATATTTTTTCACCCCTTTCATCTGATCAAACAAATCATCGATGCGTGGAAGGGGGTAACGATTCTTGATCTGTTAATTTTTTGAGCTGTCTATAATCAATACACAATCGCAAGGATCCATCTTCCTTCTTCACAAAAATCACTGGTGCACCCCAAGGGGATACACTAGGATGGATGAGCTCCCTCTCAAGAAGGCTCTATAGATAAATCTTGATCTCATAAATCTCAAGGGTAGTCATCCTATATGGTGCGCATGAGATAGGATCTACTCCAGGAACCAAATCTATATGAAAATATATATCATGTGTGGGCAGGTAGACTAGGTAAGTTCTCTAGGAAACACATGTATGAACTCCTGTAAAATTGTGGTAATCATCAAGTGAAAGTCCACTAGACACATCCTCTGACCTGTCATTAACAATAATAACATACAATTGACATTCCTGCTCAGCACTACATAGCGGATATAGTGAATAGAAATAGGCCTCCTAACTCTTACTCTAACTATCACTGACTCAACCCCCAAATCATCTGTACAAGATGATAAAATTTTTGTAACAATATCCACTTCTATCTCTATGTGTAGATAACCAATCTATACCGAGAATGACTCCATAAGAACCCAAGGGAAGGATGTGAATATCCAAGGCTGTTTGTGAAGGGTCATGGGTAAACTACACACTCCTTAAATAAGGAGTCCACTATGATCTTGGCTCTAGAAGCCATCTAAACATCCCAACTAAGGAATTACCAAACTTCCACTAGCCTACATCACTCAACTAATTATGGAGAAACAAAGGAATAAGAAGATCCTGAATCAAACAAGATAGAGGTAGAAATACCATCGATGTTACCTGAAGTCTCAATCACTATTCATTGGTGCTCTCCCTATCAGTTCTCGAATGCTACATAAATCATGTGATTGCGTACCATGCCACCAAGTGTAGGCTATAAAATTTATCCCTTACCCTTGTTATTAAGGTTCTTTGGACACTCTCTCTAATGGTGTTAATGTACACCGTATCCATACCAACTACCAATATCTCTCTAATGATAAACATCTCCGCCTGGTGGTCTATATGTAATGTGGGGTAGATCCCGATGATCCTACCATAGAATGATTGTGGCCACTGTGAACCAGCTCTAACAGACTGAGCTCTAGGTGTTGCCTTGTGACCTGAAGGGACCTCTAGGAGGAGCCCCATACTCCGTCTCTCTTGGTGCATAAAATCTATGTGGAGGTCTATATGGTGGACAGACATGTTGCTGCTACTGTTGATGTGGTTGTTGTGCTACCTTGAAAGAAGACTGTGTTGGACTATTTACGCATCATGGGGAGGAGGGATCTGTTCCCCCTCGACCAACTATCCTACAACTGTTGTAAATACGGACTCGTCCCTCTATCTCTACCATGTTGTGTCTTTCGCTTAGTCTCCTTTGTAATGTAGGCATTTTTAATGACCTCAACTAAGGTCTATGGACAATGAATACACACTTCCCCTCCAAAATATAAGTTTAGGCCCTTGATGAACTTGTGAATCCTAACCTTCTCATTCTACATGTAGTTAACATACAGAAGCAAGTCTAGAAAGTGACTCTCATACTCAAGTCATCGTCATAGATACCTGTCGCAGGCCATGAAAATCATCGATTCTCTACTGAAAAAATTCTCCGAGAAATATACTAGATCCTGGAAATGATCCTTAAAGAGGTCCCATGTAATAGTCTATAGAATCTACGATGGATATTCTGAATCTCTTAGTCCTCCACCAAATTCTTGATCCATATCTTAGAAGACGAATCACAACACGAGCCTTCGTGTTGCTAGTACATAGGAACATATCTTAAAGCATCTGTTCAAGCTCAGTAACAAAGCCTTCTTCCTAAAATCCTCCTGTATCACCAGCATAATGGGATGGATGAAGCTTCAAGAATCTCAAAAATTTGATCGTTTGTGGTCATTCATCTGGCCTCTAGGTATCTCATCATGTTCATCTCTCTGTCTAGGGCTCCTAGATCTCTCTCTATATTCCTCATCCCTATCTCCATTTCCTCTCTGATCGGTGATAAATCAGGTCTAGCTGACAATCCATATGGGATTTCTCTACCTCTATACTCGCTCATTACGTCGTGAAGGGTGTTGAGCCTCATGTGATGTCTTTTCTATCATGTTGGCTAGGTTTTCCCCCTACTTCTCCACCTCGTATAGTTGCATTGACCTCCTGCAAGGTCTGTAGGATTTGTGGCAATATAGCAATGAAACTTCCTACTCGAGAGGTGGTATATATAACTCTAACATGAAATATCCCCTTATCTTCTTCACTCCTCCTACACAAACCAATAAAAGAGTTAGTTCATCATCATTTAGGTTTCATTTTAATTTTCTAAGTTTTTCTACATTTTGAAATATCCATGCAATGTCCTGTGTTTTCTAGGTGTAGGTTGCACTAGAGTTAAATATGTAGTGGTTTTTCAAGTGTGCCCAAGGGTCCAAGAATTTAACCCATGGCTCTGATACCAAGTGTAACACCCACAATTTTGATGTACCAAACCCAAGACAAAACTCAATAATTAATTAAGAAAATATGAAATAATTTTTATTTTAAAAAAGGGGTTGCAACATGATACTATTAACTAGGTTTAATTAAATATTGTTTAACAAATTTCTCACATTTTAAAAGTTTTTGAATATTAAGTTGATTAAATCTAATTCCTTAATATAGCTTTCTAAATGTATATCTGAATTCTCATGAATTTAACCCTTATAAATCATTACCTAAGTTACCCCTTTCACAATATTATTCAAGTTTTTTAATAATGGCAAATAGTTTTTTGAAAGGGACTATACCCTTGAATACAAAATAAGGCCTTTAAGCCGGAATAAGAGTGAGAAACATAGCAGGACTAACCAAGTCCAGGTGATACAATGAAATTCCACTTAGCCCAGAAACAGCTACACAATCAAGACTTAACACTAAAACAACAGCAAAAAAACAGTAACCCGACCGTCAAGAAACAGTAAGAATAACAAAAGAGAGTAGTAGAAGCATGCAGGACTACTTCTTGGCTGCTTGATCAACACTGATCTTGACTTTTTTCCAAGCATGAAACATACCCAAAGCGGTCATGTGGGCAGCATCCTTCTTATTGAGCTCCTCGATGGTTCTTTTGCTCTCTTTTTCATTGCCCCAAAGTGCAGCCGAGACACCGCTGAGGTTGGAAACACTTTTGGCATGCCCCACGATGAATTCCTCAATGGCCCTAAAGGCGGCAATGTTGTAATCATGCCTAGTATTAGCCTTCCCAAGGCGGGAGTCCAAGGAGGTCAGCTTTTTTTATATGTCTTCAATCTGACTATTGTCAATGCTCCCTTCCCCCTCCATGCTTTTCTTACCTTTTTTCTTAGCTAGGTTTTTGACCTCATCCTTCAGCATTTTTAACTCAGCCTCTAAGGCCTCCAGTCTCTTAGAAGGGTTATCCATCTGTGCTTCCTAGGGACTGGCACTACTTATGTTTAGCAGGTCACGTGCAATGTCAAGATCAAGAGGCTCTTTCCCTGCTGCAAGAGTTTCAAGGTTGAGTCTCCTAGAAGCCCTGGTGAGTGGACGTTTAGAGGTAGAGGCGAGGTGGGTGGCAGGAGGAGCAGTAGGAGGAATAGAAGGAGAAACATGTGCAGCCGGCATGGGGGTAGCAGCACCGGTGGCAGGGGCAGTAGCAGGGGCAGCAAGGGCAGCAGGAGAAGCAGGACTGGTAGCAGCGGAGCCCATCGGAGCCGGGCTAGGAGAGGAAGGAAGACCGGGGTACTTGAGAAGGTAGTATTAGACCAATATTATTCAAGTTATCCTTATTAGACCAATGTCTTTTATTTTCTTAATAAACTAAGGCTAAAGTGTCAACTTACCCTAACCATCAAGTGTCCCCACTCATTAGATACCCATTCCTTAATTAAAATTACCCATCCCCATAAAGTGCCATAACTTGAAAAGTGTATTGTTGATCCCCAACCCTTAGATTAAATGGATATGCACCCTTAGATTTAGGTATTTTAAAATGATCCCTAAACATCCTTATGGGGTCTTGTAATTCTTTATTTTACCCCAAACTCATTCATTTCTTCCATTTTAATTTGTAGGTTGGAGGAGTGGAAACCATGGAAGCAAGAAGTGAAATTATGGGGAAATTTCTTTGGATCGAGTTTTTGCAATGTGGAGAAATCTTCCTACACTCCATTATGTTAATTTAGTTTCAGTTTATTCATGGATTTTCTATTGCAAGGATTCCTTATTTATTTATCGTAGAGATTCCACCATAAATATGGTTTTGCTATTTGGTTATTTATATTTTTTGAGTTCATTATTTGGGAAAAACTCCATTTCATTAGATTTATGAGATAATACCACATTTCGGTGCCCATAAATGTTTGTATATGATCAAACGAATGAATGAATTCATTTACAAGTTTTTAGTAGTTCCATCTTATAGTTCTAAATGTTATGATTTTAATTAAATTCACTCCCAAATTTTGCAGAGTCGCATAATTTTTATTTTTCTATAAAAAGTGATGAAACTATCATCGTAAGCAGGTCGATGGTCCTGTGACCACATGCCTTATCTTAGGTGGTCAATTATGATAACCGTCGCTATGTGGATAGGGTGGAAGTTCTAAAATCATGGTGCTCTTGCACAGGGCGGGCGGTTGTTGTTTCCTGAAATATATAACCTCAATTTCAGTGAATTTTCCAACAACATGTTCTGTCTGGATTAGTTTTTATGGTAATATTAAATTTAATTATGGTGCCCTACAATAAATAGTTTGATAGGTTGATGTCATTTCATTCATTTTAAACTAACTTCAAGATAATCAATCAAACATATACACCATCCTAATTACATTGAAGTAAGGTTCAGTATGTCTTCAACTTTAGTTTTAAACATACTGCATTTCAACATCCTAATATTTTTCATACAAGGGCAGGGTCATACCAAAATATTTCCAACTTTTCAATATACTAACTATTACTATTAAAATGAGAATGTCTCTCTTTTATTTTCACAACAATAATGATATCCATTTCAACAAGGAAAATCAAGTATAACTTTTGTACATTCTTCTAATACAAACACAACCATTTCACCAAAGGAAAGCGTAAACAACTATGATTTTATTTCCATATTTGAAAGAAATTTTTTTTCAATAAATTAAAACTTCCAAAAGTTCTTTCTTCAATTACTTCCAATACACAACTCGGTAATAAAGTTTTCAAGAAACTGCTACTTTTAGAATAATATAAATTTCAACAAGGCAACAACGCAATTTCTTTTTCTCAATGAGCATAGCTCATTTTCTAACAATAAAAAATATCTTCTTTCATACAATTTGAAATAATAATTTACAAGAATACAAATTTCACTCTTTCAACATTGGGACAACAATTACAATGTGATCCTTATGGATCCAACATAACATGACTCCTCCAATCTTCAACTTCAAGCACAAAAGCAAGGAACGGGGAGTAGGCAATGCTCTCCACCCAACCTCTAATCTAATGAGAAGGAGAATCTATCCACCTCATTGTACGCTTAGCCCCAACAATGAAGCACTAAGGGGTATCAAAAAACCATGGAAACTTTTACAAGGCTTCCACAATAACCATTAACACCAAACTTTCAACACATAAGAAAAATATAAAAATAAGAACAAACATAGAATTTTCTCAAACACAAAGGCTTACAATCCAAGCCAAGGGAGTGAAGAAACATGGGGAATTACTTATACCTCCTAATGGGTGTATGTTTTCACCTTAAAATCCTCCAAAAATTCATTCACACAACATAAACCAAACTCTTATCCCTCCATCAATTTCACTTATGTCTCCCTTAATTCTTATCCCTCCCTTAATAAACATATCAAGATAAATAAGAAATATTTATTATTATCACAAGTTGGGACACCCAACCCAAAAATCCATCCAAATACATAATTTAAAATCTTATACCTACTTCAATAAATCCCCATTTTCTTTCTCCTACAAAACCCTAAGGCCATTATATCCCCAAAATAAAAATACACAACATTCATTCATTTACAACCATTTTCACAAAAAATAATTAATAACAAAATGCATGGGTGAAGTCCCTACCTTTCCATTGTAATAAATCTCCAAACCAAAAGAAAAAACTGAAAGATTTTCCAAGTGAAAAACAAGCACAAAATAATCTTACAAGCACTCCACAAAAAGCTCCTCCAAAATGCATTAGTCAAAATTAAACATGTAACCCCAAAAAATTCAAAATAACATACATAAATAGAAAAATGAGGAGAGAGTGGTGATGTGGCTCCATGTACTATGCCACATCACTTCTCCTCCACTCCACATCACATGGTCAAAAACTAAGCCCAAAGCTCATAAATTGGTGGGTGAGAATGTAACAAGTTCTTCCACACACAAACCATAACCATACTCCAAGGAAAAAATTTTAAGTTTTTGTGTAAAAATGTGCAATAACTTAACCTTTCTACCTTCCAAATAAAATAACGGAGCCTAATTTTGACCACTTACCCCATAGGTAAAGTTGGCACATGAATTTAAAAGGTGTGTGATAAGATTAACTTGTCCCACAAGCCTCCAAAAATGGCCCTTAAGTCAAAATCCGAGTTTTACATGAAAGGTTTAGTACACAACACCAAAACCATTAAAATCATTTTCAAATTAGTAAAAAAATTAAGGACACTCTTCCAAAATTAAATACCACTTGGTCACATCCCAAATCAGTTTAATCAACATGATTAATCAACTTAAGTTAGAGTAGATTAACTCACAGTAATAAAGTGAATCACACTACAATAATAAATCACATATTCACAAAACAATTAAAATGAAAATGGAAACAAACACATCTACCCATGGTCACATTTGACGCCAGCCCCAATGAGGACCTCTTGTCAAATTTATCAACAACCAACAACATACAAAAACACAGGTTACCAAGGTGACCAATTTCCAATACCCAAAATTCTTCAATTGTTGGTCTCCTATCCCCTTTTGTTTATTTTGTTATAATTTCCTACAACAATAAAAGCAACACCTCTTCGGCCTCATGGCCATATCAATGACATCAAGACAATAAAATGCATATACATGTATCAATGCACATCATGAAACAATACAACTGAATCATCACTAAAACTAAGCAATTCCATCAATTATTTATAATCCCAAAATATTTCAATTCCTTCATTTCATCAATAACAATTTGATCACAAGAATAGTTGGATCATTTAACAAAAATCTATACGTCAAAATCCAATGTGTCACTATATATAGTGTAGTAACTCTAAATAATTATCAATACTGAAATATCAACCCATGCATATAATCCATCATCCAAATCAAAACATGTCAAAAGTCTAAACATCCATACTGTTTATCAAAGAGGCTAATAGAAATATAATAAGGTCCATCTATCACTGTCTATTGATCAAATATGATAACAAAGTCCATGCATCCAATCAAAAGTAGTCAAAAATCATAGTAAGATCAGTGTCAAAGAGGAGTGGGCACTACATCCCCCTCCCCTTAGAACCGAATTCCTCCTGGAAGTCACTTGAAAAAGTGTGGGAACTGTGATCTCAAAGATGTAGTGTCCTTCTATGTAGTTATTGTCTCATTGTATCAATCCCATTGGATGTGTACCTCATCATTATCTTGGCCTCAAAGGCATAGGGTCCTACACTCTAAAATTTGCATGGGATCCATCATCACCTACCCCTGCTGATGTATCTACAATGTGGTTCAATCCAATACATCAGAAGAATTAGAATGTATCTCCTAAGAATAGAAACATGGAACACATCGTGGAAACGAGACAAGACGGGTGGAAAAGCTAGACTATAGGCCATGGGACTGATCCACTCCAAGATCTCAAAGGGTCCCACAAATCTAGAAGCAAGCTTAGAGCATTTTCCATAATAGAAAGGTATTTTATGAGGAATTACATGAAGAAATGCCTTTGTGCCCACCTCAAAAATGTGGTCAACTTTCCTTTGATTTGCATACATTTTCAGCCTATCCTGTGTCTCCTGCATCCTATATCTAATCAAAACAACCATATGCTCCATATCCTATAATAAAAATGGCCCAAGAGAGAGTCTATCCTCTAACCTGTCTTAACTCAATGGTTTCCTACACTCCATTCCATATAAGTCATGAAATAGTGCCATACAAATGGAACTTTGAAAACTATTGTTATAAGCGAACTCAACCAAGTACAAATACTCCTCCCATCTCGATTGATGATCCATGACATACATCTAAAGCATTTACTCTAAAATATAATTCATCCACTCTATCTGTCTCAGGGTGATAGGTTTTACTTAAAGTAATTCTCATACCAAGATCATTTTTCATGGTAGTCCAAAAATTTGAGGTGTACAAATGATCATGGTCACAAATAATATTCTCTGGAATCCTGCAAAGATTGACTATCTAATCCAAGTACACTCACACTAGAGCACCATCTATATATCTCATCTTCACCAGAGACAAATGAGCCACTTTTGTCAATTTATCAACCATGACCATGATGGGATCGTGGTAGTGTCTCGACGTAGGTATCCCTACTTTGAAGTCCATGGAAATTTTGTCCCATTTTCACTCTGGTATAACATGCAGGAAAAGAAGGCCAGCTAGATTCTAATGCTCTACCTTCACCCTCTGACACTTTAACCATAGATTTTAGAGTTGTAATTTACAGTCAAGACAACTGCTACAAATTGAATCAGGGTAGGTTTTTGTTCACATACTTTTCTTGACAAATAATGAACTATAAAACTAGATGTATTGAAAATTTATGAAATGAGATCTCTAAAAAGGTGTCCATAATTTTTTGATCAAGAAAAAAGTCACTAAGTGGTCAATTAAAACATCCAAATTATCTGAGTTGGTGCTTAGACTAGCAGAAGTAGGTGGTTCTAATTTTATCAGCTGGGTAGGTGCTTAGTGGATCATCTAGTGGGAGCTAGGTGCACTAGGAAGTTGATGCTTCTCAAAGCAAGTGGGTGTTTGATAATTTTAAATCAATATTGAAATGGTGTTCAAATAAAAAGGCTGATTTCAAAGTGGATTTTTCCCTTCCTGGGTTTTCCCACTATAAACTTGTGTCTTGTTCTTTGAGTTGTGTGCTTCTGAGTTCTTCTTGCACTAATTGTTTTACTATTACTTAAAATTGAACAATATAAATATTAAAAGGAACCCCATTTGTGATCATCATTGATTCACCCCCCCTCAATTCTTGTGAGTTTCAATAGACCTTACTCAATTTCTTACTCATTTAAAATAAAAGGATGAGGTGGATTTAATACCAAAAAGGGGGAATTGTCGTAGTTGGCAGGGAAAGAAAAATATATAAGAAAATGGTTTCTTAGTTTTCAAAGTCTAGAAATTTATTAGAGGAAAATATTATGATTGTGGAAGAGGGTTGAAAAATCCTTCAATACTTTATATTTGATGTTTATGCATAGTTTAGAAGTAAAAAAATATTTTGCGGTTGTTATTATCATACACAAGAAAGAAGGAAATGAGAACAAAAATAAATAAAATATTTTGAGTTTTAGGAACAATTATTGAAAATCTGATATGGTGTGGATGAAAAAGATGGATGTGGCTGTACAACAATGTTTTCCAAAACATGGTGCACTTAAAGATGTAAGGCATATAAGATTTTTATTAATAATGCAAGTTATAAAAATATGTTTTATCATGACATGTGGTTGAGAAATTTGGTGTGTAATGTGAAAAACATTATTATTATTTTCATGTTTAAAAAAATACAAATAAGTTTCATTCAATAAGAGGTATTTTGGGAAATGTTTTAGATGAAAAAATAATATGGATGAGCTATGGTGTGATGTTATCCCAATGGATTCATGTTGTGTGATATTGTAAATGTTTTAATCATATAAGATGAAATAAATCCATGAGTGAAAAAAAAAAAAAAAAACTTTTTGAAGGCATTATATAAAGGTAGGTATATGCTACATCTAGAGGAGAAAAGGTAGGTAGAACACACATTGTTCAAAAGTAATTTATGATGGAGATGAATATTGAATGGAAAATAAATAAGAAGTAAAGTTTGGGAAAATTCCAATATAGGATGTAAATGTTTTGGGAAAGTACATTGTTGATATTATACCTTATGAGTTGTAAAATGGTTTCATTATAAATATAGATATTACCAATTTTTTAAAGGATACTATCTAGATAAGCAAGTAGTTTATATGATGATCATAATAGGACCTTATTTGAATAAGAATGTGAAAATATTGATGACAAATGGTGTAGTGAGGGCATGCATGAGTATTGTTGTAACCCATGCACTGTTGAATCCAAAGAAGGATATGACATGGGGAGTGTTTGTAAATAGAAAATATTTTAATAAGACAATCGTAGTATTTTAAATTTGGTCATTTGAAAAATAGGAATTGTGGGTTTACTCCATATTTGGGAAAGCATAAGCTTTGAAATATTCAATTCAATATACATGTTCAAATAACCGTAGTACAAATATATAGTCCTTTAAATTCCTCTAGAATAGTAGGCCAACTCTAACTCCTAAATATACTCTCACTATTGTAGGATGGGTGTTCTTACAGCCCTGATTCTCTCTTAAAATAACTAGTGAATTGTTTATAAGTACAACTCATCATATAGACTCAAATTATTAATAATGAGTTGTTTCATGACAAATCATTAATCCTAAAATAATATACATATGTTTTATTTTCCTATACACATATTTATTCACACCACAATATTTCTAACCTACACATTTACCACATGTTAGAATTCCTAGCATTCCTCCTACTGCATGATCCAAAAATGGGTGATTAAACAAACTGACTTAGTTTCTCAATTTTCAAATACTCAATTAATTTCTCAATTTTCCCACCTTTTTACATTAAAATTAACTTCATTGATACCAAAATTAGTCAAATAGGATTAATATATATTCCTATACTAAATAATTCATCAATTTTAGATACCAAACACAATTTTCTTAATTTTCTCAATTTCTTGTAATTTCTCAATTTTACATGTAACTTTTCAAATTCTAGAATTTTCAATTTTTTGGAATATATATATTTTTTGAATTTTGTGGAAACAATATTAGGTGTAGATATGCAAATTCTTCTCCAGAGTGGGCACTAAAAAATTTTGGCGATATAAGTTTTTGGGTGGGAAAATTAGTGGTTTCTCACAAAAAATGTACGGGACTAAGTCCATTTTCTTTAATGGGGCACCTCTATTTATTTTCAGCAACAAAACATAAACTATCTAAACTAATTTCTAGGATGGCCCAAATACAAGGGATCATACACAAATACTTCCCTAATCCTATGGAATTACTTGTATGTAATAAAAGGGAACGAAATTTATTAGTGGGGGAGATAGGAGAGGGAAATAATAAAGAGATTCCAATCAACAAGTATCATAGAAGATTTTATTGCATTAAAATACACACACTTCTCTTACATCAACGAGAAGAAACCATTCAAAATGAAAAAGGAATAATAAAAAACAAACATAAAGTTTTATTGCGTAATGTTGCACAATTTACAATGCTCACAGAGTACAAGTTGAGATGGAGATAAAATAGTAGCACACAAGAATAGATGAAATGAAGGAAATTGTTTCTAGAAATAAAGTGAGAGATAGTAAATAAGCATTAACCATCCCCTTGAAATGAGGGTCAGATTTATATCTATATTACTATTACTATCATTTCCTCTCCCCCACATTACCTTTCACCTTTGTTCATGATTGTTGACTTTTCAAATTCTGTTATGACCTTTGATGTTCCTTTGTAATTGGTGACCTTTCACTTTCCTTCATTATTGAGGTTCCCTAATGCATATTCTCATCACATCATCACCGGTCACCATAAATATCCTTGATGGATGACATCATTTTTTGGGTCACCAAAAATATCCTTGATGCAAGACATCATTTTCCATATTTCCCAAAATATCATTGACGCAAGAAATCATTTTTTGGAGGTGCGACTATATTATTTGGTTATGCGAATTCATTATGTTGTTGCATGTCTACACATTGACCTTCATTTCAAGTGAATAAAATTTATGATCATGTGATTGCATTCTTGGGTTTCCTAAAATTTCATGTTGCATATCTTTTCTCTTTCAATCACGCATCTTGAGCTTGTAGACGCGCATCTTGAGGTTGCAGTCGCATGTCTTTAGCGTCCCGATGCGTAAAGGTCATTGTCAAGTGAAAAAAATGGGTGTCGATCAAAAAAAAATTGTTGTCACATGACTCAAGGCTTGCTGTAAGGATTATCATGGCTTGGAATGCATGTCTAGATTTTGTGACGCGCGTCATGGAGTTTTTTGTCACGCAAATGGAGAAGTTAAGGTCACTGAAAATTTTTCTTCTTCTCCCCGAGAGAAAATTTTAATGAAAATTGGTCATCTAATATACGAATTATTGTGGAAATGAGATAATGAATCAAATGAGCATATTTTAAAGTCCTTAAAATGAAGTATTCATCAACTTTTTCTCTTATTTCAAATTTTTCGTCAAGGTGTGCACTAGTAGATTGAGTGATAGAAAGAGTTTGAGATCTTCATGGACTAACACATCTTATGAATCATGAAGATAATTAAATATAATTTAGTTTGAGATTTTTTAGGCTAAAACATATTCACAAGGCTCCTGAAACCTTTTGGGAAAGTCACATCTTGTAGAAGGACCTTTTTGTCACACTATTAGATAATTTTATACATCTTAATGTTCCCAAAATATTTCCTTGATGATTCCAACATGAAGTAGGATATGTTATCTCTCAAATTCATGTGTTATGACATTATAAAACTTCACTAGGATCCTATAAATATTCATAATAGGTGACTATCTTTTTCAGAGCATGCATTTCTTAATAACGTGCTCACAAAGATCTAGTTTCACATAACTTGTTCATAAACATTTATTTTCTTCTAGAACTTTCCTAAACCACCTTAGATGATTACATATATTTAGCACACAATACTTGTAGGAGTTATCCCTTTTTGGTACATCCTTAGGAGGTGCTCATTAGGTGCAAGATTCCTTAAATTAGGCCTTTTTAGGCCTCCAGGAGCAACTCCTCCTAGCTGGATCATAATGAACTCATGATTTTCTTACAGCCAACTTACTTACACATGAAACACACTTTAGAAATTGATATAACACATCCTTCTTAGCCATGATGGGGTTTACATAATTATATATTTTGTATAGGATTGGTTTACATTACCAGGATCAGGGAATTTTTTAGTGTTGGCTTGGTTATCATTGTAAAATTTTCAATATTTTATGCTAGACATTTAACATGAAAACATATAAATTTGATATATTATCGATCTAGCCCACTATCATTGTGCAAATTACACAAGAACATCATTACACACATATTGACATGAAAGTACATGTATTTTGAGATGTAATGTAGTAACTTGGTATTAATATCAATGTTGTGGTGATTGTCGAGGTCAAACTGACTCCCGATTCCACATATTATTTATTCGGTTTGGTGTCGTATGTGTGCATATGAAGATATATATATATATATATTGTATGTTATAGGTGCATACAAATAAATTGGAAAAAATACATAGAAATAAAAGAGATCAACATTGAATCCCCTACTGTATAGAAAATATTAGAACATTTAAGCATTTAAATTGAAACTAGCCCCAAAATTAGTCAGTAGCACTCGAGATAACCTGTGTTCACGGGGGTGCTTCTATCCTACACATTTTTGAGTCCCATAACCTCTAGTGAGCCATGATTAAGCTTATTATTGTCTACTTTAACAATTCTCTGACATTGTTCATATCCATATTCTATGAATTAGCGACGTCTCTCTCTCTATCCCTCTTGCTTAAGGTTTCAAAATATTTCTTTCTTTTTTCTTATCCATTTATTGTATATTATCATTGTATATCATTGATTACAATATTTAATTTTAAACTTAGATTTTAGTCTAAGTCTATTAAATCATTTAGTGAACCAAACCCTTACATGCCCATTATTATATCCTTTATCGATTACAATCACTTTGATTCCAATTCTTCCCCATCGTATATCTAGTTTTGACATCATAATCTCCTAGTTAATTATGTCATAGTTGATTTTGGATATGGCCTTAACATATGTACTTTGTCATTTTTCCATCAAATAAAAATTTCTACTACTTATCTCAATCCATCTACTATTTGTCTCCATGGCCTTGATGCTACACCTAAACAAGTATTGGGCACAACCTGTCTTCCCCTTACTATGGGATTTTTTATTCTTAATGTTTTATGTCATGTTACGCCTCATGATGTTCTTTATACCATACTTTTAGGGCATATTTTGTTACATACTATACATACACTTATTTTTACCTCTATCATAATAGATAATTTAATTGCTACACCTTCTATGGACGATGCTATATTAGATTCCACACCTCATATCACTACTTCTGATGATATTCCCCTCATACATTATGCTAATGAAATCACCTACACTTCATATCCTTATTTTTTTTTGTGCATACTTGTGTTATATATTTACACAAACAATTGTCTATTAGTACCCATGATACTCCTTACATTGTGTCTTACTCTCCATACACTTATATTTATCATATGCTTAGTGCTTCCAATATTACATATCTCTTTGTACCTTCCTCATCAACAGTTAGAACATTATAATATGGTTTTATAATTATTCCTATTCCTGACACATTCAAGGATCCTATGCATAATTCATTGTGATGGTTTCACATTATCTTGTTACATCTATGGGGAAATCAATCCCCATTTTCCCACCTTTCTATCTATGGTCAAATGGGATAATTTATACTATTTATTTCTTAAGATCTTCTGGAATTTCACCTAATTCTTCTGTTTAGTATTTTTCCTACCTCCATTTATTGAAATTCATACTATTAAGCCTCCTATATTTACATATATTACACATATTTTTACTCGCATAGTGATCCTTATGTTTGGACTTACTTTTTCCACTATTTATAACACACACAATGATACACCTGTTCAATTGTCTCCTAATGGGTATATTATTATTTCTTATACACATAATATTCATCCAATTGAGATATTGGACTCTATAGGGTTTTCCCCTCAACATGTTGACATTACTCTTTGCTATCTCTTGTATTTAAGGATGTTCTACTTATTCTATTTTTTCGACATGCATGTCATAATCTTACTCTACATGTTATGATACATGCACTTTCACACGACATATGTTCATCGTCTTTAGCATATCATGGGCCCTTTCCTACTGCTATCATTGCATAAATATCCATCACTCACAAACTTGGGGTACATATAAGTCCCCCCATATAGATACATGTTCTAATCAGAATCTAGTTATCTATAAATTACTCTTGTTTTACAATTCACATCAATATTTCTAACAACAATTTCTCTCATCTACAATATGTTCTCACCTTCCTACATATATCTATTCTCTTTTTTTACTCCGTACACGTATTTATATTCAATATTACTTATGGATCCTTCTAATCATGATACACATAATATTTTATATATAGGGTATACATCCTTTTGCTCACAATTATCACATATGTTTTCAAATAGCTCCTGATACACACACTAAGCGGACAACAAAATTTCTCTCTCCCAAAACTATGCAATGTCTATATTGTCTACTCTTAGCTCCTTTATTACACTTCATGCTTCATGATTCAGGATAACATATTTCGTAGCTTACAATTTCAAACACATGCAACACATAATTACCTAATGACACACTCTATTTCCATAGTTCGTACTTGACTATTGAGGGTTTAATTACTAAATGAGGATCATATATTGTACATATCAAACATATTTTCTAGAATATACTCAAAATGGCACACATAACACTAATTTCCTGATGACATACTCTTGGGTTATAGTTCACACTTGACTATTAAGGGCACACTTCATCAATGAACCTCACATCATCTAATCTTTCTACACTTGGAGCTCAATGCTTCATGATACATATTTCATAACATCTACTACTTTATCTCATTATGTGCTTCATGGTTATATTTATGAGCCTCACCACATCATTTAGTTATTGATAGTATTTGGAAAGTCTCCAAGGGCCATTACAAACAATATATTACAATGAAGCTCACAACGATCAAGAAAACAACTAGAAAAGAGCCAAACAAAATTGACTTAGACAACAAACCAAACAACAGGAACAAAAAATCAGCCCAAAGCTGATGATTGAGATCTTAAATTCATATGTGTTGGAACTGAAACTTGGCTCAAAGAACCTCATTTTTATTCTAGACCAAATTCTATTCACCCTTATTTGAATCTTCTCCATCTCATTCATAGGGGATGGTAACATCAATCAAAGAAATAGGATGATACATAAATTTGGGAAGGGATGAAACCCTCTCCATAACCACTTATTTTAAAACATTCTCAAATTCCTTTGAAGATCTAAAATGAGGATCCTGAGAAGATTTCTCAACTACAAGACTAGACTCAATGCTCGAAATATTCTTATCAGAAAGAGAATATTCCTTAAAATCTAAATGGGATTAAATTATACAATGAGAAGGGAGAGAATCCTTCCACCATGATGAGTTTATTCTATTCTTACATTTGGGTTTCCCACACTCATAAATCAAATATCCTGTTTGGAAACATCTAGGGTAAAAAATGGATAATCTTTCATAATGTAATATTTGAATCCAAACCATTTCTCCTATTTGCAGCTTAATTTTATTTTGTAGATCAAGAGTAACATCTGTGTCTGCCAAAATACGAGCATAAAAAATATGCATGAATTTATTAGTTGCCTCATTTGTGACAACATGACCTCCCAATACATCTCCAATAGCTTTGAGATATTATTTAGAACAGAGTTGTAAGGGAATACCTGGAAACCTAACCTAAACAAGCATCCAATCAAATAATTATATCAATGGGTGAAACACAGGGTATCATGATTTTTTTATATGACCATGATCACCCTATACCCAATAGGTTTGATTGGCAGATCCACTATATTTTAAAAAATCAAAGACAAAAATAAAGAAATATTCTGAACATGGATAAATTTCTACTTTACCCATAATTTTGGAACTCCAAGATTATGAAATCCATTCATGAAGCTGAGAAAAAAATTTCCATAGATGCTGGAAAGGGCATATGAGTTCACGTTTACAAAAATCCTCCTCCCCTTCTTGAACTTTAAAAATAATTTCCTCATCTAACTTAAGCAAAAGAATATCGGTAGAGGTTTTGAGGGATTTCCTCTCACAACTCTCACCATTCACAGCCCCAGCAGCAACAACAACAAAATATTTACCTCCATCGTAATTTATTCCTTCAGATCTACCACCTATCACATGAGAAGATCCTCTGCCAGTAACATAGGAAGGAGGGAACTTTGTTCCATGAAACCCACCATGTTGGACATTATGGCTCAGGCCACCATCTCATAAACCTCTTCCTCCATGAATTTTTCCAGAGGAGACTACACTTGCCTCTTGGTCGTCACCTTTACAGTAAATCCCCTATGCACTAGGGTTAGGGCACACGGCCTTAGTACATCATTGGTTCACATACTTTCTCCCCATTACCCGATCATAAACTCTAGTGTTATGGTTAGCACTCGAATTTTGAGGGTCCAATTATTAAATAAACCTCACAACTTCTACACTTCACACTCAGTGCTTCATGATACATCTTCCACACATATAATATTTATTTCTTAATGATGCACTCTTATTGTCTGGTTCATTCTTAACTATTAAGGGGGAATTTAAATAGGAACTTCATCTCATATACATCCACTAGGGGTAAATGTGGGTCCTCCTACCTTCAAATCATGCACACTAGAACACGTCATCACATTGGTACAAAATTTGCATATTTTTATTAAAGTTTCTCTTATTATCTTATTTTACTTACATGTTACACATTGTTTCTATCCTAGACAGATTCATAGTGTGTCACTATCTTTTTCTATATACACAGGTATGTTCACTTAATCTCTTGAGGAGAATGAAGGACCTTTTAGAGATTCATACACGATGAATGATAGTCGATACAACTCTTTACTAGTCCCACCAGAGCTCTTAGGGGCATCTAATTTTGCTACTCTTATACTTCATAGATCATAGGTTCTATTATCACATTATTTACTACATCTCATTACTATCACTTTAGTTTTCTCTTATTTTATACATGCTTTGACATACTATCTATCTTTCTAACATTCTAAATGGTGTTTCATGTGTAGCATTTTTCTTAAAAGATCTATACAACCATGGTCAACTACCACCTTTTTCTTACTAATCACTTATTATTTTTTGTTATTATTTGATGTCTTGAATGTTCTTTTTTTTTTGGCCACTTTATTCCTTATAGTCTTGTTTCATTGGGAGTGATGTCTTGTGTATGAAACCCACTTTTCAAAATCCATCTTGCATTATTAGTTACTTTATACATTATCCTTTATTGCATACTAGCTCATTTTCATGAAAACTTATTTACTAGCTCATATTATTTCCATGTGCCTTTTTTTTTACCATGCACATCCCCTACCCCCTGCGAGTATCTACTATTCACTCAAGACATGCATATAAAATTCAAGTCATCTCCTTTAAACCACATTCTCCTACAGTCATCACATGTACCCCAAACAAGGGGGGAAGCTATTGGGCAAACAAATCACTCCTATAGTAGATCAAAGATTTAGTTCACTGCAACATAGTACATAATCATCAAAGGAACATAGTTACGTAATGGCTCAAAATAATACTTGGGCCCAAAATATAGAGCAAACACTAACGCCTAGTCTTGGATAGTAGCGGTGAGTGGTTGTGTCCCACTTGGGTACTTCTGTCGTAAGGGAAAAAATAGTCATTTCCACACTATAATACAATGTAGAATAGTTCTCATATGAGTTTTCCATATGAAGTATACTTCCCTTTCATAGTGTTCAACCTTTACTTATCGACCTGGAATTCTATCGGCTACACTCTTCTCTAGATGATTATAAGGAATGCATCTTCTATCTACTCTATGTCATCAAGTAATCACTCAACATTATAATTTCTAGAAATCGTAGACACAAAATATATGCACTTGGGTACATTTCTAGGTCCTAGAGCATACTAATATTTAACTAATTCCTAAATAAGAAAAGTAGTGGTTGGTAATATATTTTGATCCTTATTCTTTATCCCATATACTTTTATAATCCTTACACATATTACAACCATATCGATACTTAACTTATTTATCTTTTATGGGCTCAGACACTAGCACCTAGTTAGGATAGAAGAACCTAGGAACTTGTGTCTGTCCTAGTCACTCCTTACCCTTTCTATCCTTTTCTCACTAATCTAAGTGTCTTTTACTTTTGGGTCATCTTTTACAACTTTGGGTTATCCTTTT
Organism: Taxus chinensis; assembly: GCA_019776745.2. Classification (NCBI taxonomy): domain Eukaryota; kingdom Viridiplantae; phylum Streptophyta; class Pinopsida; order Cupressales; family Taxaceae; genus Taxus; species Taxus chinensis. The sequence continues at coordinate 68,532,070 of CM034157.1, forward strand.
AGTTGTTAATTAAAAAATCCAAAATAGGGAATCATATATATATATATATATATATATATATATATATATATATATATATAGAGAGAGAGAGAGAGAGGAGAGAGAGAGAGAGAGAGAGAGAGAGAGAGAGAGAGAGCCCTCAAATAAGGAGTTAAGCACTAGCATCATCTACTATTAACTAATATTTTATCCAAAGTCATAAGATAATTACAAAGCATCCACATAACACATCCATATAAGGTACAAGGGTTGTATCACTCTGCATACACAACATGAGTGGAAGTTTATTCTATTCCATCTCACACATTTTATACATTTGCTATATTTTACATCTAGCATGTTATCATTGTGAAAATTATAGAAGGGCATCCTAGGGCATTGTTACACACATATCGATTTAGAACTACATGGATTATGAGATGTAGTGTAATAATCAGTCATAATATCAGTCTTCGAGTGACCTCCAGGGTTAGTCTTAATCCTCATTTTGCATCCTTTTTTTTAGGTTTGATGTGGTTTGTGGGTATGTGCAGCTACATATATATTTTATAGGTTACTGGTGTGAAAAATGACATCGGCACAAATTTAGAGTGACAAACACAGATCAATAGTGATGCCCCTCTTGCACATAAAAGATCAAACCCTGATCATATTAGACACTAGCAAAAATATCATTCATAAGCACTAGGAAAATCATGTCCTCCCATGGGCATCTCTATCATCTACATTTCTATGTCACAAAACCTCCAATGAGCCTTACTGACAATGCTTAAATTTTATTTTAACAATTCTCCAACCAAGATCATTTCCATATTCTACAAAATCAGCTGAGTCTCCCTCTCTCTTCCCTCTTGCTCATAGTTTCATATTATTTCTTTCTTGTTTCTTATGTATTTGTTGCATATTATCATTTTATATAATTCATTAAAATAGTTACTCTGAAATTACGAGTTAATTGTACTTATATTAACTCACATATAACGCCTTCTACAAGACATTCACAAATAAGATTTATCATCAAAGTAAAAGAATACCTTACAATATGGGTAGAAGATAAATACCTATAAAAGAATGAAGTGCAAGAACCACATATTATTTTATCTATGATAATATTATCGACATATTTTGATTCCCATTAAGCATCACAAGTGACCAATGATAGCATTTTTTCAATGCTACAGTCAAATATCTTCTTGACCACTTTATGATAAATCTTAATAGAAATACACCATACCACCCTTAAGAAAATGGTACAGTGGAAGATTTTAATAAATTTCTTGAAAAGGTACTCATGAAAATATGTTCCTTTCAAAAATAATGCTAGGATTTGAAGATACTCGTAACACTATCCACATACCGTACAACTTACAAAAGGATGAAAAACTACCCCCTTTTGCAATTGGTGTATGGACTAGAAGCTATTGTGCCAATCAATTTTATACTCCCAAGTTTTATGGTGTCTATTTCCTTAAAAATTAATGAGTATTCATCAGTACATGAAAGGTTAATTGAATTAGAAAAATTCGATGAAAAAAATTATTAACCTCTTATAATCAAACAAAAAAAATGCAGGCAAAAGGCATGATATGATAAACACATTAAAAAAAAAGAATTCAATATAGGGTATATAGTCCTACTCTACAACAAAAAATTTAAAAAACATGGTAAACTAAAAACATTATGGTTAGGCACATATGTTATAAAACATATTTTACAATTAGAAACCACCCAACTACTAAATTTGTAGGAGAAAGAGATGACTTGTTATGTAAATGGATCATATGAAGAAGTATCACACTGTAGAATGCTTTAAATTCAGAAACTTGGAATTAATATAAAAAAAGGAAAAAAATAAAGTAAAGAAGAGAAAAAAATTAAAAAATCAGAATACAAAAACAAAATAATCTATCCTCTCTTAAAATTGGAAATTCAATGGAGTTGACTAAAAGGGGGGCAAAAACGCACAAGGGCCCCCTCTCTCTACCAAAAATAAATAAAACAAATAAAAAGTAACAAAAGTACAAAAAGAGAGAAAGAAGAAGTATAAAAGAAATTACAAATAAGAAAAGAAAGATAACATTAAAGACTAAAAAAATAGAAAAAAATCCATGGAAAAATCTACAGAATGAATGAAAACTGCACAACAATGAAAAAAATAAATCTGTAGAACAAACAAAAAGCAAATAAAAACCCATAGAATAAATGATTCAAGAAAGAAATATGTGGAAGGAAGACAATTCAAAAGAAACTGTGAACAAAGAAAATCAAAAGCTGAAAAAAAACTGTCAACCAAGAAGAAAATGCATGAAGTGAAGAAAGGAAAAAAGAAACCATGGAGAAAATGAAGAATTGATATCCGCACAAAAATCCATGGAAAAAAGGAGAAAATGCAAAAAATGTGGAACAAATGACAATATTGTTGAATGAAAGAGAAAGGAAGAATCTCATAAATTGAAGAAAACCATGCAAAGAAGAAAATAATAAAACCCAGAAAAATCGGGGATCAAATAAACTTAAATCACTTCCACAGCTAGAGAAATAACTTGAGTAAGTAGATAAGAAATGTGTAAATGAAATATATAAGGAGTAAACGACTCACATTTGCAAGAATTTTTAAGGCAAAAATCGTGGATAAGGAAAGAAGATCAAATTGAGCTAGGGCACATGAAGAAGTAAAAAAGGCACTTAATATAATGTTGACCTTGACTATTGCTACACAAGAATATATTTCAGATCTGAAATTTCAGAAGTGCATACTTAAATCTATGATCCCAAACCTGTCCCAATCCATTTCTCATATACAATTCAAGGTCACACATTCTCGAGATATGAAAAAGTATATACATTTAGAAATTGTGGAATATGACCATACTCAGCTAAATGTTGACAAAAATATACTACTTCAACAAAATCAAGAAATAGGTACAATGGAATATAAAAAAAAATTCTAAATCAGTTATGGAATTAAAGCTAGACATTTGGAGAAAAATTGCATATGTTTCCATGGCTGACAATTTAATTAGAGTTCTTCTTATCCATCTACATAATGAAATGATATACCTAGAACAACCATACCAAATCAACACCACGTAGTGGAGAGAGTCATCGGACTATGGGAAAAAGGGTTTTTGGCTCCGAATAAAAAGAAAACATTGATACAACAAATTACATGATTTATGGGAATCACCATGTAAAAATAAGGAGTAGGGATTAGGGAAATCAAAATCCATATTTTTAAAAATTTATCATACAAATAGGGAAGATGGTGCCAATGGGATAAGTGTAATATTTTCCTTAGATATGATCATAACCCAATCTGAATATAACCTATGTGACGTTCTTGAAACTGAATTCCATAAGAATACTAGTGAGATTAAGGAGGGAAAACATAATTGTTTCTATGGATAACTTTTATCATGTCTAGCTATGTATTTCATGAACACTCTAACTAGAAAATTAGAGCAAGTACAAATGAAGTCAATACCTACCCATAGAAGAGAAAATGTTGGCTCACATGAACACTGCATCAAGTACAATAGATTACATCTCTACTACGGTGGAAAAACAAGATAAGGAAGATATTTGTAAACAAATCTAGAATTGCATAATAGATAGTAGTAAAATATAAGAAAGAGGTAAGATCATAGTAGATATTGATTACAATTTCCTTTTCCCTTTCATAATGTAGATTTCACACATTTCCCAACTTCCATACAAAGAATCTAATGAGTTAGTGGGAAAAAAATACAAGCAGTTAGGAATCTCCCAATGGCTAATACAAAACAAAGTACCTCCAAACATCAACGATGTAATTGTGGAGACATGGTAAAATTTTTGATAGATATATCCAGATAATTATGATCAAAGAAGAGAAAAACCACCATTGTTATCTCAGAAACAAAAATTAATAAGAAGGTAGGGTCAAGAAAATAGAAAAGAATAACTAAAACTAAAAAGAAAAAACCTCTTACACAACTACCAATAAAATGACAGAATGTTAGGGTACTAAGGAAAATAGTGATATAAGAAGAAAAATGTGAGGAAATAGGAGATTCAAGAGGAAAATCAATGCAAGTATCAGATTCAAAAAGTGAGGAGTCATAACATGCATCCCAAAATCCTCCAGAAAAAATACAAAATGAAATGGAATTAGGTCCATACTTCACAAGAGAAATTAATTCATGGGTGGAATCAAAGAAAAATAAGTCCACAAATAACCTCTATAAAACTTGTTTGGACTGCAGAGGCATTAGAAAAATGCCACAAAATAATTTTTTATTATATTAGGTGAATAGGGATTATGGCTTCGAGGGGTCTTACAAAAAATACATCATGAGAAACACAAAGGAGAAGAAGATAAATCATTTAAAGAGAAAACGAAAATACCTCTCCCAACGTTCAGAAAAATTACAACCAAAGCAATAAGAACATGATAACAATGGTTAAATCAAAGAGGCTTGACTCAACCAAGTCGATCTAATGCCCTCTACTAGCAAACGCTTGAGAGCCGCTACAAGTTACAATATTTTTTTTGTGTTGGACCTCCATCCAACCCACATCACCAACCGGGGAGGGGGGCCTATATATCCCATGTCAGGATCAATGAGTACTTCCAAATTTCTATTAAAAAAAAAAAAAATCTTGTCATTACTCAGAAAATGGTCCATCGAGCAATTTCCAGTAGTTCTCATGTGTTGATCATTTAATGCAATTTCATAGTACAAGCAATCTAAGCTCAACAATACAACAATTTCCCATAGTATAATCAATCGTCAAATACTTAAAGGGGTTATCCTTGGTATTGGATTTTATCATACATTTACTTACAAATGCCATACTAAAGGGGCCAGAGGAAAAAATATATTTAGAAAAAAATATGGCGTTACAAAATTTGTGAAGAAATTCAAGAACCTCAAAACAAACACGAAGAAAAAAGTTAAGGAAAAACACTAGATCGAAGTTCTAAAGGACTTCATACAAATAAAAGAAAAGGAAAATACAAAGAAACAACTAGAAAGAGTAACAAAGAAGGAAGAATGGAAAACATATAAAATAAATAAGGAAAAAGGAGAAAAAAAAGATAAAGAAAATAAGGAGAAGACGAAAAAGGAAGAAGAGAAGAGATAAAGGGAAGAAGATCAAAGAAATGAGAGGGTAGACTAAAACAATAAAGAAGAAAGAAATTGAAAAACAAGATGAGGAAAATAAGAAAAATTAGAATGAGGAGAAAAAAAAAGGAAGAAAAAACAAAAAATGAAGAGTAGAAGAAAAGAGAACATGAGGAAGAGGAAAATAAAAAATAATAAGTGTATGAGAGAAATAAAGAAGAGCATGTAAGGAAGATACAAGAAGAAGAAAAACATAAAAAAGAAAGAAAAAAACAAGAGAGAGTGAAAAAAAAAGGAGGAAAAGGACAAATAGAAAACAAGAAGCACAAAAGAATAGGGAAAAACACGATTAAAACAAGGAAACAAAAATTAGAAAAATAGGAACAAAATTCAAACTTCAAATACCAATAAACTAGTGACATCCCATGGGATAACTCAAATTGAGCGTTTCCGAGATTCATTAACATAGATCACAAAGGCCCTACACTAAAGGAAAGAAGCAAAAATACTTCAGTTGAACCATGGTGTAGTTGAACAAATGAAATAAGGTTATATAATGCACTTACAAAAACTAACACCAATGCAAAAATCGTTATGTAGTCAATTAGAGCATAGTGTAAAATAAATTTGGTTTTAGAGGTGTGTAGATTTAAAAGAATTAATAAATAAATTATTGACTTCTATAAAAATAACCAAACCTAACATCACTGTGGACTCCAATGTTTTAGTTAAAAAGGAAATAAAGAAAGCATTAAAATTAGTTATAGAATAAAGTGTTACTAGGGATGAAAGTAAAAAGATAAAGATTCATAGTGAAGGAATATAGTTATATAAGGAACAAATCTTAAAACCCCAAACCATAGAGAACCAAAAATGGAGGGATGAGATATAAAAATATTTGAAAATATTGGAATCAGAAATTACAAATGTCATTCCCTAATATGTGTATGCCTTGGTTTGTCCAGTTCTCACTCAAATAGAAAAAATAAATTTAGACAACATAGAAACATAATGCAACAAGGAATCCATAGAATATGATATAAAAAAGATATAAATTACAAGAAAAGGAAATAATTAGTAAAATTATCATAAAATACAAAACAAAACAGTAACAAAGGGCAAAAAATATTGGAGATATGTAAGAATAAAGTGCAAACATAGACAAAAAGATATGACAATGATGCAATGTAAGAATTGGAAACAACAAGAAATAGATATATAATTTTTTTGTTAAAGGATCCACACACTGAGATACATCTCATAGTCAAAGAGAATACTAAAATCCAAATGTGGATGAATGAAATTTTAGAACATCTAGAACATTGGCACACATTTGCAGAACAATTTACAACCAAATATGCTAAATATATCTCAAACATAACTTCACAAGATACAAAACAATTTTTGAGAAGATATTGTGGCCTATAATTCCATATGGGTGAGTCGAGTAAAGGAACATTTCCTTACGCAAGATGTATAAATTTGGAAAGAATAGATAAAAGAATTCAATAAAATTTAGCTACATCAAAATTTTGGAAATCAAGGAAGGTAGAAAGGTTTCCTCGTCATATGGTTGTGTCGAGGATGAGACAATGTTTGAAGTATATGGATTATGTTGACAGGATTCTCCATCAATTTTAGATGTTAATTCACAAAAGTCTGGAAAACAACAAAAATATGGCATAACCGCGGGAAATTACAAAAGCATTTGAAAACTACAAATAACCATGGTAGACTAACAATATACACAAAAAGAAAAAAAAATTGAATGCAACTGACAAAGATGCCTATAAAAATAGTTTCTTTGGATATTTAGTAAACATAGATATTTAATATATTGGAATGTAATCATACAAAGGAGCGTAAGGAAATGAGGAGAAAAGATAAATATAATAGAATAGAATAATATGTTTAAATAAGGGAAATGATATGTAATGAACGTGTATGAGATGGATATGAATGACTAATGTAACTATTATTATCAATAAATAAATAATGATGGTTGATGAAATGTGTAATTTCTATTGGCTTTAATAAGATTCTTTTTATTCATGTTATGAATCTAAATATCAATCGTAGTACAACCTTAATGAAAGGGTGAACTACTTAACTATCACAATCCACGTTGATGCTTAAGGTTAACACAAAACAACTTCATATGAAAAACTAAAGAAAGATAAAGAGGCTCATGTGTAACAAAATATTATAGAAGGTACAATTTTGGAGTATGAAATGTATTTTTTTAATAGATATTTTTATTTACAGACCCACATGGATTGAAAACATGAAAGGTTGATTTATGATGGAGTTTCTACATATTAAAAACACAAAAGAGATGTCTATTGGAAATATTACTTAATAAAAACCGAAAGAGAGTTGCTAAGTAAAGTGGAGAGGATGAAAAATGGTAAATGACGTCCGCTATACTGACATGGCAACCACGAGCGATGGAGAAAACTATGGCAACACAGTTTCTGCAGTTCTGGCTGCAGAATGTCTGCGCACTAAGCTTAAAATTACTGAGGAGAGGCTGATCTGTGGCTAGAATCAGACGGTTGTAAGCACGAGTATGAGCGAAGGAGAAAGCACTGGAGGTACTGTCAGTGCAGTTTCTACAGTTCTAGATACAAAAAGTCTGCGCGCTAAACCTAAGAATGCTGAGGAGAGGCAGATCTCTGGCCAAAATCAGATGGTTATAAATGAAAATGTGGAAATGCTGGGATCCACACCTATGGCCTGGAATAAGATGCTTCAAAGCCCTAACATCAAGGTGGGTCTGAAAATTACTGGTCAGTTCATGTGGGAAAAGGACAACGAGGGTGCCACCTGCCTGAGGGTCCCAGATGGATGTGTTGATAGAGCCTTAAGCAAAGTGAATCTCTCCCTCATTGGTAAGTTTCTTGGCTCTAGACCTAATATTGATTTCATTAGAAAATGGGCTTTGAGAAAGTGGAAACCTAAGGGAGCCCTGAGCATTACCATCATGCCAAAAGGATTTTTTCTGGCAAAATTTAATCAGCAAGAGGATTTGGAATCGGTGCTTCTGGGAGGACCTTGGTGGCTGGGTAATATGGGCCTTTTTTTGAAAAAATGGTATCCTGGATTTGACCCTAATACTGAAAATATAAACACCATCCCAATCTGGTGTAGGCTACCTGGACTACCATTGCATTTTTGGGATGATGAAATTCTGCTAAATATTGCAAAATCCTTAGGTGCCCCTATCGGGCTGGATGGGCCCATGAGAAACAGATCTAGACTTGTTTTTTCTCGTTTCTGCATTTTCTCTGCAATGGAACAGGAGTTTCCGGAGCACATAATCTTGAAATCTAGATATGGGATATGGACCCAAAAAATTGAGTTTGAAACTTTGAGATGTAAACATTGTCATAGCATTAGACACTCTGACAAAAGTTGTTCCAAGAAGAAGACCCCTACAATGGAAGCTGAACAGCCTGTGGAGGGCTCAGTTCTGAGCAAGGATAGTAGGGTTCCTAGCACGGATAGCCGGAATGAAGACAAAGCCCCTAGTCAGAAGGAGTTGGAGTTCAATAGAAAGGGGAAAAAAAGGGGTTTTAGAACTCAAATAAGGAAACATCTGGTCTGGCGTCCCAAAGTCTCAGCAGCAGCTTTGCCTAAAGCACCTAACAAAGAGGACTTGGAAAATCCTGTGAAGGTATCCATGGTGGTGAACGAGCAAGAAGGCTCTGTGAAGATTAATATAGTCCCTATTGAGCAATTTCAGAGCAGTAAGGAAGTCGAGATAGATAATCAGTTGTGCATCACTAAGGAAACTTTGAACAAGGACTGTATGGTTTTTAAAGAACCTTTGCAGAAAAACACTCCTAGGGGAGATGGTAATTCATTTGCAGATATACCTCCTTGTTCCAGCAACATATCAGTGGTTTCACCTACTTGCTTCAGCACCAGAACAGCTGATACACACACACCTGACAGGATTCAGAAAGAACGTGAAGAGGGAGAAGTTACGCCTATCAAGGATGAGGAGGATCCAGATTCTGGATTCACAAAGGTCATTTCAAAAAAGAAAAAAAAGAATGAAAGGATTTGAAATGATCCCAGAATCACTCTACAGTGATAAGAAAAAGAAAAAAGACAACTGGGACACCTCAACATCCAGAACAACTAGATCTTCTACTAGACGATTAGTTGACTTTGGAGGAAGCACAAAAAGAGGAAGACCCTCTAAAAAGGCTCTTAGATCTAAGAGAATGGAGAGGGACATTGCAGATGGCGTTCAACGTCAGTTGAACCATCAGGAAATTCCAACCACCAATCATTCCAAATGAAGATTATTTCTTGGAACATCCGAGGCCTAAATGGAAACTCCAAGCAGAGAATCATCAAGGAGTTACGGGATTCTAGTAATCCTAGTATTTTGATTCTGCAAGAAACTAAGATGAAAGCTAAGACCCTAGAAACTAATAAAAAGAGTTTTTGGGATAACTCTGAAATGGCGGTTGTTGACTCCCAGGGAGCTTCTGGAGGACTGGCTACTCTTTGGGATAAAAGGCACTGTACTGGTATGGTTCTCAATGCTAGTATTAATCATCTTGCAATCAAATTTGTTGCTATTGAGAATAATGGTGAATGGATCCTTTCTAACATTTATGCCCCTAATACGGTTAGTGGTAGAAGGAAGCTTTGGGCTGACCTTAAAACATTTAGAAACCAGCATTGTTCTGCTAACTGGCTTATTATGGGGGATTTCAACTCCCCACTAAACCTAGGTGAAAAGTATGGAGGTACCTCCAGCTTTTCTACTGGTATGGAGGATTTTGCTGATTTTATTGCTGAACATAACCTCTTAGATGTGGATCTTCATGGGAATAAATACACTTGGAATAATAGAAGGTTGGGAAAGGAGTTTATCCAGGTGAGATTGGATAGGGCACTAATTTCAGCGAGCTGGATTCTCAGTCAAGACTTCCACCTCTCTTCCTTGCCCAGAGTTGGATCGGATCACAATCCGATTGCTTTAAATTTTCTCAATTGGACTAAACCCACCAGAAGCTCATTCAAATTTGAAAAGATGTGGATGGAGCATGAAAATATCTATGACAAGATAAAAGAATGGTGGGGATGGAATGGTGAAGGCACTGCTCAATTTAGATTGGTTCAAAAGCTCAAAAATGTCAAAAAGCAAGTCAAAATCTGGAATAAAAGTGTTTTTGGTAATGTATTTGACAATAAAAAAAAGTTAAAACAAAAACTTCAGGATCTGGAAATAAAAATGGATACTATGGGGAGATCGGCTGAAGACAAAGTTAATGAAAAGAATATTCTTTTAGAGTTGCATATGATCTGCAGCAGAGAGGAATCTTTATGGAGACTTAAATCTAGAGCTATTTGGCTTAAAGAGGGAGACAGGAATACGAAGTTCTTTCATATGACCACTTTGAAGCACAGAGCCTGTAATAGGATCTTAGAAGTTTCTAAAAACAACGGAAATATCATAAAAGATCCCAATAGCATCAAGAAAGAAGCGCTTGATTTTTATAAAAAACTTCTTGAGGAGAGGAATATCATCAATTCTGAAGCTATTTCTTTTATGTTGGAGGCCATTCCCCAAGATAAAATTGAGGAACAGAAATTTAGAAGTATCACCAAAATGGTCACGCTTGAAGAGCTGCAAAAAGCTGTATTTGCTTTAGAGGGTGACAAGGCTCCTGGTCTAGATGGGTTCTCCATAATTTTTTTCCAGAATTTTTGGGAAATATGTTCGGAGGATCTTCTCAGAGCGGTGAATGAATTCTATAGAATGGGAAATCTTTTGAAAGAGCTTAATAACACTCACATTGTGCTGGCCCCAAAAAAAATGGATGCTAAAGATTTCAAAGACTTCAGACCTATCAGCCTTGTGAATGCCATCTATAGAATTTTTACCAAAATTATTACTACTAGGCTTCAGCTCATTATGAATGAACTTATCTCAAGGCAGCAGAGTGGCTTCATCAAAGGCAGGATTATACAAGACGGAGTGATTATGGTTCACGAGACCATACATTCTATGGAAAATAATAAAAAGGAAAATATGGTCCTCAAGCTTGATATGAATAAAGCTTTTGACAAGGTCTCTTGGGTTTTCCTTGACAAAGTCTTAACAAAATTTGGGTTTCCAGAAAAATTTAGAAGAATTATTAAGGCTTGTATCTCTACGGCCAGATTCTCAGTGGTAGTTAATGGTGAGCCTGTGGGTTTTTTCACTAGCAGCAGAGGACTTAGACAAGGGGACCCTATCTCCCCCTTGCTCTTCATTCTTTTGGCTGACAGCCTTAGTAGAACAATTGGCAAAGCAGTTAATGATGGGCTTTTAAATGGCTCTAAGCCCACTTCCATCAGTCAAGCTGTCTCCCATCAGCAATTTGCGGATGACACTATCCTTCTTCTTCTGGCGTTAGTCATTGAAGCCAAGGCTACCAAGGCTTTACTGCGGCTCTACGAATCTGCTTCTGGGCAAGAGATCAATTATGATAAAAGCTCCATCTTCTTTTTCAACACTCCTGAGGAAAGGCAGCTTAAAATTGCTAAAATTCTGGGTTGTAAAATAAGTGCGCTTCCAGCCACTTACTTGGGCCTTCCTCTCGGCACTAGGAAAGTCTCTTGCAAGGTGTGGGATGATTTATTGGAGAGATTCCAAAAAAAAATGGCTGGTTGGAAAGGAGCCATTTTATCTAGTGCTGGTAAGTGCCTGCTCATTAAAAGTACTCTTCAAAATCTGCCCATTTATGTCATGTCACTCTACAAGATCCCCTCTTCCTTCAGAGATAAGATTGAAAGGATTCAAAAAAAAAATTATGGCAAGGCATGGAAGAGAAGTTCAAATTTCACTTAGTGGCTTGGGACAAGGTTTGCACCCCGAAGTTTATGGGAGGTCTGGGTATAAAAGATATTGAGAAAATGAATGAGGCCCTCATTGCTAAAATGGGCTGGAGAATGTTGTCTGAGAAACAACCCTGGATTGATTTAATCAAAGCAAAATACCTAAATCATCAAACTGTGTACTCTTTCCTACAAGATGAGCACCTCCCCTATGGTTCCATTTTTTGGAATAATCTGGTCAAGAGCAGAAATTTCATCAAGCAGGGCAGTAAATGGAAAGTGGGGGATGGTAGGGACATAAACTTCTGGGAGGATAATTGGTTTAATGGCAATCTCATGGATAGATTTGGGATTGTTAAGGACAGTCTTATAAGCAAGTATGGCATTAAAATCAAGGACTATATTGAGGGAAATGGTACCAGCAAGAATTGGAAAAAACTTACTGTGGAGAGAAATGATCTGATGCAAATTACTTCCTCCCTTCAAGATCAATTAGATCTTATTCCATTAAGTCAGCTGGATTCCAAGGATGAGCTGGTATGGAATAATTCCAATGATGGGAATTACTCTGTCAAAACTGGATATAATAATTTCTTCCACAGTAGTCAAACAGAGTTCAATTGGAATAAGATTTGGATGACTGAATTAACTCCTAAAATAAATTTTTTCCTTTGGCTGGCTATCAGAGGCAGGATTCTTACCACTGACAACCTGATGAGAAGAGGATTTATAATCCCTAATAGGTGCCATCTTTGTAAGAAAGATTCTAAGGATATCAGCCACTTGTTCATACATTGTGAGTATGCTACCAGAATATGGAGTTTTTCCCTCTCTAAATTTGAAGCTCTCTGGGTGGTGCCGAAGGATCTTAATCAGCTATGGACTCAATGGAACCCACCCTTTAGGCATTGTGTTGTCAAAAGGATCTGGAAGCTGGTTATCCCTCATTTAATCTGGAGGATATGGAAGGATAGAAATGATATTATCTTCAGAAATAAGAAGCAAAACTATAAACTTAGTATTGGTAAAATTTCTAATGGTATCAAAGAGAATATTGCTAGATTTAAACCCCCCAAGAACAAGAGATATCCAGAGAATGAAGAATACATCTTATCCAATTGGCAGATTGGAACTGTCAATAGTCGGAGCAATCCCGGGAATAGCATTGATAGATCTTTGATTAAATGGCATCCTCCTGATTTTAATTGGTATAAGTTGAACTTTGATGGGGCCTCTAAGGGGAACCCTAGGATTGCGGCAGGGGGAGGAGCGATACGGGATCATAAAGGTAATCTGATTGCTGCGTATGCTGGGAAAATGGGAATTCAAACTAATCATTTTGCCGAAGCATTATCTACTCTATGGGGCCTGAGAATTGCCCAGACTCAAAATATTCAGAACCTCATTATTGAAGGGGACTCCCTGAATATCATTAATCTCCTTAAACAGTGCTCATCTCCAAGTTGGAGCATCAAGGATTTTATCTCAGAGTCCATAAGTATTTGTCAAACATTCAATAACATCAGGATCATGCATACTTACCGGGAGGGTAATAAATTGGCAGATGCGCTGGCTAATTATGGCATTAATGTTAACCACACTGTTTGGGATAATAATAGCATCCCTAAGCAGCTTCAAAACAACATTCATGTGGATTTCTATACGCAAGCAATATCTTGAGCTGAGTTATGATTATTGGGTGTGGATCAGCATCAATAATACTCCCACACGTGTTGACTTAAAAAATATGATTATGCAAATCATGTCAAATAATCAAGATAGTGTGAAGTATATGGGGAATTCCAAGTGGAGTTACATTGATTTGAAAATCGCGCATGCGGGCTGCACTGCGTCTGCTAAAAGTTGGATACAAGGCTCCACGGAAACCGAAGACAGTAGTAATGTGATTGATGACAGGGAGCGGGCTAACAAAAAGGCTGTTATTCCCACATGTGATTTTCTGCAGGCTCAGATCAGCAGGCACGCAGACGTTCATGGGAAAAGCAACGGCTCTCATTTCCAACATTGTGTGGATTACAACAGTAAAAAGCAGACTGGCTTCAGCGCTCACAAGGATTTGGGAATTTGTTGCAAACAGTTAAGCACAGTGAAGATGGGGGGTCCCCCTTGCCAAATTGAGCCTAGTGCGGACCCGGACTGGAAGGATAATATTGAGCTATGGAGCATACTCAGCAAGGGTGGCATCACCAACTTCATGGAGAAGGTTCAGGGGCATGATCAAAGCATCTCAGTGTGTTTTGTGAAGGATTGGAAGGAGTGGACTGTGGAATATGGGGGGTAGAAGATATTGGTCAATGAGGAACTTATTGCTGAAGCGATCGGCCTTGGCTTGGAGGGCTACCATTTTTTTAACAAAAGGGTCGACAGAGATGTTGAAGAGAGGAGATTTGTGGAGGGATCTGAGAAGCTGATCTACGTTACAGCGGGCCTGCTTGTTAGCTCGATCCCTCCACCTTATGATGAGGTTACTCGCATGATGATACGGTTCATTTCCTTGGAAGGAAGGTTTGTCACTGTACCTGCTAAGCACCTTATCTTTCTTAACCACTTTTGTAGGAATCGCATGGTTTGTTTCCCCCATTACTTGTTGAACTCTCTTGAGCGCTCCATTTTGGAGTTTCAAAAGCATACCCGGGTGGTTCCTTTACACCAGGGGCTTATTTTGCTGCTACATAAATGTTGTCTTCTTAAGTATCCTGGTCTCCCATCCTCTCCTAGCTCAGTTCCCCCTCTGCCGGGTTCTGCTGCTGCTAGCCCCGTTTCTCCATTCTCTGCCCCCGCCACCGCTACTGTCACCCCCCTGCCGGCCATCCAGGCTTCTTCTTCCATTCCCCCTACTGCTGCTCCTGCCCCCCACTTCACCTCCACCTCAGCCAAACTGGTTACCAAGGCTTCTAGAAAGCTTAACCTTGAGACTCTTGCTATGGGGAAGGGTCCTCATGAAATTGAAATTACACATGACCTACTGAATATTAGCAGTGCCAGTCCCCGGGATGTGCATATGGAAAGCTCTTCAAAAAGGCTGGAAGCCTTAGAGGCTGATATGAAACTGTTGAAGGATGAGGTTAAGAACTTGGCAAAACAGAAAGGTAAGAGGAAGAAGGAGGAGGAGGTGGATATTGATAACAGCCAGATTGATGATATCTACAAGAAGCTGAACTCCTTAGACTCCCGTTTAGGGAAGGCCAAAACTTGTCATGATTACAATATGGCCATCTTTAGGGTGATTGAGGAGTTCATTGAGCAACATGTCAAAAGTGTCTCCAACCTCAGCGGAGTTCCGGCAACACTTTGGGGCAATGATAAGGAAAGCAAAAGGACCATTGATCAGCTGGATAAGACTGACGCTGCCCACATGACAACTTTGGGTATGTTCCATTCCTGGAAGAATATCAAGACCAGCATAGACAAAGCTGCCAAAAAGTAGTTGTAGATGCTTTAGCTGTTCTTGTCTGTTTTTATGTTGTTTTTTTGCGGTCTCTCTACTACTTTTTTGCAGTGTTTTTGTTGTTTTGTCTTGTTTGGGTAGCTGTTTTTTGGCTACTTTGGGCTTCATTGTCACATTTGGATTCTGATCCTTTTCTCTCTGGTTTTCATTCCTATTCTGGCTCCTAGGCCATCTTTTGTACTCAAGGGTATAGTCCCTTTCAAAAAACTATTTGCCAATAATAACATATGACAATATAAGTTGATCTAATTGCTTATTTAATGTTCAAGAAAATTGATGTAAGTATTGGGGGGGTAGGACATTGGTACATTTGTGTTTGGGGGTTGCATATGTAACTATCGGGTGTAAACATTTTAATTACTGTTTAGACTTATTGTCAAGTGCTAAGTTTAAGGAATGGGTCATAAACAATTGTGTTTCTAGTGGATACAACTTTGACACTTTTGTGTTTTACAAGATTAAATAATGATTTAAGTACTAAAAATGGATTCCTATATACATTGAGTATGTACATGATGAAACATATTGATAATCAAGGTGATATTAATTTCCTAGTGTGTCAATGCATATGTCAAAAGTTGCATTGAACCATAAAAAACATAACGTACTCAACACTCTTTAAAAAATGAATCAAAGTTTTTAATTCTAAAAACAAATTTTAGCACCCAGGTGCAAAAGAGGTCCATACAAATGTGGAAAAAAAGTTACTCTTTTTTTACCAATAATGGCACTCAAATAGGTAACATAAGGTAATTGGTGATTCCTGATGAAATAGATTATGCATGTACAATTTTGGCAGAGTTTACCTGTTTGATAAAAGTAGAAACTGGAAATAAGATTATATCTATTCTAGTGTAATGAATGATACGGGGTATAAAATGACTGAATGGAACATTTCCTAAATACATAAGAAATTAACTTTCAAGAAACTATTATAGATGGAAATATGAAATTCCCTAATGTGCAAAAAGAAAGTTAAGAAGCCCCTTAACTGATCCCTAGATGATCAACATGACTATCTTATCTAAGTGAGTACTTGTTTGAATAAATTGAAAAAATGACCATTTACACGATAAGTTCCTGAGAAAGCTTCATATCCAAGCTAGTTTGCATTCCTGGAATGGGGCATTTTATAGAAAGGGATATGGGGCACTTCCCATTTGAGGCACCATGTTCTCCGTAAGAATGTGTTAAAAACCTCCGTTGAGGTGTTGCATATGGTAATCAATTATGCTCAAATGACTGTCATGGCCTAATGTCACTGAATTTGCATTGGATGTTGCTATAAATTAGGAGATGGAGAGAATCCAAACTATGTAAATACCATAGACAAAGATTTGTAAAACCCTGAAAAATGAAAGATCATTATGAAGGTGTTAGACTGAACTGCAAGGCCACCATGTTATCAATGGAATTACTAATTTTAAGATTTAATGCACTAAGATAATTTAAACAAAAATGTAGTTCCATGCCAAATGTGTATGTAAAGAATCATGGCATAATTTGCTCTTATCAGCCACTCACACTTTGTGAAGTATGTGAGATCCTAATAATTAGATGTACAAATGTAATTATGTCCATTAAGTATATTGAAATAATCATATTTTCCCTTCTATGAAGTGTGATGTAGATGAACCAATATTGTGTCCCTTCTGATGGATCTAGATGAATATAAAATGTCAGCTTTATATGCCTTGGATGGATGAAAATGCTAGAAGAGTGATACTTGATGCTTAGTGCTTGGTCCCTAATTATGGTCAAACATAACATTTATATTTATATGGTTATCTTGTTCTAATTTCATAATTAACCTGAAAAGGTTAGAACCACCAAAAATATAGAAATTTTTTTTTTTTTTTTTCAAATGGATAGAAAGTGCCCAAAAGATTCACACCGAATAAAGTGCTAGCAGGTTCAATTGAACACTAGCACGGGAAGGGTTGTTTCACCTTTTTCTTAGATTGTTTCTTTGAAGGGTTGATGAAATAGATAGGGTATCGATGTAGGAGGGATACCTGTTCAAATGTCAGTTGATGGGTTGTTGCACATGCGTATGACTTCCGAATCCACAGCTAACAGTGAGAGTTTCCTTTTGGCTAGGAGGAACTATCTGTAATGAAAACAAGACCACCAGAAGGAATTAAACAATATGGGCAGTGAAATACCTAGTGTGAGCTAGATCCAGGAAGTATGATACTTCCTAGATGGATGTTAGTCCACTATTTTAAACAAATTAATGCTACAAAAGAAGTGAATCCTATTCTTATTTTAAAATGATTTAGGTATCTCACTTAAAACACAGTAAGAAAATAGATCTAATTTAATAGGCTAAGCTAGAATAGAATCCATAGGTCAAATGGTTGGTTTTGGGTTCTGTGGGTCTTATAAAGGTCTCAGGTAGGGTCACATGTGAGTGAGGGTGAGGTAAAATTAGGTGGGTAGGTCTCTGTTTAAGGTTGTGTGGGAAAACATAGAGACCGACGTCAGTCAGGGGTGATCGATAGTGGTTAGGTATAACCGGGCGCCTATTACTGTGAGATCTAGAAATGTCACAGAATAGGGGTTTTGGTCTCCTTTGTGATTGAATAAAGGATTTTGGTTCATTGAGATGAAGTATTGGGTGACTGGAATAGGCTTTTGCAAGGTTTTAATGGGTCTATGGAGGTGAAAATGTTGGAGAAGGTCAATAGGGAGCAAGATAAATAATGGGTGATAAAATAATGGTGAAAAAAAATAAACCAGAGAAGTATGATGTTATACTTACTTGGATTTTGTTCCTGAAGGTCTGTGTATGAAGGATGGAGGTGTTGATGATGGATTTGGAGGCTGCAAGTGATCACTAATTGAAGAAAATATTCTGCATGGGCTGCATGCACACTCCTCTTTGCTTGGATAGATTAGATCATGGCTCAAATGACTATGCAGGAGAAGAATGCTCAATTTCCTTCCTTGGATGTGAGTTTTCACTAGAATTGATTCTCTAAAGATGCGTTATCTCTCTAAGATGTATTCTTGTTCGTCAAATTTCTTTCTTCCAACTTCCAAATTCTAAGTTCTAACTTTCAACCTTGAGAATAAGGTTGTTTTGGGTTAAAAGGGGTAACCGATGGCAGTCTGTTGTAACTGGCGATAGTTAGGGGTAACCAACATCGGTCAAGGTGGTATTTCCTAGGTTTAGTAAACTTAGGGAGATCCTCCTAATTTTCTTGGATCTCGTATTGTTATCCCATGGATTATACTCAGAGTCTCTTGTGAGCATGCGGGAATGTGGTTAGAGGGAATGTAGGCATTGATTTTTAGGGTTTGGGTAAGTCCTAGTTAGTTATGGTAACTTGCTAAGAATAGGTCTTAGGTTGAGTTAGCTTGGTGAGGTGTCTAAGTGAACTATATGTGTAGATATTATTTAAATAAGATATTTAAATAATAAATATAGTGAGGATAATGCATTAATTTGATTACATTTACTAAATTAATATTAGTGGGGTGAAGGGGGTCATGGCTAGGTAAATGTGATGAATGGTGCTTATTGTCGAGGGACCAAAGGGGAGTGTGACCTAATTTTAGTGTCTACATTTTTCCATTTTTTGTTGCGTAGCTTGTATTGGTAAGTGAATGCTAACAAAAATAATGATGTGGTTTCCCCATGTGAGGGTGAAGGTGATCCCCCTCAAACCAGGAACTGATGAGTCAGCAGGCTGAAGTGGTGAGTGGTTTGATAAAAGGTAAATGTGGAGAAAGGGAAAATGGGACAGGGAAAAAGGGGTGAAAGGTCTAATCAGGAAATCTAGGTAATGGTCAGGGTCAAAGGTAGTAACAGTCAAATGCACAGACACACGTATAAACTACAACATGCTAACAGGTTGAAGAGAAGGAAAACTCTACATCGTCTAAGGTTGATAGGTTTATCCAAACAAGGTTGAAATGAATCCGGTATCCAAGGTATAGGATAACGCCAGGGAGCACAATGTAGGTTAGGTGCAGGAACATTTAGGTATGTTCCAGTACACCAGAGGTTGGGTCGGGATAAATGGTCATGGCCATAGGCTAGGTAAGGTCATTGGGTCAATTAACATAGGTAACAGTGCCACAAGGTATAGTGAACACATGAGGTCAAATGTTGCTAGAAGATGGTCTAAGTCCTAAATATCAAGATCCGTGGCACAGGTAAGACTGAGGAAGGGGGTAAAATAATGAGTCCCCAAAGGAGGACAAATGGAGGTAGTAAATGATGAGGTTAGGAAAGGTAAGGTAATGTGTTGGGTAAATGTATGGGGTAAAGAGTAAGGTAGAGGGTGGTGTAAAATGCCAATGTATAGGTAAGGGTGACCAATGGCAGTCATGGATAACTGACGTCAGTGTAGGATAACTGGTGATGGTTAGGTAGGGCACGAGACTGATGCCGGTCAAGGGGAAACAATGTTGGTTAAGTTGGGTTTGGTATAAAAAAAAAAAATCCACGTTTTTATTATTCATTTGTGAATTACAAAGTGAAGAAAGGAGAAAAAATAGAGAAAAGTGAGAAAGGCATCCGAAGGTTTCGGGACAGTGAACTGGCAGTGTGAGTTGATTGTGGTTGGGTTGGTGAATAGCGGGTCCACAAGATCTTCACGAGGGAGTCAATTGGTTGGAGTGTGCAGGTAGATATTCAGTGATGGAAGAGGCTGGAGAGGGCTTAGGTGGACCACCAGTACAGTGGCTAGACATGCCACTGAAATGGCAGTAGCACAACGAGATAGGCACCTAACTCTTTAATGTTAATTAGATAGATTAGGAGTTGGGAGTATTGTTATTTGTAGGGTTTTGTGGGTATTTGTATGTTGTGGGTGGTAAAAAAGTTAAATCGGGTATGGGGAGAAAATTTTCAAAAAAAGAGGGGGGGAGGGGTAGGAAATTGGATAGGTGGGGTGGGTAGGGCTTTTGGGGTAGTGTAGGTCAATGTAGGTGATGAAAAGGGATAGGTGGGAGGGTTTTTAGAGAAAAGGGGGGTTTGGGAAGTTGTGGATGATTCTGTGATAGTGACCTACGTCGGTCAAGCTTGGCCGACATCGGTTGGGTAGAAATTGGATCAGTCACCTAATAGGTGACCGATGTTGATTATGCGGAACCTTGGTTGGTCAAGGTGAAATGGTATCGGTCACCAAATAGGTGATCGATGCCAGTTTAAGAGTGACTGGAGTCGATTAGGCTGAACTGGCAGCTGATCGAGATTTTAGGTAAAAGGGTCCAAGAAAAATAATATAGGTTAGGTGGTTGAGATGGGTAAGGTAAAAATAAGGGTTGTGGAAAATGATAAGTGATGAATAAGGTCATTGGTAAAAGGTAGATTAATGTTGTGCTTTGGATTAGATGTAGGTTCAATCGCAGTTACACATGTGTGACAGGGTTTTGCCACTATTGGTGACATTGTGTGGCTGAGCGAGCCCGTTGGAGCTCCAACACGTGGAGTTAATGGGCTTGAGTGGTATTCGGTGCTACCAACATGCTATTCGGTAGCCAAGTTTGATGGTCGCGGCTCATCGATAGATGGGACTCCGCAACCAACACGTTCCACCTTCCGACAGGTGAGATGACCATCACCCTAGAGGACATGTTCCAAATTCTGAGGTTACCCATATTGGGGGCCTAGGTGTATTATATATCCTCCAAGGCCTTAGAGGAGCTGATCGGGATAGTATTTGGTGAGGGGGTGGTTGAGCTGAGCTTCTATATCGCCAGTTTGAGTTATGGCGAGATGTACCTAGCTCGTCCAGATGAGACGAGGCTAGTAGTTTTATTGAAGGAGGCAGTGTGCTGCTATTCACTGCCTGATGTAGAGGGTGGATGTTTTCCCTGCTCACTGATGGGGGTCCTCCACGATATGATGGTGCACGAGACATGGTTTTCTTGGGCACCAACATTCTTGGTGTAGCTATACAGAGAGTTTGTGGGCGTATGGGTGGCTACGCAGGTTTAGCCTATGTTGTACATTTATATTGTAGTACTGGGCCTATGAGCACATAGTCTGTTTTCAACCTATAGGGATGCCCCAAGTAGATGCATTCCCATTGAGATGTGTGTAGTTAGGATACAGAAGATGGGTGCCAGTTGCAGGATGAGCGGAGGTCAGATATGCCAACATATATGATGTGGCCCATTTTTGGTAGTTGTTGGAGGGGTTGTCTAGAGTGGACATTATCTAGAGGCCATATGTGGGATTCCCCTCATATCGGCACATGCATGCGGAGCTAGCTGAGCTCCAAATAGAGAGGTGGATTCAGGGTCGCTGTACCAAGGAGGATGAAATGATCCTAGTCGACAGGGTCCAACGGCAATTCAGGCTTGTACAAGATATTCTTTCACCCTTCTCATAGTATTGGAGAGATGACGTGGAGAGGGCCTCTCCCTCTAACACAACCTACAGTTCCTACAGGAGAGGAGGAGTAGCCAATGGATCAGTGGATTGATGACACCAGATGCACAGATAAGTATAGGTAGTGGTGGGTGGCTTAGTTAAGAGCCATACCCCCTGGACCATGGCAGCAAGATTTAGCTACCGTGACAGTGCAGAGAGACACCCTACAAGGGAAGGTAGTGACACTAATCACATAGATAGGTATACTGCAGACACAGCTGGAGGGGTCAGAGGCAGAGGTAGCGAAGCTATAGGTACAAGTGGCTAGTCTGCAGGCCTATATGGCAGAGGGAGAGGGTGTAGGTGATGGAGGAGATGGGGACATAGATGGTCAGGTGGCAGCCCTACAGGATCAGGTGGCAGGATTACAGGTTCATTTAGCCACAACCTAGACATAAATTGGGGTCTTACATTCCCAGATATAGGCACAGGGATAGGGGGGTACCACCACAGGCACCGAGGCAGGGGGGCACCACCACAGGTGTAGGGAGTTGTTCCCAATTCACAGGCTGACACAGGGTAGATATAGGGGCCGAGACCTATGGGACCACCATAGACCATGCCTATATTTAGGTTACGGTATGCCCTAGGTGAGGCGTGATACTATCTGGACCAGATCATGGCTGTCGGGATAGACTTCCTCTCATATGGAGAGTACATGGCACAATAGGTGTCCAGTGAGAGGACGAGATCCCACACACAGTGTGGAGAGCACAGGATGTCAGTGAGCTCTAACGTCTGATTAGGGAGAGGCCACCAGTGCATGGTGACCAGAGTTAGGTGATGTTCCAGCAGGGACACAGGAGGCCAAGGGTGTAGGGGACATAGAGATGGAGGACATCTAGCGAGATGTCTGATATACGGCCACCCTGATTTTTGATGTATAGTAGTGATTATTTTTTATATATATGCCAGCCCGTGTGTTGAAGATTTTTGTATTTTTGATCACATACCGACCTCCGTGCCGAATATAATGAGGATGTATGAGTGATTTTGTTGTATATTGTGAGCATATACCAACTTGCGTGCTAAATATTTTTTTGTATATATTTATTCATTCTTTGTGTATGTATGAGACCGGCCTACGTGCTAATGACATTTTGTATTGTATATCAGCCTGCATGTCGACATTTTTGAGATGATGGCCATGATGAGATAGGCATGTATTTTGAGATACAAAGTTATTGATTTATACAATGAGATTCATGGTATTTGGTGATGTGTTAGTGTGTTTATGAGATATTGGTTTTATGGCTTATGTTAGATGAGATATAGATTTGTTACTTTGATATGGATGGAAAGCAGGTGAGTTAGGCATGATGGAGTCAGGTTAGGCATGGATCAAGTTAGGTTATAGGCATGGATCGAGTCAGGTTATAGGCATGGATCAAGTCAGGTTATAGGCATGGATCGAGTCAGGTTATAGGCATGGATCGAGTTAGGTTATAGGCATGATTCATTATGTTGGCAATGAATGATACTATGGGTCATATGTGAAATGTTGTATAATCTATGCATAGTGATGATAGAGAGATGGTAGGTGTAATAAATGTAGGCAACTTGTTATGTATGGTAAATAACTTGTTATGTATGTGGCATGGTGATGAATTGTTTAGGGTAGAGAATGGCCGAGCTAACGTCTAAGGGCCCCATGCCCTCGGAGTGCTACCTACATAGTCCCGGTGAAAAAGGGACCTCAGGACTGATGTAGTTCTCCCATGAGCTAGGGAAGAATATGAAAATAAATTGGTAGGTTTGTGGGCATGTTGTGGGTTTAGGTTTAATAGGTATAGGTATATTATAGGGAAAAGGATGCAGACGAAGAAGATTATGGTGAAAGGGGAGGATTACCTTCAAAGGTAAGCGTCGATGACCAAGTCCTGTATAACGTAATCAAAATGTAAACAAAGATGGTTAAAAGATAAGAGACGGTAAATAAAGCCAACTTGATTGAGTAGGATCATACCGAGTAGATCATACCTTGGAGGGAGGTGAGGAACATGAGACCCTAGAGACATTGCGTGAATTAACTATTTTACAATGAAGGTATTCATAGGATCACCAAATGTCTAAATTCCAAGATTTACCTTGAGGTGATTGAGGAAATGAGAATGGAAATCGATAAGGAGGGTGAAAGGTAGTGAATTTTATATGTTTTGAGTGATAGGGATTTTGGGCAAGGGGTCCTAGGTCACATTGGGTAAGTCCATGACTAAAAAGTTTTTTTTGTGTTTTGATAGACTGATTGATGCGGGAAGTCTATATGGGATAAATGAATATGGTACTCCTTGAGGTCTTCGTGAAGCTGATTGATGCGGCAAGCTTCAGTTTCTCTTGTTCATTTTTTTTAATTTAATTTAATTTTTTTGTAAAATCTCCACATAGCTGTCCTTCGAGGGAGCAGTCTATTTATAGCAGCAATTTTGTCGAGAGGAAGATGTCCTTTTGAGGGAGTCATCTTGTTTTATTAGAATTTTGACTCAAGGAGTTTGGTCCCATGTGGAGGTCTTTGAAATCATGGACAAGACCAAGGTGGAGGATATGAATCTTGTTCAAAAGGCAAGGTGGAACGACCATGGGATATCATCTAAAGGTAGACAAAAAGTATCCATAAGGATCATGCTATGTATAGTGCTATGGTACACATGTTCAAGACAAGATGACAAGTGATGGGTACTCACATGATTCTTGTTTAATCGTTAGGGAGGTGTATGGAGTGGATGGTGCTCAAGGGATGATGCCTGTAAAGAGTCAAAGGGTGAGGTAGGACAACGGGTCGATAATAGAATGGTCGAAGATACAATGCGCTAAGGGGCTCAGGTTCAGGTCTACCATCAAGTGAAGGATAAATGATAGGCACCTGATCCATAGGTATGAGTTACGATGTATGGTCCAAGCCAATTAGGAGAGAATTTTCCCCGTTTACTTTTTTCTGCTTTGGTTACATGTTGATTTTCTTTCAAGACAAGGTCACCGACTTGGAAGGTTTATTCATGAACATGTTTTTCATAAGCACGTTTGATACATTGTTGGTAAACTTGAAGGTGATCCAGAGCGTTAAGACGATGTTCATCTAATAACTCTAGTTGTGCTAAGTGGTCTTGACGAAAGTCATCATCAGTAAGCATGTCATGGAGAGAAATGTGGAGTGAGGGGATTTTGACTTTGAGAGGCAGAACAACCTCTATACCATAGACCAGAGAAAAGGGTGTGGCCGTAGTGGAAGTGTGAATAGTAGTGCGGTATGCCCATAGGGAAAAAGGAATGTGTGTATGCCAATCCTTCCCAGTATCATCAACCACTTTCATGAGAATTTTGTTGAGGTTTTGTTAGTGGATTTGGCTTGGCCGTTGGTTTGTGGGTAATAAGGTGATGAGAAACTAAGCTTGAATGCCAAAGGCATCACAAAGTTTTTGCAATGTTTTGTTTTTGAATTGTTTTCCATTGTCAGTGATGAGGCGATGAGGGACACCAAAGAGACAAATGATGTGATGGTTAATGAACTCACATATTTTCTCAGCTTTCGTGGAGATGAGTGGTATGGCTTCCACCCATTTTTTGTAGTATTCAGTAGCAGTTATGATCCATTGATGGCGTTGGAAAGAATGAGGATTGATTTCTCCGACAAGATCCAAACCCCATTGAGAGAAGGGCCAAAGGTCACGAGTGACCTGTAAGGCATGACTGGGTGTATGATGAAGGTTGGAATGTTGTTGAAATTTCACACAACGTTTGACATAGTCGCAACAATCATGGTTAAGGGTCGAGCCAGTAATAGCCTAGGTGAAGAATACGCTTAGCAACAGCAAGGCCACTAAAGTGACCTCCACATATGCCATCATGAACCTCCTTAATGGTATAAGGAATTTCAGAACTTGTGAGGCATCGTAAGAGAATACCATCAAAGCCATGCTTATAGAGGAGTCCCCCTAGAATGACGAAATGAGAGACCTTTTTAAGGAAGGCACGCTGTCCGTTACGGGTGAGATTAGGAGGTAAGATGGAGAGAGAAAGGTAGTCAAAGTATTGTTTATACCAAAGGTCACTTGGGTCAGGGGTGTTGATTCTGATTGAGTAAACATCATGAGGTAAATAAGAAGGTGAATGGAGGCATTGTACGGTGACAAATATTTTAGAATCGGCAGGGGAAGCGGGTATTTGGGAAGCTAAGCAGGCCATGGTATCTACAAATTTATTGGTTGAACGTGGGATGGTTTGAAGGGTGTAACGATCAAAGGTGGTCAAAAGTATGTCTACATGATGTTTATACTTTTGAAGTATCTCGTTACGACATTGGTACATACCATTGACTTGGTTGAAAACCAATTGTGAATCACCAAAGATGTGGATTGATTTGACATCTAGGGCATATGCGGCTTGGAGACCTAGTACGAGTGCTTCGTACTTCAGACAATATTGTTGGTGCATTCAAAGTCTAGTTTGAAAGAAAAAGGCATGGGTTCTCCATCTAGAGGAATGAGGATAACACCAGCCCCACCCCCACTGACACTTGGAACCATTAAAGAACAATGTCATTTGGAAAGGGGATTCATCCAGGGAAAGAGTAGCAATTGACTCATCGAGAAAGTCAAAATTAGAGGGTTGATCCCCAGAAATAGGTACGTCAGCCAGTTGGTCAGCTGATATCCTGGCCCTTAATGGACTTTTAATGAATGAATTCAAGGTCGAGATCAGCTAAAAGCATAATTCATTGCGCGACACGCTGATTTTGATAAGGTTTGGCATACATGAAGTGTAAGGGATTGGTGTTGGTCATGACATAGGTTTTGTGGTTGAGTAGGTAATGGCAGAGTTTTGGTGGCAATGAAAACTAAGGCTAAGCAAAGTTTTTCTGGATGGTTGTATTGGGTTTCATAGTCCAAAAGAGTACGGCTTATGTAATAAACCACTTGCTCCCTGTGTTGTTCATCACGATGAGTGAGCATGGCTCCCAAGGAATGATCGGTAGCTGATATGTATAGGTAAAAAGGTTGATCATCTTTAGGTGGAATGAGTATGGGTGGTTGGAGAAGGTATTGTTTTAGGGCCTCAAAAGCTTTTTGACAGTCATCATCCCATTTAAAGGAGACATCCTTCCTAAGCAGATGATGAAATGGTTGACACCGATCAGATAATTGTGAAATGAAACGGTGAATGGACTGCAATTTACCTTGCAGGCTACAGAGTTGTTTAAGGTTAGTGGGCAGAGGCATTTCTAGAATGGCCTTGAATTTAGCAGGGTCAACTTCTATACCACAGAGGGAAACAATAAATCCCAGGAGCTTTCCTGAGAGAACCACGAAGATGCACTTTTTAGGTTGAAGGTAGATGCAATATTTAATGAGGTGGTCAAAGATGGTTTTGAGGACATTGAGGTACTCAGTGCGACATTTAGATTTGGCCAAGAGATCATCCACGTAATCTTCCAATATGTGATGCATGATATCATGGAAGATGTAAGTCATAACATGCTGATATGTAGCACCAACATTTTTAAGGCCAAAAGGCATGACTCGATAGCAAAAGGTTCCCCAAGGGGTAATGAATGTGGTCTTGTGCTGATCTTCTGGGGCAAGAAAAATTTGGTTATAACCCAAGAAACCATCCATGAGTGAGAGCATCTCGTGACCAGTGGTGAGGTCAACTAGTTGATCAATACCGGGCAAGGGAAAGTCATCTTTTGGGCAGGCTAGGTTGAGGTCACAGAAAGTCCATGCAAATGCAGAGTCCCCCCTGTTGCTTTAGTAACAGGGACAATGTTAGAAATCCAACGAGGATAATCAATGGGTAAGATGAAGGAAATGGAAAGAAGGCGCTGAAGTTCTTCTTTGATGAGAAGAGCAATGCGAGGGTGCATTTTCCTCAGCTTTTGTTTGATAGGTTTGGCATCGGGAATGGTTACGATATTGTGGACCACTATGGTGGGGTCAATACCGGGCATGTCTATGTAAGACCAAGTGAAAGCGTGGTTATGATCTCGGAGAAAAGAAGTGATGGCTTCCTGTTCAGCAACATCTAAAGATTTTCTGATCTTTAGGATGTGTGGGTCATGTCCTGAGTATGAATGTTGATCTCGATAGTCAGATTCATTCAACATGGTTTTGTCTCAGAGGGTAATGATCGATGAATATATGAGTCTTCTGCACCAAGGTAGGTGAGTATGGATTCATCATCCTGACATTGAATGACGTTAATTGTAGGTGTGTCATCATTGATCATCTCAGGATACAGGAATGGGAGAGTGGAAGGGGCCTCACCTTCACGTTGATAAGTCAAAGGCCCCAAGGAAATGGTGTTTATGAAAAAAAAAATTAGGAGGGATAGATTCAGGATCCATCGACTCCATCGGTGAGGGTGGTGATGAAGGTGGAGAAGGGCTAGGGTCCTTAATGAGTTCAATGCGGGCCTGTTTGGTAGGAGGTTTGGGGAAGCCGATACCACTACGGTCATTATGTTTGCAGGTGGTACATGGAATAATGGTATGGTGGCCTTGCTCGTAAAAGCCAAAACCAAAACCCTTCCATGCACAGCGGTGCAGGAAGGTGTGGGAAAAATGGTGATTGGTAAGTGATTGGAAGTCAGTGGAAAATGGGCGGGGTTGTGATGGTGGTTCAGGTGTGTAAGTGGTAGTATCAAGTCCCCCATAGGTGAGACTAGTACGAAGATGAGGAGGACCATAAAGGAGGTGTTCTCCTATACAGTGATCATAGCGAGGGTGTTGGTGAAGGCTTCCATACTCATGTGGAGTAAGGAATGTGTTGACACTATATAGGCGGTACTCCCCCAGAGTGAGGCGTTGAAAAACACCTTCCAAGGGATCAGTGGTTGGTATGTAGGTAGCTGGTATGGATGATGTGTCGGAGGTCGATGCGGAGGTGGAGTTAACGGATTGGGAAGCTAATGGGTCAGCTGTGGAGGTTATAGCAGCGGTAGGAATGGAGGAGGTATGTGCGGTGAAAGCAGCAGCTGTACTGGTAGGTGGAGGTGTAGGTGAAGTGGTATTGGTTGCGGAGGTAGACGGCTTGAACAGGTATGAGCACATCATTGGGTCGGTAAAGCATGTTGCATGTTTTGAAAGGTGATGGGTCAGCTAGAATGGTATAAGTGTGTCCTTCATGTTCAAACTTTACACAACGATGCAAAGTGGAAGGAACACAACCCATGACACGGATCCAGGGTCTACCAAGTAACAAGTTATATTAGAATTCCCCCTCCAAAACATAAAACAATTCTGGAACAGTGCGGGGGCCCACGCGAATGTGCATGATGAAAGTGCCTAGTGTGGAGGTGATAACATCGTTGAATGAATGCAACATGACCGGATGTTTATGCATGTAATTGTCAGGTATGCGCATTTGAGAAAATGCATGGGATGAAATGATGTTAATGCTAGCGTCCTCCATCAATCATCACACGGGTGTACCCGTATGTCATCAATGTGGACAAAGATGAAGAGGGTTGGGTCCAGGTCATCATTTTGGTATGGCGTGATCTCTTCCTCTAAGAAGCTAAGGGAGGCCACTTGGTGAACAAGGTGAGGTGAGGATGAAGGTGGTAATTTGGTGAGAGAGGCTACATGATGGGGTGTGATAATGGAGGCTACGGGTGTAGGGTCATTGGGTAAAACCTCAATAGATTGAAGAACCTCCATGAGGGCTTGACGATGGGATTCCGAGGTTTAGATGAGGTCATATAAGGAAATTTTCAGTGGAGATTGGTCACTAGTTGTTTGAGCATGGTGCGATGTGTGATGCCATTAGAAATGGGGTATGTGGGGCCGTAGTATAGTTATTTTAGGTATGGGTGCAGATGGTATGTTGGGTATAGGATTGGTTGGTGGGTCACCTACCTTTTCTTTACCCTTCTGCGCATGTGTAGTGACATGTACCATGTTGATTTGAGGGAAGTTGGAAAATGGAGAAGGTGTAGGGTAAGTGGTATAATGACATGAAGGGAAAAAACCTACTGGAGGAGAAAATCCTTGTGAGGTCAGTTGGGCACAATGACATTTGGGTGGTGGCGTGGCAAGTTCTCTGATGCGAACCATGTTAATTTCAAATTTTGTGTGTGGTTCTAGGAGCTGTGAGGGTGGAGGTTGTGGTTGTTGAGTGGGCAGTGTGGGAATGGGTGTAGGTGAAGTAGGATCCTCATCAAGAAGGTCATCGTCGTCAAAGTTGGTTTCTGGTGGACACAATTAGATAAGGATGGTTTTCAAGGCCTTGTAGTTCTCCACATCATGTCCTAGCACACGATGGTATGCATAAAATTTAAAAGTATCATCAAACCCTTTTGGCTTGGGTTTGAGGGGGTCGTAAGGTCAGAGTGGCGGTAATGTGATAACAATATTCTCTAGGAGGTTGGTTAAAATTTTGGCATAGGACCCTGCTAGTGGATCACACATGGGAAGTGAATGTGGGTTATGGGTGTAGGTGTGGTTGATTATCGGGGAATTGTTTTTGGAAGAGTAGGAATGGGTTGAGCTATGGGTTTAGGTGCAGTGTGGTTTAAGGTATTGGTTGGGTTCATTTGGGTAGGGGTACAGTAGATGGATGGGTAGGAGGGTGTGGGGTTGTTTTGACTACCTTGTTGTGGGGTAGTGGGGAATTTTTTGTTTTTGGGTTGTCACCTTCTTGGGTAAAGGTGATGTGGGTGTACCAGGTCTGGAAGAAGGAAAAGCAGATGGAGGAAGGGGCGAGTTAGCTACCGCATACCCAAAATTTGGGTGCTATGAAGGTAGCTGGAAAATAATGTACTGCATGTGCCCCAATGCCCGTGATAAGGTCTATATGGTGCTAAGGTGTTCGGATGAGTGCTAGAAAATGCTCTCTGAAGTCGTGTAAGTTATCATCCCAATGCCCTTGCTTAGGGTTGGGCGCAGTGCATTTTTTATAACAAAGGATTTCCCCTCTTCTGCTATGTGAGGAAAGGAATCTTTGCAGGTAGGAGTTATTGCATTGACCTGCCCGCCCTATGGGTTACAGGGTTCTTGACCACCATATGAAAAGGAGGTCCTTTAAGATGCAAGTGTCTAGAATGATTTGCAGCAGGTAGACGGGTAAATTTATGAAATGTACCAGATCTTTTTTTCACCAGCCTTGGGCTTGCATTAATAATTCCCATGGTCAAATAAGAAGAAAAGTGTGTTAGACCATTGATAGTTCAAAGATTTATTTGGTTTTAACTCTCAGGGTAAATGCAAATCTAGTAACGGATGGTTCAAATGCTCAAATCACTTGACCCCTAAATTTGGTAGATTTCTCATTGAGATCAGGGTCGTGTAACCAGCCGCCCTCAAGGTCTTAGAAATTGATAGATCGAAAACCAGACGCGGGTTTTATATCACTAAGATGCAAAACAACACCAAAAAGTGGACCCAGCTTTAACTAATAATAATCTTTTCCAATAGCCCAGCGCCCCCCCAGAAGATTGACCTTATTGCAATCCTAATATTTCAATGCAATAACCCAGAATGACAAAGATTTTAGGCATTCTGAAATAGAGCATAGGTGTGGAACAATAAGTTCTGAAGAACTAGGGAAGTGGATCCTCATGGGTCGATAGATCTAAAAACGCGGAATTCCAAGGATCGCTAGTCTCGTCATCAAAGAACTTAACCTAGATCTCATAATGAAACCGTCCCCTTGTCCCAGACAGCTCAGAATAATATCTTTAACAGTATCTAAATGAATTAAATGGGCCCATTCCTATTAGATCAGTGCTCATGTTCCAAAGCTTTTCAATTGAGCTTCATAGATGCAAGGAAAGAACTAAGGATGTAAGTTATCTCTTACGACGCACAAATAAGTATTGGATGCATGTCACAGTTAATTTTACATGCTATTTTTGAAGATAAATCATGCTAAAGGTATAATAAAGTACCTAATTGCACTTGAGTTCTAAGGTAAAATTATTACTGAGTGGGAATTCCAACTGATGCAATATATAAGTTGGGCCAGCCATATCAGGTGGCTTCCAGACAGTTTGAATTCTCAGCTAAAGCAATTGCAGCCATGAGGAAAAGGTACCACCATTTCTACGCCTTCTTCTTGGCTCCGATGCAAAGTCAAGGGGGAATACCGTTCTTCTTTTCTACCGAAAAAATTAATAAAGTACTGCAATTCAATTCAGACAAAGATAGACAAAGCCATTACTTGAAGAGAGGTCAATCCCAAGCAAGGTCGGTCGGCGATCACGTATAAAGCTCTACAGAATTTTGGTGTATGCACTGTTTTCATCTTGCAAATCATATAGTCATAGCCCTCAGAGCTTTGTTTTTCCAGGACTGAAGACTTTTTCCTTTTCCTTTTTCTCTACAGGAGAAACTTGCCCTGCTTGGGCGGCGAGTGATGTGTACCAGTGCAACTAAGCAGTGGAACACCAAACTTGTAATTGCCCTGCTTACAGCATTCCTTATAGCCACATTCAACCAAATAACCTTCAGGTTAATGCAGGACTCAGAATTGGTAATAACAATCCAGAGTGTGCATAGACTCCAAGAAATGCCAAACCACCATAGAGCAGGATCACAGATTCTGGTCTCATAGGAATACACAGTTTTGCCATTGTTTCCGGAGATCAATTTGCTGTCATGGTGTACTTTTTAGGTGAATGCAAATGCTCTATAAATAGTTAGCTTGTGCTCAAGCAAATCAAATTTTCCTCTGAATTTCAGTTCTAAGATCTAGTGAATGCATTTTGTTTTAGAATTCTTAGTGTTCATTCATTAAGCTTTCATTGTCATTTGCATGCCAAAGTGTTATCCACTAATTGGGATGCAATTGCTGTTTCCATTTCAATCTAACAAATAATTTGAGTAGAATAGTTTGTTCTTCAATAGGAAGCCAACCTTGCAGCTGCTTGTTCTTGCTACAGCAAGAAGTTTTAGGTTCAATGCAACTAAGTTTAAGTGGATAAAAGACAATAATAACAATGGAACTGCAGGAAATGTCTGTACTCTTGCTCTCCAATTCCTATGTCTACTGCCACGAGTGATTTATCTCATGTATCCTAACCAGCTGGATGTCCCAGAAGATCTACTTCTGCATTGACTTGCAGTGAACAATGCATGGGTGACATGCGAATGTGAACACAAAGGTGTCGAGGTCCTGATCTTCTAGTCCTGGACAAGATGTGAGCATCTCACATCATCAAGCCTGACCGTGACTATTCCTGCAGACAAACTCCAGGTTGCTCATTTGATAAAGTTCAGTAAATTAGTCGAAGCGATGTTCAAATAGAAAGTAGCCAAGCCATCTTCATTGAACATGTCATCCCATATTTGGAGATATCTTCTCACGTGTAGGAAATTGGGAAGGTTCATAGTTTTGAGAGATGGCATGATTCTTTCACTCACATCTGAGGTAGGATCTAGAGTCCTTCAAATAGATTAGCCAGTTGTTTCATTGTTTGAAAGGATTTACATGTGCATAGTTCAATAAAAGCTATACTCGGTTACTTTGGTGTTTTAGACCCTCTACATAATCTGTCAAATAGAGGATAGATTAAAATGCGAGGAATTTCAATGTCAGTGGTATAAAATTTGTCAAAAAAATCAATGGTGTTCTGAGAAGACTTTGTATGATACACAACTTGACGAGTTAATTAGACTTTGCTGCATTTAGATGACATTGTAATAAGGAGCAGGTTTTGTATGAGATCAAGATTAGGAGTTGTTTGAGCTCATGGTGTGACTGTATGTTTCTCGAGCCAATCGTACCAAATGGGGTACAAGAGGAACTACAAGTAGATAAGAGTCTTAGGTTCCAAGTTTTGAACAATCTGGTCTTACAAGGTATGTTGGGTATAGGATTGGTTGTGATGTTCAGCACTGCCTATTTCTTTCAACCCTTCATATGCACGTCTAGTGACATGTATCTACATGTTAATTGGATGGGTTGGAAAATGAGAT
This sequence comes from Taxus chinensis, assembly GCA_019776745.2. Taxonomy (NCBI): domain Eukaryota; kingdom Viridiplantae; phylum Streptophyta; class Pinopsida; order Cupressales; family Taxaceae; genus Taxus; species Taxus chinensis. Next base: position 68,565,789 of record CM034157.1, read on the forward strand.
TCTTCTTCTGTAGGTTGTGATCCTTTGGTCCACAACATGACATGAAGGGAAATAAACCTCTTGGATATAGAAAAATTACTTGTGAGAATCATTCAGTTAGGCACAAACATTTGGGTGGTTCATGGCAAGTTCTCTACAAATGTGAAAACTCCCAATGTTAATTTCAAATTTTGTGTGTGGCTTCTGAAAAAGCTGGTGAGGGTGGAGGTATTGGTTACTGAGTGGGTAGTGTGGGAATGGGTGAGGTGAATCCAGGATCCTTATCAAGAAGGATTCGTCATCAAACATGGTTTCTGGTATGGACATAATTAGATAAGGATAGTTTTCAAGGCCTTGCAGTTCTCCACATCATGCCATGGAACACGATGGTATGAACAAATTTTAGTATCATCAAACCCTTTTGGCTTGGGTTTGAGGGGGTCGTAAGGTCAGAGTGTCGATAATGTGATAACAGAGGTCTCATAGGAGGTTGGTTAATATTTTGGCATAGGACCCTGCTAGTGGATCACAATGGAAAGTGAATGTGGGTTTGGTTGTAGGTCCATGGTTGATTGTCAAGGAACCATGTTTTTGGAAGAGTAGGAATGGGTTGAGCTACGGTTTTAGGTACCTGAGTGTGGTTTGAGGTATCGGTCGTGTTTGTTTGGGTAGGGGTACAGTAGATGGATGGGTAGGAGGGTGTGTGGTTGTTTTGACTACCTTATTGTGGGGTAGTGGGGTTTTGTTTTTGGGTTGCACCTTCTTGGGTAAAGGTGATGTGGGTGTACAAGGTCTAGAAGGAAAAGTAGATGGAGGAAGAGGGAAAGTTACCCACGGGGATAATGGGGGTGTTGTGAAGGTAGATGACGCGAGGTCATACTTGGGGTGTGAGGGAAAATGACTGAAGTGTAGTGGGTAGTGAAGCAATGACTGAAAGGTATCAGAGGTATTGGTGGTAAAAAGACTGTAGGTGTGGGTATAAGTCATGTTGTGTGCCTGGGTAGGTTAGAGGTTTATGAGGAAGGAATGGGTTGTTGTGTTATTGTTTTATGGATGGGTGAAGGTCGCTTGACCATGTTGGGTAGCTGAGGTCTTAAGGTAGACAGGACAAGTGTGGGTGTGATTGGTGTGGTTGGGGTATGAGGTCGATGAGTTTTTTTCTTTAGTTTGGGTGTCGGAAGTAGGTGTGGTATTGACATTGGAGGATGTAGCTAAATCCAGTTTAATAGGTGGATGAGTAAGGTTGGTGGTCTAAGGTGACCCCTAAAGTGGTAATAGGTTTAGTGGAGGTAAATGTTGTGGGTATGGGTTTGGGTTTAGGTGTAGGTCGGGTTATGGGTAAGGGTGTGGTGTGAGTGCTAACAGGGTATCATGGAAGGGGTTGCGAAAGATAGTGGTTGTATTTGGTTTGATGGGTGGAAATGTGTTTGGGTAGATAGTGGAGGTGTCAGTCGAGGGATCTCTGCATCTGTGTTGAGACAGGGAGTAAGAGGTGCCCCCATAATAAAGCCCTATCCACATAATCTAAGTGATCAGCCAAACGTGAGAATGACACTCTTCTATGGGTGGAGTTGGTGAGGACCTAATGGGAATTCCCATAAAATGCATCTTAGAGATGGGGAATTGGCCAGCTTCAGCTTCCGTGGGTAAGAGAGCTGAAAGTAGGTCTGTTGGATTTTGGGTAGTTGATGGAGAATGCTCGCCGAGAGGCAAAGGTATCTCCAAACTGGGTCTATGATGGGTGGAAGAGATGATGGGAGTTCCTCTATAAGTGGAGGAATAGATAGGTGCTCCTCTGTGGGTGGAGGAGGTAATGGGTGCTGCTCATTTATGGGTGGAGAATGGGTAGTAAAGGTGCTCTATGGGTGGAGGAGGTAATGAGCTCCTCTATGGGTGGAGGAGGTACTGTAGGTAAAGGTTCTCTAAGTGGTGAAGCCAGGGGTGAGATGGTCTCAATGTTAGTGGAAGATCCCTCCGTTGGTGATGAAGGAAATGAAAGGTGTTCCTCTATTGGTGAAGGACCAGGGGAGGTTGGTTCCAATGTGGAAGGAGGATTTTAGGCTAGGATTTCCTCTATGGAAGGGATGTGAGGTAATTGAGAGGTGACAGGTACCTCGTTAAAGATAGCACGAACCTCACAAGTATGAGTATCGTGAGTGGATGTCTTACCAGTTTGATTGGATGAAGGGGCATGATTGGGAAATGGTTTCTTGAAGATTTGTAGATTTTGGTTGGGGTAGTGGCGTTGGGATTATCCATAGTTAACTCACCTTTCTCAAGCATTTCTTGGACAATATTTTTGAAATTGATGTAGTTTCCATCACTATGACCCTTTACTCGATGATAGTTACAGAAATCATGTTCTTTATACCATGTGGGCATGGGGTGAGCAGGGTCAAAACCAGTGTGTGGTTTTATGGGTGGAAGGGTGATGGCTCTAGCTTTGATAAGCTTTTCTAAGATAGAAGAGTAAGGTTCCCCAATTGGGGTATATTTTCACTGCTCTTGTCTGAATTGAAAATCCTGGACAGGTGATAGATTAGATGAGGGTGTAGCCTGATTGGACGGATGAGCTGGGCCAGCCTTGAGTACCACTGCATTAGCGGTACCCTTATCCTTTGAATAATTGGTTGGTGGTTTGGAAGAAGAAGAGGTTTCATTCGACTTGAATGCCGAATTCTTATTTCATAATTGGATTTTCTTCTCTTCGATGGCCCAAATCTCTAACTTTTATGCCATAGTGAATGCCTCATCGAATGTTTGAAAGGTTTAGACCTATAAGGTCAGGGAGATATGTCTAGTGCAAGCTCGTGTGAAGAGCTCGATGAGTTCAGTTTGTGGCAGTTGGAAGGTAAGTTGATTGATCAGGCTGCGCCAGCGAGTGACAAAATCTGTGATAGATTCGTCCTCGTACTGACGTGTGGAATATAGATCGGTCATGGTAACCTTCTTGACGATATTGATAGAGAAATGATCCAAGAAGGCTTGGGCTACCTGATTGAATGAAAATATAGAGTGTTTAGGTAACCCACTATACCAATCTAATGTAGGTCCAGTGAGGGACATGGGAAAGGTTCTCAAAAGCAAGGCATCATCATGAGCAATTAGATAACACCCATGTTTAAATGAGCACAAATGTTTTGTGGGTCTTCCTTGCTATTGAAATGATTGAATTTAGGCATTTCCCAATGCACAGGGTATGAACAGATAGGAATGGATGGGTGAATAGGCTCGTTGCAAATCTCATCGTAGGTGAGAGTGTTGCGGAGCCAGAAACTGATGCCTCCAATGTTTGCATCTTGTCCAACATCAATTTAATTAGGTCATTGGTGGGTTGTGATGATTGGATGCCTCCTATAGCGTGAGGAGGTTGGTTTTGGGCATATAATGGGGGTGGCATTCCAGTGTATGGGGCTGCCATGTAAGGTGGTGGAGAAGAAGGTAATGAAATAGGGGGTACGTACCTGGAATGAATAATGGATGAAACACGAGGTTGTTGGTAGTATGTATATGTGGGTGGAAGGGTCGTGTTAACCCTAGTGGTAATAGGGGCTAATGATTGTGGAATGGAAAGAACACATGTTCTGAAATGGGGTAGGGGTCACTGACACTGGAGGTGGGAATGTAGCTACAGGTGTGTGTGAGACATTAGGGGTGGATGAGGTTGTGTTTGGGGTAGTCGTCGAGGGTATGGTAGATGTAATGGGTGTCACAGAGGTAACAGATGGTAGTCATAGCGGGTATATTTAACCTAACTGTGAAACGACTGGGGGTAAGGTGGATGCGGGTAGCACAGAGCCAGATGGGGCCGATGCAGAAGTGGGTGTGAGAGTCAGGGGGATAGATACGGGCATGCCGTATATCAACTGACCCTGAGGCGTCTCGAGTAGATGATTGGGAGAGGTAAAACTACAAGGTGGAAGGGTTCTGGTCAAGGAGTCGTGTGAACTCCTCATCTCCAGTAGCAATAGTAGTAGGCTGGATGGGATCCATGGCTGGTGATAAAATAGAAGGTGGTGAAGGACTAGGTGGGAGTGGTTGATAACTAGCATGGAACACAAGGGTGCTTGCTTTCTTATCTTTGGGTCAGCACCATGTGAACCAGTATTGATCAGGTAGGGCTGCTTCTCTGTAAATGATACAGAGAACAACAGGAACAGGTGAATTTGGTGATAAAAAATGGATGAAGTAACAAATGGTGGGTGGAATGTGAAACAGGCTAACCGATGCCGGTTAGGGAAAAATGACATTGGTCAGGGGTAACCGCTGCCGGTCACTGTAGAAAGTAGATAGTGAGTAAACATGAGGCAGAAGGTAAAATCTAACAAGTATGCCAAATCTAGGGATGTTAAAAATGTCAATGGGAAAAATTACAGTGACAGAGACTATGAAAAGTGGAAGAAAGTGAAGTGAAAATGTCCTTTTGAGTAGGTTAGCAAAAGGACCTGGAACCGACGTCGGTTGGGTATAACCAATGGCGGTCAGAGGTAACCGATGACGGTTACTGTGAAATTGAAATAGTGATGAAAGAAAGTGGTTGTGAATTAAAATATGATGTAGAATCAGACCTAGAATTCTGAGAAATGATGATGATATGGCCCAGGCACACTCAGGTGAAGCCGGAATACACCAGCTATGATGAGGAGCATGCAAGGATGAAAAAAAAAAGTGATGAATGTGATCTTTCACCTCAAAACACAAGCCAAGCAGAAACACTAAGAAAATGTGATCCTAGGAGTGCCCTTTCTATTATGTTTGTTTAGCTTATGCTATTTAGGGACTGACACATGAATTGTGAAATAGAGTTTTTGGTGAGGATGATTCCTACAAAGAAGGAGATCTAAAAGGTGAGGTTTTAGGTATGTTATGGTGGGGGTGGGCTTCGCTTTGAAGTATGACTCGACAGAGCAGCGAGCTAGGTGCCCACTGTGTCGTGATCGTGTGATCACCTACAACTTCTTCCAGGTAGGATATTGTTTAAGAATGTATGTATTTTGAATTTTTGTGTGGTTTGGTAAGACTAAGAGAAAGAGAAAAGGATAGAAGTGCTTTTCTACGATTTGTTTGTCAACCATCAGCTGGTCATGACTTCCAGCATATAGGTTGCCCTCAATTAATGTGAGCTAATGCAATAAAGCAGAATGGAATGCACCTTATTTTTAAACCCAAATTGAAAATGTGAAATTGGATGACACAATAAGATGAAGAGGAAGAGTGATGCTCTTTCAATACAATGTAGAAAACATGAAGAAATGGTTCTTTTTAATTACACCAAAAGAAAATGTTTCCTTTAGAGAAAATAGAAAGAAGATGTGGATTACCAGGGAAGAAAATTAGTGTGTACGCTTTTTAGAAGGGAAAAAAACACACAAATTTTTCCTAGGAATGAATGAAATGCAAGGAACCCCAGATGGGTCCCACCAGGCATGCCAAAATGTTTCACCTTTTTCTTAGATCGTTTCTTTGAAGTGTTGATGAAACAGATAGGGTAACAGGACGTAGGAGGAATACCTGTTCAAATGTTGGTTGATGGGTTATTGTGTGCGTATGACTTCCGAATCCACAGCTGATTGTGAGAGCTTCCTTTTAGCTAGGAGGAACTACCTATAATGAAAGTAAGCCCACCAGAAGGAATTAAACAATATAGGCAGTGAATTGCCTAGCGTGAGCTAGATCCGGGAAGTATGATACTTCCTAGATGGTTTTCAGTCCACTATTTTAAACAAATTAAAGTTGTAAACAAAGTAAATCCTATTGTTATTGTAAAATGATTTAGGTATCTCACTTAAAACACAATAAGAAATAGATCTAATCTAACATGCTAAGCTAGAATAGGATCCAAAGGTCAAATGGTTGGTTTTGGGTCTCTGCAGGTCTGATAAAGGTCTCGGGTAGGTCACAGGTGAAATGAGGGTGAGGTAAAATTAGGTGGGTAGGTCCTTGTTCTAGGCATTGTGTGGGAAAACATAGAGACCGAGTGTCAGTTAAGGGTGACCGACAGCGGTTAGGTATAACCGGTGCTGGTTACTGTGAGATCTGGGAATGTCACAGAATGGGTTTGGGGTCTCCTTTGTGATTGCACAAAGGAGTTTGGTTGGTCGGGATGAGGTATTGGGTGATTGGAGTAGGATTTGGTGAGGTTTTAATGGGTATATGGAGGTGAAAATGTTGAAGAAGGTCAATAGGGAGTCAAGGTAAATAATGGGTGATAAAATAATGATGAAATGAAATAAACCTAGAGAAGTATGACATTTTACTTACTTGGATTTCATTCCTGAAAGGCCTGTGTGTGAGGGATGGAGGTGCTGATGATGGGTTTGAAGGATGCAAGTGATCACCAACTAAAGAAAATCTTCTGCATAGGCTACATGTACACTCCTCTTTGCTTGGATAGATCAGATCATGGTTGGGATGGCTGTGTAGGAGAAGATGCTCAATCTCCTTCCTTGGATGTGTGTTTTTGCTGGAATTTTCTCTCTGAAGATGCATTATCTCTATGAAGATCTCAATGTTCTTTCTCATCAACTTTCTCCCAATGTTTTTTTGCCCAACTTCCAACCTTGAGAATAAGGTTGTTTTGGGGGTTAAAAGGGGTAACCGACGATGGTTCCTGCTTAACCGGCGATGGTTAGGGCTAACTGACGTCGGTCAAGGTGGGATTTCCTAGGTTTACTAAACTTAGGGAGATCCTCCTGATTTTCTTGGATCTCATGTCGTTAACCCACGGATTAGACTAGGAGCTTCTTGTAAGCATGCGGGAATGTGGTTAGAGGGAATGTAGGCATTGATTTTTAGGGTTTGGGTAAGTCTTAGTTAGTTATGGGAACTTGCTAAGAATAGGTCTTAGGTTGAGTTGGCTTGGTGAGGTGTCTAAGTGAACTATATGTGTAGATATTATTTAAATAAGATATTTAAATAATAAATATAGTGAGGATAATGCATTAATTTACATAATTAATTTCATTAATATTAGTGGGGTGAAACTTCATGGCTAGGTAAATGTCAAAAAAGGGTGCTTATATGTTGAGGGACAAAAGGGGAGTGTGACCTAATTTTAGTGTCTACAACATCCAAAAATCGCAAAATCCAAAACATTGGTAAAACATCAAAAATCCTAAACATTCACAAAAATCGAAAATTGTACCACAAAATATCTATCCAGTGAGTGCCAATAGCCTTTGTTCTTGAGCGTGACATGCGGATCATCATGTGATCTTCCTTCATTAACAACTCATTGGTTTGCTTGTTATGTTTGTCTTCCCGACATATATATTGCTCGGGGAAGTTTGGGATAATGCACGTTAACTTTTTCATAGGAATTCTATATCCTTCGTTTATTCAGCTTGCATGTACCCATTGCTTGGGGCATCATTTTAACTCCTTGTCGTATAACCCGAACATTTATAGGAACAAAAACATGAAAAGGACAAATTCCATGTTTGAGGTGGAACTTTCTTGATCCTCATGGAGAAACATGATCTAAGATCTTCTCAGAATCAGTTGCAGTCAGTTCCATGGCATGGAGAAAAATTAGACGATTCCGTTGATATCTCGTTTGCAGGAAACAGAGCTCGTATGCAAAAGTTATGGCTCGCTGAAATTTTTGGGTAACTGGAAAATTTTGGGGATTGTGCACAGGTTGAACACGTGCACGCTCGTCAATTGGACCAATGAAAAGTGACACGTGGAAATATGGAAAATAAATAAATAATAATATTAAAAATTTAGCCACACCCATTTATTACTCCACATTGGCCACATTATTTAATTTCCAATTAAATTTGCCAACTATTATCCTTATATTTCAACGCACATTTTCCAAACAGCCATTTATTAAAATATCCATGCACAAATACCTGCCATGTCACACCCCTTATCTCTCCAATCACCCACATTGAGTGCCCCATCCTTGGGGATAAGATAGCTCTTAAGCCAATAACAACATACACCACCCACCTATATAAATGCCTTCCTATTTTCACGCCCAACAAATGTGGGATCTTATCCCTATGAAAAATGTGCCCCACACGGAGTGGGATTTGAACCTGGGCCACTTGGGTAAAAATATAAGCGCCCAGCGATTGCATCCGAAGCTATGAAATGTTATAAAAGGAGCTATGTTTTACTAGTATAGACACGGGAAAGTGACTGTGTTATTGTTTTGCTCATAACTTGAGCTAGAGATGGAATTTTGAGATGAAGTAAAAAGTGACTCCTATTATTTTTGGTAGAGGAACATGATGAGAAGATCATATTCTTGTATAAATATTTGTAAATATTTATTTTCAAGATTTTAATAGATCGGTCCCATTCAACCGGACCCGGAGACGTAGGCCACAAGTGTCGAACTCCGTTATCAATTCTTGTGTCAAATTGCTGGTGATTCATCTCTTTATTTTCTATTTTTACACAGTACTTTCAGTTTTAATTATTTTATTAAAAATACAAAAGGATATAATAGTCAATTTTTATATCAAAAATCAATACAAAGCAAAGTTAAGTGTGTGCACAATTGCTAGTTAAAATTGATTTTTAGATCACTGGTATCAGAGCTGGTTTTGACTAATTTTTGGTTCAGATTAACAGTTTTTGGATTGCAAGTTGTGTGTTGGATGTTAACAAGGTCTCGATATAAGAAGGGTGAAGGAGAACTAATAGAAGGAGATCCCAAAATTGGTACCAGACGATCTCGAAGTCCTACAATGGTGGATCGAGAGGAAGAAAACTTTCGTCAATCATTCCTATAGATGAAGGAAATGGTGGAAGAAATGTACCAAGATAGACAAAGGGAAAAGGGAACTAGAGAAGGTAAGAAAGAAGAAAGCTCTAGTTCTGATAATCCTAAAAGAGACCCTTTGAAATCTGATTTTCCTTCATTAAAGTTAGATATCAAGTTTGAATTGCCTATGTATACTGGAGAGCTAAATGCAGAGAAGTTGGATAACTGGGTCAAGCAGATAGAAGTATATTGCAGGGTTCAGAGAATTGTTGATGATGAAGCAAAGATTCATTTGGAAACTCTTCGGATGGGTGGCACAACACTCATTTGGTGGGAGAGTAAGCTTCAGGAAGTGGAAGAAACCAAAGGTATAGAAATCACTTCTTGGTCTGAATTTGTTTCAAATCTTAGGCAACAATTTTATCCTCTTGGTTATAAGCAACAAGCTATGATGGATTGGAAAACATTAAGACAAAGTAAGGGACAAAGTGTTCAAGAATACACACAGGAATTTAGGAAAAGGGCTCTAATTCTGGGAATTTCCCTAAACACAGAAGAAACACTGCTTAAATATATTGGTGGATTGCATAGTTATCTAAGGCATATGATACTTGTTTTAGGTCCTACTAATCTTGATGCAGTATGTGTTCAAGCAACCCATTTGGAAGCATGAGGGAAAATGACAAAGGAGTCCTCTTTCTCTTCTTTTAAACAAAAGAACAAGCAATCTGAAGGAAAAGGTTCGAAAGAACAAGGAAAAGGAAAGGGTAAGCATAAGACAAACTCTACTGTTAAGAAGGAAGATGAAAAACCATTTTGTAATCATTGTAAAAAGAACCATGATGAGTCTAAATGTTGGAAATTACATCCTGAATTGAAACCTAAATGGATGGTTAAGAAAGGAAAGGAAAAGAAAACAAACACTGCAGTTCATGATCTTGGGTCAGATTCAGGTGATGAAACCAAGATCACAGCTATGAGTTTTCAAGGTAAATCAAAACTTTCAATTTCCAACAATAGTACTACAAATGTTGCATCTTCTTCTAGTAAACAAACTATACATGATGATAAGAAAAGGAATGAGCTTTTCCACATTAGAGTGATTTCAAAACATACGAAAATTGATACTCTTTTTTATAGTGGATCTCAAGCTAATCTGATTTCTGAGGAGGTTGTAAAGAAATTAGGACTCAAAACTAATCCACATCCTAAGCCTTATCCTTTGGGCTGGGTTTGTGATGATGCAAAACTGCAGGTAACTAAAACTTGTACTTTCAGATTTTCCATTACAAACAAGTTTATAGATGAGGTTGAATTGGATGTAGTTCCTTTGGATATTTGTGGGGTGGTTTTGGGAAGTCCTTATTTGTATGATCGTAAAGCAATCTTCTATAGGGAAGAAAATAAATATTTTCTTGTAAAGGATGGAATTGAGTTTATTGTTAGAGCTCACCGTGAAAAGAATAATCTATCCTTGGTAACTGCAGGTCAAATGAAAAGGCTGGTAAATTCAAGCAAAAGTTTTGTGCTCATGGTGGTCAAAGCCAAAGAGAAAGAACATGAGATGGCTTTTGAGACTTGTGATCTGAAACATAAGGATGAATTGGTAAAAATTGTTTCTGATTTTGATGATGTTTTTCAGGATCCACAAGGTCTACCTCCCAAAAGAGGGGTTCAACATGAGATACAGTTGCTTCAGGATGCACCTCTTCCCAATATCGGAATGTACAGGTTGTCAGTAGTAGAGAATGAGGAAATCAAGAGACAGGTAATGGAACTTTTGGCTCAAGGTATAATTCATCCAAGTACATCCCCATGTGGTTCACCAATTATTTTGGTTCCTAAGAAGGATGGCACTTGGAGAATGTGTGTTGATTTCCGTGCTTTAAACAAGATTACTATAAAGAATCGTTACCCTCTTCCTAGAATAGATGATTTACTGGATCAATTAAAGAGTGCAATTTATTTCACTAAGTTAGACTTAAGAAGTGGTTATCACCAAGTAAGAATTGCAGAAGGTGATGTTTAGAAAATTACTTTTAAAATGAAACAGGGATTGTTTGAATGGTTAGTGATGCCTTTTGGTTTGTGCAATGCACTGGCAACATTCATGAGAGTTATGAATGATATCTTTAGACCATTCATTGATAATTTCGTTATTGTCTACTTAGATGATATTCTTATTTTCAGTAAGTCATGGGATGAACATGTTAAACACATCCAGAAAGTCTTAGATGCACTAAGGAGAGAGAAATTGTATTTGAAGATGTCAAAATGTGAATTTGGAAAAACATCTTTAATTTACTTGGGTTATATTGTAGGAAATGGTGAATTGAGAATTGATCCTGCAAAAATAGAGGTTATTGTGAAATGGCCTAGACCCACTAATGTGACGGAAGTTAGGAGTTTTCTAGGTGCAGTTCAGTACTGGAGAAAATTTATTGCTAACTTCTCATATATTGCATCTCCTTTGCATGCTTTGACAAGTATTAAACAGGTCTTTCAGTGGGGAGGAAAGCAACAGAAAGCCTTTGATACATTGAAAAAGAAGTAAAGTACCGCTCCGATCTTGGCACTTCCAGATTTACAACATTCATTTGAGATTGAGACAGATGCTAGTGACTATGCAATGGGGGCAGTTTTGATGCAGAACAAATGACCAGTGTGTTACCATTCAGAAACCTTTACAAGTGCGGTAAGAAACTATCCAACTTATGATAAAGAGTTGTATGCTTTGGTTCAAAGTGTTAAAAAGTGGAAGCATTATTTAATGGGAAAAGAAACAATTATACATACTGACCATCAACCGCTTCAGTACTTACAAACACAAACCAAATTGCAGCAGTCTAGACATTTCAGGTGGATGGGATTTTTGCAACAATTTCATCTTGTAATCAGGTATAAAAAAGGTATTCAAAACAAGGTTGCCGACATGTTATCTAGACCACCAGTGGTAGTAGCATCTATTCTTTTGCAACATAGTTCTTTGGCTCATGTTAGTTACAAGGAACAATATGTTAATGATGTTGATTTTAGAGAAGTGTATGAGGATCTAGTAAGTGGGAAACAAGTAGGAGAAAAAGATTATCATTTGCATGAAGGATTGTTATATCATTCTGGTAAACTTTGTATTCCAGAAAATGAACGTGTGCATATGATTAGGGAAGCACATACTTCTCTTATTTCGGGGCATTTTGGTGTTAGTAAGACAGTTGCACATTTACAGAAATATTGTTATTGGCCTAGAATGCATGAACATGTAAACAAGTATATTAAGGGATGTGTTCTTTGTGCCACAAGCAAGCCAAGTAATAGGAAATTAGGACTTTACACTCCTCTTCCTGTTCCGACAAGGCCTTGGGAAAGTGTTTCCATGGATTTTGTAGGAGGCTTGCCCATGACATGGAAGAAACATGATTACTTATATGTGGTAGTGGACAGATTTAGCAAAATGTGTGTGTTGGTTCCATGTACTAAACAAATAACTGGTGAGGGAACTGCACATTTATTTTTTCAGTTTGTTTGGGTTCATTTTGGTTTACCTACTTCAATTATATCTGATCGGGATTCTAGATTTCTTGGGGAATTTTGGTCAACATTGTGGGGGTTAATGGACACAAAACTGAAAAAGAGCACTGCTTTTCATCCACAGACTGATGGTCAAACAGAGGTTGTAAACCGCACAGTAGTACATTTTCTTAGGGGCTATTGTGGAAAACATCCTAAGTTATGGGATGAACATCTATATTATGTGCAACATGCTTATAATCGTGCCTTACATTCTTCTACTTTGAAGTCTCCATTTGAGACTTGTTATGGATATCTGCCTAATTCTCCTTTAGATGTATATTATGGACATGAAACTGTTGTTAATGGTTCAAGTGATTCTGACAGGGCTAAAATATTTGTTCAGAGAATTCAACAGGTTCATCAGTATGTCTGTGAACAATTGGAGAAAAGTCAGGCTAAGTACAAAGCCAGGCATGATAAACATAGAACTGATCACAAGTTCAAAGTTGGTGATTCAGTTTGGCTTCACATCAGCAGGGAAAGACTGACAGGTGAAGGTAAAAAATTGAAACCTATACGGTATGGTCCATTCCAAATATTGGAAAAAATTGGTAACAACGCTTTCCAGTTAGATTTACCTCCATATATGCAAATCTACTCAGTTGTAAATGTTGAGAATTTAAGATTGTATGAACCGCCTATGATTGTTGATCATGATGATGCTAACATAATGCCTTCCATTGATGATTTTGCTCCTGAGTATCTTGATGAGTTGCAGGAAGACATCATTTTGGACAGGAAGGTCAGAACTTCATGAAGGGGTGATATTGAGTATCTTCGTGTTGGGTTTAAAGGCATTCATCCAAACAAGGCTAAATGGATGGAAACGGAAAGGTGAGGGAGAAATACCCTCACCTATTCACCAATTAAGTTGACTTTTGGGGTCCAAAAGTTTCTCAGTGGGGAGGAATGATCCAGAGGATCCTCATGGAGAAACACTGATCTAAGATCTTCTCAGAATCAGTTGCAGTCAGTTCCATGGCATGGAGAAAAATTAGACGATTCCGTCGATATCTCGTTTGCAGGAAACAGAGCTCGTATGCAAAAGTTATGGCTCGCTGAAATTTTCAGGTAACTGGAAAATTTTGGGGATTGTGCACAGGTTGAACATGTGCATGCTCGTCAAGTGGACCAATGAAAAGTGACACGTGGAAATATGGAAAACAAATAAATAATAATATTAAAAATTTAGCCACACCCATTTATTACTCCACATTGGCCACATTATTTAATTTCCAATTAAATTTGCCAACTATTATCCTTATATTTCAACGCACATTTTCCAAACAGCCATTTATTAAAATATCCATGCACAAATACCTGCCATGTCACACCCCTTATCTCTCCAATCACCCACATTGAGCACCCCATCCTTGGGGATAAGATAGCTCTTAAGCCAAGAACAACATACATCACCCACCTATATAAATGCCTTCCTATTTTCACGCCCAACAAATGTGGGATCTTATCCCTATGTAAAATGTGCCCCACATGGAGTGGGATTTGAACCTGGGCCACTTGGGTAAAAATATAGGTGCCCAACCATTGCACCTGGAGCTATGAAATGTTATAAAAGGAGCTATGTTTTACTAGTATAGACACGGGAAAGTGACTGTGTTATTGTTTTGCTCATAACTTGAGCTAGAGATGGAATTTTGAGATGAAGTAAAAAGTGACTCCTATTATTTTTGGCAGAGGAACGTGATGAGAAGATCATATTCTTGTAGAAATATTTGTAAAGATTTATTTTCAAGATTTTAATAGATCGGTCCCATTCAACCGGACCCGGAGACGTAGGCCACAAGTGCCGAACTCCGTTATCAATTCTTGTGTCAAATTGTTGGTGATTCATCTCTTTATTTTCTATTTTTACACAGTACTTTCAGTTTTAATTCTTTTATTAAAAATACAAAAGGATATAATAGTCAATTTTTATATCAAAAATCAATACAAAGCAAAGTTAAGTGTGTGCACAATTGCTAGTTAAAATTGATTTTTGGATCAAACTATATCAGTGTAGTATGTAAACCAAAATGATGCCCCCATCTTTGGGGGCACACGTGACATCACAGATAGGAGGATGCGGCCTCGAAAAAGGATTATACCCTACAGGAGGGAGGAAAAATTCTTGGTAAATACCAAGGAAAATACAAACAAGTGGATAACAACAAGTGTTTTGAAAAACAAGCATGCATGTATAAAATAAGTGTAAAATACATAGACAATGTATAAGCTAGAATACAAGTAAACACCTAATAACTCAATCATAGACCGTAAAAAGTGAGTTGCAAACATGGGGCACCACTCACGATGTTGCAAGAAACTCAAGATCATAGTGGCTACATATAATCAAACAAGTTTACACACCAAAGAAAGGGAAATGCCCGCATACAATAGCAAAAAATTTCAAGCAAGTATAAACAATAGATAGCCATGGTATCAAGTAATCCTGCAAAACAAAATGTGCCCAAATGTTAAGAGTCTTTATAAGAAAATAATGTAAATGGATAAGTACATAATGAAACAATAACACCTGTAGTAGACGAGATTCGATGCCCCTAGTAACTGTTGTGGGACCAATAGTATTCAATCATTCATGCTATGTGTAAGATACATGTATCTACGATCACAACTAGAGAGGGACGTAAACATACATGTGTGTATGTTAAAGATAATGACATATAATAGATCTATATAGCGTGTGTAATAATATTACCATGGACAAAAAAACAAGCAAGAGTAAATGAAACCAAGATATGCAACATGTTGTGGATGGATGGAATGAAATGTAAGATGGATGATAGGATCCGTATGTCCCTCAAGTGAATAGAGTTGTATGTAGTGAGGTTCATTTTTTTTTCTCCCTTAGTAATCAATAATGAACCATAGATGAGTGTGCATCATTGAGAAATGGTAAAAGTGTGAGCTGTGTGAAATATGTTGGGGGTGAATGCATATGTGTGTTGATGATATACGACCTAGAGATGATGTGTGTGTGTGTGTGACCCTATAGCCAAAGCTTATATCATGAAAATATGATGGAAGGACTGAAGATTTATCCTAAAATGTATATAACTACAAGATGAAAAGAGGGAGTGGTGATATAACCTAAAGTGTTT
The DNA here is from genome assembly GCA_019776745.2 of Taxus chinensis. Taxonomy (NCBI): domain Eukaryota; kingdom Viridiplantae; phylum Streptophyta; class Pinopsida; order Cupressales; family Taxaceae; genus Taxus; species Taxus chinensis. The sequence continues at coordinate 68,581,176 of CM034157.1, forward strand.
AAAACTATAAGGTGATGGAATAAGTGACCATTTATCCTATATTGTATGCCAGTAACTTAGGAAATTTGCATGATTGAAGATCAAATGATTAACATGTGGGTATGGTGAGGTCCATTTTATTTGTAAACCCTTGGTATTAGAGTATGGACTAAGGAACTAGAGTGCATTATAGGGTAGTGAGTGTAGTGCGCAGAAGAAGATGTAGTATATGTGATGATGAAAGATGACCATCTGATGTGAAAAAAATTGTAATACATGATGTATAGTAAATAATGCAAGATATGTAGACAATATGAGTATGACACATGGATGATGACATGTAGATTAATTACAAAATGTATATGCACAAAATTTTAAATATGAATGATGTCAAATAAGTTCAGTACGTAGTACACAAGATGAAATATGTGTGAGGATATGAAATGTGTAGTTTTGAATGTGTAGCATGTGGGGTTCAAGTGTACTATTCCCTCAATAGTAAAGTGTGAACCGAATCATAAGAGTGTGTCATCAGGAAATGATGCTACAAGAGTCTCCTACAAAAGACCAAATTTACGTGAAGTGGTTAAAGCATGTTGGAAAAAATTAACAATATGAATTGAAGCGATGGTGGTGGAATTGTAAATGTTTCTTGACCACTAGTAGGAGAACCAATTGCTTTGACAAAATTGATTAGTTTGATTGATGACGCTGTATAAGACTTGAGAGGAGACCAAGTGGAAATGTGTTATAAAGGAGGTTACTTAAACTAACTAGGTAATATGGTAGATAACTTAGTAGGCGGAGATGAATGGAGAGAAAACCTTGAGAATTGATTACTTGGTTTGACTTAGTAATGTTGTAGATGCCTTGAGAGGAGGAGGTTCTACATTGATGTGAGAGGTGGTTTCTTAGATGATGCTTGACTTTTTGAAGAAGGAACCTTAGAAATGGTGTCATGATGATCATTTGACATAGAGGGAATGCATTTAGGAGCCCATATGGATGTAGCATTCATAGATGGGCATGCTATACAATGTTTTACAGAAAATGAGATAAATTTGTGGTGCTTAAGATGTTTCATTCTTTGTTGTAAATAATAGAAACCATTGAAATTATGTCCATTGATTCAATGATAATTGCAATATGGACGACCTTGGTATTATGCTAGCCGCTAAGGAAGATACTAATTTTTAGGTAGTAAAGTGATCAATTGATGACTAAGGAGCTCTATAAGAAGGTCATGTTATTTAGTATTGTGATCAAATATGAGATGCTCTAGTAATGATATGACTTGAGGCTCACTAATATAATCACACGTAGAAGGCATCGAAATGAATATGACATGTAGAAGGAGAATAAACATGCACTTGAGAAACATCCTTAATTTGTTGGATTTTAGATTTGAGAGAAGTGATCGTGGATTCCATAGCCTTAAATTTGTCTTGAAATAAATAATTTAAAGCTTGAATTGACTCCAATAGGGTTAGATTAGATGGAGGATCAAAAATACTAGGGTCATCACATAAACGATTGAAGATAGGAATTATTTCATGTGGCGGTGTATCTATAGGACGATATGTAGTTTTGAAGGTTTTTTACTAAACAACTTGGCAATTGGGATGCATCTTAAGTAAATGAGACAAAGAACCTTGAGTAACTTTAGGATCCATTATAGAAGAAAAATGAGGATCCAAACCATGAAGATTGAGTACGGTTTAAATAAAATGATTAAACTAAAATGGAAATAATGTAGATATATTCTAGTTTAATCTAATATTATGAAAAGAAGTAAATAACAACTAAATAAATAAGATAAATGAATCAAACAAAAAATTAAGTTAAAAATGTAAAACCCTATGTACAAGAGAGGGTTAAGAATTCCTTATTTGATTCACAAATGAGACTGGACTATTTCATAGTGAGGACCCGATGATTAGAATGAAGAGTTGATCACATAGGAGTTGCAGGAAAGGAAAATACAAGGTGTCTTACTAGATTGGAGCACATGGAAATGGATGGGGGCCGCTGGGGTGCCCTTGTCTAGGATCTAGGCGCTCGGTTCTATAGAAATGACCAGGGAACCTCCTACAAAGTGCCCCTGGATGTTTTTTGTGCTCTCTTCCAATGATGTGAATGTTACTAAACTATGTTGGATGTCATTGGAAATCAGAGATGCGAAAAAAACCTGCAAAACCCCAGACAAAACATCGAAACAATAAAAAAAAATATGCATATGAATGGGTCACACTAACCTTAGTGGCCACAATGGTGGACTTACTAAGTGTGTGATGTACTACATTTAATACCCAAATGTAGTTTCAGGTGTTTGTGTGTGAAAATTGTGCCCTAGATGCTCTTGTGCCAGTCGCACCTTTTGAGTAGTGAACAATAACTAGATGTGTAAATGTAAATAGATGGTGGATGGAATAGAATAAACTTCCCTCTTATGTAGTGTGATGCAGATGAACCAACCTTGTGTCTTGTGATGGATGTAAATGGAGACTTTGATGGATGTAACCTTAGGTGATGATAGTACTGACTTAGTTTCTGGTCCCTCATTATTGTCTCATAACTTTATATTTATATGGTTCTCTTGTCCTAATTTTGTAATTAACCCCAAAAATGCGAACCACTAAAAATATAGAAAGCTAAAATGGTCATAAAGTTCCCCAAAAATGGTGGGAAAGTGTAAGAAGGCTCACGACGCCTCGACTGTGACTAGGGTTCCTGTCAGCGCCCTAGTACTATCCTGGGCACCCCAGTAAAATAAAAAACAGTAGAGAATGAAAAAGATAGATTGGGCATGCATGTGTGAGAGGTCGGCATGTTTAATGACATTAACATATGTTCTAGAAGACTCATAATATGTGAATCATACATTCCACTTTCCTTTTGATTAAATTTCCCTTATAATGTTTAACATTTGACTTACAGTGTAGCTCTATTGAATAAGGATCATCTACATTATTTCAATTACTTGTTTAATTCGCTTGTTCGTTAATAGGGTATTTATTTGCACAGTAAGACTACTTACCTACACACAAGTATTAGGTGATATCCCTAGGATTCACTTCTAAGGGCATGCATCTTGATCTTATATCATACCTCCGTTACACAACAGAACAAGTGTGATTCCAAAGGATGTGAAGTTCACATTTTTTTACATCAAGGATTTAGGGTCAAGTTGTTTTCATAAATGGAACATTTATAAATTGATAATTGATTTAAGGTACTACAATAAGTATTAACTAGGAAATAGTTTATTCTTTATCCATAGTGAGTAGTGGTTTAATCACATTACAAGGAATAATCATGTTTCACTTTACTTATGGAATAACATCCCATGATTTCACTTCCCAAGGCCATACATTTAATTATAATTTTACCATAGTTATGTTCCAACAATTAGTTTAAGGATTGAAGGCTCTAAACATGGAAACATATTATCCTTATTTTCACCCCTTTTTCAAGATTTCATGGTTAGTGTTGCACCCTTTCAAATCAACAGTTAATTTATCGTGTAAGGAACTAAATACATTAGATTTTAATATTTGTATTCAACCTAAGAAGGTTTATATGCAATTTTGTAATATCTTAAATATGTGTAACCTATTTGTTAATAGGGGAATTTGTATCCTCATGAGACTACTAGTTCATTGTCATAGGGGATTTGTCTCTAGGAACATGATACATAGTTTCACATCATACATCCATTACATACATAGGACAAGTGGAAGAGTAAGATGGAGTATTTGTTGTTTAAAGGGTTAAGTTTGCACATTAGATTTTACACAAACGTGGATCCCATTTTCTCACCAGAAGATGGTTTAAACATGTTATAAGAATGACCTAACATTTCAACCTTTCTCCAAGCACATCATCTTATGGTTACATTTTCACAAACTAATCATAAACTAAAATGTTGTTAAGTTTCAAATAATTAACTCTTAGTATTGCACCATAAGAACCCAAAAAATAAATAGAAATTGTGTATCGAGTTAATTTATGATCCCAAATCTTAAAGGTGACCTCCAAGTGTTAGTTGGCAATATTTTCCACCTAACACTCATCACTTAACATGTGTGCCCAACCAAGAGGGATTTTACACCGTATGTTTAATGTTGATTTCCCATAGATGTACTACCCATAGGTAGAACACATTATCCTTAATACACACCCACTTCAATCCTATGAGGGGAACGACATACACCAGAACAAATTTTACCATGTCATTCCTAATTTTTTAGGTTTATGGGAAATGTTGCTAAGCATATAGGCTATGATGGATAATACTCTGGACTTGGGATCTTATCTACTTAGCTAGAAGGTGTTATCGACTATGTAATATTTTAAGTTTCATTCTAAGGTTTTAGTTTCTTCTATGCTAAAAAATATCACACAAGAATTTTAGTTATGCACGAATTTTATACTAGGGGGTTGACTGTTTCGTTTAGATCTATTTATTACATTTTTAGGTAAAAACACAACACATGGATTATTTCAATCATCAATTACACAACTAGAATGCAGTATAAGATAGTAAATTCAATTTCATTTAACATACATATCCAATTTTACAATACAAAACTTGGGATCAAAATAACACCCATGTTTAGATGAACATTTCCCTTAAACACTAGCATCTAAAATGTTACAAAAATTCACTAATAAAACCTTTAATACTTAGCAAAAGGTTGAACAATCCTTTACCATTTCACTTGACATATATATATCCAACTCCCCTTTTTTTACCATAAGTAAATCTGACTCAAAAGAACACCTATAGTTAAATGCACATTTCCCAAAGCACCCCTAAAACTACATCTCATTCATATTACCAAATTTCAAGAAATAAGTATTTATTATAACATCACAAACATAAGATCATTCAGCCTTTAGTTTCATTAACATTCATATAAATTCCATATAATATACAATGAATTACAACACACGTCATTTCGCCATCTTACTTGCATCCTGCTAAAACCATGTGAGCATGAAATCAATGATAAATCTTGGCATGACATCCACCTAGATCTACATAATTAAATTTTTAGTTTCCCATTTACATAATAATGATAATATTTTACATTCAAAAGGAGAGGGTAATTAGACATACATTTATTTCATTAAATTACTTCATTTCTTAACTAAGGAGATAGAGAGAGAGATAGGGAAGAGAGAGAAACACTATTTTGCCAAAAGTCCAATTTCACACAACAAGGCATAAGATAGAGTTCCAAACAATTATTTACAAGTGTCAAAAAGTTTCCATGATGGTTTGCTAACTTGATTTTGGTCCTATAACTTTCTTTTACATTTATCCTCCTAGTTGCAAAAATGTCCAATTTTGGCTCAGAGGATAAAAAAATAACTTTTAGAAACTATCTTTTGATGAGAAAATACACAACCAGTAAATTTCAATGTGACCTCCTATATACCAAGATTTCACATGAACTGAAGGAATTCAAAAGTGGCGAATGATTTACAATTGGTGGCTAGTTTTCCGGGGTCATGAGTCATAATTTGGTTGGTTTGAACAAGAATCAGAATTAGCTCGAGGGCTAAGAAAACCTCATCCAAAACTGACCTTCGATAGATGAATGTGCAATGGAAAATTTCCTACATGTGTCTCCTATATAGATAATTCATCTAGATTCAATGGAACTGAGAACTAACAAATAGGTTGCAGAATCGGAAATGACAATTTTCTGGAGCCACCGATCATAGTTGAGCTAGTTTGACCTAGTCAAATAGTGACCCAAGGCCTACAAAACTCCTTTTCCAAACTATCAAGAAGAGTGTTTTTCCCCAAATTGATGGTTCAAGGAAACTATCTAGTATAAATACTAGCATTTTACGAAGGTGGCCAAGAATATCAACGCTCATGGTTTGAACGCCGAGCTGATACGATACTCAAATTTTAAATTTTAAACACTTCTTACTGGTGAAAAATTTGGTAACAAGGCTCTTAGAGGAGTGGAGAAGAGAGAAAAAATATTCAAATGATGCTGAAATAATGCTTGATGATCCTATCTACATGACAAGGAATACATATGATGGTTGACATCTCTTTACGAGGCTTAGAGTGCTATTTTGCAAGTATCTGGAAATTGCATTTTTTTAGCTTTACAAGGTGGATAGAAACGGTTGTATTAGTTGATGACTCATCTAGATCTTGCCAAAACCAATTGACATGAGAACCAATTTTCGATACCCTAGATAACAACGTATAAAGTTGTGGTATCAACTCAGATGTTGATCAAATTTCAAGTCGGTAATGTAAATTATAAGGAATTTTATCAGTTCGAGATAGAAACCTAATTTTAATATCCAATTGCATCATATTTAATGGTTTAATATTTTAATTTTATTGAAAATAAATAACCAAAATACATGAAAATTATTAAAATATTAAGGTAAGGGAGACCATTTCTATCCATGAACGACGCGGTGCAAGACAGGCACCACGCATGTCCACCAAAATTTCATGAGACTCCAAAACTCTTTTAGGCATTTCGTCAAGTGGTTGGAATCCAATTGGAACACCCATAAACTCTCCTCTAATCAAAATTCCCCTAAGAATATTTAACATAACCATTTGTGCACATTCCCAAAAAGAAGCATTTCCTGAAACCTATTTGTTTGGGTGATTTCGTTAAACAGTTCATGTTCTATGTGAATGCTCCAACATTTGCAAACATGTAAACCATGGAACTTGCAATTACAAAATTTGAAAAAACCCCTTTTCATTATGATGTGATAGATATCCACCGTGTACGAAAGCTAATATATTTATTGAACCCATTTTTATAAATTTAAAATCGTGACAATCCATAAGAGGACGTCTAGCTGAGAGTGGTTGGGACTGAAAAACTAAGGGTTTCACGTAGATGAGGAGACAAAGAGACATATATCACAAAGACATACATGGGATAGTAAGAAGGAACTCTCAATATTTGAATCAAAGCAACTGCTCCACTTAAAAGATAAAGAGAAAGAAAAAACAAAAGCATTGTCAAGGCTATACTGCACGTAGAATATGTGCTCAGAAGAAGACTTCAAACAACTCCACACATCTAAAAATGAAGCACCTCCCTATGCCCACGTTTTCTTCTTTTTCTGAATACAACAACAAAACATTGGTAGTAGCAAAACCTCTTAGATACATATATAGATCCAGATCAATCTATTTGTATATAACCTAATCACAATACTTCCCCGGTGACCATGTTTCTAACTGTCATTTTCACAAACCCTTTTTGCATTCCCCACTACCATTACAATATAATATCATGTGTTTTTGAGTTGTTTTTTCACTCAAACCCTGCATACACATTACATACATGTCTTCTGATCCAATTGTAGTTACCACATCTAGAAAAATTTCTCTATCATTTATGCTTTGATGGATGTCCATACCCTTTTTCGAAGTTCCCTATTTTCCGCGACTTGGGAGGATGTTGTCAAAGGTTGGAGAACCATTTTTTACATAGGTCAAATAGTGGGACTATCTCGTGAGGAAATCCATGTCTTCTGTACACTGTCGTAAATAATCTCCCATGATAATTTATCTCATTCTTTCATTTAGTCAATCATTGTTACTATCTAATTAATGTTAGATATACAATGTTAACTTGGGTTATACCTTGATTCATGCCTAAGAGACAAAAAATTACTTGAATTATTGTGCAAGGAATAAACAATTCAGAAAATATGGGAGGATACACATGTGTTGTCTAATCTCCTACCAGCCCGAATCCACTTTTCCACCAATGAAATTATTTATTTTTAATTGTTATTTTTATTTGTGTTTAATGTTAGGCAGTACATTTCCCTCCCCTTATAAGAGCATCATCCTTGATGCGACATGCCACCAAGGTAGAGAAGTGGGATAAACAAATGAGAAAGATAACAATGAAAACTTCTCTCTAGGGAGAAAATCTTGTTGCTAGAACATGATCACAAGAAGTAAAGAAATTTCTATCAATTTCTTAATGTTCTATGAATATTGGTAGTTAGTTATCTTTTAATATTTTACTCAGTTAATATTTTCATTTATAGTACTTCTTAATCCCAATCTCTTAATATTTCATTGTTTTAATATTTTAAGTTGTTTATTCTCGTGGGTGCCTAACAAAAACTAACATCACAATTCCACACAAGGGCCAAACACAAACACTAATGGTTCACAATACATCATGATATCTAATTTCATAACTATATCACATCACAAGAACTCAACCAAACCATGGGAATAACAGATCTGATCCACACATAGTACTTTTCATATACATGTCCTTGGAAAAATGCACTAGTAACATAGGCATTCTCTAACACAAGGAATTCCCAACAAGTACACATACAAATGTTTCACACAACTCTAACTGATAATTATAGTTACATAGTGTCAAAATGGAAGAAACATGACGATAAATAACTCAAACTCACAAGAGTACACATAAACCATAATACCAATACCATAATCCTCCAAAAAATCATAAAACATCTCCATATACCTCCCAAAACATCACAAAAAATCTCCATGTACCTCCAAATTCTCTACCCAAGCACACAAATCTCCTATCCCTCACTCAAATCTCTTATCACTCCCTCAAATATCGTATCACTCCATCATGTAGAATATACAAAGATATAGCAATAATTTTCTCTTATTCCTCCCTCAAGTCTATTCTCACTCTCTCAAATCTCTTATCAGTCCCTCATGTATAATATATAAGTATAAAGCAATACATTTCTCTTATCCCTCCCTCAAGTCACTTCTCACTCATTTAAATCTCTTATTAGTCCCTCATGTAGAATATACAAAGATAAAGCAATAAATTTCTCTTATCCCTACCTCGAGTCTCTTATCTCTCTCTCAAAGAGGTTGGTAACCCTATGGTCCTAGGTACATAAATTCCAGACACCCCTAACCTAAGTGACATTATAACTCATGTTTCAACAACCCACTAGTTATATGTACTCCTTGGGGTGTATCCCCATAAAATGAAGTGGGTCCATAAGATCTGTAGTGCCCACTTCCCTTCGACACTTTTGATATTGATCATGATACTGCTGACTATATTATGGACATTATTATAATTTTGATTTAGTATGGTGTTAGATGTCAGATCATGGATTATTGTTGACTCTGATTCATATATGATGTATGATGATTGTTAGAGACATTTTATATAGATGTTGACATGATGTTGGACATGGTTATATATATATATATATATATGGATGTTGTTAGGACATGTGATTTTTGGATATATTGAGTAGACCGAGAAAATTAAATTTCAAATTGATGATTATATAGTTACTAATGAAGTTGTAGGTGATATTGTTAATTGTCTAGATGTTGTTGTGATTCATGTATATTTATATATATATTGATGATTTTTAAATTATATTATATTCATTTGGATGTTCTGATATGGCCACGATGGCTGAGGGGTATTTGTATTGTGCAGGTTAAAAAATATCACAACAAATATTAGGGGATTGGAGACCAACCACTTTGGAATTCTAGATGAACTCAACAAGGTCACCATGGTAACTTGTATTATGCGTGTGTGTTTGTTTGATTGTTAGGGATTCCCATGGGGGGATCACTTTTAAATGTGACCAAGGGTTATGTGTATTTATTTATTTGGTTCCTTTTTGTTGATGTTTGTATGTGTTTATTAAGTGATGTGTTTACCCCTTTCATTATTTATTAATTGTGGTAAATTAATGTGAGTAAACATGTTGTTAAAATTAATTAATCAAATTGGGACATAAGAAAGTAATTATTAGAGTTGTTGGCCTAAAATTAAAGTGTTGTAAGAAATGTGTAAGTGATGTGTACATTAATTTTGGAGTATGAAACACTCCACCTCCTTTTGAAATTCGAATTTGTCCTTGGAGGCTGATTTTGGAAGCTTATGGGACAAGTTAAACTTGTCCCATACCTCTTAAATTTGCATGCCAACCTTACCTATGGTTGGAGGGTTTAAATATAGCCTTCATTATGCATTTTTGTAAGTCAAGTTGTATGTTTTTATTGCACTTTCTTACATGCTTTCAATTTCATTCCTTATGAGGTGTGGGTTTGATTTGAGTGTGTAAGTAAAACTATCATTTATTCACCTACTTATTTATTGTGCCTTGGAGATTGAAGTTGACTTATGAGTTAGAGTTGAGGATGCGTGATGTGGAATCCCATATGGATCCACCTCATCCTCTTCTCTTTCCTCTTTTATATATTCGAATTTCTTGGCTTGTTTTTTGGGGGTTTTTTTTCATCACTTTTATCACTTCATTTTTGGCGGCTTGCTTTGGGTTTTTGGAGCTCTTGAAAATTGGGATAAATTTGGAGATTGTTGGATACTTGTTGATTGTTGATCTCTTGGTTTGTGTTGCATTGGAGAGCTTGGTGTTTTGAACTTGGAACAAACTCCATCACGGAGAGGTAAGATCTTAGATCTTGGAAATACTCTCCTTTTATTTGTACGCATATGTGAATTGTTGAATGTTTGAATGTGTTGTTTTATTTGCTAGCTGGTTGGATAGATCACCTAGGGATGGTGTAGGAGAAGAATATGGGGCATTTTGTGGGAGGCATAAGTGTTTTGGGGAGGTATAAGTGGTGAGGGAGTTGGGATTTTGGTTCCACCTTATAAAGAAATAGCTTGCATATATTTACTCATTATGGGGTGCCATAAGAGGTTGGGGAGGCATAAGGAAATGTGAAGAATAAGGTGTACTTGGGGGAGGCATAAGGGCATGTCAGGGAGTTGAAATGATATATATTTTAGTGGTTTTTTCTCAAGCAGTGATACCCATTTCCCCTTTGGGAGGCATAAACAACATCTCCCATAGTTTCTTTCTCTTTTGGCTCACATGATGAATCTTAAGTGTAGTTTGTCTTTTTGTCCTATGGTATCAAACTATAGTTTTGTTTTGGACTATGTTTTGAATGAGAAATCTGTCTTTGTGTTGTGGAAGCATATTGTTGCTATGAGTTGAAAAAAAACATTTCTTATTGCAATGTGGTTAGGGCTCGGGGGCCAATGAAGAAGGATGGCTTCTCCCTTTTCATTGGATGTCTTGGTTGGGTGGGGAGTGTTGCCTTTCCCCTGTTTTGTTGTGACCAAATTTGAGAATGATGGAAATTCATATTGTTGTTCTTGAACTGAGAAAGAATATAGTTTGACAGTCCTTGCCGAGATCATTTCTTAATGTAACCTGTTCCCACTTGAAGTGGATGATCATTGTATATTATATGTGATGGAAAGATGGTCTGTATGGGCTATGAAAGTTGTAAATTTAATTTTGAAAGAGATATACTCTATTTTTCTACTTTTGAAAGAATGTGAAAGAAATCATATTTTGTATATTGTAATTGAGAAATGAAAAAATAAATTGTAAAGGTATCTATTTGAATCAATAAAGGATTGTATTACTTTACTGAAATGGCACTATTGGGTATTGAAATCCAATTGTTGAATGTATTTTGAAATTCTATTAGAAGAATGAAAAAGTGAATACATATGGAGAAATTTCATAATACTTTGTTTTTTTTAAATAAATGTTTTAGAAATCAGAATTGTAATTTGGAATTTGAATACTTTGCTTGAGTCAACTTAGTATGTTAGATTGGGTTGGAATCAATTCATAGTTTAAAGTTGGCAAATGAAAATAAATCTATTCGAATTTGAGCTCTGTTAGATAACTTTCATACTGGAAATTATTGATTCAACTTAGTATGTTAGATTGGGTTGGAATGAATTCATAGTTTAAAGTTGGGAAATGGAAATAAATCTATTGGAATTTGAGCTCTGTTAGATAACTTTCATACTAGCAATTATTAATTAGAAATTGAACAGAATGACCCAGCAATATCAAAAGACAAAATGAAATATCAAATGTTATTTTTAAGGTCAAAACGACCCTAAACATACCAAAATTCTTATAAAATTTTTATAGAACCATTCAAATCAGGTAAAGGCTAAATTACAGACTTCTTGTTGTATAAAATTCATAAATTTTGAACTAAAATCAATCAAGAAAACTTAACCTTCCAATCTATCTTAAAATATTCCAAGTAAAATCATCCATGCCTGATTAGCAAGTGGAAAAAGAATTAACGAAAAATTTGAACAAAATTGATAAGTTAAAAATACCAGTTCACTTCCTAAGTGACAGAAAGATGTTTCCTAAAAATTGACCCTTTAAAATTTATCAAAGTCAAATTCCTAAGGATGCTATGAAAAGAGGACATCGAGATCTTTCCTGAAATTCCTCATTTTCAAAAACTTGAGTTCCCAATCAAAATTTATGGCCTTCTGAAGTTTTTACTTCATTTTGGGCTAAAAATAATCTAACTGTCAAATTTTAAATGAATAAAATATTCTTGGGCAGACCCGTAAGCTAAGAATTTCCGTTTTTTTCTTTTTTACCAAAAGGTGCAAATTCAAGAAGTTTCCTGCCACTCCTCTAATCCACAAGCCTTCATTTTGTCTAAAAAGATCTAAGTCCAAAAAGTTAATTTGCCAATTTTTCCTTCGCAGGCCCGCCACCTCAAAGACAATCATTGATCGACACGTGGCTTCGTTAGGTGTCGGCAGAGGCTCAGATTGATTTTAACCTTAAGATATTTCAAAAATAAATTTGGAAAAATTTGTAAGTTTTCCCAATAGCTTCACTGACCCGTAGCCAATATTGCCCTGCCAGGTGGCCTCCCTGGGCATTGGCGGAGCTGTGGGTGTAAAATTTGATTTATCCCAAAAGGGAAAAAGTGCTAAATGCCTTCCCCACTCCACCAACCCACATCTAGGAACTTCCCCGCTCCATTGGTCTACTTTTCTCCTCTGGGTGAATTTTCTCTCCGAAGTGCATAGGCCCGAGTTGGGTAAAATTTTCCTCCCCAGGTGTGCTGGCCCACTCTTGGGAAAATTTTCACCCCAAGTTCTGTTGGTCCATAACTTGAGAAATATGAGGAGTTAGGAGGAGTTATTTATATCACTGGAAAGGTGAAGAAATTCCCTATCTAATGGGAACATTTTCAGGAAGTTTTAATTGAATTAATCATGGGAAATATCAAATTGAATCTTTTACCGAGCTCTGGGAGTGGGTAAGTAAGAATTTACTCTGATGATTTTAAATATGTATTCTTTCCCCCCACTGTAATTGAACCTTAGTCTTATCTTAGATCTTTTGGAATTAAATACCTTAACTATTTAATTGTTTTGGTCCATTAACCCTAAAATTTTAATCGGGGAATATTTAACTAAAATGTCAATGTAATCAGTGATTAAATTAATCCCTAAGGAGATTTGAGCTAGGTGTGGACTTATTACACTTATTGTTTTATAATGTGGAATTAGTAAGTATTATAATGGAAAAATTTATCAATTGAATTTAATTTTCCTTGAGACTTTGGTTGTTAACACTTTAAAACAAAAAAATAGTCCATAATTTTGTAACTAACCTAGGTTGTTCATGGGTCTCAAGTGGAATATTTTAGCGGGCATTACAAGATCAACCACTCCATTTTCAATCCCATGACCCAATTCCAACACATTATGACATTATAACCAACATAACAATATGTTTCAAATACCAAGTGATAAAATCCCAAGCCTTAGGCTAGGCTATATTAAAAAAATCAAACTTAAAAAGCAAATTTAAAACTTATCAAAAACAAATTGCCAAATAGCCATAGTTAGTACAAATCCAAATGTTAGTGCAACAACCAAATAAATTGACCAAAATATAAGAACTCATTAATGAAGAAATTTGTTGGTTCTGAAGAAAAAGAGATAGTGATCAATTTACGAATAAATTACATATAGATAAATAACACATTACAATCACTATATGGCCTCATACATCCACCAAAGGGGTACTCATCGATTTGTTGGCACTCAGACATCAAGCTTCGTCTCATAAAACAACATATCAAATAATAAAAATGTCATAATCTCTCCCTAAATCCTCCCTCCATACTCCTACAAGGCTCAACATAGTCAATATCACATAGGATTGTTTGATGGAAAACCCAATAGGAGAAATTAGGGAATGCTAGTTATGCATAAGTTGAGCCTAAGGTTGTGAGCATCCATAATATACTAATAAAAATTGAAGTATACTAAACATATAGAAGTGGGTTTTTAGTATATATAAGAATCCACTTTCTCACTCGTACTCAGCTCAAGATTATGAAAACATGGTCCACACCTCCCCTCTCCACACATTCACTCTTAACAATTTTTCCCCTTAGGGTCATCTAGTGTAAGGTTCACAACATAACACATGAGTAAATCACTAACACAATGGTGATTCATGTACAATAACCATAACATCTTACACATGGTATACATACAAGGTATAACACAATCATTACTTCCACATGTTACGATACATCATGTTTCCAAATAATGCACCCAAAGCACAAGTACTTAAAAATAGGGGTCATATAATCTCCATATGCCCATAATTCATGAAATGAATCATCTCATATTACATGAACTACATGCATTATGACCATAGTAAATAACATTACAACATGAATCAATTGTAATGCATTATGCTGACACACACAATTCATCACAACATGGTGGTGACATCATGATACAATCCAATACCCTCTACACCAATTTTTTCATGCAACACATCAACACACCTTCATATAATATAATTAAAAAAATCTCCATCACTCTATAATCCAAAATAACATTATATTAAGAAAAAACCAGCTGAAACATCGCACGTGAACTCCTCATTGAATCCACGAAAAGGATAGAAAATACTCTCATCACAAGCACATCAACATGATAACAAATACGCACTAAGTGACATGCACAACATGTGTGTTCATAATATCACGATTAGAATGTTGGTCACATCACAACATATATCACATTACGTTTCCTATCTCCTCCACAACCATGCACAATCATCACACTCCAATCCATCCCAGATGTTTGAGAGAATGAACCTCCGCTCTGATACAAAATGTAATGCCCACAAAATACACAAACAAATACAACACTAAAAAATTACCAGAATAATTTTTATTTATTTTTATTTCACTTACATTGTATTACACATGACACTATAGGAGATCACCTATAATAACACTCAATACATGATATGTTTGCACAAACATTAACACACATAGATAACATTAAAACACATGATGTACTTCAAGGCCACTTTTTCTCCCATACAACAATGCACAACATAACAATTAAACTACAGTATAGACTTGTCGTTAGGGTATTCCAACGGAATGTTATTTTTATATTTAAATATTTATTACAATCATGTTTCATTCATTAACTTATGTTCTAGAATACTCATAATATGTGAATCATACAGTTCTTTTCTTTTTCCATTTTTTTCTCTTGCTAGATTTGCCTTCTACAGTTTAACATTTGACTTATGGTGTGCCTCATTAAATAAGGATCATCTACATTATTTCAATTACTTTTTTTATTCGTTTGTTTGATAATAGGGTATTTATTTATATACAAGGCTATTAGGTCTTACCCCTAGGATTCACATCTAAGGACACGCATCTCGATCCTATATCATACTTCCATTACACAACAGAAACAAGTGTAAATCTAAAGGATGTGAATTTCTTTTTTTTTTTAGGATTTTACGTTCATGTTCTTTTCCCATTTAAATTTTATTATTAAGGTTACTCCATTTGGTTTTAGGTTATAATATCTAACCATATATTCCTACTACTTCACTTAAGTTTTTAGTCATCAAGATCAAAGGAATAATATTTCACACTCGTCCAAGTGTGGATTCATGAGACTTTAAGTATTATATGCATGTTAGGAGGAGAAATTAAATTATAAGTTTTAAACACCTTACTAAGGTCACAACTAGGGTGATTGAACACCCTTATTTCCAAAAATCATCCTGTGACACTAGGTACATTTGCTACTTCTTTCCAAGTTGGCACTCTCGCTTAAGTGGGGTTAAAGGGGTTCATGCTCGATAATATCATGCACAAGTAACTAGAACATCAGATCCACTAACATCATTTCATTCATCTTAAAAATTGTTTCGTTCAATTTGATTTAATTACCTTTTAAAATTTGTTATATAACCCGTTTATTAATAGGGACATTGGTATGCTCATGAGACTGCTAGTCCTTTCCCTAGGGGTTCATGTTAGGAACATGTTTATATGATTTCACACCATACATTGATTACAAAATAGGACAATGGGGATAATAATATGGAGTATTTATTCATTTAAAAGGTTAACATTCACATTAAAGTCTACACGAAGTGGATTCCGTTCTCACCATAAGATGGTAAAAATGTGTTATGAGAATGATATCCATTTCATCTTTCTCAAAGAAAATCATCTTATGGTTAAAATCTCACCAACTAATCATAAACTAAAAGTTGTTAATTTTAACAATTAAATCTTAGTATTGAAAAATTAAACCCAAACTATAAATGAGATCGAGTATCGAGTATCTCTTATGATCCCAACTCTTAAAGATGACTTCAGAGGTTAGTTGGAAATCTTCACCACTCACACTCTTCACTTTATATGTGTGCTCAACCAAGAGGGTATTACATTATGTTGGGGTTTGGTTACCCATGGAGTACTACCTAAAGTTAATCACATTCTCCTTACTACACACACAACACTCAAGCCTCGGAGGAGACCACATACCAAAGAAGAAGTTTTACTATGTCATTCCTAACTATCAAGTTCACGGCAATGTCGCTAAGCATATAGGCTATAATGACCAACTCAAATTTGGGCTCTAAATTACTTAAGGTAGAAGGTGTTATCAAGTGTAATGTTTTAAGTTCATTCTAAGGTATTTGTTTCTTCTCTGTTAAGAGAGATTATGCAAGAAGGGTAGAGCTGCACAAGTGTTAAACCTAGGTTAGTTGTGTAATTTATATTTATTTTCTATATTTGCAAGTTAAATAAAATAATAAAATAGATATTTCATCATAATATCACAACGATATTGCACTATAATATATTAAATATGATTTCATTTAACATACATATCCAAATTTTACAATACAAATCTTGGGATCAAAATAACACCCATGTTTAGATGAACATTTCCCTTAAACCCTAACATCTAAAACATTACAAAAATTCACTAATAAACCTTTCAATACTTCACAAAATGTTTAACTATCCTCTACAATTTCACTTAGCATATATATTCAACCCCCTTTTTACATATATAAATATGACTCAAAAGAGCACCTACTGTCAAATGCCCATTTCCCAAAGCACCCCTATAACTAGCATTTTATTCATATTGAATTTTTTTAATAATGAGTATTCACTATAACATAATAATACATATAAATTTATTTCCATCAACATACATAAATTCCAACAATATAAAATGAATCACAACCAATTTGTTTGGCGAACTTACTTGTATCCTAGAAAACCATGTGAGCATGAAGTCAATGATAAATTGTTGGAATGGCATCCACCTAAGTATAGAATAACTAACATTTTTTGTTTCCCATTTACATAGTAATGATAATATTTTACATTCGAAAGGAGAGGGTTAGATACATGCATTCATTTCACTTCATTTCTTAACTAAAGAGAGAGGAGTAGGGAAGAGAGAGAAACACTATTTTTCTAAAAGACCAATTTCACACAAAAAGTCACAAGATAGAGTTCCAAACAATTATTGACAAGTGTTAATAAGTTTCCACGATGCTTTGTTAACCTGACTGTTGTCCTACAACTTTCTTTAACATTTCTCCTACTAGTTGAAAAAACGTCCAATTTTGGCTCGGAGGCTAAGAAACCACATTCAAAAATTGTCTTCTGATGAGAAAATACACAATGGGTAAATTTCGGTGTGACGCTGTATATACCAAGAGTTCACCATTCGTAATTGGGCTAGTTGTAAAAACCAAAAAAAATTAGCTCGAGGGCTAGGAAAATATCATCCAAAAATGACCTTCAATAGATGAACGTGCAACGAAAAATTTCCTACATGCTCTCCTATAGATAGAGAATTCATTGGATTTGATGGAAATGAGAACTGACAAACAGGTTACAAAAAATGACGCATTTTCTGGAACCACCAGTTGTAGTTGAGCTAGTTGGATAGTTAAATAGTGCCTCGAGGTATACAAAATTCCTTTCCCAAACTATCAATAACATATTTTTCACCCATATCGATGGTTCAAGGAAACTATCTAGTAGAAGTACTAGAGATTTTCGAAGGTAGATAAACAATTCTCCAGTCATGGTTCAAATGACGCGCCGATATGAAACTCAACTTTTAAGGTTTAACCACTTCCTAAACATTCAAAATAGGGTAACAGGGCTCCTAAAGGAGCAGCAAAGAAAGCAAAAATGGTAAAATGAGGCTAAGCTAATGCTTGATATGAATCTCTACATAACAAGGAATATATATGACACTTGACATCTTTGGAAATTGTATTTTTCTAACTTTTCAAGCTGGAAATAAAAGTTTGTATTAGTTGACGAATCATCTAGATACCACAAAATACAATGGACACGAGCACCAAATTTTGATACCCTAGATAACAATGTATAAATTTATGGTATCAGCATGGATATTGATCAAATTACAAGTTCATAATATAAATTATAAGGAGTTTTACTGGTTCGAGATAGCAGCCTGATTTTAATATCCAATTACATCATATCTAATGGTTTTATATTTTTATTTTATTACAAATTAATAACCAAATTACACAGAAATTATAAAAATATTAAGGTAAGGGAGACCATGACTCCAAAACACCTTTAGGCATTACCTCAAGCAGTTTGCATGCACATGGAACACCCATCCACTCTCCTCTGTTTAAACGTTTCCTAAGCTTCTTCAAGAAAACCATTTGTGCACATCCCCAAATTGAAGCATTTCATGAAACATATTTCTTTTGGAGATTTTGTCATACAGTTCACATGCTATGTGCATGCTCTAACATTTTCAAACATTTATACTAGGGAACTTGTAATTATAACATCTGAAAAAAGCCCTTTTCATTATGTTGTTATGGATATCCACCATGTGCTAAATCTTTTATTTATCAAACCCATTTTTAAAACCTTCTCCTAATCTTATTCAATAGTACCATTTGTGCCCATCCCCAAAATGAAGAATTTCATGAAACCTATTTCTTTGGGGGATTATTTCAAATAGTTCATGTTATATGTGCAAGCTCAACCATTTGCAAACATGTAAACTAGGGCACTTGCAATTACAACATCTAGAAAAACCCCTTTTCATTATGTTGTAATGGATATCCACCGTGTGCCAAAGACATTATTTATCAAACCCATTTTTATAAACTAAAAATCATGGCACTCCATAAGAGGACGTCTAGCTAAGAGTGGCTGAGACTTAGAAAACAGAGGGTTTCACACATATGAGGAGAGGAAGAGAAAAATCTCATGGAGACATGCGTGGGATAAAAATAAAACACTTTCAATGTCTGAATCAATACAATTGCTCGACTTAAAATATAAAGATAAGAAAAAAAAGCATTGTCAACGTCATAATGCACGTAGAATATGTGCTCCGAAGAAGAAAAAAAACTCCACATAGTTATAAATGAAGCACCTCCCTATGGCCATGTTTTCTTCTTTTTCTGAATACAACAACAAAACATCGGTAGCAGCAAAACCTATTAGATAAATTTAATAACTTTAGATACAGATATAGATCTCAATCAATCTATTTGTATATAGCCTGATAACAATATTACCCCTGTGACCATGTTTCTAACTGGAATTTTCATAAATCCATTTCTGCATTCCCAACTACCATTATAGAGCAAGATCATGCATTTATGAGGTGTTTTGTCACTCAAAACCTATGTACACATTGCATAAATGTCTGTTGAACCACTTACAACGACCACATTTGGAAAAATTCCTCTATATTTTATGCTTTGATAGATTTTCATACCCTGTTTCAAAGTTCCCTATTTAGCATGACTTGGGAGGACATTATCAAACGTTAGAGACCCGTTTGTTGCATAAGTGAAAGAGTCTGACTGTCTCGTGAGGAAATCCATATCTTCTGTAAACTACCGTAAATCATCTCCCATGAGAATTTGTCTCATTCTTTCATTTGGTCAAATGCTGTTACTATCTAATTTTTGCTAGATATCCAATGTTAACTTGGGTTGTGCCTTGATTCATGCCTAGGATCCCAATAAATTACTTGAATTATTATGCAAGGATAAGACAAGTTAGAAAATGTAATGCCTCATTCAATGTTTACCCCATTTCTTACTTCGGTGACCCTATTGCTAAGCATAGAATGGTTGTGTGTGCTCTCATTGATCGTTAATTGACTTCGACCTTGTCGTAGGGAAGGATTATCATCCTTCCTCCCCTTCTCGTCTCCCCGTGTTGTTATTGATGCCTCTAGTGGTGGACGTCTACAACATCCTTTATGATTACCCTATTAAAGGTAGATCATGTTCTTGAATCCAAGTAGGAGGCTTGAATGATGATTTGGTGTTGTTAGGGCGTGTCTAGATAAAAGGAATATCCATATTATAATAACTATTATGAAGTATTGATCTTTGGTTATTATTATAATTATCAAGCTTGACTATCGACCATTATGATTATGACTAATAATTATTTTGAAGATGTAAAATAATAATAATAATAATGACAATATTACTTTAATTGTCAATTCACGATTATTTTTTTAATTATTATTTTTACTTTCGATTGTTATCAACATTTTTTTATTAATTATCATTAATCTATTTTATTGTTTTGTTGATCATTCCCATGGTGGGATTCTTGGTTAGCACAAATGAAGAGGATCCCCCATTGTGGTGTCATGGTTAGTCATTGTCTTGTGTTGCCTTCGAAACTCCAACCTCTAGTCTTTTCCCCTTGGTCGATCAGACATGCATTCATGCTTACTTTAATCATTTAAATTAAAGGAGAATTTGATTTGTCACCCACCGATCCGCCATCCTTTATGGAAATTTTATCCTTCTTGATTTGGCATGGAGGGAGAAGCTTAACCCTGTTGGCGGGTGGGAGTGGTTGCGCTCTTTCCAGTTTAGTCAATAGAATTAAATTTTCTCCTCTCCGTATACCTTTCCCCTACTGGTCACTTACTATTTTATCTGTTTACTCTTCTTGCTTTGGTTTTTTCTTCTCCTTGGTTGCTTGTTTGAAGGTATTCTTGAGTTTTTTAGAGTGAACGGGCATAATTTTGTTGGTTGCATTCTTATTGGCTATGGGAGATTGGAAGGTGGACACCTGTTGGTTGCTGGTAAGGGAAAACTGTCTTAAGCCACGTTAAAGTCTCTTTTTGTGATTTTCCTACAAATGTGGCTATTTTCGTTAATACCACATCAATTTGAAGCATTTTTTCAACTGGTTACCTACCTGATGGATGCTTCCACACTTTGCCTACATGGGTTTTGAAGCACATGCTTCTACATCTGACAAAAATCTGATTTCCTTTGTGCTCTGATGAATGTCCTTGTCCTATTTTCTTATTGCCCCTTTTAACGCAAGCTGGGAGGATGGTTACAAGGTTGTGGGGTCTAGTTTTTCAACCTTCCTCTCACGTATTTCTTAGGCCTCTTCATTAAACCCATTTTTTGTATACCTTGTTGTCATGGCAGTCTTTGAGACCAAATTTCTTCAGACATAGGTCACTTGTGAAATGGAGCTCCTTACCTGTGCCCAACATGGATGTGTATGAGGTTTGGACTCTCAGCTACCATATTTTGGAGGGATGTCTGATTGTAGTTGCATGCACCTAGTAGACATTGTTTGCAAATGCTGGAGCTCATCACATGCATGATAATTTCTACCATCTGATTTTTTTTGCTAGCTTTAATCATATCAGGAAAGGAATTACTTTTATTTGCTGGAAGTGGTAGTTGCTTAAGTTCTATGTTTGTTTTGCAATTGTTTCTCATCCTCCAGGCTATGCTTTTAGTTCTTTCCTATGTTAGCTATTTCTTAGGATGATTCCTTGCTAGATGTGTGTCTGTAAATGGTTTTGGCTCATGATTTTCACTTATTCTTGTTGTTTCTTGTATGTCAATCGTTGCATGGATTGACTTACCCATCTTCTTGTTGTTTATTCCTCTGTAATGATTGTATTGGAAATTCTCATATGTGCTTGTGGGGTGTTTTGTGGTTGTTGATTTTGGGTATTGAGATATGTTTATTTATATACTCATATATCATTTAATTTCTTGTGGATCTCTGTGTCCCTTGTTATCCTTGGAGGTAAACAAGTCTATGCCTATTCTATGATATTAAGGAATAAAGAATGTTTAATATAAATATGCAAACGTTATTGCACAGTGGACACACTTGATAATACCCTAGATTTTCGTGTTACGAAATTTGTATCTAGGGTTGTATGGGTAAGATTTTGTTTTATAAAATATATCAAACCCCCTTTTTAAAAAATGATTATGGATCCTGTATATACTATTGTGATACTTCTACAAGTCATTGATGTTTAGTGGTAAATATCAGGGAAAAACATTAAGAGATGTCTTACTGTAAGTTTTTCTTATCTATTTGGGTCAATAATAAGAGAGAGAGATCATTGATAACTTTGGTTATTTTGATATGTGTTTATGTATCTAGGCTTGGAGGTGTATAGAAGAAATACCCATAAAAATAGGGTTTCTCTGGAGAGATATATTTACATACTAGAACTAAATCCTTGAGATTCAAGTACATGTAGTTTTGTGTTTGACTTGTGTATCTTCATTAGTTATTGGGGATCTATTTGGTTGGAATGGGTTGTTGTTTAGCTAGTTTCATACAATTTTTTTGGGGGATTTGGGTTGGACTCCTACTGAAATGTGCAGTTCCACACCTTTAGTATGAACAAGGGTATATCTATGATGTAGAGTACTAAAGTTACATGTATATATAAATGGGTAGGATAAGATATCATTGAGAATAATGTAATAATTAATTATCAGTATCATTTTATACCTGCATCTAATTGGTATTAGTGCTACCAATATATAGTTTGGCATGACCAAATATCATCGATGTTGGTATATGAATTAAGGATTAATATTATTCGACACTTGTATTACTTGAGTGAAATTAAATTGATCAACCCCTATATAATTCTGGTTCCTTTGGGATGGTTTGTTCAAATTCTATTGATATAGATTTAAGGGTAATTAAATTGATTGGACTATAATTTAAATCTTTGTAAGATGGTGGCATTAGATTATTTTAATTGTTTGACTTACTAAATATGGGTTATTTCCTTTATTGTACTTTTTGATTGTTGTACATATCATGGCAAGATGATTAGATGTCGAACTTTCCTTTTTTGAACTTACTCCATGTGTTATTGGCAAGTAATTAGGTGTAGGATTGTTGTGCAGTGAATTTTCTTTGAAAGGGGTAAATAGTGGTTAGTATATGATATTGGATTTCTAACCTTTAATCTTTTGAATCCTGGGAAATTGTTAGGAAAATGTTGATGATGTTTGAGTATTGGATTTCAATCATATAATCTATGTGATTATATGATTGAAATCCCAATACGCTTGACACTTTCTTTCGGACTTATAGGGTCATTGATCCCTACTTGTTATATGTTCATTAAAATTTTGTTGTCCCTAAAACAATGTTCATATCAGTTTTTTATGGCTCCCTACTTAATTTTGACATGGTATAATTTCTAGCATGTGTAATGGTATTGTTAGTATTTAGAACTTATCACCCCCCTTTTCATTAAATAAAAGGTTATTTTTTATGATATTGTTAATCGTAGCATTCTATTTCTATGTGTAGTCTTTATCATGCTTAGTTCTCGCAAACTAACTCGGGCTAATAATTGTGCAAATGACTATTGCGGGTAAAAAAAAGATAGAATAAATATTTCTAGAGGTTGCTTCGGTTTTTCTTATGAAGTTCCTTAGTAAAAATGTTGAATGTATTTTAGATCTTGGAGTAGTGTTTGTAGAGAAGTTGGAGGGCTTGTTGCCTTGGGGCATTCTGTTTTGTGGAGTAATGTTTTCATAAACATTCAGCTAAACACTAAAACTTGTAATACATTCTTGAAAATGATTTAGTTTGTTCACAACCTGGTTATGAAGATTATTTTATTGTAGAAACAATTGTACCATGTATAGTTTTCTCAATAACTAATGGTAAAATCTTCTTTTGTGTTATAAATTTGTTTTGTAACCCTTCTGGGTCATGATAACAATGCAACTCTAGGAAAAATCAAGTGGGTTGGCAATCCTTTTAAAATTTAATAAAAAATAACTGAATAAATAAATAAAATATATTTATATATATATGAAAGTTACGATCTCGTTGATAAAATCCTGATTCTTTAAGTGGAAGAAGAGGAACTATCTTCTTGTGTAAAAAGGACTTACTTTCTACCCCTAAGCTAATCTAATAAATCTTATCCTTATGGTTGTGGAACGATAAATGATATTGAAGTTGAAATCAATGTTTTACTTTTGGGAGAATCCTAGGTCCTTTTTTTTTAGTAGGGGGAAATTGGTTAAGAAACCATAAATCTAGCTCATTGATTTTGAAAACCTAAGTTATATTATTTTGTATGGCTTAATCAAGCAATGCCCAAATGATTTTTTTAACCATGCTTGATAAATTATTAGCCTCAATAAAAGACTGGTTAATAACCAATGAGATCATGAAGATGAATTCAATTTGACCTTTTTCCTTTCACCACTTGCCTTGGGTACTTTGTAATCTCTCTTAAGTAATGTTAGACGTTTGATCCTTGTTCAAGGAGGTGATAGTTTTGAAACTAAATGGTACTTTCCCCACAACTGGAGCTTGTGCTCGTCAACTGGAGCTTGTGCTCGTCACCTTGTGCAATGGAGGTAGGAAACAAGATTCAGTAGCTTGAGTATGAATAAGTAACCTTGTGAGATATGGAAAGTGTCCTTTATAAATCAAACAAATTAAGCTAGTTTTTGCCAGTTTTTAGATGATCCTCCTTTAGAAAACTTGTTCTTAAGCTAATTAGTCTTTGGTATAAAAGAAAGAAGTTCACCTTTGTGAGAAGAATTGCTCGAATTAAAACATGAATCTTCTAGATCGTAAAGTCAGGTCTTGAAAGATGTTTTTAGTAAATACATAACCTTAAAGGATATTTTACAACGTGGGATGTCCTCAACTGTAACTGTGTATTGTGGTTGGACTTTTACGTTTTGCCTTGTTAAAGAGAAAAGTGAACTGTTCATGATGGGTGTTGTATGTTTCCTTATTGCCTATGTGTTCAAGTGTGGTGTGAAGCTTATTGAGAGTTGGTTGTAGCCCTGTCTGGTCCCCTGTGTTATTGTGTAAACTCCAAGCAAGTCAAACAGAAAAAAATTTATTCGAGGTTGTCTCAGTGTCGTATTTGTGTGTGTTTTTGCGGGTGTTACAAAAAAGTTGGGAGGATTCACATGTGTGGTCTAATATCCTGTCATCCCACATCCACTTTTTCACCAACTTACTTCATTTTTAATTATTATTTTTGTTTGTGTTTAGTGCTAGGCACTACAGATGAACCAACCTTGTGTCCCTTGTGATGGAGCTAGATAAATTCAAATAGAGCTCTAGATGCCTTGATTGGATGCAACCTTAGGTTGAGATACTAGTGTCGAGTGCTTGGTCCCTCATTATGTTCTCATGATAACTTTATATTTATATGGTTCTCTAGTTCTAATTTCAAAATTAACCCTAAAAAGACCAACCACCAAAAAGATAGAAAGCTCAAATAGCAAGAAAGTGCCTAAAAGATAAGAGTAAAGTGTAAAGTGGATTAGGGCGTCCCTGAGGGGACCAGGGTGCATGGGGTGGTTGGGAACCTTGTCAGAAATAGGGTGAGCACAAAATTATAAAATAGACTAGGCAAGTACATGCTGAAGTTCAAAAGTGATGACAAAAAGTAATGCAAAATGGCCAAAGGACACGGGTTAATTCATAATTTCTTCACTCAAAACTAAATGAATAGTACTATGAGACTGAGATTAAATAATACCCAAAGTGCTTGATTCAGTGACTACACCTTTTAGAAGTCTAGAATAGTTGGGAAGAAATACTAAAAAATATTGAAGAAAAAGGTTATATGTTTTTTTTTTATTACTTCAATATTTATATAGACACAGAGAAAATTTGGACATTATGTAGACACTTTTTTCTAGAATAAGACTACCTAATATTTTTGTGGTAATCTACATATGTGCTTATTCATTATTAGACAATGTTATGTTCTTGTTGCAAATGTAACCTTGTGTTTTCACTCTCTTTTTCTTTTTTTCTTTATCCTTGACAATTTTTATGTGTTCCTTAATTTTTTCCTCCTTAATCAAACTAAGTTTTCTTATTCATATGTTTTTATTGTCATTCATGTCCATTTTTCTCCATTCTCCTAGTTTTTTCTTAAACATTTTTTTTTTCAATTTGGCTTATGGAAATGATAAGTTATATAAGTTTATTTTATAAAATCATACATACATTATCGGAAAATCCCTAAATGTGTAGTCATTCTTTTTTTTTACATTATTAGTCATTTTAAAAAAATTCTCTTGGTTTTTGGGTTTCTTGTGTTGTCTTTCCCACCTATAGTGTGCTATTTTACTCTCATATAAGTTAACTTCAAAATTTGAATTTATGAGCTCTATAAATACATTATTGCAGTAATTTATTCATTATTTGCATGAAAAATAACACATTGAGTTATTATATCACACAAAATTTATATTAAGATTATAATAGTGGAAATTCTTATGAAAAATGTAAGTCCACATATTTAAATATTCATTCAATCCTAATAGAATCCTAATGAAAAATTTAAGTCCACATATTTAAAGATTAATTCAGTCCTTTACTAGTTAGTATTCTAAAAATTGAAACCTAAAAACATGAATCAATTATTTAATTGAATTAAGTGATGCTTACTATTTTGTAAAAACATGAAACTCTTCATTAAAGAATGAGGCAAAGAAGTAGACTTGTTCCCATTAATATTTCTTGCTTTTATAGGTTTTTTAAAGAGATGAAAATGAATTAGGATTTTAAGAAATGAGTTGAAATTCCTAGTGATTTCTAATATATGAAGAGAAAATGAAAGTGAATTTGATAGACTAGGGTGAAACATTGGTCATATTCACCTCAACACTAACATTGTTATTTTTGTAGAAATCTATTATTTTCATTAGATTCTTCAATATTCACTATTGTTTTATTTAAAGAATGACTCACCTTTATGATCAACTATATTTCATTCCACTTGTCACCAATGACTCTATAAATATATTCGAATCAATTGTATTTGTCTCTAAACATAATTCATGAATTTTATCACAACTAAACAAGAATTCCAATTTTGATATTGTTAGTCTAGTGTATTTGATATTGTTAAATCACTTTCATGCTTTATATTATAATTTTTTTTATTTTCCCCTATCTATATGTGTCATGTATCACTTTATCAGAGAATATTTATTATGAAGGAATGCATCAAAACGATAAAAATAGGCTAAATATATCTTCTATTACCTAAATACAAATGTAATGTCAATTTATGTATGCAAAATGTATATTTTATCTGTCGCAAAATACTCCTTTATTTAAATTCATTTGCATAGACGAATTTAAAACTATGGCTATCACACTGAAAAAAAACATTTGAAATTGTTATTACTAATTTTTTGTAGCAAGATTTTTCAATCCAAATAATATTTAAAAAATGGTCTACGACAATCTGTAAAGATGAATTGAAACTTTCCATGATAAGATTCAGTGTTTCTTGGGATTACTTAAATCTCCAAATTAAGTCACGTTGTGTACAAGTATAGCAGGACAATTTTAAGTGGGAATAAAGGTTGTAACAGACCTATCGTTGTCAAAATTTCTACGGCGTACAAATGTTTAAACCTTTTAGTACAATGTAGACAGCTATAAAGAAATAATTATCGCCTCTTAAGATCGAATGTCGCCGCCTTGATTCCATAGAAACATATAAATATAGTCATAATACATGAATACACGTCCATCGTCCATCATTCATCAACCGTGTCACATGATCACATCAACTCAGAACAATCTTGAGAACTAGAATTAATCCATGAGAGAGAGACAAAAATTTCATTTAATGAATATACACCACACACGAACGTGAAAATTAATGAGAGAAGTAGTTTCCAATGCACATATTTAGAATTGGTATTGGTGCCAGAAAAACTATGATTCTTATTTCCCAGACAAGCTTACTGTCTGTTAAAGCCTGTCCTTTTCTGGACTGGACACGAGAATAGGAAAAGAAAAGCTTCTTCGGCTGAGATCTTCATCCCACATGTCTCCTTCCTCCTCTTTGTCCTTTATAATCCGCATATGTTTGTTATGTTTGTTATGCTTATCCACGTTGCTTATAATCTGGTCAAGTGCAACCTAAAAGCAAAAACAATTAATAGAAAACTAGTGATTGTTTTTAATTGAAGGATGAGCATCTATACCGTTTTTAATCAGTTGTTAAGTAGACTACAAACCTTTAGGTTTTATAATAATAATTCTGCAGAATTTAGTTTTGTTTCTTTGTGGTTAAGTAGACTACAAACCTTTAGATTTAATAATAATCCTACTGAAACTTTGAATAAGGGCTTACCAGTGGGAAACCTGGCGCAATGGCTCATGGTTGTGGTAGAAATAGGCCACCAACAGAAGATCAAATAAATTCGAGAAAAAAAAATGTTTTTGGGAACACATACCTCAATCTGATCGTTTTGCGTAGCCTTCCAGTTCCTAATGCGCCTAGAATTTGCACGATATTGCAGCGATTGTTTGCGAAGGGCATAAGCAGCATTGAATTGTCTGTGAACGTCCGAAACATTCCGACGATTATGTTTACGTTTTAATTTGTTTGGATTAACATGGCAAATAGGAGCAGGAGCAGAGACGCAAGAACCCATTGCCTCGTCTGCATTGACTGGATTTAAACAAAAACACATATATTCTTACAAATTAACATCAGTGACAATGAAGGCCCTAGACAAATTAGGTCACCAAAATCCCCACAAAGCTAAATAGCCTTTTCTTGCAGAAACAGAAGCAAAACATATCGAGCAATTTTCTTAAAGCTCTTAGCAGAAAACATTACCTGATAATTTCAGCTTCTAGAGCCCAACATCAAGACGTTTTGTCAAAATTGAAGAAATAAGGCTGCCAAGAGGGTACAACGCGTGGATGATATGAAGGTTGGTCGTGAAGCTTTATAGCGCTTCGGAACTTTGCAGCGAAATACCCGGATGTGATATGTCTAGTTTTCTTCAATCCACCTGTGATGAGTTGGGGGAACATGTTGGAATCAAGTCACGTTTCTTGTTTCGCACACATTTATTGTAAGAGTATGTTTGGATTCAATGTCTTCTCATAATAATCTGTTTCAATGTTCTTAATTTTCAAGATGTTTCAATATGAATGGCTGGCGGGGAAGACGAAATTGGATTATTTTGGTTTTGTTTTATATAAGTTGCATCGGTATTTGCAACACTCTCGAATACACTGTCCGTTAGAGCATTGGGACTAGAATGACGTTGACTCGGTAATAATAACGACGTGGCGCTGCTACAAGGTCAACAGCCAAATCTCATCTTACTAGAAGTTGTCATTTCTACTTTTTATTTCTCTACTTCGTGTAGGTGTGGAAAGTTGTTTCCAGTCAGCCATTATGGGAAATTAAAACGTGGGAATCGGAAATTTTTGGAAGAAATAATTTCGATGGATTTTTAAAAATTAATTATGTTTTTAAATATTGTCCACAATGTAAGAAAAAGTACAAAATAAAAAGGGGAAAAAGAATTAGACGGTTGTTCTATTATACGGCTGTTCTTGGGTCATCTTTCTAGAGTCCACTTTTGCCCAATGAGACTCAAAGTCAATTCATGCCCAAAACTTCTTCGTAGGATCCTAAAATGTATGAGTACTCGGAGGCCTATTGTAGTGGAGCATTGATCCAAATGCAATTGAGAACAATTAATCGATGTTTTTGTCCACTACAAAAATGGCTTTATTTATGTCAAATAAATGTGTTTGTTATAGTGGCTACTTAGCAGCCATTTTAGCCATATTAGAAGATTTACCTATAGATGGTGACATAAATGAGTTAGATGCTCCAGATTTAAATAATACTTTAATAGAAATTATGTGTTGATACTACTAATGTAGTCTCGATTTTCATGGCTCAAATGTTAATATTTTTAGATGGTTATATACAACTACCATCACAACACGATTGGGTAACGTGTCACAACATGTCTGACTACGGCTTCCTTTAAGAATTGGAGCCTTTTAAGACTAACATTCATAGCTGGGTTAAATTAGCATATTAAATTCATTGACAGTAAGTGAATTCGTAGGCCCTACAAATATTACACACACCTTAATTTTCATATTTAATGCGCGGTCCCAGTATATTTTCTTCTGTACTAAACCAAAAATTCAGGATGCATGGCAAAATGTTGATAGAAGGGGTCGGCTATAAAGAGTGATTTTGCCTCAGATCTCATGTCCCTAACATACTTCAGGTTGGTTCTTTAAAAAGGGGTAAATAAATGTTGCAGTCTGTACATATCGAATGTGTGGGTTTCAATACTTGGAAAGCACTATGATCATCTAAAGCGTTGCGGGTGTTAGCAGAGAACTGTGTAATGGGGGTTCACTTTTAAATGCAACTATGGATGCGTACATCCTCTTGAAGTTTGAGTGATAAATTATGTCCATCTCAACAATGGATACAACTGCATGCAACTACTTGTATCATATCACTGGTTCTTTGTCGGTATTCTTAGGCCTTTTCCATATACTCTTACTTTGAACTTTAGGCCATTCTCTTGATGCACTTCTTCCAAGTATTCGGAGGTTTTACAACATCCTAATCTCCAACTAACTATGATTTTGATTTGAAACCTCTCATGAACCTATTCAACTTTAGTTTCTGCATTCTAAAGGTATTGCAATGTACTACCTAATATCTAAGAAGTATGACTCATTGTATGGAATGTGCAGGTTCTGCAGCCCTGTTACAGTAGGTCACTCCACCAACGCAGATGTCCTCCTTTATGGCATATTGCCACATAGGACATGTATGTCGGGATCGGATTTACACTCATCAAATATCTCCCATATCACTGAATCTAGATTCAGATGGAGATTTCACTTCTCGTTCCTCCACCATACACCTACTATGTTAAAGAGAAAGTGAATAACAAGTCTAGCCTTGATGTTGCTTTTGTATCATTGAAGCCCAAAAGAACTATCAAGACATAGGAGTTGTGACTTGGCCCCAAATCCATCAGTAGTCCCTCTATAAGTGGGTGGCCCCAATTGTAGAAGGTCTCTGATAATATTTCCTTTATTGCGATCATGCCGACGGTGCTCAATCACCTTCCTTTCTAGTAAACGTGGCCTTCCTGCATTTTGTGCTCCGTCAATGTTATGAGAGTGTGTCTAGCAAAGAGAGGAAACTCTCTCAAAATAAACTCATGGACTACGAGATCTTACCCATCTCTTTGAGTCCTATTGATGAGTCACCGAAGGTGTGCCCTCGGTTGGTAGTGTATTCACTCCAAGTAAGCAACCTCATCTAGTGGCTCTCGCTATATGGGAAGATGTTGTAAAACTCCAATTGTTTGCTACAATGTCTCTAATATACATGGTCCCCACTACGCAACATGCGGTTTAGGCATAGGTGACCTATGTCCCAGATTCGTAATGGATCGACATCTCATACCACATCTAGACATCCTACGTGTGAAACAATGGAAAGGTTTATAAACTTTAGTGTGATAGCAGAAATGGTCAAATGAGTTAAGTTTATTAATTTCATATCATAATTAAATTGATATTATAAATCTCCAGAGCATCCTGTGTTATAAACCTCTTCTCTGATACCCACTCTAATGACTGAAAAATAACGCCAAAAGACACCAAAATGAAATGATGGAAGGGATATCCAAAATTGTGTGATTTTTTGTTTTAAATTCAATATTCAATGTGTCACAAAATTATTTAATTTATTAATTGATCACATAAAAAGCATTTACAGTGATAAATATCATAAGAATAAATGAGTTGTAGGACTAACTTGCTGATTCGCAGTGATACGGCGAAAGCAGGGTTACACTTGCTAAGGTAATATTTTTGCTATCACAACAATATTCATGATAACAAAGCAAACCCAGGAAGGATGGTGTATCAGTATGTTTATGAGTCACATCCCATGTGTTTTAACTTTACTATTTTTAGACTTTTCACATAACTTGGTGGTTGTGAAGCCACAATGATACAACCTATTACATCATTTTGAATGAGGCCAAATTTAATTATCATTATGAAACCTTAGTCATTTTGAAGGTAAATCAATTTATTTTCAGTTGATGCATGAGATAGTTGTAAATAAATTTATTTTGAGAAGAAATCATAGAACCAATAATATGTTGCTTAGTTCATTTTAGTTGATTTCATTATTAAGATTGGATAATGGACTAGGTACATGAAGAGCCAACCTAAATCATATAGATGTTCTCTTACCGACCTTGAGACCAGGGTTTCATCCATATATGAGAGGTAAAGAGATGGAGAAAATAGGTATGGATAGAGAGACACCCAACCATGTGTGATACAATGTTTCAATAAATGGAATCAAACTGTAAGTTTATTTATATAATTCCTTCTATGATTCAACTGTTGTTTATTAGTGTACTTGTCACCAATCTGAATGGAATTGGACTATTTAGTCACATTGCAAAACATGTAGTTACCATGCATCTAGCTGTGCCAATGAGCACAATGTCACTTTACATGCGTATCGAGCGACATAGTGTCACTTTATGACAAGGGATCAATTGCTTGCATTACCTTAATACATCATGGTTTATTAAGTGTTTGGTGATTATGTCACCCTTTTATTGAAAATGAATAACAATAAAATATTGTGTTGTTAAGCAAAAAGAAGTCATTATGGGATGTGGGATTAAATCCCAAATATAACTGCTCCAGAGGGGTTGAGCTCACCATTGAGCCAACTGAGTTGTTATTAATAATCACATTACTTGCATTACTTTTAGCGCATATCACATTGCAACCAAGTCATACTAGGACCACAACTTGCTCACATGTCTTTAACACAGTGCATTGAGCTAGATACTGTATCCAATCTCACTCGTGCAATGGGAATGCATAGCTTGTGGAGGTATCAACTGTTATGCGGATGGAAAAACTCATTTGGGGGGACATTGATGAAGTCCGTAGAACTCACCCACATATATTTTCAATAAGTTGTTTTCCTATTAGTAATAATCATGGAGTCCAATGATAACTCTTAGAGGGGAAGGATGACCATACTTATAAGCATGCGAGAATTTTAAATAAATTAAAAATATATTAAACGTTAATTAAAAACTGCAAGATGAAACATGGGGCAACATGAAGAGAATCTTGGTAAATAAAGCTGCTTAAATAATAATACAAAAATAAAATGGAGCGCTCATGACATTCCTAACTACATGATGGATGACCTCACCATGTTCCCCAAAAAACCAGGCCATGGAGGAGAACATGAAAAAATGAAGAAAGAACATGGGCACCCAACTATCCATTGAGCATAATCAATTTAAAATTGTTGGAAGAGGATAATACGATAAGAAACTGAGAATAAAAGGGGTTTAAAAAAGGAGGCCTATAATCTATTTATTCATAGTGTAAATGAAACCCGTGAAAGGGAGTATAAGGTTGCGTCTAAATAATTAAAGTTAAATGATAAAACCCTAATATGCAATATATGAAGTTGAAAGAACTCACTATATTTGCAGATGATAATAAGCCTGAGAGTGAAATTTTAGATAGTAAATGGAGTAAAAAAAAGTGAACTACAAAAGGATGAATGGAGGATTTGAGTAAACTTTAAGTTCCTAATTGTATTGAGTGCATTAAGGTGCTCTAGTATGCAGAAATAGGTGCCATAGTCTTTGCAAAATCTCATGTTGATTCTTTTAACATTATGAATGATGACATATAACCTTAGTTTTACATGTGATAATTTGCTGAATAGTGTGAATGTACGAAGGGGCAATGTAATGACAACCTGCAAGATTTTGAGGAGTAAAAGACCATAAAAAAAATAAGAGGGGTGCATACGAATGGGTTGGTTAACCTCAGGGAGAAGGAACGATTGGAGTTTACTAATTTGAGTGATCCATTACATTTGAGGACCCAAATTTGTTTTGAGTGAGTGAACATGTATAACATGTGCATATTTTATCGCTCTTTTGATCAATTAGGGGAAATAACGTTTCTTGCCATGTGCAGGGAATAACATGGTAATAACTAAGTGTGGAGATATCTTAAAAAGCAAGTGTGTTCTCAATAATACTTGAAAGGAAATCTTACCACTTTATGAAGTGGTGTCAATGATGCAAGTCAACCTATCCTTAATGCATTAGCAAATGTATGAAATAAAAGTAGCAATTGCTAATGGGTCGCAAGTTACGCTAGATGGATTGATATTCTGTACATGACCCTAGGTGTTAGGAAATAAGGGATAAAATATGGGGAATAATCCCTCACAGAATCGCAATAGTAGAAACTAATATGCAGAAAATATTACAGATCTCAAATAAAAGTGCAGAATAAATAACACAACACAGAGAGACAATATTTAACGTGGTTCACCCAATTTGGGCTACGTCCACCAAGAATCACTTGCTCAGATTTTATTACAAGCCACCACTCTCTCAATACAATACCCAGATCCGTTTGGAGCTATGCTCAACAAACTCTACAGAATTCACACCCGAATTCAAAACACATCTGCAATACATTTGCTTGTGCATCTATCATATGCCCATAAGACCATATAAATAGACAATTGCTTAAGCAGTTTGATACAAAACCGTGGGTATCAAAACCATGGGAAAAAACCGTGGGTATCAAAACAATGGGTCAAAAGACCGAAAAACCATGAGCCCAAAAACATTTCCCATAACGGTTACCCATTACCCATGGGTTAATCGAACCACCCATGAAAATTTGCTTCGGGGGCAGCTTCCCCAGGACCGCCGAAGCCTAGCGAAATACCCGAGTGTAACACATGGAAGGTGTACCACACTCTAACATGAAAATAGGCTCCACAACCTAACAATCTACCACTTAGAGACTAGTTTTCCTCTAAGAAAGCTTCTCAACCCTTCAATAGTTTCCATGAAGACAAGCCAAAGTTGAACACAACTTCAGTTTTTCCCTTGAGACCACCTTGGTCATCATGTCTGAAAGATTCTGACTAGTATGAATCTTCTCTATCTTGAACTTCTCTTCCTCTAAATCTATCAAAATCAAATGGTACCTTAACTGTATATGCTTCGTCCTAGAGTGGAAAACAAAGTTCTTAGCTTGGTGTATAGCACTATGAATATCACTATCCAGCTTTCCTTCCTCCTGCTTATGCCCCAACTCCTCAGGATATTGTTGTAATCAAATAATTTCATTGTTTGTCTCTGTGGCAAAAACATAATCAGCCTCTGTGGTTAATAAAGCCACCAGCTTATGTAGTCATGAAATTAAACTCACTACTGTCCCACCTATAGTGTAAACATAACCTATCGTGCTCCTTCTCTTGTCTACATCTCCAGCCATATCTGAATCTACATAACCACACAAAGTGGTGTCTGGTCCACTGTAGCATAAAATTGTCCCCATGGTCCCTCTCAAATATTGAAGGATCCACTTTATTACCTGTCATTGATATCTACCTAGATCACTCATAAATCTACTCACCGCTCCCACTGCATGGGTAATATTAGGCTTCGTGCACACCATGGCATACATCAAACTGCCAACCAGTGATGAGTAAGGTACCTTGCACATTTGGTTTCTCTCCTACTTTGTCTTGGGACACTGCTCCTTTAATAACTTGAAATGGCCTGCCAAAGGAGTCCTAACTGGTTTAGCATCCTGCATATTAAACATCTCCAAGACCTTCTTAATGTACTCTTCTTGAGATAAATTCAACTTTCATTCCTTCCTATCTCAAGATATCCTCATACCAAGGATTTTTTTGGCTACCCCCAAATCCTTCATATCAAAGGATTCACTTAGTTGTTTCTTGAGTACTTTTATTTCCTACATGTTTTTACCTGCAACCAACATGTCATCCACATACACACAAAGGATAATATAACTACCATCCTCAAATATCTTTGTATACACGCAATGGTCATAATGACATCTAATATAACCATGCTCCATCACTAAGCTATCAAATTTCTTATACCATTAAAGTGGATCTTTTTTCAAGCCATAGAAGCTCTTCTTTAGTTTGCACACCATCTCCTCTTTACTTTTGACCTCATAGCCCTCTTTTTGCTACATATATAGTTTCTCCTCCAAATCACCATGGAGAAATGAAGGCTTTACATAAAGCTATTCTAATTGCAGGTCTTCTGTTGCAACTATTCCTAGAATAGTTATAATAGAAGTCATTTTTACTACAGGAGAAAAAATCTCATCAAAATCTATACCTTTTTTATGTGCAAACCCCTTGACCACAAACCAGGCCTTGTATATTTTCTTGCCTCTGTATTCCTCTATTACTCTAAACACCCACTGGTTCTATAATGCTCTTTTTCCTTCAGGTAGCCTCACCAAATCCCATGTCTGGTTCTCCTTGAGATCATGATGCTCCTCATCCATGGCTTGCTCTCACTTCTTCCTAGAATCTACTTGCATTGCTTCATCAAAGATCTCTGGCTCTCCACTATCAGTGAGTAACAAATAATAAGGAGAATGAGAAAAAGGTTTAGGTTCTCTTCTTACCCTAGCAAACCTTCTCAATATAGGATTTTGGGGTTCCTGTTGAGGAGGTTTCTGAACTTATTCATGTGTCACTTTTCCATCCGGAATATCTTCTACCGTTGCATATTCTTTCTTGGATTCTTCCCTATTTTCCTGAAACTGATGCTTATACAGGACTTTCTCATTAAATACCACACCCCTGGATCGAATGATTTTCTTGTCCTTAATACTCCAACATTTATATCCAAAGTCATCACCACCATAACCAATGAAAGCACATTTTTCTGATTTATCCTCTAGCTTGGTTCTATCATCATTGTCTATATGGACAAAAAATTCACATCCAAAGACTCTAAGAAATTAATAATCAACTTTCTTACCATACCAAGCCTCCTCAGGTATGCCTCCATCGAAGGCACTTGAGGGTCCTCTTTTTATCAAGTACATAATTTTTCTCACCACTTCTACCCAAAAATAAAGAGGTAGTCGTACATGTATTATCATGCTCCTAGCACATTCCATTAGTGTTCTGTTCATCCTTTCTGACACCCCCATTCTACTAAGGAGTTCTTGGAACCTTATGATTCTTGTGGATTCCATTTTTAGAACAATAATCATCAAATTCATTACTGCAATACTCCCCTCCATTATCTGACCTGAGACATTTTAGCTTAAGAACTGTTTGATTCTCTACTAAGGCTTTCCATTAAACAAAAGTTTTAAATACATCAAATTTGTTTCTAATATAATAAACCCAAAATTTCCATGTTGCATCATCAATAAAAGTAACATAATAACATGAACCCCTAAGAGATGATACCTGAGCTAGCCCCCATACATTAGAATGTACCATCTCTAACTTACTCTCTTTATTTGTAGGTCAAACCTTGAGAAACCTTACTCACTTCTATTTCCCATATATGTAGTCCTCACAGAAATCCAAACCTATTTCTGTAGATCCAGAAAAATATTTCTTTATGATCTCCATGCCCTTATGGCTCATATGACTAAGCCTATAGTGCCACAATGTTGTATCTACTTCTGAAGCCACAAGATTACAAACATGTGGTTAAATACAAGGTTCCAGCCTTCTTACCTCTTGCCACCACAAGAGCACCCTTGGTAATCTTCCAAGATTCCGCTGCAAATATCATAGTATAAAAATCACTTCCCAACTACCCTGCCGATATCAAATTTTGTCTTAATGTAGGCACATTTCTGACATCCTTCAATAGCCAAGTATTCCCATTTTGCATCTTAACCTGAACAAAACATTTTCCAACTATGCTACAAGGCTCATCATGACCAAGAAAAACATGCCCAAAATCTCCTTGAACATAATCAACAAAATAATGCCTAGGTGGAGTAGCATGGAAAGAAGCCACAAAATCTAAAAACCAAGATTCAGTAATATTGTGCAAAGAAAGATTCAAAGCATCCTGACATACATTACCTGTTGCCACATTTTCCTCCTTGTTTTCTTCCTATTATTTCTTCTTGTCTTGAAGCTCCCAATAGTCATTATTTATATGCCTAGACTTTCCAAAGTGCTAGCACACTATCTTTCTTTTGGATTTTGACCTTTCCCAATCCTTTGATTTTCCACGGCTTCCTCTATTCTTCTGTCTCCCTCTAGTTTCCATTGTCAAAGCATTCCATGAAGTAGAAGATTCACCAGATATTTTTCTTCACATTTCCTCACTTAGAATCAACCCTACAATATCCTCAAACTTCAACTTTGAGTTAGCTAGAACCGAGTTACTTACCGCCATTACTAGGATATTTAAGCTCTTAGGTAAAGAGAAAAAAACTAATAAAGCCCTAACTTCTTCATCAAATTCTATTTTAACTGAAGCTAGCATATTTACAACCCTATTAAAATCATTTAGATGATCTACTACTTAACCATTCTCAGACATCTTCATATTAAACAATTTTTTCATTTAAAATATTTTATTAGAGGAAGAGATTTTTCATACAACTTCGCTAATGCATCCATCGGTACTTTTGTAGTCTTTTCCTTTGAAACATTAAATAATATTGAAGATGTAAGACACATCTAGATTTTCCCAAGTGCCTTCCTATCCAAAAAATCCCATTCCGCATCTGTCATGGTCGAGGGTTTGCTCACCTTCTCAGACAACAGAATATAAAGATCCTTCTGATAAAGGTAATCTTCCATCTGCATCTTCTAAAGACTGAAATTCTACCCATCGAATTTTTCAACCCTAGATCTTCCATCATCTGTCATAGCTCCCACTCAAGATAAAACTTTTTCTGCGATTCAACACTTCAGCGAACCAAACTAGACTCTAATACCAATTTTTAGGATATAAGGGATAAAATATGTGGAATAATCCCTCACAGAATCACAATAGTAGAAACTAATATGAAGAAAATATTATAGATCTTAAATAAAATTGCAGAATAAAATAACACTCCACAAAGAGATATTATTTAACGTGGTTCACCCAATTTGGGCTACGTCTACCAAGAATCACTTGCTTATATTTTATTACAAGCCACCGCTCTCTCAATATAATACCTAGACCTGTTTGGAGTTATGCTTAACAAACTCTACAGAATTCACACCTGAATTCAAAACACATCTCCAATGTTTTTATATTACCTACCATATGCACAGAACCATATAAATAGACAACTACTTAAGTAGTTTTATAAAACCGTGGGTATCAAAAACATGGGTTAAAACCATCCCATAAATCTATGGGTCAAAATCCCACTCATATGAAAAAAGCACATTTCTCGATATATCATGCATGTTTTAAGGCCATTTTTTTTTCAGGGGTTGCGCCCCTGAACCCATGCTACTGGGGGCTATTGCCCTTGGACCCTGCTTA
Source organism: Taxus chinensis (assembly GCA_019776745.2). Lineage (NCBI taxonomy): Eukaryota > Viridiplantae > Streptophyta > Pinopsida > Cupressales > Taxaceae > Taxus > Taxus chinensis. The sequence goes on from CM034157.1 coordinate 68,620,857, forward strand.
GGGCCTGGCCCGACCCCAAACCCCAGCGAGACAACTATGGAAAGTGTACAGTACTCTTAGTGTATAGTCTTCAACACTTTCTCACATGAAAACAGGCTCCATAACCTAAAACTACGAACCTCATTATGGTCTCATAATTTTACATTTATATGTTTCTCTTGATCTAATTTTGTAATTAAGCTTGAGATGGTCGACTCAGAAAAAGATAAAGATGAAAAATGGTCTGAAAAGTCTAAAAAAGTGACGGGAAATTTTGAAAAGGATTGGAGCACCCCAGGTGCAGCTGGGGTGCCCCATGGATCCCCCTATACAGGCTTGAACACCCTAGCTTAGGTGAAAACAATAGGAAAGCGCTGAAACAAAATGAGCATGTATATAAAAATGTGCATGAAGTATGAAATAAAAGTAACATAAGATGGCCAAAATATGGTATCAACTAATAATTTATTCACTCAAGAACCTTCTAAATATCAATATTAGACCGGGCTAAATAATGTCTAGTGTGCATGAGTTTGTGACTATAGTTTTTCCCCAATTTATGTAGGTGAGCTGAAATCTCGGTAACATAAATTAAATAGAAATGTGTACCTGATTTCCATGGAGATTGTAATAGAAACATGTCAAATGATTGGACTCAAGCATGGAACGACAAAAAAGAAGATGGAGTGTGGAGTATAAATATGAAAACTACGCGTACAAAAAGTGATGAGAGTGAACCTAGGATGGAACATGTGTGTAGCTTCTGTGGTGTGTAGTGTACCTACATGATTAGTAAAGCACATTTTATCATAGAATGTTGTTGTTGACACTTTTTATTTTTATTGTTATTTCCCCCAATTTGACTGTTTGTTTCTCATATGGTTTGACTTGCAAGGAGAAAACGATCAAGTAATCAAAAGTGTATGTATGTAAAATTGTTTTTTAAAATATGCATGTGTATAAAAATGTGCAAAATAAGAAAATGTAAAATTTGCTAAATGAAAATGTAAATGGAACATGTGTACCTAATCCATGTTGAGAGAAAGGTTGTAGAAGGATATCATGTATTATTCTGAGTTTTTTAGGTGATCTCACACCACCCTAGATAAGGTCATGTAGGTAGGAAATGCTTTGTTTCCTCAAAGATCTAACTACTTATGCTTAATTTTTTTTGAAAAGATATATGTAGTGTTATGGTTTTTGGGCGATTTGACGTAATTATCTGAAGTAGTATACAGAGGAACAGTCATTGTAACCCCTAATCCTGTAACTGCTTCCTAGAAATGCTAAGCATATCATGTCCTATAAAATCCACTGTGTATAGGGTTCGTAGACTCATCTAAACCCATTCGATGTATGTAAAACCACAATGCCAAGGGCAGAAATTACATTGTATTAAACTAGTGTAACTACATTGTATAAGTATGTAAACCCCCAAATGATGCCCCACCTCTTTGTGGGAACATGCGACATCACTGATAGGAGAATGTGGTCCCAAAGGAGGACCAATAACACTCTAAACTATGTACCATGAAAATTTCTTGGTAGAAACCAAGGCACACACAAACAAGAAGGCTGGCCAAAGAGAACTGTAAAAAAATAATGCATGCATATAGAAAACATGTGTAAGGTATGCATACAATGTAGTAAATATAAACACACAAGAAACCAAGTAATCCATACAAAGTGGGTTGTAAACATGGGACATCACTCACTATGTTGTAAGACACACAAATCCATCATGACCATAAAAAACAAGTGAGTGTGCACACAAACAAAGGGAAAATCCCACATACAATGGAAAACAAAGAAGACAAGTAGAAACAAATAAACAATTAGTCACGAAAACTTGTAATCCTAAAAAAAAGTGCTCCACACGGAACATTTGCTAGCATGTATGAGAAATAATCAACATGTAAAAAGCATGTATGAGAAAGTAATGTAAGATGCTAAGTAAAAATTGAACAAATAGCACCTGAAAGAGACAAATGTGGATGCCCCCAGTGACTAGTATAGGAAGGGTACAAGGCGAGCATCCATGCCACATGTAGAGTACTATATTTTTGATCACATAAAATAAATTCATGAACGAGCATGTGAGGATAATATATATAATTAAATATATGAAATCAATCTAACATGTGTTGTAAAGTGATCATGCAAAACACTAGTAATCAAGAGTAAATGGATTAAGACAATGTAGTATGTTATGGATGGGTGGAATGAAATATGAGATGAAATGATGGGGGAAACATGCCCCCCTAAGTGGATGGAAGTGTATGTAATGAGGTTCATTTTGATTTCCCCATCAGGAGTCAAGAATAAACTTTAAATGAGAGTGTCTCATCGGGAAATGGTCAAGTAGTGTCTATTGTGTCTAGCACTTTATGATGAGTGTGTATGTAGTGGTGATGAGATGTGACATATAGAAAATATGTTCCTGAACTTTATAGCCAAAGTGCATATCAGGACTTGATGAATATATGAGTGATGATTTAGCTTAAGTTTATATCACTATAAGATGAATACACAAGTGACGATTTAGCACTAATCCTATATCACTATATGATGAAAGGATGAGTAGTGGTGATGAAACCTAAGGTGTGTACCAATAAAAGATGATACAATGGTGGTGGTGATCCAACCTAAATTTTATACCACTACTAGATAGAAAAATTGGGGGTGACGATTTAGCCTAACGTATATGTCACTAGTACATGAAAAGGAGATGAGTGATGATTTAGCCTAAAACGTATGCCACTAGCCTATGAGTGGTACATGAGTAAATGTCACACGATGAGTTTAAATTTCATTTGATTTCTAAACCCTCAGCTATCATGTATAGACCGATCAACTCAGGTGCATCATAGGGTGGTCAGTGCAGCCCCCTAATGGGATGAGATGGGATGGAAAATACAAACATTATGACTGCACTATGGCCTCATGTATCTGACCTATATAGATGGAGAAACAACCCCATCCATATTATAAAATAATGTAGTATGTGTAATGATGAAATTACTGGATGTGTGGCAAGTAAAGTTTGTAGATGCGCAGTGTGCAAACAACAACATGTAATGTATAATATGCATTGTAATGTGTGATAATTTAGATTGTAGGGATGAAAATGTAAAGCTACACCCATGTGTAATGTAACCTAGCGTAGTATGCAAAATAAATGTGATGTGTAGATGCATAGTGTATGATGTGACTAGGTATAAGTTATACGTAGATAGCCTAATGTTGTAGGTAACTCGTAAAATGAATAGGGTATGCTAGTAAGGCATGGAAAATATGGTATAACTAAGACAAGGACTAGGATGATGTGTGATGTAAAAATTTTCAAATGTTGAAGACTACATGTCGAATGTATAGTGTTTTATGCACAATGTGCAATGAATTGCAATGGAGAATTCCTATAGTGTAGTGTATGGGGTTCAGTGGAATGGTAATCCCTTAACAGTCAAGTTTGAACCTAAGCACAAGAGTGTGACATCAGCTAATGAAGGTCCTAGAATGTGTGATTAGTATGCCTATCTAAGCAGATGTTATAGATGATAAATAATAAGATGCAGGGGTAATGTCTGATGTTTATGCCCCCTAAGCGGGTATATGACGATGATAGCTAGGATAAATTATCAAGGAGATCATCATTTTTTTTTATCAAAACCTATTGGCGCGGCACCGGAAGCCTAATAAGCTATAGAGTGGGGAGGGTCATATAGGGACCCATTGCGGTGGAGTGTCTAGACATTCATTGTGTATTCTTCATCAATAAAGGCAATTGGTGGACAACCATGAGCATGCCAACGGGAGATATTTTGAACATAAGTAAGAGAAGAATCAATAGGAATAGAGATAGGGCCAAAAGGCATAGGAAACATGAGTAAAGAATGAAAGGTGTCTATTATACAACCAATGTATTCAAGATAAGACTATCCTAGTGTGAGTGGAGAACCGTGAGAGGTCCATACAACAAATATTGTCAAATAAAAAACCTGTAATCCATAATCCATTGCGATTTAGAAATAACTATGATAAAGATGTGGAAAATGAAGTGGGGTTAAGATGTCATTAAGTTTCATACCAAACCTAGGAAAAATATTGCGTGTACAAATATGATTTAAACTAGTGGGATCGATTAAAATATGCTAGCAAGATGACCTGTTTATAAATAAGGTGCATGTAAATATAGATCAAGGAGTGGCCTCCAGTGGAGCAAAAGATGAAATAGCATCAACACTATTAACATATACCTTATATAATACCATAGCATTAGTAGAAGGAGGGGTCTTGAATCAGTATTAGCTTGGGATGTTAGCTACAAAGGTTTAGTAAAAATATGAATCATCTACACTGAGAGGAGTAAAATCAAGTAATCTTAATGACTTATCTAGAAGGTCTATAATGTTAACTTCATCATCACAATCACTAATATTAGCATTGTTTTTTTGTGTGGCAGTGTTGAGTATATCTGTTGGAAGGGTTGAGGATGCAATGGCTAACTGAGGTGAGGTAGTGGCAGGAATGAATATTTTAGGAGAAATTGTATCTAATGTGTGAGTAGAGATAGCAAGAGTATGAACAATAATAGTAGGAGATTGTGAAGCACTAGGTTGTCCAATGTCATATGTGTCAAGAATAACATATGGAATACGTTGCGAAGGTGCTATAGGCATAATGGTTATTGGGTTTATGTGACAATAATTGAAAGGCTTGGGATCAATGGTAATGGTAAGTTTGTAACCCTTGTGTAGAAATTTGACACATTGGTAAATAGTAGATGGGACTACTTGTATTGTGCTAATCCAAGGCCTTGCTAATAATAGATTGAATTGTAAGGAGGTATAAATGATATAAAACTCAGTGAGAATAGTTTTAGGCCCAAGAAAAATATGAAATGAGATAGTACCTAAGCACACGCAAGTGGTAGAATTGTAACCACAAATGAGAGTAGAATTCAAAGAAATAAGGTTATTATTTATAACTAATTTTTGTAACGTACAACGAGCACAAAGATTAATAGTGATACCTTTATCGATGAGAACCCACATGATACAAGTAGAATAAACAATTATAGTGATGAGTAAAGGAGAAAATGGGTTGGTTTTAGAAAAAAGGTGACATATCCTCATTAGTGATGGAGATAGCATGTAATAAATTACGAAGATATTGTATGAGATGTGGAAAGGATTCTTGTCACTTTCAATATGAATAGCACAAAGGGTAGCTTCTAATGTCTTGCGAAAATCTGGTGCATTATGCAATAAGTCATAAAGAGAGATCTTAACAGGCATATTTTTAAGTTTTTCAATAATGTCATATCCCTTAGAGGTGGTGGGAGGAGATACCACTATAATAGGCAGTGGAATAGATGCAGGTGGGGCCGTAGGTGGAGTAGGAAAAGTATGAACATTAGCAACCACATTAATGGAGAGATCAATCTTAGGCATGCCAAAGCGAGGAGGATGTTGGCTAAGTACACACAAGAAATCAACAGTGGTAGAAAATATACCCAAGTCCTTTGCGGGCGCGTAGATAGGATAGGAAGATTAAGTCATAACTTGAAAAGGAAATGTAAGGGACAAGAAGGTAGTGCTATAGTGTGAGGTTCACCAAAATGATTAACTAAAATTAGAATAGACTGGGGGTATGCTAATGTAGTTAATATAATATAGGAGAATATAAATGCTCTAAATAAATACTCTAAAGCAATATAAAATTACTAAAAAATTAAAATTAGTAGAAATAAAGCCCTAATATGCAAGAATAAACTGAGGAAAGAACTTAGCTGATTTTAGATAACTATCGCAAAGTGTCGTAAGTCTGACATGAAATTCTAGAAGCAAGAATATTTGCAAAAAGGTCTTGAACATGGTGGATCTGGAGGGTCTGAGTACACTGAAGAACCTATGAGGGTATTGAGGCGCCCTGAGGCAGTTTAGTATGTAGAAATAGGTGCATGATCTCTGAAAAATCTCATAATATGATTCTTTTAGGGTCAGAAGATGACCTATAACCTTCATTGTTTATCACAGTGCATTATTTAAACTACACTGAATGTACTAAATAATGTACTGTTAACCTGTAAAAGACAAAACGAGTATAAAACCCTAAAAAAATAAAATATGAAAATGAATAGTTCAGATTGACCTTAGCTACGACAACAGTGGGCTTATTACTATGAGTGGTGCACTACATTTTGGATGTGCCCTAGGTGAGCTCGTGCCAGTCACACTATGTGAAATAGTGAGAAATAACTAAATGTAGAAAATGTAACAACATGTGTGCATGGAAGAGAATAGAATCCATCTCCCTTTGAAGTTTGTGTTTATGTAGATTGCTTAGCCTTGATGCATGAATCTATGTGGATGCAAGTGATAAAATGGATGCAACTCTAAAGTGAGCTATAGTATTAGATGATGCTAGGACCCTCACTATGTTCTCATAACTTTATATATATAGGGTTATCTTAATCTACTTTCATAATTAATCCTGAAATGGCCAATTAGGAAAAAGATAAAGATGAAAAATGGTCAGAATATGTAAAAAAAGTGGCATGAAGATTTGATAAGAATCGAGGCACCCTAGGTTTGACCGAGGGGCCCTAGGACACCCTAATACAAGCCTGAGCACCCTAGTTTAGGCTTAACCAATAGAAAAGTGTTGAAACAAACTAGGCATGTATATAAAAAGATGTGCGAATGATGAAATATAAGTGAAATAATATGGTCAAAGGATGGGATTAATTAATACTTTCCTCACTCAAGAACCTTCTAAATATTAGTATGATACCAAGATAAATAATGTCTAATGTGCATGATTTTCTGACCACAACTCCCAGATATGCGTCATCCATGAAACAACGATTTCTTGTTTTACATTTTTATTATAGTCATATTTCGTTATTGACTCTACTTTTTTGAAAAGTACTTATCATGTGGTCCTTCATTCTTCTATAAAATAAACTACATTTCTTTATTTTTCATAACATCTTACTTTTAATAATTCCATTTAATTTTAATTGTTTCCCTTATTGTAAAAGAATTATTTAGCTCAATTGTTGAAAGGAACATATGTACACACATGAGGATATTAGAGTTTTTTCACTAGCATTTTTTCCTAAAGGCATGCTTCTTGGCTTTAAAATTAATCTTAGTTAAAACAAGGGAGGTTCACATGACATAAATGAAGTTTATTAGTTTAAGAGTAAATGTATTGCATGTTCCGTTCATAATACCATTTGATCACTAGGGTTACACTATTTTTCTTTTAGTTATTAAAACTATCCGTATAATCTATCTACTCACCTTAGATACTTAGTTTACATAGATCAAGATACTCAGTGGAAGATTTACCTTGAGTCAAAAGGGTCAATCCTCAAATTTCATTTTCCTTAATTTCAATCCTTTAATAACATTTTAAAAACTGCAATGAGGGGTGTGGTGATCATGTTCGTCCCTTACATATCAGAAGTTTCCCCATTTACTAGGTTAAAAGTTCACATAACAGACATTAATTTACTTTTATTTTATATAAAGTCATCTTAGTCATCTTAGAATGTTGACATCATACAAGTGTAAGAAACATTGAATAAAAGTTTCCAAAGTCTCCTCTGGTCTTCTTGTCACCCTTACATCATTACAAGTTGATATGTAATTATACTTTTATACAACCTATAATAATCTAACAACTGCCCTTTGATGGCTCAGGAAAGAAAGCTCTGAATGTTTATTCAATGCCTATGTGTTAAACAAAACAACAAAGCCCTATAAAGGATATGGGAGGAGAGAAGAAGAGAGGAACAGTTAAATAACTATTCACAAACAAAAAATTAATCAGTGTATTAGGCTATTAGGTAGAATGTAACTAATGTGCTAACATTCCCCCCCTTAATTCATTGTTCTTACAAATGTACACCCTAAACAAATCAAACTTCACTTTTCCTAGAGGCTTGGTGAGAATATCTGCAACCTAAAATTTAGTAGGGAAGTACTGGAGCTGAATTTGGTGGTTCAAAACCTGTTCAAGAATGTAGTGACATTCGACCTCAATATGCTTTTTTCGTTCATGAAAAATATGATTCTTCACAAGATTCAACACACCTTGATTGTCGTAGTGAATTATAGGAGGTTTCTCTTCAGGAATTCCTATATCTGTAAGAATGTGACGTAATCAAATAACTTCACACACAGCTCCTCGTGTGGTGCAGTATTTAGCCTTAGTGGATGAGAGAGCAACAATAGTTTGCTTCTTGCTAATCCTCAAGATAGGTCCAGATCCAAGATGAAAAACATATCCTGAAGTGGATTTCATGTCATCAACAGATCCTATATAGTCTGAGTCTATATATCCCTGTAAGAAGAACTGAGTGTTCTTCTTATAATGTAGACAAAAGTCAATTATACCTCAGACATATCTCAACACATGATTTTTTGCTATCCAATGACATTTCTTTAGCTCCTACATAAATCTGGCGAGATAGCTCACTGCAAAGCAAAGATCTGGCCTAGTATAAGTCAACTAAATGAGACTGCCCACAAGCTTCCTATAGTGAGTGCCATCTACCTACGGTGAATCCTTGAATCTAGATAATTGCAAACCTTTTTTCATAGGTGTGGACATTGGTTTACAATCTGACATTCCATACTTTTACAGGAGTGTCTTGGCATATTTCATCTGGGAGACGAAGATATGATTCTTCTTCTGCCATATCTATAAGCCAAGACAGTAGTGAAGTAACCCCAAATTGGTCATGTCGAAGGATTTATTCAGATCATTCTTAACATCATCCAAAAGATTGTCAGAATTTCTTGTGATCACAAGATCATCTACGTACAGAACCGGAATGACAATCTCTATTCCTACCTTCTTGATATACAAATTTGTATCTGAGCGGCTATGAGTGAATCCATGCTGCAATAGGTGATCATCAATTGTTATATACCATGCCCTAGGTGCTTGTTTGAGTCCATAAGGTGACTTTATCAGACGACATACCTTGTGGGGTTGATGCTCATCTACAAACCCTTCAAGTTGGGCCATGTATACTTTTTCTTTTAGATCACCGTTCAGAAAAGCACTCTTGACATCCACCTGCTGAAGTATCCATCCATTTTGTGCTACCAACAGACAAACAACTCTGATGGTTTTGATCTTCGCAGTGGGTGCAAAGGCCTTGTCATAGTCAATTCCTTCTTGCTGAGCATAACCCTTTGCAACAAGTCTTGCTTTGTGTTTTTCGATTGAACCATTTGCCTTATATTTTGTTTTGAAAATCCATTTGCAGCCAATGAATTTCTTACCTGGAGGTAGATCGACAAGTTCCCACGTCTGATTCTGAATTAGGGAATCATATTCAGCATCCATAGCCTGTTTCCACTATGGTTGTTCTAATGCCTCACAAACAGTGTTAGGTTCAATGCTATCAACAATTGAACTCATGATTGCAAAATTTACCTCATGTTTGGCTTGAATTTTTGTTCTGATTCTCGTAGAAGTATCAGGAAGTGAGTTTAGGTGTGCATTCCCAATAGTATTCTGGACCCATTTTAGACATTGGTGTTGTTGCTACTGATGTGAAGATGTGTTTTCCAGTGTGCCTAGATCAACAAACAAATCTCCACTTAGCTCTTTTTCTCTCTGATAAGAATCATCATGCTCATCATCTAGATGTGTGAGAAATCTATGTGATGAGGTCGGTACTAGATCTCCATTGTGTGGTAGGGAGTCAAAGGACGACTCATCACACACCACATCTCGACTCTTGTAGATTTTCTTCGTCTCAGGATCCATGAGACGATATGAATTTGAGGTAGTACTATACCCCAAGAAAAGACATGGTAGTGTCTTTAGATCGATCTTCTTCCTTTTCTCATCTGGGACATGCGTATATGCAGTACAACCAAAAACTCTCAAATTATGAATAGAAGGTTTACGACTAGACCATACCTCTTCTGGTGTCCTGTTCTGTAAGATCTCCATGGGTGCTCGGCTAAGTCGATACACTGCTGTCTGGACTGCATCTACCCAAAATTGATCCTCTAACTTGGCGGTGGACAGCATGCAATGATCCATCTCCATGACAGTCATGTTGTGTCTCTCAGAAATCCCATTTTATTGGGGAGTGTAGGGTGTAGTCAGATGTTGCTGAATGTCATGCTACTTCAGGTATGCTAAGAACTTATTTGATATAAATTCCCCCCGATCTAAGCAGAGGAGAAGGAGAGGCTTCCCAGACTGCCTGGTGGCTTGCTGGTAAAAGGTTTGGAAATTGGCAAATGCCTCACTCTTCTTCCAGAGAAAATATACCCACATTTTTCATGTGTAATCATCAATGATGAGCTGGAAGTATTAAAAACCTTGGAAGCTAGCTAGCAGGGGTCTACATAGATCTGTGTGTACAACCTGAAGATGCTTCGTAGAATGATAGGAGCTCTGTTTGAATAGACCTCTGTTTTTTTTTCCCAAAAGACATCTCAAGCAAATAGGTAAAGAAAGATTTGGTGATTTGATTCAAAACACTTCATTAAATCTCCTGATATCCTACACGCACAAGTCTAGTATCTTTTCTCCGTCTTCTGAACCGATGGGATAGGTTTATGAGAGCACTAGCAGGAGAGATCTTGAGCATGGATTTGCAAGTGCAACAATTGCAGAACTCTCATGTTGGTTTGTATCCTCTTGCCACAGGCGCTCGTTGATTCTCTCACACCACAAATTTATGAAAAATTGAACAATATACTATCAAGTTATTACAATACGTTGCTAGTGTTGGTGCCTGCTGTCTGCCCACGCTAAGAAAGGAGGAACTTTGAATCACTGTTAGAAATACAAGAGAGTGCAACAATGCAAATCATTTTTCAAAGAAGAACAAGTCTTCCAAATGCCAAACAGGCCTGACAGGTCAGCTCGTAGAAATGATAGAGCAAGTCGCCACATTTTATGCACACTGGTCGCTCCAATTTGCATGACAAAAGATAGACACGATACACCTCATGTAACACGTTTACTCTTTTAATGTGTCCACTCCTCTAGATTTATCTGCTTTGATCTGCACACTTTATTTACTATGCGCAATGATCTTTTATACACACCGACGAGAGAAACGAGCTTTGATACCAATGATTGCTCAGGAAAGAAATGTCTGAATGTTTATTCAATGCCTGTGTGTTAAACAAAACAACAGTACCTTATAAAGGCTACATGAGGAGAGAAGAAGAGAGGAACAGTTAAATAAATATTCACAAACAAAAAACTAATTAATGTATTAGGCTATTAGGCAGCATTCAACTAATGCGCTAACACCCTTCTCACTGCAGAAAATGTACTAATGTGTAATTCAACCTAATTCTCAAAAGAGGTCTACTTTTGACTAATATCCATTATCATGTAAAAGAGATTACACCATTCCAATAAGAAAAACTAGATAAAACAATTATGGATATCTCGCAACCTATAAAAAACATGAGGGACGCCATGCAAGATAACACCCCTATATGTGAAGAGACAAGGCTTCAAAATCAAAGGTTTCATGCATAGGTATCTTCCGATTTGGATTCCACTCATGCTCCAATCCCTCATTTCCTAATTACATAACATGTTTAACACTAAGTATATGGGATGAATATTGAGATTTTATTTACCTTAGGTTCAACATCTCCTTAGGACCAAGTCTAGTGGTCTATACTAGATTTGATATTTGCAAAGTGAAACACAAGGGCATGACCCAACATCACGAGATTATCTCAAAGAAGGAAACATGAGAGAAGATGTATTAATTGATAAACATGAACACACATACCTAAGATGGTCATCATTAGAGTGCAAATAACTCAATATGGAATAAATATCAAGTTGTTCTCAACCATCTAGTGTCAAAGCTCACCTACTAGTCATGTAGTAATTGAGGGAAGATGAAGAAATTAAGTTGTTTAAAGAATAATTCCGTTTTAATTTATAAAGAGATACTTCTTTCTACCATACATGACATAAGTTTCGTAACATAGCTATAAATGAAGTCAAGAAGATCATTAAGTAATATTTTGATAACTCTTAAAACTTGAGAACAAAAAACCATTACAAGTTTATTTAAACATCATACACAACAAGTACAATATTTTATTTTGAAGCAATAGAAGAATTAAAATTTACTATAAACATAGCTATACATTTTTTTTCATTATCATATGTAAATTAAAACATTACATAATTGAATTACAACCACGATATTTCCCCATCTTATTGTGCCCTGAAAAACCATGTGAGCATGAGTAAAAAAAATTGTTGACATGGCATCCACCTAAATAAACTATAATTATCGTCTTTAGTTTTTCATTGACATAATAATAATAATGTACACACAACAAGAGAGGGTTATTACATATATTCATTTCATTTCATTTTATTTCCTATCTAAGGGAGGAGAGAGAAAGAGATAGGGAAGAGAGTGAATAGAGAGAAATATTAATTTTTACAATTTCACATTTCAAACAACAAGGCCACAAGGGAGAGTTTCATACAGTTATTTATAAGTTTCAATACATTTTCTTGACAGTTTATTGTCTTGACTAATGTCATACGACCTTATTTTACATTTTCCTACTAGTTGCGAAAATGTCTAATTTTAACTCGGAGGCTAAGGAACCACGTTTGAAAAATATCCTCTAATGGGAAAATACATAAGTTTAATTTATCTTTGTGTACTACTATATAAAAATAATTTATAAGAATTTATAGAATTCAAAAATGGTAAATGGTTTACAATTTGTGGCTATTTTTCCGGGGTGATTGGTTGTAAACGACCAATTTGGACATCAACATAATTTTAGCTCGAGGGCTTGGAAACCATGTCGAAAAATAAATTTCGATAGATGGAAGCACAAAGGAAATTTTCCTACATGTTTTCATAGTTATGGAGAACTCACTAGAGTCGATGGAACTAAGAATTGACAAACTAGTTACAAACAATGATTTGTTCTCCGGGGCCACAGATTGTAATTGGTCCTGTGTGACCTAGTCAAGGTCCGACGCGAGGCCTTTAAAACCCCTCCGTGAAACTATCTAGGAAATTTACTTCCCCAAATTGAAAGTTGTAAGAAATTTTCTAGTAGAAACAATAGAGGTTTCCGAAGGAGGAAAAGCATTCCTTTGCTCATGATCCAAACGACAAGGTGAAACGAAAAAAAAAATTTCACTTTTAACAGCTCCCTAAAACTACAAAATGGGGTAACAGGGCTCCTAAAGGGGCAAAAAAGAGAGAAAAAAGGGTCAATTGAGGTCGATCTAATGCTTGATGCAACTCTCCACATACAAAGGAACACATACGATGCTTGACATCTATTTTATGGGGCTTAGAATGTGTTTTTGCAAGTCTCTAAATGTGGTGAATTTCTAAATTCTCAAGTAAAAAAATATGTCGTGTTTAGTTGTCAAATAATATAACTCACACTAGTAATGACTGACATGAGCACCTATTTCAAATACTATGGGTTAGAAACTTATAAGGTTGTGCTAGCAACACGTTTGATGGTTAAATTGTAAATGGGTGATATAAATCACAAGGTGGAGTTTTATTGTTTCACACTAACAGTTTGGTAAAAATATATAATTGTTTAAGTATCTAATCGTTTACTATTTCTACTATATTGCAAATGAATGAACCAAAATTATCCAAAAATTATAAAATATGAAGGTAAAGGAGACCATGCCTGGAAATATTAACAGCAGGACTAAGTGTACAGCTTTTCCAGGTGGTTCACCCGTATTCACAACCAAGAACTTCACTCTTCTTTTAGCATTTTGCCAGTGGTTCAAATGAGCGTTGCATTTGTAGCCAAAACTCCCCTCACATTTTTCCTCAAAGACCAAACAAAGGACCACTTACCACATGTTAGATGGATTTTTTTTGACATATTTCTTTCAGAAGCTCAATTGGGTTCAGATAAGAATGGCATACTCACAAACACATCCACATAACCACCCCATACTTAAATAACACTTTGAAATTAAAGTTAAGAGTTTTCTCAGGTACTAGGATGGCCAAAAATTCCTTCCATGAATACACATAAGTATTGAATCATATTTCATTTCCCAAGAGCACTTCCACTGTTAATTCTCTTTGATAACTGAATGCCATTTAGAAAACATTTACGGAAACTTCCTGCCAGTAAATACTGTATTCCTTCCAAAAGTTCCAACACAAGGAAGAAATCACCTTTCTTGGCATTATTTGGTACTCATTAGTTTAGGGAAGTGAACTCTCGGCAGGCCTAAAGAGTGTAAGGACTCAAATAACATCCAGGAATAATATCTCTAAGTCCTTTTTAAACCTTACAACACCATTTGATAAGCTATTTTAAGAAAAATCCATTTTATTTTTCCATATGCAAAATAATGTATTTAAATTATCAACCGATTGGATATCAAACCATCTTCATAAACACAATTGATAATAAAAGAATCCCCCTAATTTGTGATGCTCGACAATGTCCAAATTTGGATTTTCCTTTAGCATATCTTTAAACATTCAATATAATTTTTTTTCCTTCCCAAGAACCAACACCATGTCTACCATGAATGTATGTATCAATAACATGCATAAACAACTCAAAACCATAGCCTTCCACGTTTTATAACCCACATAAATGATGGAGCCTATAACCTGATCTAAGATCCCATTTTAAATGGCTGAGAAGATGTTGAGAATGGACAACTGAGGGCTTCATGTAGAGGAAGAGTGAAATATATAAAACTTGCTACGACATAAGCAGAATAACAGGGAAGGGAATTTTCACTGTCTTAATAGATACACTGACTCCTCAAAATAAAAGACAAAGGGCAGGGGAAGCGAAGTGGCAGGTGTTATCTACCACGATAATGGTGCAACAAAGTTATAGTGGACGTAGCACAACTCGAAATAAAAATAATAAAAATCCATGCAACTAGATAATATGCCTGAATGTAGCCCCTCCAATTCTTCAAACCTATTCTTCTTCCTTTGCATAAAAAAACAAAACAATGACAACATTTTGTTTCCGTCCATCGAGATAAATTGAGCCCGCTTCAGATGCAGATACAGATTCATACTTATCAATTTATTTATAGTAAAAGGAGGAGAGATTAGGTTATATTTATTTCTATGTGCAATACTTATTTAGCGCATGATGGTACTAATTTTAGAGGGATATTGGAGAGAGATCTATTCATTATAGCCCCCTCTCACTCCCTTATTCTACCCTTGCTGCAACTATCCAATTACTGTTAAAATGCCAGCGTTAACTTGGGTTTGACCAAGTTTAATTCTCTAGGTTCTCAAATAAAGTGCTTAGATTATTATGCCAGGAAAACGACAGGTCTTCAGGTCCTTTAGGGTACCCATAACCCGCCAACACGCATCAAATTATCATTATTTATTATTATTATTTTTCTTTTTTAAAAATTTTTTTGGCACTACATCAAAGGATACTTTTTAGAGCATCGAAGTCAATAATGACAACACAACAAAGAAACTTGTGTGTATAATGTGACCACACGAGAGTAGATTAGTTTTGGCAATATCTTAAATTGTACTATTTTGCAAAGATTGGTAGTAGTTATCTTTTACTTTACTACTCAATTAGTCTTTTCTTTTACGGTATTTCTTAATGTAAAACTCTTAGTATTCATTGTTAAGAATTTCAATTGTCTTTATGTTTGTGGATGCCCAATAGTAATTTTCCTCAAAATGTCACCCAAAACTCAACACAACACAAGTGAACCATGAGACATATTGCTACATACTTTCACAACTGTATCACATCATAAGACCTCTAATTCCACCATGGAAAAAAAACCAATAGTCCACATAATGAAGAATTTCAAACAATTATGTTATAGGTATAAATCCAACACACACATGTGACTGAAAAACAAAATCATCACGCTGATACATATATAACTAGTATCACATGACCCAAAGACCAACATTGTACCGAGACAGTGCTAAGACAATATCCAATAGCACATACTAACCAAGAAGAGCATCAAGCCTCAATCTTAAAAATGCGTTACAAGAATCACAAGAGTACAGATAATTCTTAATACAACCTCCACACACCTCCCAAAACATGAAAAAAAAATCCATATACCTCCTAAATATCACAAAACAACATCATATACCCCCCCAAAGAGAAAACTCCATATACATCCCGAAGAGAAAGTATCCAAAAACTACCAAGCCCCATCCTAATTCTCCACTCAACCATAGAGCACCATCTCCTTATTTCTCCATATCGGGTCACTCAACCATAGAGTTGCATCTCTGTATTTCTCCATATCAAGTCACTCAACCATAAGGCTGAATCTCCTTTTCTATCCATATCGGGTCACTCAACCATAAAGCCCCATCTTGTTGTTGGTCCATTTAATGAGGCCAGGTCACTTTACAAATGAAAATCGATAAGCGACCTTCAACTGCACTCGACTCCCTAAGGTCATGCCTAGGTAGCCGATGTGAAAATATGGATGGCTAAATGGTATAGAACTAGATGAAATTGTGTGTAACTAATATGGATAGGTGGTCAAGGTAATACCATTTCTTCAATTCTTAATAGTGAGATTCACTCGTCTAGCACACGGAATGTCTCTCTAACTTGGATGGGTCAGATGGATGGATCGGAGAGAATATCTACAGACCTTGATATTTACTAGAGTCTCCTCATTTCCATTCTTTTCGATACATCCGCCTGACCTATCCAAGTTAGAGAGGCATTCTGTGCTCCAGATAATCAGATCCCTTTATTTTGAGTTGAAGACATTGTATTGCCTTGAAAACCTATCCATATCGGTTACACACGCTTTTGTTTGCTAGAACATTTTTCTACCATTGAGTTTCATTTTAGTTGCAGTGGTTAGTTTAACTAAATGAAAAATAACAATCTAGTCTATTGTTGAATGGGAAAAAAATTAAATAGATCAACTAAACTAAACTATCACAAACACAAACAACATATTTCTCTTATTCTAAATAATTAAAGATAACTCTACACTTAAACTGAAACAAGTAAATAACTCGGTGTAGTTTTTCACCTGTGCTGAGTGTATCTAATCTATTTGTACAAATGATAATCAACATGTGACCGTCAACCAAACTGACTCGATGAGGTCATGCCAAGGAAGGTGATGTAAAATGTGGATGGATGGAGATAGGAAAATCAAAGACTAAGATTTGGCAGTGTGAGTTCCTTGTAGCCAGATCGGCAAAGGGGAAATTAGAGGCTTTGATTGGGTAGTGTAAATTCCCTATGGTTAAACTACTTGATCAAATCTATGTGTGAAACTACGTTGAAGTGTCCATTTTAACAAATATTAAATTTGACAATCTAATCTAACGCTGGATGAGAAACTAATTAAATAAATATACTAAAATAAATCATCACAAACACAGACACTATATTGCTTCTATTCTAAATAATTAAAGCTACTTCTACACTAATAGTAAAAAAATAAGTAACCTGATGTAGTTATTCACTTATGCTGAGTATATCTAGTCTATTTTAATTAAATGAAAGCTTCACTTTAAATTATGGATGCAAATATAACCCTCTACTTTTCCTCAGAAAGCACGGGAA
This sequence comes from Taxus chinensis, assembly GCA_019776745.2. Lineage (NCBI taxonomy): Eukaryota > Viridiplantae > Streptophyta > Pinopsida > Cupressales > Taxaceae > Taxus > Taxus chinensis. The sequence goes on from CM034157.1 coordinate 68,638,445, forward strand.
GAAAATCATAGCTTCTCATAAACTTTTCTTCCCTGCAACATCCTTGATATGAGTAAAGAAGACTTCTATGAAGGATTTCCTATATGAATTGAACTGCTATAACTATTGAATGATTATAACAATGGAAATTATTCTTTTATAATATATTTGATATAAATTTATGCATATGATTTAGAAATAATATTGTAAAGAAATGAAGAAACCAATATCAAATCCAACCTGGAAGCATAGAGTAATGGAAAATCCAGTTGTATTGTTCTTTGTCCCCTTAGCTTGTCTTTTCTTTCTCCTGTGTTCATGTGAGTCCAAGGGATTGGGAATGCAAAAAAGTAGTAGGGAGAAGGCACTGGAGTAGTTGATAGCTTGATGGTATCATAGAAGCAATGTAGGTGGAAGAGAGATAGCACACGTGAATAGAGCTTGGCTATGAAATTCTCAGTAAGAATGTGGCAACTCAACAATGCAAGAATACACAAAAATGATCTCCGACCATTTTCTTGAAAACAAGCGATCAATTTATAGAAGGTTAAGCTGGTAAATGGTCCAAGCCATTTGGTAGATATGGGGTTCCACATCAACAATGAAGAGCAAGTTTGAACTATCAATCAGGATCAATTAAAAATTACAAGTGAACAAGAGAATGCCACAAGGTAGTTAGGCTTGAAATCAGCTAAAACATGTAAGAAACATCCATGTAAAGTGAAATTAACTGAGACAACATGCGTTTATAGTCACATTGGAACATTATGGAAAATACGCATAGGATTGCCACCCTATGCAGAGTGGCAATTATAGGACCACCACCCTACTCTGGGTGGTTACAAAACCTATACCCTTCCTGGGTTACAAAACCGCCACCTAGACAAGGTAGTTTGATTTTAACACTAAAGGTCAAAACTAGTCTAAAACGAAGTGAGAAGCTAGGAAAAAGCATGGATATGCTAAGGAAATCTAGGCTACAAATATAAGTTGTAAGTGGGTTTAGGAGCTCAAACACTTTAAAAATATATGAATCATTATTGGGGACCCTTTTTAACTATTTTCTGACAATGTAGCACGTGTAAATTTGGGTGCGTACATATTACCCCCTCAGAGAAGAATTTTAGCCATGAAGATTCATAAAACATAGATTCCAATTATGGCGTTCCTAAAATGGGGAGTTAGAAGCTATACCTGACATGCCCGTGTGTCGAAAATTCACCATCTAAGTTCTTGTACCTGTAAAACAAAAAAAACTCAAGTTCATATAGATATGATATCTAAAAAATAATAATAAAATAAAAATACAAGAGGACTTACCTTTTGCATGGGGATAGAAATATACCTACATGCCAATGCTCTAGCCCTGTGGTCACAGCCACTCAAAAAAAGTTAAACACATACATATATATATATATATATATATATAATACAAAGCATATATTTATATCAAAACAACTCATTTTTGAATTCATTTGCACATATCCTATAGGTGATGTTTGACCTCTAGTACCGACGGTGACCGTTTGAAGCAAGAGTGTAGTCAAAATGACCAGTGTGATAAGGTGATCATGGCCCCGAGACTGAGAAACCCAATGACACGTGGAAAAAGATTAGTATTTTACATTTGTTTGTTTGAAACCTAAAATGTAAAATGTTGAAAAACTACACCTAAGGGGGGATAGGCCATAGGATTCTTTATTTCTTGTGATGCCATTTTCTGAGCTGCATAAATGATGTGTTTGTGATTTAGTGCTCCTTGTGAGCATTTTGACCACACCTACACATGTGATGGCATTGTACTGAAACTTTATTCCATGATATATACAAATATCTCTTTTTGGCCAAGCTATTATTTGCACAGAGTTGTCTTCACTTATGGTTTACTTCGCATGTGTACTCTAGATGTTTAGAATCTCTGATTTTATATGCTTTTCAGAATGCATGTAGTATATGGTAAATGCTAATAGAATGCTTTTCTTTTTGTTTTTTTTATGCTGATATGTGATGATTATGCAAGTACAATGTAATTTAGAACTTTGTTTTTCAAGCAATATTTGATACCTCCTTATTGTTTTGGCAATATGTGATGAATATGGTATGATAATAAGATGAACTCACTCCACCTTTAACCCACACAACTAGTGAGATGCGAGGACTCAACACCGAGAGTTAGAAGGGATGTGAGTTGTATGAATTTTTTGAATGAGCATGATGAGAGAAAGACAAGGTTTTGAGAAAAACCCAATTGAGAACCTACAACCTAGTTCTACACAAGTTTGCTACATAGTTCAAAGTGTAATTTCTTGCCAGTTTATCTAGAATTAGATCTATAGATGGCCACTTGATTGAAAAATTTGGTTTAAGGCTTAAAAATTCTCTTGGAACTTAGACATATAATTTAATTTGTTGGGATTTATGATTTCAAAGCACTTTTTATTGAATGAATTGCTTTTAACTTATTAATTTATTTATAGATACCCCCTACACCTTTCCCAATGCTACTAGTAGGAAGTATGGGCTGATCACCAAGGACAAGACATAAGTGAGTAAGGGAACTTCCTTCCTTTCCCAACCTCACGCCACCAGTAAGAAGTGTGGGCTCAACACCGAAGATTAGTAGGGCAAGGAAGTGTGTAAATGAAAATTTTGTATTTGATTTTGACTTGACATATATACTTTTTTTGTTTTTTAAACTTTAAGTTGTGATTTTTGGAGGGAGATTCTTTCCCCTAGCCTTAACCCCACATAACTAGTAGAATGTGAGGGCTCAACACTGAAGGTTGAGATAGAAAAAAAAAATTCCCAGGTAAAATTTTTAGAGTGTTTTGTATCCAAAGAGGTGTGTATGGGATAGATGCGACACCAAAAATATTCTAGAAGAGACTATAAGAAAAGACACCTAAGCTAAAAGAAAAATAAGAGTAGAACCAAGTATGCAGGCCTTGGTAGGATTAAGGTCAAAAATTTATCTTAACTTGTTTGAATTGATGACATGATTCAGAAACATTTGATGATAATATTGCAAATAGTTTAAGAGAGATGATTTGAATGATTGTAAATGTTTTCAGAAGTGTTTAAAAGTTGCTTGAAAGATAAGTTCTTTGATTACAAATTTTACAGAATGAGCTAGTAGATGAGAATGCAGTACAAATGCAATAGTATACATGTGGATATGCAGGTGGACTACATGATGGAATGTCTAAGGTGAAGAGAGTTGAAGGATGTCAAAATCCTCACCCCTAAGACACATAGTGAAGAAACACGATATTTGAAATTTCTATCCTTTTGACAAGGAATTATTATCTTAGGTTTAGACTTACAACCCCTACCCATTATTGTGTATGTATGTTTATCCAATTTTTAATTTGAAGGAGGTATTTGAGAACCTCTTTGTCACATTCTTGACATATCATGTTTAGGTGAGCATGACTGCTCTTCTCAAATTTATCTTTTGCATGAACCATAGTGATTTTACATGATTTATGTTCATCCTATGGGATCACATCCCATGGAGATTTCATACTTGGTGTCTGACACATTCATCTCTAAACCAAGGTTTGGAATAGAACAATCCCTAGGGATGGATTTTATGGGAAATGTATTGATTTCATCACTCTATTGTCCCTTTGTTAATTCTATCATGTTTACACCTAATTCGAGACCATCGACGGAAAGGGATGCCATCCCAAGAAGGATACCTATTCTTTGTGGTTAAAATGGGAGGAAGATCAGATCATCACTCTATAAGAGTTTCATGATTTCCTCTGTTGTTCTAGTGGACACATTTTCCACATAAATTGATTTTCCTTTATGAGTTTTTTTGCCTCAAATGGTTTGACATCAACAACTTCATCCTTTGGAATGATCGAGGTGATCATGATCAATTCTCTTCATGGAATTGTTTTATTTAATTACTTTTTATGGAGCTCATATTCTAAAACCCCTCTTTTCTTCTTGAAGTTCTATACGTTTATGTTGAAGGGTTTTTGATCCCCTTGTGCGATGAAGACTTTTCCCAAATAGAGGAATATAACTTCCTAGAACAAGTTAGAAGGAATAGCCTTTATTCGATTGATCCAAGGTCTCCCAAGAATCATGTTATTATTTTTTTCCCTGTCGATAATGTAAAAATCATGTAAGATGGTTTTTGGCCCAAGGGTGATAGAAAGAACTATAGTTCTAATTGAAGTAGCCTTAAGACTATCATACCATCACAACATGTTTCTTGTAGAGGACCAATTAGTCTCTTCATATCCTAACTTCTGCAAGAAAGATAAGGGAACCACATTTACTACAGCCCCGTCATCAATCATGGCTATCTTAATGCAATTGTTGTAAACCTATACCTATAAATATAAGGTAGGATCACCTCTTTGAGCTATTTCAATGTCAAATGGCATCTTTTCTATATCAAAAACAAACCTAGTATCCCTATCACTCTATCCCAGAGGATGTATGTCAAAGTCAATATGATGTATTTGAGCACTAGGAGGAGGTGTAACATGGATTAGATGACCAATTACCTAGTGCATCGAGCAATGCAGAATGATGTGTAGGGGAATTCTTTAACAAATATAGGAACAGGATGTGAGAAAAGGTCTTGTTCAAATATGATATCAAATCATAGGCTCCTACTAGTTTTGAGATTGTAGGAATGTCATCCCACGAGAAGGAATGAGTGGGTAGGGGTTATGGAAGGTATTCCTTTTCCCAAGTTGTTGCATTAATTTCTGGTTCAACTTCTAGCTCAACTAATCCCACGATCTTTATATTGTCGATCAAACTGAGGCTGGGGGAAACTCGAGAGTTGTCATAAGTTGAAGATTCATTTTTCTTAATAGGGATTCCCTTATTTTATGTTCTCAAGATTCACTTTGACATTTTCCAGGATTCATAGGGAGTGGATCCAAAAATATGCTAACATTAGTGTTATGAGGAGCTATGGGTCCTGTATAGTCAGAACTGCGGGTTTGTTTCAGGATTTTCCAAGAACATGTCTACAAAGAGATGTCTTTTGTTTTTGGGAAGTCTTTGTAGAAACTTGTTGCAATCAGAGAAATTTCTATATTCATGACCTTGAACCTTATGGAAACCAAAATATAGGTTAGGATCATAATTTCTTGGCCTTTGACAAGAATCTTGTTGTTATTGATTATAACCTTGATTGTAGTTTTGAAATTGATTGTTATAACCATGATTTGTTGCCCCTTGGCCAGAATTTTGGTACTGGTTCGAGCCTTGGGTTTGAATTTTATTTTGAGGGGGGTGGGTTCACATCAACCATGTTGATTGAGGAGATAACGTTAGGGTCTCTTTTATTTCCTATGTTGTTGTTATTAGTACTATTATGTTTTCTAAAGCTAGCATTCTTAGCTTGATCAGTAAAACCATTCATGGTAGCACCATGATTTTGATTCACACCCTTAGGTCCTTGGTTGTTGGATCTACTATTTTGGTAATTGTTTTGGTTAACATATACCAATTTTCCATTTAGACAGTAGGTCTTACGCCCACTATTGGTAGTATCTTGATTGATTCAAAGTGTACCCTCCAATACTTCCTCATAACAACGGAAAGAAAACTTGTGTACTTCTTCTTTAGTCTCTTGATTGAGAGAGTGAAGAAATAGATCATAAAGTTCCATTTGGTCTATGTTGGGTGCACTTAAAGAGGAGTAAATAACTTGAGGCCATCTATAGAATAAATGGGAGGAAAAATTATTTTTCTCTTGCCTAATATACAAAAAATTCCCTAATCCTTGTACACAACAACTTGTTCATGTCAAATGATCTAATTAATTCAGAAACAAGTTGTTTAGAGGAATATATGGAGGATTCTGGAATATGATAATACCAATATAATTCAATTCCCTCAAGAGTTTTAACAAAAATATTTTAGCTACTGTAGCATCCCACAAAAGTAATTCCCTAAGAGTGATAGCAATAACATAAGCCTTCATATGAGCATTCGGGTCTCCTTCTCCCTTACATTTGGGAATATCAGGCAATGGGAATGGAAGCATGTTGCCATAGATAGTGAATTAAAGGGATTATTTTAAGTACTAAGCATAAGTCCTCATTATGTAGGATTCCACCATTGAAGATCCTTGATGAGGAGGTGGGAGGAGGATCTGGATAAGTTTACATTAGTGGCATTGATGGGAACGTATGAGGCCCCTTGATATGGTGCATATGGAGCATGTAAGGAATATGGGTCTATAAGGAGGGACTTCAAATACATATGCAAGAAAGGGAGAGTGATACCAAGATATGGACTACTGAACGTAAAACTAGGGAACATCACATTTCTTGAAGGAGTGACATTCAAGAATGTACTTCCAGCCAACCCTTATGTAGGATAAGTTTGAGAATGATGAGGACCCATCCCTAACATGTTTGATCCTCTAAGAAGATCAGTATGGTTCGAATGAACCGAATAATCTTGTTGTACATGATGTTGCATTAGTTGTTCATTGGTAGGAAGGTATACCTTGTTATCTACTAGATATCCCATGTTATTCCCTACTGCAATAATTGGTTGTGACGGTTGGGCACTTAGTTCTCTAATCCTCCCTATTAAACTAAAAATTATATCATTGGGAGAGGATTGAGTCCCTTGTTAAGGTGCCTTTTCCATAGAGTTCGATTAAGAAGGCTCATGATACCCTGTTATGAATTGCTCAGTATTATAATTCTTTTTTTCCCTAAGAAATAGGAATATTACAATAGGTATTCGACATCTCAGAAGCTATAACCTTTATTTTATCCAAAGAATTACATCTATTTGATGAAGAGTATTATCTATTCATGTAAAAATGTTATCTTTTACTGACTACATGGTAATTTGAGGTCTTGAGAAGACGCTAGGGTAAGGACCTATTCCACTTGTGATAACAACATCAATTGCATTGGGTTGACCATATTACATGTTTAACGGGAAATCAACATTCTTCATCCTTACATAGCTAATGATATTTTAGATGTAAATAGGGGAGATTTTCATGTTGCTTGTGTAATTGTCATCCCATTTACAAAGGGAAGGGGACTATTGTGGTTGAACATTGATGTAATATTAATTAGAGCCAAGTGGCCCACCAAACTCTCTTCTAGACAAATTTAATAAAGTTTAAAATACCTACTCAAATAGAGGAAGAAATGGAGAGGTGAGATAATAGAAAAGAAAGAAAAGTAAATGAGAAGGAATTAATCCTTTAAATCAGGTTCAACAATTTTTATAGATGAAATATGACACGTGAATTTGAACTGCACTGACTCGATGAGCTCATTCCTAGGCAGGAGATGTGGAAATGTGGATGGATAGCTATAGGAAAATCAGAGACTAAGATCTGGTACTATGATTTCTTAGTACCCAGATCAGAAAAGGGGAAATTGGAGGCTATGAATGGGTAGTGTAAACTACCTATGGTTAAAAACTAGATCAAATCTGTGTGAAATTACATTGAAGTGTCCATTTTAACCAAGATTAAATTTTACAATCTAGTCTACTGTTAAATGGGAAACTAATTAAATAAATCAACTAAAATTAACTATCATAAACACAAAAAACAAATTACTTATATTCTAAATAATTAAAGACACTTCTACACTAATACTAAACAAGTAATTAACCTCGTGTAGTTATTCACCTATGCTGAGTGTATCTATTCTATTTTAATTAAATGAAAACTTCACTTTGAACTACAGATGAAAATCTAATCCTATACTTTGCCTTAGAATAATGGGAAGAAATCAAATATTCTCAAAATATTTTCTTCCTTACAACTTCCCTGACAAGAGTAAAAAATACTTCCATGCAGGATTTCCTATATGAATTGATCTACTGTAACTATCGAATGATTGTAACAATTGAAACGATTCCTTTCTACTCTATTTGATATAAATGTATGCATTTGATTTAGAAATAATAATGTAATGAAATGAATACAAAAATATCAAATCCAACCTAGAAGCATAGAGTAATGGAAATTTGAGTTGTGTTGTTCTTTGTCCCCTCGGCTTTTCTTTTCTTTCTCTTGTGTTCATGTGAGTCCAAGGGATTGGGAATGCAAGTAAATAATTAGTGGGAAGGCACTAGAGAAATGGTATTTAGATGGCATGATGGTAGAATTGTAGGTGGAAGAGAGATAACATAAGTGAATAGATCTTGGCTATGTAATCTCTAGTAGGAATGTGGAAACTTAGCAAAGCAAGAATACAAAAAATGATCTTTGGCCATTTTATTGAAAACAAGTGATCTATTTATAGAAGATAAGCAGGGAAATGGTCTAATTCGTTTCACAAAAAAGGTGCACCACATCAAGAATGAAGAGGGAGTTTGAACTATCATTCATCATCAATTACAAATTACAAATGAAGAAGTGAACTCCACAATGCATTTAGGATTGAAATTGGCAAAAACGGGTAAGAAACATGTGTGCAAAGTGAAGTTAAATGATACAATATGCATCTAAAGTCACGTTGGAAAAATCTAAAAAATGCGCACAAGACCACTACCTTGTGTAGACTAGTGATTACATGACCACTTCCCTCCTCATAGTGACAGTTCCAAAACTACCGCCCTTCACGGGTGGTGGTCAAATAATAGCCTCCCAGGAAGGGTGGTGATTTTGACACTAAAAGTCAAAACTATCATTAAAAAAATTGAGAAGCTAGCAAAAATCATGCTGGGGATAACTAAAGAAATCTAAGCTATAAATATAAGTTGTGAGTATGTTTAGGAGTTCAAACACCTTTTGAAAAGATATGAATCATCATTAGGGGTTTTTAACCATTTTATGAAAATGTAGCACATGCATATTTAGGTCTGTATAGTCACCCTATGACCCCCTTGGGGCGTACCCCCATACAAGGAAGTAGGTCCATAGCTCCATCAACTCAATAGTAAATCCCATGACCCTAATCCAACACATAAGGACATTAGAACAAACATTGTAAGATAATAAGTGAAATTTCCATGTGGCATCAAATTAAATCTCTTTGGGCCATGAAAGAAAATAGACATAAAATTAAGTAATAATTTTAACATAAATTTAAATTTCAATAAAATCAAAATAAATGGATAATTAGCCGCAATTAGTCAAAAAATCATCATGTTAGTGCAACTATACATAAAAATTCCCACAATTACAACTGAAAACTTAACTAAAAGTTAAATAGAACAATTTTTGTGTTCCATAAAAAGGGAGAGAAATAAAGTTAAATTTATGAATATAATACATAGAGATAAATAACACATCACAATCACTACGTGGCCCTGTGGGCCACCAAATGGGTACTCATCATGTTGGTGGCATGCAGACATCGACTCTCAGCTCACAAAATAACATATCAAAAAATATAACTGACATCATCTTTGTTTGAATCATCCCTCCATACTCCCACAAGGCTCAACATAGTCTCAACATAGTCTCAACATAGTCTAAGAGAGAAGGGTACATGTTTCCATCTATTGAGCCTAAGATGTCGTGAATCACAATGCACATGGTTTAAATTCGATAAGTTTCATGCATTCAAAACAAACAGAAATGGGTTTTAAGTCTATGTAAGAATCCACACCCTATATTGTACTCGACTTGAGTGAAAATAAATTGTACACTAATGCATGGGTACACATAGGTCATTATTACAACCATATAGGGAGAGAGAAAGGTACTACTTTTCATCCATCTACTTAGCCTAAGGTGTCCTTGAAACATAATATATATAACACCCATTGAGCAATGTGAAATACACACCAAACAAATAGAAGTGGATTTTTAGTCTATGTAAGACTCCACGTTCTATCTCGTAGTCAGATCGAGTGACTAGTAAATGATACTCAATTCCTCTCTCAAAACATAGATTTTTTTACCAATTTCTTCCCTTAGCGTCGGTTAGTGTAAGGTTCAAAACATAACACATAACTACATTAATAACAAAATGGTGATTCACTCACATTAAGCATAATGTCTTACACTTGGTATATATCTAGGGTATAACATAATCATTACTTTCACAGGTTACAATACATCATGTTCCCACATAATGCAACCAAAGTGTAGGTCTTGTATAATAGGTGTCATGAAATCACCACATGCCCCTAATTCATGACATGAACCATTACATGTTACATGAATTATATGTGTGATGAACATAGTAACTAACATTACAACATATAGCCAATTACAATACAACATTGTTACACACACGATTCATCACAACATGGTGGTGACATTACAATAAAATACAATTCACTATAGACCAATTTTATCATGCTACACATCAGCACACCTACATATCATAGAATACCAAGACACTCAAGCATTTCACAATCCACAATAACATTCTTTTGAAACCAAACAAGGCATCTCATCACACTTGAACTCATTGAAAGTACCAAAAATGAAAACGATTGATCTCATCACAAGCACATCAACATGATAATGACTACACACAAAGTGATGTGCACAACATGTGCATTCATAATATCACAATCACAACATTATTCACATCACAACATATATCACATTACTCTTCCTATCTCCACCACCACCATGCAATATCATAAAAAATCCAATCTATCTTATAGGTTTGAGAGCATGCACCTCTGCTCTTATACCATATGTAACTCCCACAAATTTTACAAACAAATACAACAATAAAAATATCAAAACAATTTTATTTTTTCTTACATTTCTTGATACATGACAACACCAGGTATTTGTTATGACAATGCATAACATATGATACTCTTAAAAAAACATTATCCCACATAGATAACATGAAAAATACATGATGCACATCCAGGCCACCTTTCCCCAAATTAAAATGCACAACATAAAATTTCAACTATAGTATAACTCCCATATAGGTGTCATCTATAACACAACACTTTCCCATTTTACATATTTATTATAGTCGTATATATTTATTTACCTTAATTATTTTAAAAACACTTATCATACAATCCTTCATTCTTTTTAAAACGAGGCTACATTATCTTTATTTTGGTTAGCATCTTACTTGTAATGATTTCATCTAACTTTTCGTGTTTACCTTATCACAAAATAATGATGTATCCTGATTGTTGAAGGGAAAATATGTAAACACATGAGGATATTAATGTTTTTTCTAAGGTTTTTTTTCTAAAGGAATGCTTTTTTTTCATTACAATTAATCTTATTTTGAACAAGGGAGGTTCACATGGCATAAAGGAAGTTTATTATTTAAAGATTAAATGGATTACATGTTCTTTTCATAATAGCATTTCATCACTAGGGTTACACTATTTTTATTTATTTTATTACATAATTTTGTATCTTGTATAAAATTTTTCTCAGATACTTAGTTGGCATTGATCAACATACTCAGTATAGGATTTACCTCAAGTCAAAAGGGTCAATCCTTAAAATTCATATTCCCTAATTTCTATCATTTAATAATATTTTTTACCACTTTAAGGGGTGTGGTCATCATGTTCACCCCTTACATATCACATGTTTCCTAACTTACTAGGTTAAAATTTCACTAAAGATTCATTACAATAGTTTTATTTTCTATAAAGTCAACTCAGTCCACTTAGAGTTCTGACATCATACAAATGTATGTGAAATTGAATAATAGTTTTTGAATTCTCCTCTCGTGTTCTTGTAAGCCTTACATCATTATATTGACTTCATAGTGACTTCTTGTTAAAAAAATAAGGTTCATATATTATTTATCCTTTACTGAGTCATGAGGGCTCTTAATTGGTATGATTTCACACTTAACCAAACTCAGATTATTACTGGGAAATTTTAGTATAGACATGTATTATAAGATGATATGAAATTGTACTTTGATACACCCTATGATATTGTAGCGACTACCCTTCTAACTAGAAAAAATATACTAATGTGTAATTTAACCTAATTCTACAAATAGGTCACACCATATAAATAAGAAAAACTATATAAAATAATTGTTCTCACCTTCCAGCTTATGCACTACTAGAGGGACTCTTGCCCCAATTTGTGAAGAGACAAGGATGTAAAATCAAAGGTTTGATGCATAGGTATCTTATGAGGTGGATTCCACTCGTGTTCCAATCCCTCATTCCATAAGTACATAACATGATTAACGTTAATTCTATGGGATGAATCATGAGTTTTAATTTACATTAGGTTCAATACCTCATTAGGACCAAGTCTAGTGGTTTATATTAGATATGAGATAATTTGAAAATAAAAACACAAGACCACGACCCAACATCATGAGATTCTCTCGAAGCGCGAAACCTGAGAGAAGAGATTTTAGTTGATAAAAACTAGCACCCATACCTAGGATGGTCAATGTTAGAGTGGAGATAACTCAATATGGAAGAAATCTCAAGTTTTTCTCAACCATCTAGTGTTAAAGATCACCTACTAGTCATCCAATAATAGAGGGAAGATGAAGAAATGAAGGTGTTTAAAGAATAATTACTTTTTCATTTATAAATAAACACTTCTTTCTACCATACATGACATAAGTTTCATAACATTTCCATAAATGAAGTCCATATGAACATTAAGTAATATTTGGATAACTCTTTAAAAATGATAACAAAGAACCATTACAATTTAATTTAAACTTCATGCATGACAAGTACAATATTTTATTTTGAAGCAATATAATAATAAAACTTTAATATAAGCATAGCAATATATTTTTTCATTGTCATATATAAATTACAAAAATACACAAATGAATTACAACCATGCCATTTCACCATCGTATTTCACCATACAAAACCATGTGAGCATGAGTCAGTGAACAATCATTAGCATGACATCCAACTAAATCTAGTCTAATTATCATATTTAATTTTCAATTTACATAATAATAATACACACGTAACAAGAGAGGGTTAGGTATATATATTCATTTCATTTCATTTATTTCCTATCTAAGGGAGGAAAGAGAAAGACGTAGGGAAGAGAGTGAATAGAGAGAAATAGTATGTTTACAAAAGTCACATTTCACACAATAAGCGACAAGGGATAGTTTCATAGAGTTATTTATGTGTTTTAATAAGTTTTCGTGATGGTTTATTGTCTCGACTAAGGTCATATGACCTTATTTTTCAACTTTCCTATTAGTTGCGAAAATGTATAAATTTAGCATGGAGTCTAAGGAACCACGTTCGAAAAATGTCTCCCGATTGGCAAGCATGCCACGGTTAAGGTCCTTCATGTACTCCTATATAAAAAGAATTTACAAGAACTTATGGAATTAAAAACTGGTGAACGATTTACAATTTACGACTAGTTTTAGGGGCCATTTTTCATAACTGGCCAAGTTGCAAATCAACAAAATTTTATCCAATGGGGTTGGAAACCATGTCTAAAACTAACTTTCGATGGATGAATGTGCAAATTAAATTTTCCTACATGGTCTCTTATTTATGGAGAACTAACTGGATTCAATGAAATTTAGAATTGAAAAATGAATTAAAAACAATGAGAGGTTTTCTACGGCCACTGGTCCTAATTAATGGTCCTGTGTGACATAGTCAAACTGTGACCAGAGGCCTACAAAACCCCTCGAAAAAAATAGCTAGAAAAATTCTTTCCCCAGATTGAAATTTGAAAGTAATTTTCAAGTAGAAATAATAGAGCTTTGTAAAGGAGAAAAATCGTTCCTCCACCCAGGGTCTAAATGGCGAGGTGGAATGAAAAAAATCTTTTCACATTTAACATCTCCCTAAAAATACAATTTGGGGTAACAGGGCTCTAAAAGGGGTGGAGAAGAGAGAGAAAATGGTCAATTGAGGTGGATGTAATGCTTGATATGACTCTCCACTTAACAAATAACACATGATGCTTGACATCTCTTTTATGGGGCTTTGAATGTTGTTTTGTAAGTCTTTGAATGTAGTGTTTTTATAACTTTGCAATTAAAGAAAAAATGTCATGTTTAGTTTTCGAATAATCTAACTCCCACCAATAACTACAAACATTAGAACCTATTTCTAATACTCTAGATTAGAAACGTATAAGGTTGTGTTAGCAACACATTTGATGGTCAAATTGTAAATTGGTAAAATAAATAACAAGGTGGTGTTTTAATTTTTCACACTAGCAGTATGGTTAAAATATCCAATTTTTTAAGTATCTAATGGTTTACTATTTCTACTATATTACAAATTAAGATCCAAATTATTTGAAAATTATAAAAGATGAAGCTAATGAGCCATGCTTGGAAGTAAATGAAGGAGTAAGTGAGTTCTCTAGGAGGTCCGCATTCACGACCAAGAAGATCACATAAAAGAAGATGATTGTTCCAATCGGTTCATGAGCATTTTTGTATCTAAACTTACTCCATGCACATATGCTCCTAAAAGATGACAAACACACTCACGACATGTTTATGGATTTTTTTTGAGTTTTCTTAAGATAGTTGGGCACAGATAAGAATGGAGTACTCGCAAAAAAATCCACAAAAACACCCCATGCTTAAATAACACGTTGAAGATAAAGTTCAGTGTTTTCTCAAGGTACTAGCATGGCCAAGAATTCCCTCAATGCAGCCACATAAGGATTGAATCATATTTGTTTTAGCCCCTTTTTTTAGGACTCATGTCATTTGAATCATTTACAAACATATTCTTCTTCCTTTTCATACAATAAAGAAAATAATTATAGGTAGTAGCTCCTTCCTCCCAGATACATTAAATGAGATTTAGATGCAAATATAGATTTAGACCAATCTTTTTTTTATAGTAAAAAGAATAGAGATTAGGTTAGATTTATTTTTGTGTGCATGACTGATTTAACTCATGATGGTTCCGATTTTAGATGGCTATTAGTGATATCTCCATTCATTACAACCCCCTCCTACTATTGCATCCCTCCCTCACTGCAATTGTCTAATTAATATTAAAATTCAAATGTTAACTTGGTTTGAAAAGGGTTGATTCACCAGGTTCTCAAATAAAGTTCTTAGATTATTATTTCAAGAAAACGACAGTTTTTTAGGTCCTCCAAGGAACCCATATGTTTCCAGCACAAATCCCATTATCATTATTGTTTTATTTTTTTTCTTATTTTAAAAAAAATAATGTTGGGCACTACAATTCCCTTCCCTTTCTAGAGCATCATCCTTGATGTGACACAACACCAAATATCAACGGATAAGTAGGCAAGAAAGTAAATAATGACATATGTCATCTAACAAAGCAACTTGTGTGTACAATGTGACCGGATGGGAGTAGACAAATTTTTGCAATATCTTAAATTTTAATGTTCTTTGAAGATTAGTTGTAGTTATGCTTTACTTTACTACTCAAGTAGTCTTTTCTTTTATAGTTTTTATTAATATGAAAATCTTAGTATTCATTTTTTAGAATTTCAATTGTCTTATGTTTGTGGGTTCCCAATAGTAAGTGGCCTCAATATGTCACACAATACTCAACACAACACAAACGACCCATTATACATCTTTCTACATACTTTTAGAACTGTATCACAACATTAAACCTCTAATTCTACCATTGAAAAACAACCAGTAGTCCACATAATGAATAGTTTCTAACAATTATGTCATAGACATAAATCCAACACACACATGTGACTAACAAAAAAAATGATCACGCTAATACACATACAACTTGTATCACATGATCCAAATACCATGACTGTACAAACCCAATGCCAAGACAATATCCAATAGTATATAATAATAAAGAGTACCATCAATCTTCACTCATAAAAATGCCTAACAAGACTCAGAATAGTACATATAATTCTTAATACCAACTCAACATACCTCCAAAAAAATCACAAAATAACTCCATATAGGTCCCAAACATCATAAAATATCTCCATATATCTCCAAAAGAGAAATAATAATAGTGCCAAAACCATGTGGGGTCACTCAATTATAGAGCCCCATCTCCTTATTTATCCATATCAAGTCACTCGATCATCGAGCCTCATCTCTTTATTTCTCCATATCATGCCACTCAACCATGGGGATCCATCTCCTTATTTTTCCATAAATAATCACTCAACCATAGATCCCCATCTCCTTATTAATCCATTTAATGAGTTTGGGTCACTCTATGGCCCTAGGCATATAGATCTCGATCACCCCCACCCAAGTGGTATGGTAACTGATAGTCCAAAAAATCTAAAGAACTATGACTCCCTGAAGGCATGCCCCCATAGAAAAAGGTGGGTCCATAGGTCCAACCACTCTATCGTGAATCCCATGACCCTAATCTAACACATAACGACATTAGAACTAGCATTCCAAAACAATAAGTGAACTTTCCAAGAGGCATTAGATTCAATGGATTTGGGCCACGTGAGAAAATAGATTGAAACTAAAGCAAGAATTCCAACTTAATTTTAAATTTCAATCAAATCAAAATAAATGGATAATTATCCGTAATTAGCGCAAAAATCATCATGTTAGTGCAACTGTAAAATAAAATTCTAAAAATTGCAAATGACATCTCAACCAAAAGTTAAATCGAACAATATGTTGGTTCTAATAAAAGGGAGAGAAGAAAAGTTAAATTTATGAATAAAATACATATAGATAAATAAAACATTACAATCACTATGTAGCCCTATATGGGAACCAAATGGGTACTCATTGAGTTTTTGGCACTTAGACAATGAGGCTTAGCTTATAAAATAACATATCAAAAAATATAACTTTCGTCATCTCTATCTGAATGATCCCTCCATACTCCCACAAGGCTCAACATAGTATTAACATAGTCTTAGAGGGAAGGGTACATGTTTCCATATACTGATCCTAAGGTATCGTGATACAAAATACACATGGTGCCCACTCAGAAATTACCATGTGTGTAAAATGAAGAGAAGTGGGTTTTAATTCTATGTAAGACTCCACTCCCTATCTCGTAATTGGATTGAGTGAAGGTCAAAAGTAAATTAATGTAGGGGTACACACAGGTCATCTATACAATGACAATATAGGGAGAGAGAAAGGTACAACTCCTCATCTATCTACTGAGCCTATGGTGTCCATGAAACACAATATATATGATTCCCATTGGAAAATGTGTCATACATACCAAACAAATAGAAGTGGATTTTTTAGTCTATGTAAGACTCCACCTCCTATCTCATGCTCAACATGAGTGACTGGTCAACGGTACTCAATTCCTCTCTCCAAACATACACTTTTTACCAATTTCATCCCTTAGGGTCATATAGTATAAGGTTCACAACACAACACATAACTACATTACTAACACAATGGTGATTCATGCACATTGACCATAACGTCTTATGCTTGGTATATATACAAGGTATAACACAATCATTACTTTCACAAGTTACAATAGATCACAATCGGGGTAAGTGCACCAAGTTGGGGGACAATTAAGTGGACATCAAATCCTGAATTTTACATTAAAAACAGCAAAACATCAAATTTTAGTCTTCCGCAGACTTGAACCATGCCGAAAAGTAAAAACTATGTCATAAAAATGGTACCATTGCGTAGGGGAGACTATTAGCTTTGTAGAAATACTGATTTTAAAGTGAATAGAAGAGGATAAATATCATTTTATAATTTTTTACTAATAGTAGGTCTTTAAGACACTTTTTCCTGTGAATGTTTATGTCTACATTTAAGACTACAAAATTTGTTTCACTTATCAGAATGTGATAAAAATTATACCATCCCAACCGTGGTGAAATTATATACATTTTCAAAAAAAAAAATTATTTGATTTCAATATTTTTTGATGAAGTTATGGGGGGCAAACGGAAAGTGCTCTGTTTTCTTTATGTTTTCATACCACTTTCACGGAAAAAATCATAAAAAATAAAATATTACTCAAAAAAATACAAAATAAAATCCATCCCAAGATAGATAGTGGCATATAACTTCTCACCAAAGGAAAAAAATATATATCAATTTTTGGTCATCTAAATTGTGGGCAAACGGACTATAATCTTATCGGCGTTTTTTAAAAAAAATACCAATTCATTGAATTTTGAGTGTTTAATATAGCTAATATTGTCCATTTTTTACAAAAATTATTATTTTAGAAACTAGATTCCGTATGCTATGATTCATATTAATATAATTTTATCTAATTTTGAGTGTATGTATTGCTAATAATCCCTACAAGTTGATATTATGTTGTTATTTGCAATATGATGTCCACGGATGACCCTATATTTGTCCATCAACTTCCTGCACTTACCCAATCATACAATCACCATATGCCTCTAATTCTCAAGAAGAACCATCACATATTACACAAATTATAAGTATAATGAACACAGTGACCGACATTACAACATATATTCAATTACAATACAACATGGTGACATACATAATTCATCACAACACAATGATGATATCACGATAGAATCTAATTCATTATACACCAAATTTATCATGCAACACATCAACACACATATATATCAAAAAATATCAAGACACTCCTACACTCCATAATAAAAAATAACATTATTTTCACACACAACAAGGTGGCTCATCACATGTGAACTCCTAATTTAATCCACAAAATAGGAGATTGAATGCTCTCATCGCAAGCACATCAACATGATAACAACTACACACTAAGTGACGTGCACAACATGCGCATTCATAATATCACATTGGAAACATTATTCTCATTACAACATATATCACATTACTATTCCAATATCCACCACCACCATGCAAGAAAATCAAAACTAAAATCTATCCCAAATATTCTAGAGAATGAACCTTTGTTCTGATACCAAATGTAATGCCCTCAAATTTTAAAAACAAATACAACAATAAAAATACTAGAATAATTTTTTTGGACTTTAAATGCTTGATACATGGCAACAAAAGGGATTGATTAAGACAATGCATAACATATGAGATGCTTGTACAAACATTATCCCAGATAGATAACATGAAAAATACATGATCCACATCATGACCACCTTTCCCCAAATGACAAGGAACAACATAAAATTTAAACTACAATATAATTCCCATATAAGTGTCATCCATGACACAACATTTTTCTATTTTACATATTTATTATAGTCATGTTTTGTTATTGACCTTAGTTATTTAAAAAACACTTACGATATGATCTTTAATTTTTGTTTAAACTAGACTACATTATCTTTATTTTGCTTGACATCTTACTTATTTTGATTCCGTCTAATTTTTCTTATTTCCCGTCTTGCAAAATAATGATGTAGCCTGATTGATGAAAGGAACATATGTACACCCATGAGGTACAAATGTTTTTTCTAAGGATTTCTTTCCTAAGGGTATGCTTCTTGGATTCTCAATTAATGGTACTTTCAATGAGGGAGGTTCACATGATAAAAAGGAATGTTATTAGTTCAAGAGTAAATGGATTACATGTTCCATTTGTAATAACATTTGATGACTAGGGTTTCACTATTTTTCTTTAAGTTATTACAACTAGCCATATATTCAAAGTAATTTTCTTAGATCCTTAGTTTGCATTGATCAAGATACTTAGTAGAGGATTTACCTCAAGTCAAAATGGTCAATCTTCAAATTTATTTTTCCTTATTTTCAATCCTTTAATAATACTATTTAAACCACATTGAGGGGTTTTTTGATCATGTTTTCCCCTTACATATTGCAAGTTTCCCCATTTACAAGGTTAAAAGTTCAGTAAGGAGACATTAATTTACTTTTATTTTTTATACATTCATCTTAGTCATCTTAGAATTTTGACATCATACAAATATAAGTGACATTAAATAGTAGTGTACAAAGTCTCCTCTCATATTAGTATAACCCTTACATCATTACACTAACTTCATAGATACTTCTTGTTAAAAAAAGGAAGGTGCATATACTATTTATCATTTACTGAGTCACGAGGGATCCTAAGGGGTATGATTTCACACTTAACCAAGATTAGATTATTAATAGGAAATCTAAGTAAAGATGTCTATTACAAGGTGATATGTAATTGTACTTTTATACACCCTATGTTCTTCTAGCGAATACCTTTCTCATTGGAAAAAATATACTAATGTGAAATTCAATATAATTCTCAAAATAAATCCAAATTTTTATAATTTCCATCATCACCTAAAAGGGCTTACACCATACTAATAGGAAAAACTAGATAAAACAATTATGCCTACCTCGCAGCTTATGCACAACTAGAGGGACTCCTATTAAGATAACACCCCTATTTGTGAAGAGACTGGGCTTAAAAAAAATGGTTTCATGGATAGGTATCTTATGATTTAGATTCCAATTCTATTTCAATACCTCATTTCATAAGTACATAACATGATTAATGCTAAGTCTATGGGATGAATCATGAATTATAATTTACATTAGGTTCAATAGCTTGTTTGGACCAAGTTTAGTGGTTTATATTAGATATGAGATTTATAAAGTATAACACAAGGGGACGACCCAACATCACGAGATTATCTCTAAGGAAGACACCGAAGAGAAGAGATATTAGTTGATAAACACTAGTAACCATACCTAGGATGGTTATGGTCATAGTGGAGATCACTCAATCTGAAAGAAATCATACAAGATCTAAAAATGAAAACATGAAGAAATATTGAAATTTTCCCATCAATTCCAATTTTGACAACACTTCACCTCCTTCATACCTACAAGGATGAATCAACACATTCAAACTCAACAAAACAAGGTAAGAAAAACAAGTTATGTCAATATATGCAAAAAAGAGGGTTAGTAACCAAAATTGAAACTAAACTACAAAAACTTGAAATTAAGTGCAAAGGAAAATGGAGTAACTCCCATTGGGCATGTCAAATGTATGCATGAATTAGTTAGCTATGCAAGTAGAATTGAAACTAACACCTAGTAGCTTCAATACAATGCTAAACTAAGCCTATGCATCATCATTGTAAGAGCTTAAGCAAAACTAACCTATCAACATTTTTACATTAAACATGAAATGAACATTTCAAGCTAATATGATAAAGAAATTAACTTCTATCTCTTATTGAATACTAAATGAGATGAGATTGAACCTATGTAGATCTATAGCAATCAAAGAGTTGATTATGTACTTGAAATCCCAAGGTTTCTAATAATGGAGTCTTGTCAAATTATTACTACAAGACCACTTCACATATCTGCATATGACTTCAAGAACTTGGGTGGATAAATGCAAGAAATGGAGAAGGCTATCTCTTGTAATGGAATAATGATTCAAATATGATAAATGGATATAGTGTATTCTCTATGCTCATTTAGGAGTATAGGTGTAAATAGAAAGGTAGGAGGAGGGCTCCTTATATAGCCCAATGGATAGAAGAATCTCTACATCCCTCTTCATGTGGGATAAATGTAGAGGTTGGGTTAGCTATGGATAAGGGAGGTTTAGAAAGGGTTGAGTCAACCTTAGAGGAGGTTTTTTTGTTCTTTAGTGACTCATGGGGTTTGAGGGGATTTATTAATTAACAAAACTGATTAATTAATAGGTGTGCAAGCTTATATAAGATTTTTAGAGGAATAGTTAGTATGATTTATGTAATGCGAGGATTTTAATCAAATAAATGATGATTTATTGATTAAATAGAAGATATAATTAATTAATTAAGAATAATTAATTAATCTAGATAGAAAGGGGTATTAATTAATTAGAAATAATTACCTAATGTAGATAGAAAGGGGAGCTTAATTAATTAGAAATAATAATTAATCTAGATAAAAAGGGGAGGTTAATTAATTAGAAATAATTAATTAATATAGATAGAAGCGAGAGTTGATTAATGGAATTTCATTAATTGGCGTCATTTTTGGATAGAAGAGTTAATTAACTAACGTAATGTAATTAATTAATGATGATAGCAGAGAAAATGTGCGATATTGACGATATGTCGTCAATTTACGGGAAAGGGTATAATTAGTGCAATTTAAGTATTTAAATTGCTCGAGATAGATTATAGTTGTCTACATTAAGTAATATTTAGATAAATCTTAAAACTAGATAACAAAGAACCATTACAAGTTTATTTAAATTTCATGCACGATAAGTACTATATTTTATTTTGAAGCAATAGAAGAATGAAACTTTACTATAAACATATAAATACATATTTTTTTTCATTATCATATATAAATTACAACAATACACAAATTAATTACAACCAAACCATTTCTCCATTTATTTCTCCCTGCAAAACCATGTGAGTATGAGTCAGCGAAAAATCGTTGGCATGACATCCACCTAAATCCAGAATAATTATCATCTTGATTTTTCATTTTACATAATAATAATAATGCACATGCAATAAGAGAGGGTTAGGTATATATATTCATTTCATTTCATTTTATTTCCTATCTAAGGGAGGAGAGATAAAGAACATAGGGAACAGAGTAAATAGAGAGAAACACTATTTTTCCAAAACTCACATTTCACACAACAAGCCACAAGGGAGAGTTTGATATAGTTATTTATGAGTTTTAATAAGTTTTCACGATGGTTTATTTTCTCAAATATTGTCATAAGACATTATTTTTCAAATTTCCTACAAGTTTCAAAAATTTCTAAATTTAGATTGGAGGCTAAGGAACCACGTTCAAAAAAATTCTTCGAATGGGAAAGCGAACAATAGTTAGGTTCCTTCATGTAATCCTATATACTAAGAGTTTATTGTAACTTACGGAATTCAGAACTATTGAATGGTTTACAATTTGCAACTAGTTTTTTGGGGCCATTGGTCCTAAGTGGCCAAGTTGAAAATCAATCAAATTTTAGCCTGTGGGCTTGGAAACTGCATCCAAAACTGACTTTTGATGGATGAACACATAATGGAAATTTTCCTACATTCTCTCCTATTTATGGATTATTCACTAGAGTTGATGGAACTGAGAACTTATGGATGATTTACAAACAGTGACAGGTTTTCCAGGGCCACCGATTGTAATTGGTCCTATGTGATCCAGTCAAACTGTGACCAAAGGCTTGCAAAACTCCTCTGACAAACTATATAGGAAATTAATTTCTCCAAACTAAAAGTTGTAAGAATTTTTTTAGTAGAAATAAAAGAGGTTTTCGAAGGAGAAAAAGTGTTCATTTTATTAGGGTCCGAATGAAGAATCAAAATGAAATCAAACATTTCACTCTTAACAACTCCCTAAAACTACAAATTGGGCTAATAGAGCTCCTAGAGGGGTGGTGAAGAGAGAAAAGATGGTCAATCAAGATCTATCTAATGCTTGATGAGACTCTCCATATAACATGGAACACATACGACATTTGACATATTTTCTATGAGACTCTGAATGTTGTTTTGAAAGTCCCTAAATGTGGTGTTTTTCTAACTTTACAAGTAACATAAAAATGGTTGTTTTAGTTGATGAATCATCTAACTCCCCACCAGTTCCCACAAGACACAAGCACCTATTTATGATACTCTGGGTTAGAAATGTATAAGGTTGTGGCAGTAATCACGGTTTATGGTCAAATTATAAATCGGTACATGAATTACAAGATAGAGTTTCATTGTTTTACACTAAAGACTTTAGTTGAATATCCAGTTGTATAGTAATCTAAAGCTTTAATATTTATATGTTATCGCAAAATGAAAAACCAAATTAGTTCCAAAAATTATGAAAGATGTAGGTAAAGGAGACCATACCTGGGAATACTAGCATGTAGTGCAAAAATGGTTCTCTAGGCAGTGGTTATTCACCCAACATTCTGCAAGAACTCCAAATCTTTTTAGCAATTGTTCAGAAATATTATTCACGTGAATCCACAACTCCAGACATTTTGTACCCATTTAAGACAAGGCATCGAAGGCCACGTATGATTGACCTGGAAATCCCACTTTAAGCATAGTTAGGCCACTAATTACCAATGAACTTCCATAAAACTCAACCAACTCACTCTACTCACAACCAAAGAAAATCACTACATAAAACATGTTCATTCAAACAAATTAGCTCCCCAACAACATGCAAAATCAATATTCAAAATCCTGAATACACATTGCTATTGAATCCTACGGTCCAATAAACACTTTCATTTTTTGTTTTGGGAAACCCCAAGTCATTCTAACCAACTTCAACGCTACATGCAGTCCTAAGATAATGAAGCTTATTATAAAGTTCCACACATCATGGTAATATGCTTTGCAGTCCTTTGACCTGATTCCACAATCCAGTGGGAGGGTTCCCCAATATTTACACAAAATACTAAGGATATTAACAACAGCCGTGGAGAATGGCTTCCCCCTACTAATTACATGTTTCCTTGGAAGGCCATTGTCAATGGCATTTAAACAAAACTAGTTCCTATTTTTCATTTGCATATCCGACTACGATGCACTCTCAATTAGATGAAATCTGGTAAGAGGTCATTTCTTTGCATAAATCTTTTGAAAACCCTCCTCATAAAAACCATTTATGGAGCATATTTAAGCATTAGTAACACATTTCCAAGAGACCACATATTTTTATTTGGGTAATAATGTAAAATAGTTTCACATGCCAATCCATATCTTTCACATATTCATGTATCAGCGTCCAAAAACCAGAGTACTTACAACATTTGTAATCACCAATCAGCTTGGTGGCATCCTAGATACCTAGGTTTCAATATCTTGTTTGGCATTAGTAAGGGAAACCTGGAAAGGATGAATGTGAAAGGAAAAACAAAGAGGCTTTATGTAGAGGAAGAGTGGAAAAGAGAAAAACATTGTAAGAAATAAGTGGAAAGGAACATGGAAAGGGAATCTTTCAACACCTTAATCAAATACACATAACTACTCAGGATAAAAGATAAAAGAGAAGGAAATAATGAAGTGATAACTATCATCTATCCTAGTGATAATGGTGCTACCATGGTTACATCTACACATACCACATACTGTGCACAGAAGTAGAAGAAGAAAAATCAATACAACTCTGATATTACACCTTGAACTCCTGTAGTATTTAATATTTTCACTCTCACATAAATATATTTGACTTTCATTTATTCCACATATGTCTCAACTAACAAAGAACATATTTCAATCATATATCCACATCCAGATAAATCCAATTGATAGTATGATTTACATATATCTTGAGATATTGGGATTACCACTTCATTGTCCCATCATCCATCAAGATATCCACATCTAACCCACAATGCTACCCATTTACACCTATGGATACTTTAAAGAAATTCCCTCCGATCTGAGTGTAGTGTTGAGTCCCTTATTATGCATTAAATACATCCATAACTTCAACTTCATGATCCTCTTTCAAATTTGTTCCTTTATGTTATAATCCACAGTACCTATCCATATTTTTAATTGAAAAGTAATCTACATTGAACATTCCTTATGCAAGGAACTAAATGACATTGGTATCACCACTACAATAATATTGGTATCCACCACTACATCACCAGTTTAGATTTAGTATCCACGATATATACTCACCCCCTAGATTGGTGCTCTATTAGTCAAGTTCTTGTGTCATATTTTCAACCAAAAAATGTTGACGCTTAACCCCTACATCAATACCTTTGAGAGGGGACAATCATTCCACATAGCATACATTGATGGACTTTTGGCCTCGTCAATCATACCATCCAGAATGTGGCCAATCCTTTTGTGCCACAATTGTGTTGAAATCTAGGGAAATCTACATCTACAAAATCTTGATTGTCTCTTTGGCACTCCCATCCAAGAATCATTGGACCCATCCACATGTAGACAATTTTAGCTGACACCTCCCCATAGATTTATCCTTAATCCCAACCACCTATTATCTGAATCATCCATTTTAGGGCAGCCCCTATTCAATTTTAGGACCCGTCCTGTTCATCTAAAAGTACTTATTGCTCAATGGTAGTATCTTTTTTTTGCAACCCAACCCTCTGAAGTATATATCTAACATCAATCTATTCCTTACAATTCAGGTGTATTAAGCATCTAAATAGTCCTTCATCAATATCACCCATTAGACACTGTAGGAGTTATAACCACCCAATACCATCATCATGATTCTCTTCACCTGGATTTGTCAATAAAAAGTCATCTAGAACCACCTATCCTTGTACATCAGTAATAGCGTTTGTTGTTCTAGAGTCTACATATCTAAACCTCACAAGAGAGATCCCCTTGTATTGCCTTTATGTGAAATGAGTAACATACAAGAACTCATCCATCATCAGAGTGATCTTCCTATTCTTCACCAATACCTTATTGGGGCTTCTTTTTCTAATTCCCCTTGTTCTTACGCCTGTTTCTTGTTTTGTCTAATCCTTGATGTGATTGTCCGGTTATTGTGCTCTACCCCTTTCAAACCTGGATGATCCACACGGGTAGAATCCCATGTGGGTTGATCCCAACGCCATTTTTCCTTATTCTTTGTACCCTCTGACATGACCATAGAGTTTTGTAGACACTCCCTTCTATTGTTCTCATTCAAACTTGTCGATTTTGTTGACTAACTATGACCTTCTAGGATTTCTTAAGAAGAAATGCCCTATTCATGGTTACTTTCCATCCTCATCGGGTGAACAATCCCCCAAGTCAAACCCATACATTCTTAAAACACCTATATGCATGGAACTCTTCTTCGTTGTAACATATCCCTCCTACCAAGTTTTCTCTATCCTAAATTGACGCATCGCCCCCCACAACATGAGGGGAAAGAGGAGTTGCAACTACCAACTTATTTTAACCTTCTACAGGTTCTACATCTTTCGAGGTATAATTAGTATCACCTCCCACCACCAATATAATAGGATGAGAATACTACTACTAATATTTCATTTCAAACTCTTACATTATAAACCTAAGTGTCTGAAACTAAAGCATTTCGTACATCTGAAAGGTAACCCTTCATCTTCTTGGAGTTCAACTAATGTGTCAAGATCTATCAAGATACAAGCATAGGTATTATCAGTATATAGTTCAATTTTCGTATTTATGTTTAAAAATTTTCCCAAATCATTTCCGATTGAAATAAAGCTCTCTTCCCCAAAAAAGTGTATTGGAAGGTGAGGCAAACAAACCCGTAAAGGCTTAACATGGAGGGAAGCCATGGTTTCATGATCAGAAGATGATTTTGAAGCTCCCAAAGCATATAAATTATTTTATCTCTATCTTTAATTAAATTAAAAATATAATAAAAAAAACCTCTAATATAGGGATAAATATCCACTCTAGGTTCTATGACGGGTCACCAAAATGTTTAAGATAAAGTGGTAAACGAAATAAAAATTTATCTCAATCTAAACTATAAACAACTATAAATAACACTAGTAAAATATAGTAAATAGTAGCTAAGTAAAAGTTGAAAGTGACCCAAGCGATGAATATAATGGAAAAAAAACCTAATGTGCAAAGAAGAGTTATAAAGAGCTTAAATGATTTAATGAGCTCGTGGGAATATGTCATAAAGATGACTGAATAAATAGGAGGAAACAAATGTGTTGACGTAAAAAAAGTACACATCGAGAAATTTGAGTAGACTATGGTCCTTGGAGAGGGATGGGGGTGTTTGGGGTTCCGTGTTCTGTGAAGGAGGTCCCAAGGAAAAATTTATAGGGTTGTTGAAGTGTCTTAAACCCTTGTTATTTTTCACATCTATATCGCTACACTGTGCTAGATGTCACTGGTAATCAGTGACGAGGAAGAGAAATGTAAAATACCAAGACAAGTATAAAAACCGTAAAGTAAGGAATATGAAAATGAATGGGTTGGAATGAGCTCAGCTCCCATAATGGTCGGCTTACTAACTGAATGCTACACTAAATTTTAAACAAAAATGTTGTTATGAGAGAGTGTGTGTGAAAATTTTGCCCTATGTATTTTTGTTTCATTCACACTTTGTGAAGTAGTTAACGATAAATAGATGTAGAATGTAAATAAATGGTGGATGGAATAGAATAAAATTACCTCTTATGTAGTTTGATGCTTATGAACAAGCCTTGTCCCTTGTGATGGAGCTAGATGGATGCAATGGAGCAGCTAGATTCCTATAAAGTGGATGAAACCTCGCGTGGATTAGTAATGATTAGTTCTTGGTCCTTTATTATGGTCTTATAACTTTATATTTATAGGGTTCTCTTGCTCTAATTTTCTAATTAACCCCAAAGAGGCAAACTACAAAAAATATGAAATTATCAAATAACTAGAAAGTGATCAAAATGTGGTGGGAAAGTAAAAAGTGGACTAGGGTGCCCTAGATGGGACCACGAAACCAGGGGCACCCCCATCTGAGCTAGGTGCCCCAAACAGAGGTATACAATAGGACAAGTGTCAAATTAGACTGGGAGAGTGTGTGCATGACATTGATAATAATGACAAAGTAAAATAAAAAGGACAAAAGACAGGGGTTAATCGGTACTTTAATCACGCAAAAACCGTATAAATAGTAGTATGTGACCGGTTCTAAATAGTACCTAAAGTGTGGGATTTAGTGACTAGAGGAAGATGCAGAGAGATTTATAACTTTAGAATCACTAAGCATTTTATCAATAGAGATGTATAAAGAGAAATATATAATGGGGGGATTATCGTGTGTACCAATAGAGAATTGATCATGTAAATTTGGATCACTATGGTGCATTCCAAGAGGAGAATGAAGTGCAGTGTAGGTAATTTCATGAGCATAGTTTGTAAGTGGAATATCACAAGGAGTAGCAACATAAGTTGTAAAATCTACTATAACAGTATCCATAGAAGGTGTAACAATGAAATTATATGTTATGACATGGGTAAAAGGAAATGTATCCATAGTTTATCTCCAAGGATGGCTTAGAAGGATAATATAAGGAAATTCATGAGGCATAACGTGTCATAGAACATTAACAGTCCAAGATCCTATAGTAAGAGAAAGAGAGATTGTGTGTAATTCATTCTTAGGTATATTATACTAGCCATGGATACAAAGAGTTGATGGATTGAGATGAGTAGCACAAATTCATAGTTAATGGAGAAAGGATAGAGTGCATATGTTAGGAAAATATCTAGGATAAACTAGGACATGGTTAATGAGTATATTAATAAGTTGAACCTCGATATATAATGGGGAATCCATGAAAGATCCAATAATGGGCATGTAATAAATGGGTTCACCAAATGATTCATTATAAATGGAATTAAATATAATTACATAGTAATTACTCCAATAATGATGTACAGATTCCAATACACAGTAAGACGTAGGAAAAAAAGCACGTACAATGTGAAACCCTAAGTAAGAGGAGGAGATATAATGGCTTAGATCATTTTTGAGAAATATGGAAGTGATATTGGTAGGTGAATAGTTGAAATTGATTATAGGAAGTGTCATTGAATCTTGTTGGACATTCCAAAACATAGGAATATATAGGGAAGTTCCCATTGTAGGAGAGGATCTCCTGAGTGTTAGCATCTTTTCTAGGTACTAGAATCTATGTAGATAGTCTGGATCTGATAGCTATTGTGCAGAAGGAGATTCATTTTTAATCTCTATTTTTTCACTTGGATATCACTACCTGATCACCAAATGTACCTATAACCTACAAATCAAATGTTTAGTTACATGGACCCACAAAACACATCAAATCCTAGAAGTAAAGATATAGTATGTGGAATCAGACTGACCTTGGCTGACACTTGAAGAGTGAAATTAGTACCGAGTGTTGCACTACATTTCAAACCCCGTATAGTTGTGTGTGTGAGTGTGTGTAATTATGATCTTGTGCAGGTTGTATAGTTAAAGTAGGATAGATCTAAAATTTAGCAAATGTATAGAATGTGTGGGACGGAATAGAATATACTTCCCCTCCTATATTGTCTATGGATAGTTATGTATCTCTTATCCCTTTATTAAATGTACTATATGGATGCTTTGAATTTCTTTTTTTCCTTTGGATGAAAACCTAGTTGATAGAAGTAATTGTTAGGGCTTGGCCACTTATTTTGAAAACATAAATATTTATTTTTATGATTCCCTTTATTAAATATCGTAATTTCCAGCTGGAAGGTTGACCCAAAGTAGTAAAAACTAATCAAGAAACAGAAGGGGCCAAAAAGGATAAGAAAGAGGTAAAGGAAAAGAGACCCTAGTAGGACAGGAATGTTTGACGTCACTATCCAAACTAGGTGTTAGTTTCCACGGCCATACAAAATTAAAACATTCAAATTCCATAAAGAGTGCATGATGTATAATGCTAATAAAAGTGTAGTAGAAAAAGTAAAATACTAAAAGGTGTTGTCAATTACTAGTCTTCTTTCTTAGGAATCATGTAAATGCTTGCATGTTTTTAGGACCTATAAATTTATCCAAGTGCATACATTTTGTATTTACAACATGAATCAATTATTTAATTACATAGAGTGATGCTTTTTATTTTTTAAAACATAAGAATCTTGAAAAAATTAGAGGAAAATAGGTAGTTGTTCCCATTACTATTTATTACTTTTATGGATTTTGTAAGGAGATGGAAACTAATTTGAATTTTTGGGAGACTCATGATTCCTAGTAATTGTTAGCATATGAAGACAAAATGGGATTCAATTTGATATCTTGGAGCCAAATGGAGACATATGTATAGTCATACTCACTCAATACTAACATTCTTATTTTTTGTAGCAATCAATCATTTCCGTTGGACTGTATAATATTTACTATTCTATTGAATTTGCATGACTTTGGACTCCATGCTTTTCTTATTTTCTCATTTTTGTTAAAAGGATGACTCACATTACTGATCATATATATGTCATTTCACTCATCACTAATGACTATATCTCGTTATTTGAATCGATTATGTTTGTATCTAAATATAATTCATAAATTTCAACACAATTAAACTAGGATTCCAATTTTTGTATTGTTAGTGTAGTGTATTTGAGAATATTAAACCACTTTTGTACCTTCATTTTACATTTTTTTTTCAATCTATGCTTGTGTCATGAATCAATTAATAAAAGAATGTTTACTATGAAGGAATGAACCCAAAAAATGAAAAAGGCATAAATTTACTTATATTACCTAAATTCAAATGCAATATCAATTTATAAATGCGTAAAGCATATTTTATCTTTCACAAAATACTCCTATGTTTTAATTTATTTGCATACACTTTTTAAAAACTAATACCATCATAGTGAAAAAACATATGAAATTGTTGTTATTATTTTACTAGATTTTTTTTTTCAAAAAATGATCTATGAGAATCGACAGATATGGATTAACACTTCCCATAGGAGGATAATCAAAAGAGGGGGAAAAAGGGTTGTAATGGATATATAGTTGTGAATATTTTTGTGTTGTACAAGTGTTAAAACCCCTTAATACACTATAGAAAATTATCAAGATATAATTATCTTAGATTAAATACATTGTAAACAATCATCTTAAAATTGAATGTCGAAGTCTTGATTCCATCCAAATGTATCAATATAATCATGATACACTTGTAGACAACTGAAATAGGGAAGAAACCCTCCAGGTACCCTTTTATTACATACCCCATCACCATGACCCCTTTCACATATTTTAATTAATCTAATTACCTATATTAGATTAATTATTACCTCACCCCTCCATCTCACCTCTCCATGTCACCTTGGACTCATTCCAAGTGCATTTAATAACTAAGAATGAGTCATCACTTCACCTAACCAAATGAAAATTCTTCTAAACCTAATATTAAATGCCAACTAGCTCTCCCAACAATTTCCTGTGTGATGTAACGAGAATCAAGACTCCTAACCCATAACCATTCTTGAATCACGCCAAAAAGGAAGAGAAAAGGTTATTTTTAGCAAGTAAGACTATTTATCCCTAACCGACGCCAGTTAATCCTTGGCCAATGTTGTTAAAGGAACCGTCATCGGTTCCTTTAAACAATATTTTTCTTGGTTCTTCTTTTGGTTCTTATTTTGATTAGAATTCTTTGGTCTTGCATTCTTGGTAAATAATCGACACCCTAATGATCAACTGAGAATCAGAGCATAAAACTCTCCACCACAAACCAACCTATGAGTTCATACGTTTGGACCACTCACATGAAGAAGAAGTGAACCTTTGTTTCTATGGTACCGGATCTCATCTCATCTCTCCTATACATATCCACAAACCACCACCTTCTACCAATCTCCAAATATCTGATAAGTTTTCTTAAATAGGTTATTAATTTCATTAGCTTTGATTTTTAGATCCTTTATCATTTTTTAATCACCTCTTTCCTCTCCCAGATTTCTTCCGTAGCCGATTCACCCGATGCCCTACCAATCAAAAAAACTTTCCCCTTTCAGGCACCCCTTCTACCTCTATTGAATCTTCACCTAAATTACCACACCCTACCTAAGACCACCCAATACTCTATTCAATCACAGAAAGCCCAAATCAACCCCATTCCTACGTTTAAAACCTAATTTCCCCTACCATGATCTATTACCCAACCAATACCAACTATAACCATTGACCAACATTTGTTCCCTAACCGACATCGGTCTCTGTGTCTGACAATTTTTGCCTCAGACCAGTGAGATATTTCCTCCACCCAGAACTCTTTGAAACCTCCCAAGACTTCACTTAGACCTTCTTTCTACCCTTTTTCATACCTATAGACCCTAACAACAACCTATTATCCTACATTTAGTCTTATATTTTTCATTTAGATTAGATTTAGAATATTATGTTGAGTGAGATACCCAAATCATATAACTATAGGAGGAACTTCCATTTCATGATAATTATCAACATTAATTTGAATTAAGACATGGATTGAAACCCTTCAAGGAAGCATCTTGCTTCCCAAATCTAGCTCGCACTAGGAAATCCACTGACATATTCTATTAACTCCATTTTTTGGTCTTGCTTTACTTCTCAACTAGTCCTTCCAAGATAAAAAGGAGTTCACAACCTCTTCATGAGCTCAAGGTATTCCTCGTGTACCTTACCTCTTCTTTATAAATCATTTTTTCATATGGTACTCCAATGTAGTGAAACATTTTGGCATGCCCAGTGGGACCCTCATCATTTTTGGATTCCTTATATTCATTTAGGATTGCATTTTTGATGGTTTCCTTCCTAAAAAGCTTCACTAAATCTCTCCTTGGTAATATTCTTTCTTCTATTTTCTACAAAAGTCACATTTCATTTGTTGCAAAGTAAAACAAATCATTCATTCTTCTTTCTTGTTTGCTTTATTTAAATCCATACTTTGTTCCTATTCACTATTACTTTCATCCAATATCAATCTTTTGATTTGGGTTTAAAAATTATTGCATTACATTCTCCATATTCTTGCATTTAGTTCACATAGTCTAATTAGCAATCAAATATAATGGAGGTCATCACTGGTTGATGATTGGGTAATTAAGTGCAGTCCACTTTTGTACAAACTTTTCCAAATCACTCAAACAAATAACACATTTATTAAACATTCACAAAATCCCATGAATAATCTATCAAGGATTTAAAAACCCATTGATAGTGAGACCTGACTAATGTTATTTCTGGATTGTCATATCAAATATTGGACCTTGCGTACCGAAAGGTATTGTTGATGTGTAATCACAACACCCCTGAATGTATTCAACTCGATGGGTTGAGACTATCAGTGTGATTACATAACATGAAGCTTTTCCCAAAGAGTGGAACTTTGAAATCGGGAAAGCTCTCCAGATGAAGGCTAGTTCCTATTCTTCTGTTTAGGTGCACACATATAATTTGCAGAGGATCTACTCTAAAACCTACTCTAACTTGCCAAGGAGATAGGGTAAATAAGATGCAAGAAAATAAACCTAAATTAAAAGAGGTGATGCACCAAATGAATGTTGAATACCTGCTTTGTAATTAAACATAAACCATTAAAATTGTAATACAACCACCATGGACTAATAACCAAGATTGCAATGAACATAAGAGAGGGGTGAAATCATCCAAAAAATTATTTTACTGAACCAAAAACTTGATATAGTCCATTACAATGGCCAAGAGACAAGATTGCATTTACAGTTTAGATGGGAGGTTTGAACTCAACAAATCCACTTACAAACTAGAGAATAAGGGAGGGTGCAAAGTCAAAATTTCCAACCTTTAGAAAAATGCCCCTCCTTACAATATATACGTTGAATTAGAGAAGGAGATAGAAGAAATCCAAAAATTACGTAAACTACCCCAAAAGAGCATTAAATTTACATGCAACAATGATGGGTTCTACTATAAAACCCATGGCTCCATGTTATGTTCCTTGTTGGGAAAGAAAGGAATCTCATACCTTCATTATGGTGGTAGGTGAGAAAACTGGGACGCCTAAAAAAATGTAGAACTTAATTTTTCATTTTTAAGAACTTAGTCCCACTAACTTAAAGATATCCAATTGTAGTTGCGTAACAAACGTCAAGGGATTTTCAAAAAGTTATCTCTTGCTCAAATCTAATCTTCCAGTCAAAAGATATGGCCAGTTGAAGGTCGAGCTATCATTTTGTGAAAATGGCCTAAGACTTCTGAGACTCCGAAACCCAAAAGTCTGAAAGTCTGAAAATTTTGACTTTCATAATTCGGGATTTCAGACATTGAGTTGATATTTTTGCATTTTGGGGCTTCAGACTTTCAAAATTCTGAACCCCGAAACTCTAAACCCTGAATGTCTGAAATTTCAGACTTTCAAATTTTTGGACATTTTTCCTTTTCGGACCTTTTGCACTATTCATAGCCCAAATTGCCTCGAGAGTTCGGAAACCCCAAAAACCCAAAATTCCAAAATTTCAGAGTTTTGGGATTCAAAGTTTTTTCTATCTTTGGTGAGTCCCTAAAATTCACCTTAGCCCATCTCTGAAAAGCTCCACCTTCGAAGTCTAAAATCTGAATATCAAACTTATTCTTTTTGTAACTCTCTGCAACTTACTCAGGCCATTTTAACTTTATTCGCCCAAATCCAAAATGTAAGTCCTCTTGATGGATTGAATCGTCTATTTTCACTACATGTAAGATCCTATTTGTCCAATTTTCTCGTCTTCATTTGCTCCAAAAACTAGATCAGATTTTATTTGAGTCGTCGTTCTTCCTCCTAAAACGTGTTGAACAAGTTATCAAGGTAGATTTGACAGATTGTAGGTGGATTTTCCGGGGCATTGATGGCCGGTAGATGATTTTCAAATTACTTTTCCCACCTCTCTCCTTCTTCTCTCTATGTTGCATCTATAAAATAAGTAGCTTAACTCTTTGTAAATGGTTGGACAGTTTTGTTTTGTACCCTTCCTTTTTCCCTTGTCTACAGGAGAATTGTTTGAGCTTTTGCTAACCTCAAATTCAGGTTGTAATGTAATTATTTCTTGTTGGCCACTGCAATGTACTGTATCGACTTTAGAGGAATAATATATGTTTATGGATTATTCTCAACCCTTTCATGTGTTCATTAATGTGTTTCTGATCTCTGATTGTAGTTTGGGTTACCTATGCATGGTGTTTGTATTGCATTTCTATGGTTTGTGTTAAATTGTAAAATGAGTGTCTAACATTGCTTTGGTGCATCACCTCATTATCTTAGCTTTATTTCCTTGTATCTCCTCAACTCTATGTCCTTGGTAATATAGAGTAGGTTTTAGGGTAGATCCTCTACAAATTTATTTTGTGTACACCTGAACAGAGGAATAGGAACCATCCTCAATCTAGAGAGTTGTCTCAAATCACAAGGTCCCAAACTTGGAGAGATGATCCATGTTGTGAAATCACATTGAGAGTCTCAACTCATCTAGTTACAGACATTAAGGGGTGATGTGATTCGGCACTAACATTTTTGGCATGCTCGGTGGGACCAAGAAGTCTCCTTTTTTATCGTATCAAGATCGATGTGCACGTTTTGCAATGTTTCATATTTTAGGAAGGTCTTAAGTTACACATCTGGTGAATCCCAAAGAGACAGAATCCATTGGTTTCAAACGTCCAAGCTTTTCAAGTTCATGATTAGAATACAAACAAGGTCAAGAACCAGAGATGAGGGACTATTTGTCTATTTGCACTTTCCCCTAGATAGAGGGAGAAGGGGAAGAAGAGATCAAATGTCTCAATCTCCACCAAACAAAACCTTGTCAACACCTCCAGCTAGTAGTTTGTTCATTCAATCAACAAGGATTCTCAGGCCAATCATAATGGAAAAACCACCCAAGTCCTATGTCAAATTCACTGGCAGCAGCCCACTCGCTCTTAATGCACAAAATCAAGTCACAGTTGCAGCATTAAAGAGCATCCCCCATTTCACTGGAGAGAACTAGAATTCTCCCAGTGACCACATTCAAGAAATTGCAAATTAATTCACAAGATCACTAAGGTGGACATTGCAATCAAGTTGTTATCTTCTTCACTAAAAGCTAAAGCTTCATGATGGTTCAAGAGTCTAACAGCAGGCTCTATTCAGAACTGGGACCATCTTTGCAGAGATCTTCATAACGAATTTAGAGAGAAGGGAGATAATATATTATTTTTGGAGCATTTAACATAACCAAAAGGGATCATAATGAGTAGTTGATAGATTTAAACTTTAGATTTCAAAGGACATGGGAAAGGATTCCGATCGCTGTAATGCCCACAGATGAAGTTGTTGTCTTATACTTTATTAGATCTCTAAATTCTAATATTGCCTTAATGATTCAATCAATGGGAAGCACTACCTTACCCATAGCCTATAAAATTTCCATTAGAGCTATAAATTGTTTAATTTAGGCTACGAAACTTGCTCCTAGGCCACCCATGCCTCTATACCTAGAACTAGGAGATCCAAGCACTAGTCAGAAAACCACATTAGCTCTTATACCTACTCTTAGGAATCAAATTTCAGCTGAGTCCTCCACCTTGGCGTCTAGCACTTCAAAATAGCTTCAATAAGTTATGAAACAGTTGTAGAACCTAGGGAATGAGCTAGCGGCTATCAAGAAGCAACAATCTCATAGTTCTAGGCCATATCATCCTAATACTCAAGATCAGGCTCGACCCCAATAGTAGAAAAATAGGCCACAAGATTAGGCTACAAATCAGAACCAAAACCAAGGACAACCTCAAGCTACTATACCTTTCCAGTCATACGATCCAAACACAACTTCAACATCAAGGGCCTTGGTTCCAGCACAAAACAACATGGCACATGAATATGATTGGTGTTTCCCATACAATCAACCTCACAACTATTCAATGTGTTTCAATGGTGCACTAAACCAAGCCTTGATGATATAGACCATTGGTGTGTCACAAGAGTCTAGCCAAGAGGAAAATTAGTAGCAAGGAGTTCAGAAAGGGGCACCTCCAAGTGAGACTATGCTTGTCACTTGGCAAGCTGAAGATTTTTGTGGTATGAATCAAGCCCCTTCTCAAATTTTGGCTGCCAATACCCTATCCAAGAAAAGGAATATTGGAGAGGGAAAATCACCAAAATCAGGTAATCCTCAACCCTCCATTACTCCACAAGGTATTGGCACTAAGAGTGCAACTCCCAATATGCAGAGTCATCCCAAGCCACCTTCCAAACCCACTCAGGCACCAGTTGTAAAAACCCATGTGTAAGAGAAAAATGTACCAAGAAAATGGGCAAAAAAAGATATCTCATCCCCATTTAACATCATTAAACAAATGAGGAGAAAAAATGTGAATATTTCAATGTGGGATTCATTGGATATCTCAGGGCAGAGAGACCTATTGTAGGCTACTATAGCCAATTGGTAAACCTCAAATCAACTCCTCAACCAACAAGAGAAAGTGTTTACCAATGTGGCTCGGACCGAAGGAAACCATGGACAACAACAAGGTAAGAATCTGAAGCCCCCTCCATTATATGTTTCATTGATCATTGGAGACAAATTGGTACATAGTTACATGATTGATTCAGGGAAAGTAGCTCTCTAATGCCAAAACAAATAGCCAATCAACTGGGTCTTCAATACGAAGTTATC
Organism: Taxus chinensis; assembly: GCA_019776745.2. NCBI lineage: Eukaryota > Viridiplantae > Streptophyta > Pinopsida > Cupressales > Taxaceae > Taxus > Taxus chinensis. The sequence continues at coordinate 68,676,315 of CM034157.1, forward strand.
TCCAGGGGTGTAGTGCAATTTTTTGGGACAATGGTAATGATAGTTGGAGTCATCAAATGTTTGAGCCTCATACTACATGCTTACCTTGATGTGACTGTATTGCAAAACATATCAGTCATAGACCTACAGCCACACTTTACATTGTGTTTGTCAAGACTCTTCACTGCTAAGATTGGAGTCTATTTTTCTATTGATTGGTCACACATGCATTTTAGAACAAGGTATGGATCTAAGGCTACAATTAGATATGAGCCCATTGCAGATTACCATATTGAGTCTTATGTACCCAATGTGATCAATGCCAATTGTTTTTCCTTTGATCAGGAGGACCTCCCAAGAACTTATGATGTAGACACGAAGGTTGGGTGTATTCCAAACTTGACCCTCGACGAGTGGGAGAACAAGAGGTATTATTTTAAACCCTATAAGGAGATGGAGGAATCTGAGCTAAGATTTTACTATTTGCATGAGGAGAATCATCCTCTTCCTGAAATCATTAAGCCAGACCACAAAGATGATAATGAACTATGGTAGTTATTCTTCGATGGCTAAAGAAGTAGACAAGGAGCCGGAGGAGGATATATTCTTGTTTCTCCTGAAGGTATGAAATACTACTGAGCCTTTCATTTCCAATTTTCTTGTTAAAAAAATACAGTAGAGTATGATGCTTTGGTCCATGGACTGCATTGGACAAGGAAAAGAGGGATAAGGAACTTTCAGGTGTTTGGCGACAGTGAACTAGTTTTTAATCAGGTATGAGGACAAAACAATTCCAAGAATGATCTGTTAAAGAGCTACAAGAACTGGGTATGTGAGATCATCAAGGATTTTGAAGCATTCAACATCAATTCCATCTCAAGGAAGAAGAATGAAGTGGCAGACAGACTTGCAGCAATTGGGGCAATATTTGATGTTGTAGAGAGTATCAAGGGTGATAAGTCTCAGCCGCATATCAAAGTGGTTGTAAGACCAGCTTTCCTTGATAATAACAAAATTTCACAAGTCTCCAAGAACGATAAAAAAATTGTCAATTTTCTACAAGAATAATTTGAGTTCTCCACTAGAAACCAAGACATGTTGGAATAGTATGGCGACCAAGTGGTGCAGCTGAGAACCAACAAACTACCAAAGGGTCTTTTCACTTTTGAATCAATCTTCAATCCAAATTACCAATTCTAAAAGGAGAAGGTGAATATTCGGGTAAAGGGTGAAGATTCCAAGCCCATTTTCATAGAGGAAGGAAAAACGTTATAGATTGGCAAGGTAAGCACTCAACAAGAAATATCTGAATTTATTCAACTTTGTCAAGAATTCCTAGATGTCTTTTCCTGGACTTACAAAGATTTAAAGGGATTCAACCCATAGTTTACACAACACATTATCGAGCTGGACCTAGGGGCTAAGCCTTTCAAACATAAGAAAAGGCCAGTAAACCCTCACATAGATCCTCTTATAAATGGTTGAATAAAATTATTGAGGCCAACATCATCTTCCCTATCAAGCACTTAGGTTGGGTCACAAACTTGGTGCCTGTAAGGAAAAGAAATGAAGAAATCAGACTGTGTGTGGAATTTTTGTGATATGAACAGAGCATCACTCAAATATCATTATCCACTTTCATCAATGGAACAAATCCTATGCATTGTAGTTGGCTCTAAGAGGTTTTCATTGCTAGATGGATACTCAGAATAAAGTAAGATAATGGTGAAATAGGAAGATCAATTTAAGACAACATTCACCACCAAATGGGGTACATATGCTTACAAGAAGATGCCATTTGGACTATCAAATGCTAGAGAAACATTTCAGTGAGCTATGGACATGGCATTCAAAATCTTGATCAATAATATAGTTTTGGTGTATCTAGATGGTATCACCATTTTCTCAAAAAATGTTGCAGACCACCTCTTCCACCTCACACAGGTATTTTAGAAGTGTAGAAGGTTTAAGGTGTCTTTGAATCCAAAGAAATGTGTGTTCTTGGCAAATGAGGGAAAAATTATTGGGCCACATTCTCTCAAGCGAGGGGTTGACAATTGATCCTGAAAGATTTGAAGCCATCTGGACACTTCCATTGCCACAACAAAAGAAGTCTCTCCAAAGCTTCTTGGGGAGAATAAAATTTGTTCATAGGTTTGTGCCTGGTTTTTCCACTCTTGTGAAGCCTTTAACAATGATGTCAAAGAATATTCTTGCATTTAAATGGACAGTAGAAGGCAAAGAGATTTTTGAGGCCATCAAGCTCGCAATATCATAGGCCACAACTCTTATTAGCCTATAATTTTCAAAAGACTTCATGATGTATGCTTTTCGAGGGTTAGACACCATCTCAGCCATCTTGGTTCAGCCCAACAAAGAAGGTTCATAACAAGCCATAGCCTTCCTCAGTTAGAGCTTAGAGGATTACGAGGTAAAGTATTATTTCATTCAGAAGCATGTCCTTGCTGTCATTGGGAGTTTGAAGATGTTCAAACACTTAGTCTCGAACAATAAGATTCAACTACTAGTGTCTCATGTTGGTGTCAAGGATTTTCTCCTGAACAAGGACTTGAATGAGAAGAGAACTAGTTGGATCACTCGTGTAATGGAGTATGAAATTGAGATCAAAGTGACCAAACTAGTTCATGGAAAGGGTTTGTGTGAGCATCTTTCTTCCAAAAAACAAGCTGAGTCACTAGATGAAGAAGAGGATGTCCTATTACTTTAGAATGATCAAGAATAGTTAGCTAATGATGCACCTATTCCATGCAGGACACAAGCCTTGGTGCATTATCTCAAAATAGGTTTGTGCCCTCTAGAATGGAACAAAGTAAAAAGGAGATACTTCATACTACAAGCTATCCCATATGTGCTTGTTGGTGGAGTCTTGTTCAAGAAGGATATAAATAGTGTCCTATTGAGGTGCATTGGGACATGCCAAATTGAGAGAGTGTTGTATGAGTTCCATGATAGAGAAACAAAATGTAACTTTTCCCCTCGAATAACATCTCTGAAGATCATGAAAGCTGGTTATTGTTGGCCTACAGTGTTCAGGGACTGCTACTCATGGATCAATAACTACAAGAAGTGTGCATTCTTCACAAGGAAGGAAAATCTACCAGCCCCACCCCTTCATCCCAATTTAGTTGATCAACCATTCATGCAATGGGGAATACACTCCATTGGGGTGATTAACCTAATTCCAAGCTTTGGCCACAAGTGGATACTTATAACAATAGGCTATTTCACTAAGTGGGTTGAGGCAGTGGCACTAAAAGAAGAAAATGAATCTAACATCTTAGATTTATATGAAGACATAGCCACCAATTTTGGAGTCCCTATGACTATTATATCAGATAATGCATTGGCATTCCTTAGTACAAGGATCACTAAATGGGCAATCAAGAATTGTGTATACCTCAGTAATTCATCAAACTATTACCCTCAAGGTAATGGCCAAGTAGATTCCACAAATAAGAAGCTATTAAGGATTATCAGAAGGACTTTGGATGAAAATTAGAGAAGTTGGCATACAAATCTCAACTCAGCTCTATGGGAAGATAGGATCACATCCAAAAGGTCCATTGGCAACTCCCGATAGAAGCTTGTATATGGAAAAGAGGTAGTATTTCCCTTATCATTGTCCAAGTTTCCTTCTCTATATCTCATAAAACAGTTACAGCAAGCCGATTTTGAACCTATGGAAATTAGGTAGGCAGAGCTGGTGGAAGTAGGAGAGGCAAGAGAGCATGCAATGCAGGTCATGGAGAAGGATCAAGCATTGATCAAGAAGATTTTTGACAAGAAAGCAAGAACAAGGACCTTTCAAGAAAGGGACTTAGTTCTAAAGTGGGATGCAAATTGGGAAAAACCAAGAAAGCATTCCAAATTTGATGCCATTTGGAGTGGCCCTTACATGATCAAAAGGTGCAAAAGCAACAATGCCTTCCAGCTGGCTAAGTTTGATGGTGAAGAATTATAGATCCTAGTATAGGAGATCCATCTCAAACACTGCTACTGAAAGGGAAGGTTCCACCCTTGTAAATATTAGCATAGAATTTTAATTTCCCTAAGTGTGAATGCACATTGTATTATTGTAGCGTAAGTTTTGTTTCCCTAAGTGTTGTGGCACAAGTTTTTGTTGCTCCAGGTTTACATCGTTATACAGTTCAACATGCCTCCAGGTGAATGCACCAGGCCCTTCAGCATTTTGCAATAGGGAGGCCCATGGTTGCCGTAATAATTACTTATTTTAAAATATAAAAAAAACAAAGCAAATAAAATTAGATCCCAAAATGTTCATTTCTAGAATAACAGGACTAACATCAGGACACCACCCATGACTCCATGCCTAATGGATACAACAAGAAATATGGTTTGTTCATCTAGTAGGAACACATCCCTGCGAGTTTCCAAATTGTTATCTCAATTTTGCACCCAGAAAAATTGATCAAATATGACCCTATGCAGAAAGAAGTTCAAGGGAAATTTCTGTCCGATGAGCCTATGTTTCAAATCCAACAATCAGGTTACAAGAAGACTCTAAAACTGAGGGGTAGGATTGGGGAAGGAAGCAAACACTGTCAAAGAAAACCAGAGACTCAAAAGAAAATAAATGGAGAAAATCCCAAAGTCTTTGGACTCTATGAATGATTCAAAGTGAGCAAAAAATTGGCTAAGTATGGGAGAATTAGCATAAGCCTCCACATGCCTCATTCATGCATCTCAGAATATTAAACTCAAAAAGTAGACTCAAATGAATGCGGAGCTTCCACGTGTCTCAGGCCTGAAAAAGAAAGAGCCATCCGCTGAAAATTCCAAACAAGCAGAAGGAACCACGTGTCAGCTTGGCCCAATTTCAAGATGGGAGCCCAAAGCAAAGAATAAAACTTGCGCTATCCCTTCACATGGATAGGGGTCAATAGAGGTAAAATATAAAAGTGGACCCAAATTGGTGAAGTATAAGAGTACAGGCAGAAGGCACTAGATGTCGTAATGGCACAAATTCAAAGGCATGGCCCAAAGTGGAGACTCAGAGGAGTGCGAGGCTTCCACATGTCAGCCCAGCGCATCTTCAAAGATAAATCTAAAAAGTGATCCCCAAACACATGCCAGCCCTCCATGTGGCCATATTCCAAGTCAAAGTGGGGAGGCAGGTCTCCCGGAGTAATTTTAACTATTTGGATTTGTTTCCAAGAGAAATAAAGTATATAAATAAGTTGTCCCTCTACCAATGCCCAAGGAACCACGTGTCAAGCCTAAATTACATGCGGACCAGTGGGTCTTTAAGTGAATTTTTTTCCCAAATGAAAAATGTGGACTATCGAAACTGAAGATGATTTTTAAAAAAGGGTATTGTGGGGTTGTGGGGTGATTTTTGCATTTTTGTATTTTTGTGAAAAAGGGCACAAATTATATTTCATGCCTGCAGACCCATTCTACTAACTAGTTTTCACAATTTTTGTATGAACCCAATTCAAATATTCAAATGAGCATATCCTCTGATCTAGGGCCCAAAATACAACAAATTTGGCACCATTGGAGAGATCTCAACCTCGTCTACACTGTGGAAATCAGAAACTTTGATTTTGACGAGGTTAGGTGGAGAAAAATTGGATAAAATATTCATTCCATAAATATAGGATCCATTTTCTCCAACAACTAGATCGGATTTAATCTGATCCTCTGTTCTTCCTCATTCAATGTGCCAAAAAAGTAATCAAGGGACATTTGACATATTGTGGGTGGATTTGTAGGGGCATTGATGGTTGGTAGCTGAGTTTCAAATTTTTTTTCCCGCCTCTCTCCATCTTCTCTATTTGATGCATCTATAAAATAAGGAGCTTAACTCTTTGTACAGGGTTTGACAGTTTCATTTTGTACTCTCCTTTTTTCCCTTGTCTGTAGGAGAATTGTTGGAGCTTTCCTAACCTCCCATTCGGTTTGTAATGTAGTTTGTGCCTCTCAGCCACTGCAATGTACTATATCGACTCCTAAGCAATAGTATATGTCTATGGATGATTCTCAACCCTCGCATGTGTTCATTGTTATCTTTCTGATATCTTATTGTAGTTTGAATTACCTGTGCATGGTGTTTGTATTGCATTTCTATGGTCTGTGTTAAATTGCAAAATGAGTTTCTAACATTCCTTTGGTGCATCACCTCGTTAGGTTAGCTTTATTTTCTTGTATCTTATAAACTATGTCTCCTTGGTAATATAGAGTAGGTTTTAGGGTAGATCCTCTGCAAATTCATTTTGTGTGCACTTGAATAGAGGAATAGGAACCAGCCTCAATCCAGAGATCTCTCTCAACTCGTAAGGTCCCACACTTTGAGAGATGCTTCATGTTGTGAAATCACAATAAGATTCTTAACTCATCTAGTTGCAGACATTCATGGGTGTTGTGATTCTACACTAACACCTATTGCTACACAACAACCGATAGCATCAACCTCTTCTACTCCAATTCAGAATTTGGTGGTCTCTATTCCCAAAACTCTTCCACTTTTCACCATGAGGATCTTTCCACAAGCCCCTCCTAATTCCACCTTACATCAAACGTAACCCATCACCTCAATTTAATATTAGGGGTATATGCCCTCCTCATCCACTACTTCTTACATACCTATGTCTCAATTCAAATAATCATCATTTTAAACTGCAGATGCTTGAGATACAAATTTATATTTTGTTCACCAATATGATGATGATTCTATCATTGATTTTGTCAAATGGTGGTGAATCCTAATCAATCATCTTTCCTTCTCTCTCCCATAGTTTGAGATCATAGATTTGTTTATGAGGGTGTGTGCTAGACACATTTCCATAAATCTTCATGTTCAAATGTTTCATACATTTGATGAGGATTTTACCATGGCTAGGAAGATTGATATCTACACTATCAAAGAAGAAAAAATACAACTGCGTAACAAAAATGCTAACTTCAAATCAAATGAGTCTTCTTCCAAACCATCCAACAACCATCATAATCGAAAAGGATCTGCTAACATGGTACTTCTAAAATCTGGCCCTTCTCATCTATCCAATCAACCTAAACCTCCTTCCAATCTCTCACCACTGAAAAATTTTCAATATCGGTATGAACAAAAAGTTACACTCCCATTAGGGAGACTTGTTTTTCCATATTGGAAAATTTGGTGAAGACTGGAGCCATCACTCTTCATCCCATCAAACAACATACTGGTTTTGACCATTCTCACCCCACACTGGCTTGGTATAAATAAAATGAATTATGTATTTACAACCACATAAAAGGAAAAATTGAAACAAATTTTAAAACCTTTAAAAACATTATGCAAGGAATGTTAGACACTAGTGATCTCATCCTTGATAACCCTAACATGCATGATGATGAAAACTTGGACATTTTCAAAATACCTTTTCCTAACCATGTACCTTCATCAACTGATGCTTGTGATACATTAAAAGAAGAAACCAATGTGCATGTGGTTTAGTATTTTTTCACTAGAGTGTTTGATCCTTCTATCCAGTATCCCCCTATAGCATCTATTAAGGAAATCTTTACACAAACTCCTCCAACAATAGACTACCCAACCTCACCCGTTCCTCTACCCACGGGGGAGCATGCCTCACCTATTCCTCTAGCCAAAGAGGAGCCTACCTCACTTGTTCCTCTACCCACAAGGGATCCTACCTCACCTATTCATTTACCCATGGAGGGACCCACCTCATCTATTCCTTTACCCATAGAGTAACCCACTATACCTATGCCTTTAACTCTAGAGGAATCCACATTACTTGTTCCTTTACCTCTAGAGGAGCTTGCCTTTCCTGGTCCTTTACCAATAGAGGAACCCACCTTACTTGTTCTTCTACCCATAGAGGAACCCACCTTACTTGTTCTTCTACCCATAGAGGAGCCATTCTTATCATCTTCTCTACCCATAGAGGAGTCTACATTACTCACTTTTATTTTTCCTCAACCCATAAAGGATCCAATCTTATCTACTCTACCTAATTGTGATAGCTCTAGGAAGGTTTTCAAAGATTCCATCGATCTTATTTAACTCACTCTTACTTACTGAGTAAGAGGCTAATACAATCCCTGTCTTGCAAACCTCAAATTTATTCATAGGATTTAACACCAAGTCATTGTCCTCTTCATCTATGATAAAACCCTTCTCTCGTTTGGTTTACCATTTTGATTACATTGATTATACTACCCTCTAGGGATACCTTAGAATTCCTATTTCCACACAAATGTATATGTGCTCCCCTGATACCTCGACCATATATCCAAATATCTTCAAAGAAACTAAGGCTATTACACCTGAATAGGTGGTATTATCCCCTTCTTCATTAGCACCGCCTCCACTCAGGCCTCCATCTACTAAAAAACCTACTACCACCGTAGGGGTTTTACTGGTACAAATTTTGTTACACCCCCTATGAAGCTATACTTGTTAGATTCTTCACCACCAATCACAAAATATACTCGGTCACCTAAAATAAAGGCACAACCTCTTAGGGATTGTAGCACGGTATTCCCCACATATTCTCACTCAGCTTCACCTCTACCATCAATATTGGGTCAACATTCTTCAACGTTGGTTACTCTACCCATTTAATAAGGCAAGCCCAAAGTGTGACAACCTATACCTTTGCATTCACCTTTCATTCTTCCCACACCTTATTCACTACCTTTACCCTCACTCTTGCCAACACCCACACTTTCATCTTAGTTTACTTGGATACATACACCTTCTGAGTCTCCTTTTCCCTCACATGTTATTTATCCTCCTTTACCCAAGAAGGTGCAACATAAACCCAAACCTTCACTACCTATAAAAAAATTAGTTACAAAAACACAATCTCTCACCTTACCTCCCTCAAAAACATCATCACCCCTTCACCCAAGATGATCTTTACCTCTCATTGTGATATTTTTACAGGATCCTACTCTAATATCCTTTCTCAATTTTTAGAGACATTTGATATATCACTTCCACCTATCAAGCATTATTATCCTCTAAAACCTAAACAAGTATGGTTTGATGACACAAAATTTTGTGTTTAACATCTTTCACCAGGGCGCGATGTCAAGATTTGTAAGGCTCTTAAATCCATTCACCTTCATATTTTCAATTTTGATGGTCTCTTTGAAGAAGATGATTTGTTGGAGGAGGATTTCATTCTTTCTTTACAAGTCACCATACAACCAAGCCCCAAACCCATTCTACAACCTTTACCTTCACATCAACCTAGGAATGCACATAAGCTTAAAAATCCATATTTTCCTCCTCATATCTTTGAAATTAACATGGTGCATGTAGCCATTCGATCAAAACATTAAAAATATACAGGAAAGGAAAAATTTTGTAACCCTTTTAGGTTTCCTTCACCTTATACCTCCCCCAAAGTTAACCATCCTTGGGTTGGTATCACCTACTTCTTCTAGGGTTACTCATCATTCAATGATAAAACAACTTCACCAATACTTGTTGAAGATGTTTGTATATGACTTGATTCAAACATTTGATTCTCAATGTCAAGCCCTCATTCAGGTCCTAAAATCCATCAATGTTCTACAAAATGAAACTTCACCTATCGCCACCCTCATTACCCCTGATGAGATTGCTTCAATTAATTTCTCCAAATAAGATATTTCCCCTTTGCAACATGATGATCCTGATCCTACTCTTTTTATCTCCACTTACATTAATGATACTCACACTAAATTCATTATGATTGATGGGGGCACTAACATAAACATCATATCTTCTGATGCCTATGAGAAAATAGGCATACCGGCTAATTGTATGTCTAGAAACCCCATCATGCTTCATTATTTTAACAATGCCATAACCACTATCCTTGGTATGGTTGTCCTATACAGCTGCGTGGGTCCCCTAACTATTAGAAAAATATCCTACATTCTCAAAGGAGAGTTCCAGTATAACATGTTTCTAGGTCCTCCCTGGATTCACATCATGGCTTTTGTACCTTCTACCCTCAATTATTACCTCAAAATTTAATATGAAGGGGAACCTTATAATGTTCAGGAAGATCCCTCCACATTCAAACCCTCTAATATTACTTACCATAAAAATGATGTGGTAATCCCAATTAAGGCATCTACCACACCTACACCTTCTAGAACTTCAACTTCCTCATCTAGCCCATCTATCGACCCTACTATTTTGTCCTCTACTAATGACCCATCTTCTCTGGATTCAAATAGCTCATCTATACCTACTACCTACATACCAACCACATAACCCTTGGTAGGTGTTTTTCAATGCCTTTCAATCATAGAATACCACCTCCTTAGCATTGACAAATTCCTTACTTCTCAGGAGTATGGAAAACTATAACAAAAACCATGTTACAATCATTATATAAGAGAGGTTAGACCATATGACCCTCCCCACCTTTGCACCAACCTAACCTATACGGGGTTCAACACTTCCTCTTAGTTTATTGAACCTCCCTTCCAAACCAAACCTTTTTCATCCAACTTCTCCTACCTCACGAAATGCAGCTTTGTACTTACTTTTCTTCACCATTGCGCCTAGAAAGGCTCTGAATTTGGTTGTTATAAAAAATGTTGTCACATCATCATACCATGTAGCACTAGGAAACAGAATGATTGTTGTGGTCTTGAATTTTCTAAGAAGGCCCGAATCACCCTTGTAGAAAATGAAAAGGCTTCCCCACCTTCCTCACGTATCATGCCATCTTCTCTCACAATGTCTATGGATCCCAAATCCATTGCATATAACTTTTGTTTTCGTGAACACCATCTCCTTGGGACCCCTGACCTATCAACATGATGGTGAGGTTCCCTCTTCCTTTCCTCTTCTTTATCTTGACATGTTGGATGATGATACACCTATTATAAATGTCGTTCAATGTCAGGATGATGATTATATTCTCACCTATTTAGGTGCAGAGGATTGTTATATTCAAAGGTCATTACTCTTTGACAAACAAACCATGTTGAATGAATATACTATAGAAATCAACATTCACACCCAGATGACCCACACATTCTAAAAATAGTCCAATCTTTACACTTCACAAAACAACAATATTTCACATCTTTTCTTCACGATCATATCCATGCATTCGCTTGGTAGTATAGTGATATGCTACATATGGACCCTAATAGCGTGTTTCACAATATTGTAACTAACCCTGATGGAAAACCCATTTAACATAAGCTGCATAGAATGTATCCTCACATTTCTCTTCTTGTGAAAGAAGTACTTAAGTACCTTCTTCCTATTTCCTTCATCCTACATATTGACTATCCACAATGGGTTTATAACATTATTCCTATCATGAAAGTAACTAGGAGACTTTGTATCTACATTAACTATCACGATTTTAACATTTCCTGTCCAGAAGATGACTTTCCTCTACCAAGCATTGAAAAAATAGTTGAACTTATAGCCGGCCATGAGATGTTATCTCTTATGGATGGGTTTTATGGTTATAATAAAATATTACTTACTCCAGAAGATTAATAAAAAACCACCTTCATCACCCCTTGGAGGACCTTCTATTATCAAAACATGCCCTTTGGCTTTAAATATGCTCATGTTACATATCAGTGTACTATGACTTACATCTTCCATGACATCATGCATGACATATTGGAATAATATGTTGATGAGCTTCTTGGTAAGTCTAAGAGTCACACCAAACACCTAGCCATTCTTAAAATTATCTTTGACTCACCTAAAAAAATATAGTGTTCACCTTTAACCAAAGAAGTGCTTTTTGGTAGTTATCTCGGGTAAGCTCTTCATTTTCATCGTTTATTTATGGGGTATTGATGTTGATCCCACTAAGATCAAGGAAATTATTGACATGCCTGCACCTAATAACCTTTGGAAACTGTATAGCTTGCAAGGAAAATTGCAATCTATCCAATGCTTCATCTCTCAACTTTCAGACCAATGCCAACCATTTCACCACATCCTTGAAAAGGACATTTCTTTCCATTAGGATGATGACTGTCGTAAATCCTTCAAAGCATTTAAGAACTACCTTCTTCTACCTATTTAACTCATTCCACCTTTCCATTGGAAAGATGAGTTTCACAAAGCCTTTGAAGCATTTAAGAACTACCTTCTTTGGCGTCTTGTGCTCATTCCACCTAAATAAGATCAAACTTTTTACCTTTACATTTTTTCTACTAACCATTCCTTGTGCGTCATTCTCACTCATCATGATGAGCAACATAGGGAATAAAATTTTTATTACATAAGATGTAATCTTTTAAACTATAAAACTTGGTACACTCACGCTGAAAATATTCTCTTAGCCCTAGTTTTTGTGGCCGCCAAACTTGACCACTATCTACTTAATTAAAAATCATTTGTCATCATCAACACCAACCCTCTTCATTACATGTATGCAAAAAATTACCAAAACAAACATACCGCTCTTTAGATCATGATTCTTACATACATGGAGTTGGATTTCATTCATAAAAAGTTTGTAAAAGGAAAAACCATCTCAGATCAACTTTTAGATTCTCCTCTTCCTAAGAATCAATCCTCAAACTTTTATTTTCCTTACAAATCCACCGCCCCCATCTCCAATGATGATATTGTTTATCAAATGAGATTATTCTTTGATGTATCTAACTGTCTTCATGGGGAAGGTGTGGGTGGCATCCTCATTCCTCTTGATGGTGAGCATATGCCACAATCCTTTAAATTAGACCTCAACTACACAAATAATATATTTGAGTATGAATCTCGTGTTAGACCTTCAAACTTCAATTACCCTAGATGTTAAATACATCAAAATATTTGGTAAATATCAACTAGTTTTGAACCATATCAATGGTTCATACCAATGCCGTAACTATGATATTGAAAAGTATAAACATCATGTTGATGTACTTTTGACCACGTTTGAACACTTCCCTATTCAATCCACTCCACGATCCGCTAACAAATTTGAAGATACCATAACTTATCTTTCTTCTCAAATACTTTCCTCATCTTCGAACACAAAAAAATTTGTCATAATACAACAATTGTAGTCACCTTCTTATATTATCCCCAACATTAATTTTCTGGGTAACATCGATACTAACCCATGCATTATTTGGTATAAGAATTTTTCTGACTACTTATTGCATACAATCCTACCTCCCAATCTCGCTCGCAATGGATGAAGAGGCTTCCTAAATAGTGTCTCTCATTACACCATCATGAGAGGCCTTCTCTAAAAACACAAATTTGATTGTATCCTCTTACAATGCCTCACTAGTTCTAAACTCCTTTACAACATCAAATAAATTCATGATGGGATTTATGGGAGAAGTTTTAGTGGCCTTGTTATTGTAAAGTGTATCCTTCAATTCAGTTACTATTGGCCAACACTTTACAAATTCTTTTCTGACTATGTTAAATGTTGTGTGAGCTACCACTAGCATGTTAACCTTAATCATACTCCTAATCATCACTTACAAGTCTCCAGAGACTTTCAGCCCTTTTCTTAGTGGGGTTTAGACCTCATTGGGGAGCTTAACCCACATTCCTCACAATGTCATCGCTGGATCATCACAGAAAATGAATATTACACTAAATGGGTGGAATCCATCCCTCTCATTTCTACCAAATCTAAGAAAAAAGTTTATCAACCACCATATCATTTTTTGGTTTGGTATTCCTCATCGCCTCATCGTTGAAACTAGAAAACAATTAAAAAAGAACCAATGCCAAATGTGTGAAAACTTTGGTATTTAACCCATTTTCTCCTCACCATATTACCAACAAGAAAATGGTTAAGCTGAATCATCTAGTAAAACTCTTGGCAACAATCTTATGAAAGTGGTTGATGACTTTAGTAAGGATTGGCACACACACATTTCTTTCACCTTATGGGATTATCATACTAGCATTTGCACCTCTACTACTGCCACACCTTTCTCTTTGATCTATGGTACAGAGTTCATCCTACCTCTCGAAGTCCGAATTCCATCTCTATGTATATTATTTAAATATTTCGTCTATAATAATGATTTTTGCCAAAAATGTGTGGCACAACTTGAGCTACTAGAAAAACATCATTTAAATGATTTGGACCACCTCTAAATCTACCAAAAGTGCATTAATCGTGCATATGAAAAATACATTCGAGAATGAACATTCAAGATTAATGATCTTGTCCTGAAGGAAAATAAACATGTAACAAAAATGGAGAAAAGTAAATGAGGCAATTTTTTTCCTAATTGAATTGGACCTTATATTATCACCCATACCTATGGATCAAGAACTTATCATATATCTTCTCTTGAGGGTAAACCCAAACCTGAGCCCCTTAATGTTTTACATCTTTGACTATTCTATTGTTGAATAAAGTAATACATCAGTTTATGTCTCATATATGCTCATCCCTTGGCTGAACATCTCCTTTCACCTATCTCTTTTAAGGACCAATGATTCAAAGAGAATTATGTGATTATCCATCACCATTCAGCCTTATCTTGAATATAAGTACAATGGATCTACTCATGGCATGCTTCTCATGGAGACTTTTTGTAATTTTTAGGATTGAATCCCATGGTAATTTGTTACTTGAAACCCCTCTTTTACAGCTTTTTTTTTTGGATATGGTTTTTCCTTCATAAAATAGGCCTATACTCCTTTATCGTCTTTTCCATGACTACAAGTCAAAAATAATGCAAATTTTTTTGGATAACAAAAACTCTACTCGTTGAGTAAAAATTATCACAAATAGATGATTCCCTCAAATGAAAATTTATATCTCTCTATTTGTGATATAAATATATTTATCCCTCAAAGCATAGCTATAAACAACTAGCCACATGTTGTACTTAGTCCACCCAATAGTAGACTAATCTGTATTTGTGAAAATAAAAATTATCTTGGAGATTCCCACATCGATCAACTTCACCAAGACCTCAAGGAGACAATACTATTCATTCCAAAATAGAGTTCCAACATCAATCAGTCTATGATTGTCAAATGCAAAATTGCAAAAGGAAAAATCAGGAGAAATA
This sequence comes from Taxus chinensis, assembly GCA_019776745.2. NCBI lineage: Eukaryota > Viridiplantae > Streptophyta > Pinopsida > Cupressales > Taxaceae > Taxus > Taxus chinensis. The sequence goes on from CM034157.1 coordinate 68,691,324, forward strand.
CAAAATTTTGGTCATGGAATTTCCTATGTTGATTTTGGGTATCTTGCAGAAGGGACATGATGTCCAACGATGAGTTTACGCTAAACAAACCACTCCACCCTACCCTATTTTATTTTCTCCCATCTACTCAGGGGATACAATTCTCATACAACACTTTATGATCATGCAATGTATTTAAACCATATACCTATCAATCCTGCAACATATCAAATGGTTTATGCTCATAAGCCTATTTGGTATGGTCGTTATGGTCCTTGTTAACTATTTAGCCTTTCACTTAATTTTGGTTCCTCTCTATCTACTCGTTGCCTCTTTAATAGGATGAGACCATTAACATCAGATATATTGGTTCTATACTCATCTCACCCACACCTATACCAATCATCTAGTTCCCATAATACCATCCTACATTGGAATTTAAATTAAATAACCTCATACACTTACCAACTAGAATCTACCTTACCTAATCTTACCCAACTTACCTTCCCACAATCTATCTTACCTAATTTACCCTACCCAATCCTACCCAACTTACTATTAGTGCAAAATCACAACACCCCCGAATGGCCTCAAGTTTGAAATACGACATTTGGTGTGATTTCACAACATTGGAAAATATCTCAAGTTGTGGGACATGCCGAATTAAGATGGACCTCAAGAAAAGGTTGGTTCCTGCTTCATAATCTACCTGCCACAAGCTACTCTAGTACAGGCATAACCTATCTAATCCTAATCTAACCTTTCCAAGGAGACATAGAGAGAGTGAGAGAGTGAAAGAGAGCCTACACTATGTTTTGATACACTAGAAAAGGAAGTAGCGAGATACTCTGCTGAGGGAGGATGAAACAGGGGGAAAAGGAGATGATGGAGGTTAGACAGAAGTGACACAGACCCAAATCTAAATCCACCATCGAAACTCCATGAAGCATGACATCCTGAACCTGCAAATGTGAAATACATGGACAAAAAATAGATCGGAAAGGGAGAGGCATGAAGAAACGATAAAAGACGAGAGAGGGTTGAAGAACACCACAAAACACAATTTTATTGCTCTAGAAGGTGCACAAACAATTACATTGATGTTCAGAGGCATAAAATCTACTTTTCAGGTGTAGGAGAAGGCTTACATCTCAAAATGGAGTTGGGAAAAAAATTTTATAGAGTTTCCCCACACCCAGAATGTTTCCCCCCTCAAATGTGAAGTATTTACAATATATAGAACGTCGAGGCGAGAGAGAAAGAAGAAAACTAGAACTCTACTCTAAAATCTTAGCCACCCACCATTAATGCCCCCTATAAATCCACCTAAAATATTTCAATTTTGGTTCCCCATGTCTATTTGGTGTGTTGAAGAAGGAAGAATGGTAGATCAAATCAAATCTGATCTAGTTGTTGAAACAATTAAATGACACATTAATGGCATTAAAGATGTTTTCTTGTTTTTACCAACCTAACCTTTTCAAAATTAAATTTTCAGGCTTCCGTGGCATAAATGAGGTCAAGACCTTTCCAATGGTATAAATTTTTTGAATTTTGAGCATTGGATCGAAAGATATGCCCATTTGAATATTTGAATTGAATCCGTACAAAAAAGGCAAAAAACTTGTTTTATAAAATGGGTCCACAGGCCTAAAATTCACTTTGTGCCTTTTGAAAAAAAATTCACAAAAGTGGAAAAGTCTCCCACATCCCTACCAGCCCATAACCTTCTTATTTTCATTTTTTCATCCTCGGGCCCATTGGCCCGCATTTTCCACTTGGGAAAAACGTCTTCCCCAGGCCCGTTGACCCACATTTGGCAAAAAAACCTTCCAAAACCCACCTTCCCACATGTAATTTAGGCCAGACACTTGGATTCTCTAGGCATCAGTAGAGGTGTAGATTAATTTTATACTTTACACCTTTTTGAAACAAAAAACAAAAAAATCAAACTCCCTCCGGCGACCTGCCTTCCCACTTGACTTGAAACATGGCCACGTGTAGAGCTGGCGCGTGTCTGGGAGACCCGATTTTGGATTTACCTTTGAATATGCATTGATATGAGGCATGGAACCTTTTGCAAGTATGTGATACTTGGGTGGTTGAGGCATCGAGTTGAATTGTATGCGGCTAAGTCCGAAAACTTCGAGCCTTTCCTCAATTCTCTCTTGTCAGGCTTTGTTTTATTTGATGTCGTTGGCCCCTTCTTTGACCTTTCTATTCCATTATTTGAGCCCGCCTAGCAATTGATTATTGGATTTTAATGTTAACTCATAGGAAAGAGCCAACCCATTGGTTTTCTTCTGTGTGGGGTTGTCTTTGATAAATTTTGTCAGGGTGAAAAATTAGGATAACACTTTGGCAACTTATGGGGACATCTCCCTGCTAGATGAAATGATCAGTGGCATTGAAGCATCCATTGGGCATGGAGTCTTCCTGGTAAACACAAATCTAATCCTGTCCCTCAAATGTGATCCAGACAAATCTAATTTGGTTATTGGTATGAGTGAAAAATTGACAATAGGCCAATCCTCCACCCAAATCATCAAGGTATTAACTGGAAAAAAAACAAATACCTCTTTTAGTTGTTTTTTATTTAGGTTGAAAAGGAATTATAGCTGATCCTTGGTATTTTTACACTCATCCTCATGCTTAGAAGCAAGCATGGATGGCTATGGCTTCCCCTCTAGCTCTAATGAGGCCAAGTATCTGATTTAGCAAGATCTGGTCTGTTGAATGTGCCCCTTGCTCTAAATTTCAGCTCCAAGAATGGAGTCTTCCTGTTGACCTTCCTAGGTGGATGGTGCAAGAGAGATGATGACATCCTCTTGCCTTTTCCCTTCCTCCTTTAAATAACATGGAAGATTCATATCTACCAACCTTGGTTCTAGAGGGTTGTTATGAAGTGCAGGTTATTGTTCTTCAATGCTCTCCTTCATGACAACACGATCATGTGCTTGGAATGTGGATGATGGAGGAAAAAATGTTGTTATCTCCTAAGGATCCTCTCCATCAAAGTAATCTTCCAGGTCTGACAGACAGTCTTCCTCCTTGTTGTCTTATTACATGTGCTCGACCTCCTCCATGGTGTCCTCCTGATCTGTAACTTGCTCACCATGATTCTCTTCATCCTCAAACATGAAGTTTGAAAGATCAAACTCTCCTTCAACGTTACAGCTTGAAGGTGACGAATTGGGAGGAAGAACTGAAGGTTCTTCTATGGCCTCCACTACAATTGGATCCTCTAGAACTGTATGGTTCTCCTCTAGAACTGCGCCCTCTGGAGCTAACTAATTTTTCTCTAGAATAGGTTCCCGTATGATCTCCTCTTCCCAATCAGAGTCATATGAGTCATGCCATTATTCAATTTTCCTTTAGTCATAGAACATGATGACATTAGTTAGGGAAGGCGTGTTGGTAGGGACTACTCATTTATGGTACAACTAGGTAGAGGGGGCTCGGAATAAAATGTGAGGATGGATGTAGGAGGGATGGAAGGAATGCTATATTTTTGAGCCCCCATTTGTCCCACCCACTCTGTAATTTGGGAAAACATCTAGGTGATGAAGTGCAGCCTATGTTGGGCACTAAACTAGCCTAGTACAGGGTTGACCTGTGGACAAGGGACCTTGCAGCCAGCTTCAACTGTTATTATGGAGCACTTGAATTTAAGCTACATCATGTCCATCTCCATATTTTGCACCTGTCTCTCGAAATCAGCTTTGGCCAAGGAGTTTCCACCATCATCTCTATAAACATGTTCTTCATAAACATCTTGGTTAGAAAAAAGTGGGTTATATGCATTTTCGGGATAATGGGGTTTATAAAACTGATTTGGAGGAGGGTTTTGAAACTGTGGAGCTCAAGGGAAATAGTTCTGCTACTATAGATGAGAATTCCATGGCGGGAAAGAAGTCATGATTGCACAATTTCATGGGAAGAAAGAATATGAAAGATATGGAAGGAAGAATGGGTGAAAATGAATGGGAAGAAGGTCTACAACTTGGATAATGGTTTGATGACTAGATGGAGTCACCATATGTTATTGCATGTGCCTCAAAAATCTTAATGTTAATAGGAACACACCAACCTACTAAGATGAAGTGGTAAGATTCTTCAGACCTATTTCACTGAGTGTGCCAAAACTGTTAGTGCAAAATCATAGAATCCCCAAATGGCCTCAAGTTTGAAATGAGGCATTCGGTGTGATTTTACAACATTGGACCATCTCTCAAGTTGTGGGACTTGCAGACTTGAGATGGACCTCTAGAGAAGGTTTGTTCCTGCTTCCTAATCTACCTGCCACAAGCTACTCCAGTGCAACAAAAACCTATCTAATCCCAATCTAACTTTTCCAAGGAGACAAGGAGAGAGAGAGATAGTGAAAGAGAGCCTACGCTAATCAGTGATACACCAGAAAAGGAAGTGGTAAGATACTTTGCTAAGGGAGGATGAAACAGGGGAAAAAGGAGATGAGGGAGATCAAACAGAAGTGACATAGACCTAGATCAAAATATGCCATCAAAACTCCATGAAGCATGACAGCCTGCACCTGCAAATGTGAACATGCAAAAAAAATAGATCTGAAAGGGATAGGCATGAAGAAACAATAAAACATGAGAGAGGTTTGAAGAACACCACAAAACAAAATTTTATTGCTCTAGAAGGTGCACAGACCATTACATTGATGATCAGAGGCATAAAATATGCTTGCCAGGTGTATGAGAAGGCTTACAACTCAAAATGGAGTTGGGAATTTTTTTTTACAGAGTTTCCCCACACCCATAATGTCTCTCCCCATCCCAAATGAGAAGTATTTACAATATATAGAATGTCTAGGTGATAGAGAGAAAAGAAAACTTAGAATCTTCTCTAAAATCTCAATCACCGACCATTAATTCCCCCTACAAATCCACCTACAATCTATCAATTCTAGTTCCCCATATCTATTTGGCATGTTGAAGAAGGACTAACAATAGAGCAAATCAAATCTAATATGGTTGATGAAGCAACCGGGTCATACATTAATGACATGAAATACATTTTCTAAATTACTTTTTACCCAACTAACCTTATCAAAATTAAATTTTTAGGCTTCCATGGCATATACGAGGTTGAGACATTTCCAATGGTAACAATTTTTTTGAATTTTGAGCACTGGATTGAAAGATAATCCCATTTAAATATTTGAATCACATCAGTACAAAAATGGAAAAAAACTAGTTTTACAAAATGGGTCTGCGGACCCGAAATTCACTTTGTGCATTTTGCACAAAATTCACAAAAGTGTAAAATTATTTTATAGCCCCACCATCCCGCAAACTTCTTATTTTCATTTTATCATCCTCAAGACCGCCGGCCCACATTTTCCATTTTGGCGAAAAGTCTTCCCCAGGCTCGTCAGCCCGCATTTGGCAAAAAATCCTTCTATGTTCCACCTTCCCGCATGTAAGTTAGGCCTAATAGATGGCTTCTCTAGGCTCCATCGGAGGTGTGGCTTAATTTTATAATTTACGCCTTTTCAAACCAAAATCCAAAAAATTCAAACTGCCTCCGGAAACCCACCTTCCCGCTTGACTTAAAACATTGCCACATGTAGAGCTGGCACGCATCTGGGAGACCCAATTTTGGATTTACCTTTGAAGATGTGCTGAGCTGACGCATGCCACCTTCCACAAGTCTACGATACTTGGGCAGTTCGAGCCTCGATTTGAATCGTATGCGGCTAAGTTTGGAAACTTCGAGCTTTTCCTTGATTCTCTTCTATCAGGCTCTATTTTCTTTGACGCCGTTGGCCCCTTCTTTGACCCTTCTCTTCCCTCATTTGATCCTACCTGACCCTTAAATGTTAGATCTGATTATGAGCTCACAGGACTGAGCTGACCCTTAGGTTTTCTTTTGTTTAGGGTAATTTTTGATCAATTTTGTTGGGGGGTAACATTGGGATAACACTTACCTTTCCACAATCTCTCATACCCTATCTACCTTCCTACAATCTACCTTACCCAGTCCTACCAGACTTACCTATCATCTTATTATTCTTCCCTGTCTTATGGGAGAATTACATTGGCCTGAGGTGCCTTTAACATGGGCTATGTAGGCATTACTTTGAAGGCCTGGGGCCTTCAGAAGTTAGCTCGGCCATTATTTTCCCCTCCTAGATAATATTTCTAACTTTTCCTATCTTATCCATATGTTCTCTCACCCCATACCTAATTTTTATATCATCAATACATTGGAAAGTTAAACCAAAAAAAACTAGACATCAACCATGCCTACATTTAATTTCCATAACATCAATACATTGCAAATTTAACCCATTCCAAACCATATATCATTAGCCATTCCTTATCTAATTTCCATAACAAAAGAACATTGGAAATTTAAACCAAACCAAACCATACATCAACCATGGCCATAAATAATTTCCATAACATCAATACATTGGAAATTTAAACCAAATCAAAACATCATCAAACATGCCTACAACTAATTTCCATAACATCAATACATTGGAAACTTAAACCAAACCAAAATATCATCAACCATTCCTACATATAGTTTCCACAATATCAATAAATTGGAAATTAAACCTAAACCAAACCATACATCATCAACCATGGCTAAATATAGTTTCCATAATATCAATACATTACAAATTAAACCCAAACCAAACCATACATCATCACCATGTCTACACATCTAATTTCCATTATATAAATACATTGGAAATTAATCTGAAACACAACATTATAAATCATACCTACATATAAGTTCCATGATAATAATACAATAGAAATGAAACCAAACAAAAAAGATATAAATACCATCATCTATATATTGGAAATTCTGTGTGTCCATACACTATATACATAGATATAAATAAGTCTCTAAAAACTCTCATGTACAACTTGCCTCTTCGGCATGCATGCTGGTATATATAAGTCATAAATAAAAAATTTAAAACAATATCCATCATATCATCATATCTGGGATGGCTCGGTGCCTCTAATACTCTCTCATGTCCCCTCACCTACCATATATCTCTATGCATCGGTCATCTCCTTTTGGCCCTACCTATGAGTACAGTGGCTCTTTGAACTACCAGAACTATGGGTATATGAGCTAGACCTTTGAATGGCTACCTGTTGTGCTCTGTTGGTCACATAACTGGAAATAGGGAGACCAAGATCTGTAATCTAATCCTCATAATATCTAGCTTTATCCAAAATATCTCTGTAATTTGGTGTGATTTGCATAACATTGGATCATTCCCCAAGCTGTGGGACTTGCAAATGGGAATGACCCTCTAGAGAAGGTTGGTTCCTCTTCCTAATCTACCTGCCACAAGCTATTCTAGTGTAGGAAAGCTAATCTAATCCTAATCTAACTTCCAAGGAGACAAGGAGAGAAAGAAAACAAGGAAAAATAGAGCCTACACTAAAATGGTGATACACCAGAGAAGGAAAATGTTGATCATCTACCAAATTGCCATGGAACAAAGAGAGGTGAGCAATGGAAAGGATGGACAACAACATCACAGACCATAGATCAGATTCACATAGAAAATGTTCCAAAACCCCATGAACACAACTCCCAGATCTGCAAGTGAACATTCAAAACATGCACAAATACCCATGCAATGAAGAGAGGTAAGAAGAGACAATCAAAAATGAGCAAATGATGGACAAATGCATCAGAAAACACATTTTTTATTGCTTCAGAGTTTACACAGAGCATCATCTACAGACAAGAGGTAAAAAAATTCCATTTACAGAGCAGTGGAAGAGAGTTTGAACTCCATTTCAACCCTGGGGAAGAAAAGAAGGGAGAGGCAGAGAAGAAAAATGAACAACAACTAATTAACCTCTCGAAATGATTCCTCTGTTAGAATATATATAAGAATGGGAGAGAGAAGAAGGAAAGAATCAAATCCTACTCCAACCACTCTGAGATATGCATGAATCCCATTTTCCAAAGCTCAACCACTGAAAATCAATGTCTTGACAAATCTACCCACAATATGTCGCTTTTGGATCCCAAAGAAGAGGATCAAAAGAATCAAATCAGATCTGGTAGTTGAAGAGATTAGATTTTGTCGTTAATGGCCTGAAAGATTTTCTTCATTATTTTTCACCTACACCTCTTCAAAATTAATTTTTTTACACTTCCATGGTGTAGATGACATTGAGATCTTTCCAATGGTGTCAGATTTGCAATATTTTGAGCCCTGAGTTGAAAGATATGCCCCTTTGAAGTTTGCATCGATTCTGTACAAATGGGTGGGAAAACTAATTTGAAAAATGGGCCCCTTCTTTAATATGGGACACGTGGCAGCCAAATTAGGGAAAAATCAGGTTTGTGGGTCAGAATTTAACTTTTCTCCTTTTTTACAAGAATCACAAAATCTAAAAAAATCCCACGGCCCCACTGCTCTGCATGGACACGTGGCTCCTTTTGGTTGGCTAGGAATGCACTTCCATCTTTTTTCCTTTATGCCTTTTGTCAAAAGGAAAACTTTTCACTTTTTTCCCCAACTCCCCACCTTGCTTTGACTTGGGCTCAAATGCTGACTTTTTCCTCTTGGCAGAGTCATGGCACCATTTTGCAACTTTTACTCCTTTTGGGGAAAAGGGATGAAAAACTAACTTTTCCCTGACTGACCCCCACCTTCCCCTGGGACACACGTCATCAGTCTGGGCACTCGCTTGGGAACCTTTTCTCTATTTGACCCTTGAATCAATGCCCATTGAGACACTTGGCAGCCTCCAGCCTGGCCTGTTTGTGCATTGACTATTCAACTAACTCTCCCCCTTTGAGGACACATGGAGGCACCGCGCTTGTTTGCAAACCCGACCCAAAGTTTGCCTTTGGAAGAGTGTCAAGTTGACACTTGTTGGCCTCCACTACTTTGTGGAATTTTCAATGGTCCCTCTTACTTATTGACTTTGGGCTACGTGGCAAGCTCATGCGCTCACTTGGGTCTCTACCTTGGGACCAACTCTTGGAGATGCACTACATTGACACTTTGCACTCTCCGCTTGCACATTCATACTTAGCCAATTTTTTGAAGGCCCACCCTATCTACCTTTGACTCTATTTGACCATTTGAGAACCCTACCTGGAACCTTTTCCAGCCCTGGGACACGTGGAGATGTGGCATTTTTTGGGCCTCTCTTTTGGATTCCATCTTTGGAGAAGCATCGTTAGGACACGTGGTCTCTTCCTTGCCTCCTCCATACTTAGTCATTTTGGACCCTTTCCTGAACTATTTTGAGCCTGAGGAACTTCGAAAATAGATTCCATTCTTGAAAAACTTGACTTCTTTCCTTTGTAGGCATCATTTAATCCCTTCTTGCCCCTCTAACTCCATTTTATAGTCCTCCCTTCCTGTAACTTGAGAATGGATTTAAGATGTGGAAATGGCTCAAAAGAACCTGTTTCATTTTATTTCTTCTTGTGCAGGGTCGAATTTGACTCTCTCTGGGCTTTGTTTTCACTTTGTTGAATTTTTCTTGACCAATTTGAGGATCATGGATAATCATTTCCCTTCATGTTTTACTTCTATGTGTAGGGCTCGTTTTGATCCAATATTTAGCTCGAGGGAGTGAAATTTGGGATAACAATTTGGTGACTCACGGGGACATCTGTCCTGCTAGATGAAGAGACCAGTGGCCTTGAAGCATCCATTGGGCATGGAGTCTACTTGATAAACATGAACTGATCCTTGATCCCTGAGCCATTGTGAGCCTGACTACAAGCCTTTTCTATGTCTTTCCTATCCCTGAGCCTGCACTCTCAACTTTCATAAGAAAACCTTGAGATAATGATTTCTGAGAGTAGAAAATTGATTCGACCCGTGCTTTTCATCTGTCCCTCAAATGGACTATCTTGAAACAGATTTTAGTTACTTTGCATTTGTTCCCTATTTCAATTTGCAACTGTCACAGGAAAACATGAGCCTTCTTTCCTTAAATAGTTTAAGAGCCTAGCCTCATGCCCCTCTTAAGCAATACAAACAAAACTTATATACAAAGATCAAATCATACATGCCTCAAATGAGACATGTAGAGTGTGCATAAGCACTTCTTTTGCTAAAAACAAACCTACCTACACTACTCTAACCAAGAGCAAAGGGAGCTCAAACAAAACCTACAACTAGCAGGGAGAAATAGCTTCCCTTCCTCAAAAATGGCAGCCATACAACTGATTTGGCACTGAACATGGCTGGTTGGATGAGTGAAAAACTAACAATAAGCTGGTCCTCCACCCAAATCACCAAAGTATCAGCATTAATGGACAATACCTCCTCAAGCTAACTTGCATTTGGACTTCTAAGAGGTATTGATGATGATCCTTGGTACTTTGATGCTCATCCTCATGCTTAGAAGCAAGCATGACTGGTTGTGGCTTCTCCTTTGGCCCCAATGAAGCCAAGTACCTGATTGGGCAAGTCTGATCCTTTGAATGTGCCCCTTGCTCTGAAATTCAACTCCAAAAATGGAGTCTTCTTATGGACCTTCTTGTATGAATGGTGTGGAAGAAGTGGTGAAATCCTCCTGCCCTTTTTCTTCCTCCTCTTTTGAAGAACATGGAAGATCAAGATCTTCCAAACTTGATTCCAAAAGGCTGTTATAAGATGCAGGCTGCTGCAAATGAATGCTCTCCTCCATTGCTGGAATGTACTCCTCTTCTTTTGGATCTAGAGACTAAAACATCTTCTCCTTCCTTCTGCTCCTTGAAGACTATCTTGCTCTTGATCAAACTCTTCCTCTAGCATGAAGTTTTGTCAAATCAAACTCTCAATCTATTGTTCTAGAGGACAAGTTTGGATTTTGCAAGATCTCTTTTAGAGCTTTCCTCCATGATGGGTTTATTGACCAAATCAGGCCCTTCAAATGAAAGCAAGAAAACATCAATGATGTCTTCTTCTTCTACTGCTACAAACTCTAATTTGGTTTCACCCATTTTCTCCTTTCCAATGGGACTTTGAGCTGATTGTTTCTCTCCTTCCATGGCTGATTTTGTGCAAGTTCAATTGGATCAGCATTCTTTTCAAACAAAGTGCCAACATAGAATACTACATTCTTGAGAAAACTGATTGTTGATCTGCTTCTTCTTGTTCTTTCTCTTCTGCTGTAAACTCAACCTCAGCCACCACTAACTCTTCAATCTTGACCTCCTCTATTGGTTTGACCATCAAGGGGACCTTTTAAACCCAAATTTGGCAGCCCAACTCTTTAGATTGTTCTGTCATTTCTTTTTTGTTGGGATCTTCTTCTTGTTGTTCTCCTTGACTGGTTTCTTAGGACTCTTCCCAACAGTGACTTGGGAAAACAAGAGTGACAAGCTAGGGTTCAACCAACTTTGCAATTTTTGTGGTGGGAGGGAGGAGATGAAACTTCTTGTTTCTTTGGAAGGGAGGATATTTCTTTTGGCTCTTGTGGAGGCAATTTGGATTTGGAAGAGAAAAGGGCAGAAAAAATGAGATGGGATGGAAGACTAGGGGATGGAGGGATGAAACTAACACTTGGGGCAGCAACTGAGGGGCTTGACTCTTGATCATGCTGAAATGGTAAAGCTTGAGAGGGTGAAAAAGAAAGACAAGGAGCTGTTGAATGACTTACCCATTGACAAGGTTGATTCAGACTTTGCTCATATGCTTCTATCTCCTCAATCCATTGTGCAAGTTGGGGCAACATTTCAACCATGAAGTCAAGCTTCTCTTGAGGGTTGTAGTGTCTTGGAAAAGGGCCTTCCCATAGACAAGGTGCCCTGAAACCAATCTTGAATGCCTTCATTTGTGCTATGCCTCTGGACTGCACCATGCTAGGCTCCATTTTTTGAATCTTCTCTAGCAGAAAAGCATCCTCCACTTGGTTGTCATTCTTATATGCATATCCCTATTCTTGATAAGCTTCATGGCCAAATTGTTTTTGGCATTGCTCATTGTGGATAGGTATAATGATTTTTAATCTGCTCATAATGCTGATTTGGAGAAGTTGTGAAAAGCATTGGAAGCAGAACGTATTGCTATTGCTGCAAGTGTGAGTTCCATGAAGGGAATGAAGTCATGATTGCACAACTTCATGGAATGGGAGAAAATGAAAGAGATGGAAGAAGAAAATGGATGAAAATGAGTGGATATGGATGGAAAAGGTCTGCAACTCAGAGAATGGGTTTTTGACTAGATGGAGTCGCCATATGTGCTTTAAATGTGCCTCTAAAGGCTGAATCTCACCAAGAACACATCAACTTGATGAAATGAAATGAAGACCTCTTAGTCCCACCGGGCATGCCAAAACTGTTAGTGTGAAATCACAGCACCCCCAAATGAGTTATAAGGATATACTTTTCTAAGGTAGGGTCATTTGGTGTGATTTGCATAACATTGGATCATTCCCCAAGTTGTGGGACTTACAAATGGGAATGACCCTCCAGAGAAGGCTGGTTCCTCTTCCTAATCTACCTGCCACAAGCTATTCTAGTGTAGGAAAGCTAATCTAATCCTAATCTAACTTCCAAGGAGACAAGGAGAGAAAGAAAACAAGGAAAAATAGAGCCTACACTAAAATGGTGATACACCAGAGAAGGAAAATGTTGATCATCTACCAAACTGCCATGGAACAAAGAGAGGTGAGAAATGGAAAGGATGGACAGCAACATCACAGACCATAGATCAGATTCACATAGAAAATGTTCCAAAACCCCATGAACACAGCTCCCAGATCTGTAAGTGAACATTCAAAACATGCATAGATACCCATGCAATGAAGAGAGGCAAGAAGAGACAACCGAAAATGAGAAAGGATGGAAAAATGCATCACAAAACATGTTTTTTATTGCTTCAGAGTTTGCATAGAGCATCATCTATGTTAAAGAGGAAAAAAATTCCATTTACAAAGCATGGGGAGAGGTTTGAAATCCATTTCAACCCTGGGGAAGATAAGAAGGGAGAGACAAAGAAGAAAAATGAACAACTAATTAACCTCTCGAAATGATGCCTCTGTTACAATATATAGAAGAATGGGAGAGAGAAGAAGGAAAGAATCGAATCCTTCTCCAACCACTCTGAGATATGCATTGAATCCCATTTTGAAATCTCAACCACCAAAAATCAATGCCTTCTGTAAATCTTCCCACAATATGTCACTTCTGGATCCCGAAGAAGTAGGATAGTGGATCGAATTGAATCAGATCTGGTAGTTGAAGAGATTGGATTTTGCATTAATGGCCTGAAAGATTTTCTTCATTTTTACCCACCTAACCTCTTCAAAATTAAATTTTTTAGACTCCCATGGCATAGATGACATCAATATCTTTCCAATGGTGTCAAATTTGCAATATTTCAAGCCCTCTTCCGAAAGATATGCCCCTTTGAAGTTTTGCATCAATTCTGTACAAATGGGTGGGAAAACTAGTTTAAATGATGGGCCCCCTCTTTAATATGGGACATGTGGCAGCCAGATTAGGGAAAAATCAGGTTTGTGGGCTCAGAACCGAACTTTTCTCCTTTTTACAAAAATCACAAAATCCAGAAAACTCCCGCAGCCCTGAAGCTCCACATGGACATGTGGCTCCTTTTGGTTGGCTGGGAAAACTGCTCCTATTTTTACTTTTATGCCTTTTGGACAAAAGGAAAACTTTCACTTTTTTCCCCGACTCCCCACCTTGGCTTTGACTCGGGCTCAAATGCTGACTTTTTCCTTGGCAAAGTTACAGGACATTTTGTAACTTTTACTCTTTTGGGGCAAAGGGTGAAAAACTAACTTTTCCCTAACTCCCACCTTTTGGGACACGCATCAATCTTGGCACTCACTTGGGAACCTTTTCTCTATTTGACCCCTGAATCAGCGCCATTGAGACACTTGGCATCCTCCACCGACCTATTTATGCATTGACTATTCAACTAACTCTACCCCCCTTTGAGGACACGTGGAGGCACCGCGCTTGTTTGCAAACTTGACCCAAATTTTTCCTTTGGAAGAGCATCGAGTTGACACTTGTCAGCCTCCACTGCTTTGTGAACTTTTCAATGGTCCCTCTTACTTATTGACTTTGGGCTACATGGCGAGCTTGTGCTCACTTGGGTCTCTGCCTTGGGACCAACTCTTGGAGATGTGCTACGCTGACACTTGGCACTCTCCACTTGCACATTTATACTTAGCCAATTTTTTTAGGCCCGCCCTATCTGCCTTTGACTCTGTTTGACCATTTGACCCTACCTCTGTTCCTCCCTGGACATGTGGAGATGCGGCGCTTTTGAGCCTCTCTATTTGGATCCATATTTGGATAAGCGCAGCAAGGACACATGGTCTCTTCCACTGCCTCCTCCATACCTAGTCGATTTTGGACCCTTTCTTAAATTGTTTCAATTCCAAGGACTTTGAATCTTCACAATTCTTCCTTCTTCTTACTTTTGGCTCCTTTGTATCATCTTCCCTTCTTTTCTAACTCTGCTATTTTATAGTTCTACCTACCTGTAACTTGGAAAATGGATTTAAGACACAAAATGGCTTGATAGAGTCGTTTTCTTTGCATAGGGTCATTTAATCATTCTCTACCCCCGCTACTCCATTGTTGAGTCCTCCCTTGACCCTTTAAATAGATTTAAGATGTGGAAATGCTCAAAAGAACCATTTCTTCTATTTCTTCTTATGCAGGGTCAAATTTGACCAAATTTGTCAGGGTGGTGAATTTGGGATAACAGTACCTATACATGTGATGATGGATCATGTCCCTATATCAGTGTCCCATTATGACCCCTTCGAGGTGAAGGAGGGGTAGCTATGTGTCCCCTATCACTAGTTTGTTCCTTTGTTTCCACTAATTGTGTCTGTAATGTGGGATCCTATTCCTGTAAAGAAGTAACTTGGTTCTGCAGTCATGTAACCTACACCCATAACATGTCTCTCTCACTCATAAAAATGGCCAAATATGGTTGTCCTGGCCTTGATGGTGCTTCCTGCAACTATTTTTTCCACCACTTCCAATACCTAACCATGTACCCAATATTGTCTATCCTCTCATCAACTACCTACTACTCCACTCCTACTAGTGGTGCTAGTTGTGGAAGAGGTAATTACCTCTCTAAATCATCTTGACCGTACTATGGAAATTATTGAGGAACATCCTGCTATAAGTTCGATTGTTGTCTCACTTGATCTACGGGTATGAACTCGTGCTACTTCGCCCTATGCCCTTGGATCCATCTAAAAATATTGAGACCCTCTAACTCCTCCTCCATACTTGTGAACACTGGGTAAGTGAGGTACAACCTCCTTAGAATCTCTAAAGGTGACAAGATATCCAATATTTTTTGATAATATGCAATATCCCAAGAAACCCCATCCACTATCTCCTACTCTTCTATCAGTAGCCCTTTCATGTATCCTACCATAGATACACGCACATGCCACCCTTGTCATGGTAGACCTAGTGCACAAGGGAACATAATGTTCTCATATGCCCAATAGTGTAACAAATAAGTGCAACAAATACCATATCACCATATCCTCATGTAATTCTAAAGCTCCCTTTATAGCTGAACCAAGTAAGCTAGGACCCATGCAAAATGAACCCTATAAAAAACCATTTCTTATATAAATCCCACCAATTCGTGTAGAAACCTCCCACCCTATGAACCTTGAAGGGTGAAAACATTGATTCCAACCATCATTAACATTCCAAGATGGGTCTCCTCAGTATGCACCATATACATCGCACCATAACTTATACTTGCACTATGGTATGTTAGCTCTACAATGGCCTGCCCAAACACCATAACAATATGGTCTATTGTATCATTAGAAAACACCTAATAAAGTGGCTCTCTAACGATCTTAAGCTACACATTCTTATATCCATTCTCTAATATGACAGCCATTTCTCCCATCAGTAGATGGAAGGTGTTGGTAGCCAGGTCCCATGGATTGAAGAGGGTTACCATCATACTGTGGTCTCATGTAATCCTCATGTATGTCCTCACCATGCCTAGTGTAAATTCCTACATGTGCTCCCTCTCCTTGTATGAAATGGTGGGTTTCATGTATACTAGAAGTGGTGGAAGTCAGTCCATCATAGTCATATATGTTACCTAATGTGCATCATCAACACCCACATAAGTTAATCATTTTCCCTTTTGAATTTCTATTCAAAACTCACCCTTGAATAATATTTACCATGTCTTACCTAGATTATTCACCTTTACACAACATACTTACAAAAATCATATTCTTCCCTATCTTATGGGGAACTACATTGGCTTGAGGAACCTGTTACCCCAATACTTCCCCCCAAAAAAATAGATAAAACATGACCCCGCACAAAAGAAAATCAGAAGGGTCAGTTCATTCATGCAAGCCCTCATTTCAAATCCAATAATGAAGGGGTAGGTAGGCTCGACAATGGAGGAGCAGGGTCAGCGAAGAAGGCTGATGATGTGAAAGGAGATCAGAGAGAACATGAGAAAAATGGATAAAGGCAGTGTTCGCTCGAGGCCCTGAATCATCTAAGTATAAGATAGTCAGCATAATCCTCCACATGTCTCAATGGCACATTTCTAAAGGTCAGGTGCAAACAAAGTCTCCAAATGAGTGGGAAGCTTCCATGTGTCTTGGGTCAGACATAAATCCTTCATCAAACAAAAAGGACTTGGGAAGAACATGAGGAAGGTATAACAGATTCAAGGAAGGTGCTATGTGCCTCATTAGTGCAATTTCAAAGGTGCGGCCTAAAGAGAGAACCTGAACGAGCGTCAACCCTCCACATGGTCAGATTCTGAGGAAGTTGAATCAATCATATAAAATTTTAAGGCCAGCAGAAAGTGCCACATGTAAACTCGGAAAAAATTCAAAGGCAAAATCTGGAGGCAGGTTCCAAACTAGCACCAGCCCTCCACCTGTCCAAGGTCTAAAAAGGGGACACTGATCATTGAAAATTCCAAGCTCAGACAGGCCGAAGGAATCCTCCATGTGTCAGCTTGGTGCACCTTAAACGTTAAAATCAAGAGTGGGTTCCCAAATGAGCGTGGACTCGCCACGTGGTCATAGATTGAGGAAGTTTAATCAGCTATAGAAAATTCTAAGGCTAGCAAAAAGAGCCGTGTGTCATCTTGGTGCAACTTCAAATGTAAAATCCAGAGGCATGTTCTAAACTAGCACTAATCCTTCATGTGTGCAATGTCTTAAAAGGATACACTGGCCATTGAAAATTCCAAGCTTAGGACAGGTTGAAGGAATCCTCCACGCGTCAACTTGGTGCACCCTCAAGGTTAAAATCAAGAGCGGGTTTCAAAATGAGTGCAGGATTTCCATGTGGTTAGAATCAAAAGGTTGCAGAGCCGGCGATTGAAAATTCCAAAAGCTTGTGGAGGCTTTCATGCACCTCATCTGCACAACTTCAAATTTAAAATCTGGAGGCATGGTGAAAAAGCCGAAATTTGTGCCGAAGATGATCCAAATGTCCAAGGTCATACATAGTGTCTCTGCTAATAGGAAAGGCTTAGGCAGATACAAAGGAAATAGAGTAGGCCCATAGACGATGCCACATGTCTCTTTGGTGACACTTCAAGATTAAAAGGGGGGGATGAAATCTTAAGATGCACGGGGCTGCCATGTGGACCTTGCGCAAATAGACCCCAAACCCAAAGCACCTTCAGGAAGCCATAACTTTCGACCCAGATCTCAGAATTGAGTGGGAGAAGACTTTTCGGAAATCTCATGGTACCTGCTATTCACCTACCACCATTAATGATTCAGTCCACAATTTTTTTGGCTTTCAAGTCTCTCACCTATCACCATGATGAAAAATAAACTCCTTTCTTTCCTAGCAACGAATAACGCATGAAGGCATGGGTCTTACAGTGAAGGCTGTCATTGTTCCAGGTGAATATTAATGATTTTTGGAGTGGTTGGAGTAAGTGAATTCAATGCTCTTGTAGGGGCGTTGAAGTAGATTTTGAAGTCTTCCCTCTCTCCTCTCTTTCTTCTATATATTATAAAGTAGGGGCATATTTTTAAAGTTTGGTCATCTTTTCTCTCCTTACCCCCTCTCTTTTATTCCATAGGGTATAACGTAGAGTCTAAGCCTTCTCTCTTAGCTCTGTAATGGCATTTTGTTTCCCCTTTCCCATTGATGGTGTACCATGTGAACTCTTGGAGCAATAAAATCAGTTTCATGATGCATTTTTTCCATTTTTGCTTATTTTATTATCTCTTCTCACCTCTCATCATTGCATGGTATAATGTGCATATCTCTGATGTCTATTGTAGTTTTTAGGAGCTATGTTTAATGGGTTGAAGTGGTTTTCTGTGTGAATTTTATCTTTGGTATGTGGTGCATCTTGTCCACCCTCTCCTTTTCTCACCTCTCCCCATTTTAGGCAGCTGTAATTGTGACCAACAACCTCCTTCTCTAGTGTATCACCATTTTAGTGTAGGCTTTGTTTTCATGCACTTTCTCTCCCTGGTGTCTTGGAAGTTTAGATTAGGATTAGATAGTTTACTTGCATTAGAATAACTTGTGGTAGGTAGTTTAGGAGAAGGAACCAGCCTTCTCTAGAGGTCCTTCTCAAGTTTTCAAGTCTCACATCTTGAGAGATGGTCCAATGTTATGCAGATCACATAGAATGCCCCACTCAGATCTGAGGCCATTTAGGGGGTGCTGTGATTTTGCATCAACATAACCTTTTGCAAGTGATATGTAGGTAACACTCAGAAGAGATGGGGTCTTCAAATTTTATTTCGGCCCACTCCATTCCAATATATTCCCCTGTTTATAATCTAACCAACCTTCCCTCCACCTAGTTCACCTACTGACCTACCTTACCCCATTCCTCCCTAAATCATCCGATAACAACATATTTTACCCAAAACCCTTCTCTAAGACTTCTCTCTGTTACAAACCCAACCCCACATTTCCTTAGATGACCTAAAATCACCTTTTTTTACATTTTATTCTTTACCTGAACAACTGGCATCGGTTCCCTTACCGATGTTGGTCACCTTCATATGATTGCAACAAATTAGTCAACAAATGTTGGATGATAACCGACCAATGTCAGTTACTTTCTCGAATAATTTCTAAAAATTAAAAAAAACACCCAAATAACCCACCCAAATCCCTTACCATTGATCCTAAGTTCATTGGAACCCTTAATTATTCTAGTTACACCCTCCGATACCCTGATTTCACCCCAATTTCAATCACATTTTACAAAACAATAATTTTTTTTATTTCCATTACCTATAATTCTACAAAACCAAGTTTAAAGCCCAAACCCTACCTCTATTTGTTAGCACCTACATTTTGGGATGGCTAGAGCCTGAACTAGAGCACCTTAAGATATTTCCCTTACCTCTGCCATGTCAAATAGTTCCCAGATCTCAAACTAATCATATAGCTGCATGTGGGGCACGAAATTACCTCCTCCACTCACTTATCTCTTGCCAATTTAGTCTTTTATCACTATTTATCATCTTCCTTAAAAATAACCTCTCCACTAATCATTTTCTAACTCAATAAATGCTCAAATGTGCACATTTTGGGTGGGATCCCATTTTCACATTGTCATTTTGGTGACTGATTTCAATCAGTTCATGCCCTAGGTGACTAGCATCGGTCATTCTACCAGTATTGGTTCCCTTTGAACAGACATCGATCACCCTACATTTAACTGAATCTATTCCATTAGCCCTACTTTTTTCTCCTGCTTTCCTTTTTCTAACTAACACAACCCTAAAATCTCCCTAAAGGATCACCTAAACAACCGCATCACTTCAACAACTCCTTACAGCTAATTAGGGGCCTTTATTCCTTCACCTAGGCCTTACCAATGACCTTACCTATATACCTTTTCCAACACAACCTTTCCTATATGACAATAAAAATCATTTACTTGGTCTACTGTGTGATAATGCTACATGTGTTGTTTAGCATACCACTTTACCTTGCCTAATTTAATGACATTTATCTTGACCAGACTTAACCTTTTGGTGTTTCAGAACATACCTATACTCATTCTTGCACCTATCCTAATTGTGTTTCTAGGATCACACCCTATACCTTGGATACCTAGACCACATCACTATTGTTTGGATAAACTATCAACCATTGACGAGTTAGAATATTTGTTCTCTTCGATCACCCTATAATCACTCTTGTCTATGACTTCACATTACACTATTTTTCATCACCTACCACCTTATCAAACCCATCACTGATTCTTCCTTCAACTACATTAGTTTGCAGTTTGAGGGGGGTAATCTCTATTAGAATTTGAGTATTCTAGTAAATACAGATTTAATCAACTTACATATTATATAATGTTACAATAAGTATTTAAATAAATATTACATCATAACATAAGTAAATAGAGAAATACTTATAGGAAATAAATAACACAGGTGACACAGTATTTATAGTGGAAAACCCCAATAGGGTAAAAACCACTTTGAAAATAATCTTTTACTTCAGAGAACTTATTTTACATCTAGTAATATCACCTCCTCCTTTGAAACCCTATTTACCAAGGGTAAAACCAAATCACTTTCTTTGCACACCTTTGATATATTTCTTGAATGTATCAAATGAGGACCTAAAGTCCTTTATATATAAGGTGATCGGGCATGTCTCCCGACCCACCTTTTCAACCTAAAATGGTTGACACATACACCCAGGTTTATAATATTCAATATTAGAAATATAATCATTTCATGATATTAAATATTTAACCTAATGTATATACCTAGGTTATCATATTTAATAATATAAATATAAATATAAATAAGGGTTGGCCAGACCACTTAATATTATTTATATTAACCTATATATTAGTGATGGACCCATATACATTAAGGGTTGGCCAGACCACTTAATCATTATGTTCCAACACTCCCCCCTAATGTTAAGTGGAATACCATAACATATGTTAATAGATTACCTACTCGTGGTACACTACATGATTTATAATCCTTAAACTATAAAGGTTTTAGGCTAGCATATCGGTTGAAGGAATTATTACACCTTCATCATACTCAATTTACCTTTTGGTACAAAAGGATTTGGAATCCCAAAGATCATCTCATGATCAGTGGCTAAGTATGAGCTGTGAATTTTAAATGTTCTCACAAGTATTCATAAAAGGTTATTGAACCCAACCATATAAAATCCTTTTACAACCAAGGACCTCCTCAACAATATGCTTGTACTAGATGTTTACTAGTAATCCCAATAGCACTAAAAAGTTTACTAAAGACCACCTTTTAGATATTTCTACACTTCTTTCTAAAAAATAATCCGAGGAGGTAGACATGCCCAAAGGTCTTTATATAATTTCCTGAAGTTCTTTTTTTTACACTTTCCCGAAGGTCTTTTACAAATGCCGAAGTTCTTTTTACAAAAAACCAAGTTCCATTAGGAGGTGACATTTTCATGCACACTCCCCCTCAATGGCAAGTCCAACAATCCAATCTTTTCATGAAAGTGACAAAAATTTGCAGAACTAAGGGACTTTGTGAATATGTCAACAACCTACTCTTCAATCAACACGAACTTGAGATTTATGTCATTACTTAGCACCTTCTGACGCGTGAAGCATATATGTATCTCAATGTACTTCATCCTATGATGTTGAACCGGATTCTTAATAAATAGTAATACAAATTTGGCCACCACATAGAAGAGGAATACTTCCTTTAATTTCCATGTGTATCTCTACCAATAGTTGTTGTAGCCACATGGCTTCTTTACTTCTTCCATAGTAGAAGAAATGGAGACTGTTGATTGCATTTTTTGTTCCAAGTAATGGTTGCTACACCAAAAAAACTTGAACACATATCTAGTGTAATTTATAACACAACAACAGTATGGTTAGAATCACAAAATCCATATAAGATAGCATTTTCATTCTTAGTATAATGCAACCCACAATTGATTGTTCCTTTAATATATCTAAAAATTCCTTTTACAAGATTATAATGATCTCTAAAAAAGGTTCCTGCATAAACCTTGAAGTAATTACTATTGTATAGGAAATATCTAATCTAGTTATAGTTAGATAAATAAAACTATCAAATAGCATCGTATATAAAATAGGATCAACCTTTTTCATATGTAAATTTAGGGTCAATATTTATTCCAACTTCCATTCAAGTAAAAAATGGTTTACAATCAATCATAATAAACTTTTTCAATACAATGGTTGCATATTTTGTTTTGAAAAATAACAATAGAATGAAATACAGTCATACAAAGAATATGATATGAGAGACCTAACTCATTTATTTCAAAGTACTACTTTAATTTCTCTTTAATCATATGAATTAAATCAAAATTGTCACAAGTCAAAAGCAAATCAACATATATACATATAATGATAATATGTGAGCATTATTACTTAGTGAATATATCATTGTTAGAATAACAATTAACAACACCTAATAGTTTAAAGAAGGAAATAATTTTCACATACCAAGCTCTAAGAGCTTGTTTTTTAAACTATAAAAGGATTTCTCAACTTACAAGCATAGTTTTCTTTACTAGTTACTTAAAATCCTTTAGGTTAAAACATGTAAAGTTATTATTTTAAATTGCAATTCAAAAAATCATTTTTCGTATCCATTTGGTGGATTTCACACCCAAATTGAGTAGCAATTGCAAATAAGTCCCTAACAGTACTCATTTTAGCTATAGGAGAAAATGTCTCAACATAATCAATACCAGGTTTCTGATTGAAACCTCTAGCAACTAGTCTAGGTTTATATTTGTTAATACTACCATCACAATTATACTTTACTTTGTATATCCACCTCGAGCCTATAATACTTCGCGGCTCAGGTTCATACAAGTTCATTAATGCATGGTACATATGATGGCTTCTTGTCATTTTCCTAAGGTTAATAGGATTTGAAATTTCTAACATAGATTGAGCCCAATTTAATTTCTTATCTAGGAAGATAAGAGTTTCAAAAATATCTATAGCATCAAAACATCATCATGACCATTTACTAAATCAGAATCAAAACCATTATTTAGAAGCATTTAATGAATTAACTTCAAAAGAAGAAGACAACAAATGTGAATCTTTCATTAGATTATATCTATACATTTCATATAACCTTCGATAATTAACATGTCATAACCTCTCATGCCATAGTTTTGAATTATTAAAAATCTGAGATATAAAACAAGATGCAGAAGAGAAATCATAAAAATATACAGACCATTTTTTTGAATTCCTTTAGCTATTATACTCTCATTACTATCCTTGATATACCAAGTATCATTCATGCATGGATTCTAGTTGTGTCCATACCTCTTTCGGATGTTCGATATTACCAATGTGTAGAAGGTACTCGTCGTTCACATTGCAAAAAAATCATAGAAAGAGCCTCATGCATTTGTTGTAAGAATACATTCATGTTATCTACATTTTCTTGATGGCTGGTGGGAGCAACCTCAAATCTAGAAACAATCGTCCAGAGTTTCCTCACCATAATTTCTGTTTTGACCCAAATGTTTTAGTTGGTTTCATTCAGGATATGGGTGTTTTCAAAACAAAAATAGTTGGACGCCATTGTTTTCCTAATTCTGTAAAACACACCCCATTATAATATATAATGTACCATTGAGTTAGATACATATTTATCGATAATAAAATGAACACTTTTAATAGAATCATATCTAAATTTACTAGATCTACAGAAACTATTTGATCATAATTAATTATGTCATTACAATGCATTATAATTAACCTCCCATGATCAAAATAATAACTCGCAACAGAAAGGGCTCTTCCTTATACCCCATATTTATATAAAAAATATTTCCGACCATATAGAAGTGAAGAAAAGACCCCTGATAATGCATAACAACTTCAAATTTCTGAAACACAAACTAATGTAGAAAAATATCCGGCCAACTTAAATCTGATGTCTAAATGACCATCATAATGGCTTATTTTTTGGTCTATTGTGACAGTCATTTGACCGTCAATTTTAACACAATGAAAGCTTTATAAACCTACGAGCTTATATTTGGTGTCTAAATGACCATCATATTGTCTTATGTTTGGTCTACCATGACGGTCATTTGACCTTCAAATTTAATGAATTTAACACTTGTTGTGTATTTCAATAATGTTAAATTCTAGAATTT
Organism: Taxus chinensis; assembly: GCA_019776745.2. Taxonomy (NCBI): domain Eukaryota; kingdom Viridiplantae; phylum Streptophyta; class Pinopsida; order Cupressales; family Taxaceae; genus Taxus; species Taxus chinensis. Next base: position 68,715,459 of record CM034157.1, read on the forward strand.
ATTCTTCTGTATAATATTAGGGAGGTTATATTTTATCCTATTATAATTTATAATATAAAAATATATACACTTTTTGAAAAAAGGGTATATAGTTTATAGAATGTAAATAAAAAACAACATTTGGTTCATAAAAATAATAAACTACAATATATTTTTTTTATAAAAAAACATAATGACCAAATAAAAAAAATTAGCCACTTGGTATGTAATTATTATTTGAAGTTTTTATAAACATAAACTATATCAAGGTAGCTCACATTAATATGGCATGATAATTTGGAAATATAAGTTAGGATATTAGTTTTTTTAATTAAACATGCCATACTTACCAATGCCACGTGAAAAACCTAATAAAATGCCATATGATTTAAAAAACTACTTAGGTATTAAGTTTAATTTTTTTTTATATCTCACTTAGAAAAAAGAATGGGGCTACTTTACGGTTTAGGTGTCCATTTTCTTTTAATGAGCAAGTATATGATTAAAATTAGTAATATTGATTACTAAGGCCACCAACCTTCAACTACCCACCATTCACCATGTTCAAAACAATATTTTATAGTTTAGGTATGTTCAAAACATTTTTTTTACGGAGCCCATACGAATAGAGTAGTTATAAACTATAGTATAAGAACTATATAAAATATAGAGTTTTCAAATTAAATAAATTTTAATACGATGTTTATATAAGTAATTATATAAACCTTATTCTATATTTATTTTAATTTAAACAAATATAGTTATAGATTAACTATAAACTATACTTTTCAAATCAAATTCTTGTTGAGGAATCCAAAGAACACAAATTTAAAATTGAAAAACCCTAAAAAATTTACGGAGAGAATAATTGCACAAATGTAGTGCCAAAATAAATTAAGGAAAAAAATAAGGGGACTAGATACTTTTGAATACCCTTTCGGGTTGGTTGAAAAAACCCGTACAAATTAAATAATTAAAATACAAAACATTTTATCTTAATTTATTTAATTTACCTCACTCTGTTAACATGTTATAATTTGACGATTCTAATAAATACGGATTTAATCAACTTACATTTTATATAATGTTACAATAAACATTTAAATAAATATTACATCATAACATAAGTAAATAAAGAAATACTTACAGGAAATAAATAACACAGGTGACACATTATATATAGTGGAAAACCCCAATAGGGTAAAAACCACTTTGAAAATAACCTTTTACTTCAAAGAACTTATTTTACATGCAGTAAGATCACCTCCTCCTTTGAAACCCTATTTACCAAGGGTAAAACCAAATCACTTGATTTGCACACCTTTGATATATTTCCCGAATATATCAAATGAGGACCTAAATTCATTTTTATATAAGGTGATTGGGTATGTCTCCCGACCCACCTTTTCAACCTAAAATGGTTGACACATACACCTAGGTTTATAATAATTAATGTTAGAATTATAATCATTTCATGATATTAAATATTTAACATAGAAAATATAAGTAGGTTAGCATATATAATAATAAAAATAAAAATATTTCATATCATTAAATATTAAGCTATATATTAGTGATAGACCCATATACATTAAAGGTTGGTGAGATAACTTAATCATTATGTTCTAAAAATCTCCACCCATATGTGTGGCATCCACTTTTTTTTTCATTTTCACTTATTAGTATAAGCTACGCGACAAAAAATTGCAAATATGGACACCCAAAATTGCAACGACACCCTTTAGGTCCCATTTTATTACATACCCCCTTACAATGAACCCTTTCTCATATTTTTATTAATTTAATTACCTATATTACATTAATTATTACCTAACCCCTCCACCTGACCTCTGCATCTCACCTTGGACCCATTTCAAGCCCATTTAATAACCAATACTGAGTCATCACTTCCCCTAACCAATTGATAATTCTTCTAAACCTAATATTAATTTCCAAGTACCCCTACCACAAATATCTTGTGTGATTTAACGAGAATAAAGACTCCTAACTCATAAACATTCTTGACTCACACCAAAAAAAGGAGAGAATTTTTTTTAGCAAATAATATTATTTCTCTGTAAGTGATGTCAATTTTTCCTCTACCGATGTCGGTCAATGAAGTAGCATCAGCTCCTTTAAATAATATTTTTCAACTCTTTTATTGAGATCTTGTTTTGGTTCTTCTTTCGGTTAACATTATTTGGTCTTACATCTTTGGCATTAAATTGAAAAACTAATGATCAAGTAAGTACCAAAGTACCAAAATCTCAACGAGAAACCAATCTATGGCTTCATAGGTTTGAACCATTCACATAAAGAAGTACTCAACCTTTGTTTCCATGGTACTAGTTCTCAACTAGTCTCTCCTATGAAAATCCACCAAGCACCACTTTCTACTAGTCTTTGGATCTCTAATAAGTATTCTTAACTAGGTTATTGATTTCATTATCTTTGGTTTTTATATCCTTTATCTTTTTCTAATCACCTCTTTCCTCTCCCAGATATCTTCCATAGCCCATTCACCTAACGAAGTACCAACTATAATCACTTACCCCTTTCAACCACCCCTTCTACCTCTTATGAGTTTTCACCTAAATCCCCACAACCTACCTAATACCTCTAAATATTCTATTCAATAATAGATAACCAAAGTGAACTTCCTTCCTTCTTTAAAACCTAATTTCCCCTATCATGATTGGCTACCCAATTGATACCAGCTATAACCATTGACCTGCATCAATTGCCCAATTGGCATCAGTCTCTGTAACTGACATTGTCCCCTCATACCAGCGAGCTCATTCTTGTACCCATAACTCTCTTAGACCTCAAAAGATCTCACTTATACCTTCTTTCTTCCCTCTGTCATTCCTATAGACTCTGTCAATAGCCCATTCTCCTAAATTTAATCTTATATTCATCATTTATATTAGATTTTGACTATTGTTTTGTGTGAGATACCAAAGTCATAGAACTGCAATAAGACCTTCCATTTAATGATATTTACTAGAATTAATTTATATTAAGACAAGGATTGACAGCCTTTGATGAAGCATCCTTCTTCCCAGACCTAGCTCATGGTAGGAAATCCACTGACAATGTTATTAACTCTATTTTGTGGTCTCATTTTGCTTCTCAGGTAGTCCTTGAAAGACAAAAAGGAGTGCTCTATAATTAACTTGGTCTTCAATAATGATGTGCAACCTCTTCATGACCTCAAGGTATTCCTCGTGTACCTTACCTTTACCTTTTAAATCATTTTTTCACACATTACTCCTATGTGGTGAAACAACACTTCTTTAAGACCAAACTAAAATTTACATCATTCATGAACAATATACAAGGTATGTTAGGGAACAACATGAGAAATAATGAAAATACTTGTTTCTGATGCACATATTTGGAATTTAATATTGGTGCTAGAATAAACTATGATTCTTTTTTAGAAAAGGTTACTCTGTGTCAATTCTTATCCTTTTCTGAGCTAGACGCAAAAATAGGAAAAGAAAAGCTTCTTGGCCTAAACCATTTGTCCAACTTGTCTCCTTTCTCCTCTTTTTCATTTCAATTCCCCCAGGTTTTTTATGCACAACAATATGTTTATCCTCCTTAATCTAGTCAAGTGCAATGTCAAAACATAAAAAATTAGTAGAAAAGTATTTTTTTGGTACGTAAACTGATGAAAATTTTAATAAGGGCTTACCAGTGGGAAATGCAGCCACATGGTTCATGACAGTGTTAGGAAAAGTCCACCCACATAAGATAAAATAAAATCAAGAAAAAAATGTTTTCAGGCACACATACCTTAATTTGATCGTTTTGTGTTGCCTTCCATTTTAGAATGGGCCTAGAAGCTACATGATATTGTAGTGACCACTTGCAGAGGGCATAAACACAATTAAACTGGTTTTCAATCTTTAAAACCTTCCGATGATTAATATTTTTCTGTTTGAATTTGATTTGATGATCAAGATGGAAAATAGGAGTAGGAATAGAGATGTAATAACCCATTTCCTACTCTACATCAACTGAATTTAAATAAAAAAACAAATTTTCTTACAAATTATCATCTAAGACACTGAATGCCCTATATAAAGTAGGTCACCAAAAGAATTACCTTGAGATGAAACAAAAACTCCACAAAGTTAAATAGTCATTCCTCGTTGAAACAAAAACAAAAAATATTGTGAAATTTTCTTAAACCTCTTAGCAAAAAACATTACCTAATTATTTAACCTATTTTTAGATCCCAAGAACAAGAAATTTTGTTAAAATTGAATAATTAAGTCCACTAGGATGCCATGATATGGAGGAGTTCATGAATCTTTATAGTGCTTCAGATATTTGCAACAAAATAGTAGAATGTGGTTTTTCTAGTTTACTTCAATCCACCAGTGATGAGTAGGGTAAATATGTTGGAATAATGTGACATTTCTTGTTTTCCACAAAATGTTTGTAATTGTAGTGCCCCAAATTTCTCACAATGTAGTTGATAGGGGTAAATCTTGACTATACTGTCTTGGTCAACATCGTTTGTGAGAATATTGTAGATCTTGGAGTGTGGATAAACATAAATACCTTTTTAGACCTATCATTTTCCTTACAGAATTATAAAAGCACATTGTTGGACCCCTAAAAGTAACCAAGTACCTAAGGTACGAAGCTTTATGGCACATGAAATCATGGATTGAAAGAACACACAAAAGTAATTCTTAGAGAGGCATGAAGGTTCATGTCTAGGCATGATGGATTTGGGAGTTAGTGAGTTTTGGACAACAAGAAAAGATGTGCATAGGAAACGAATAGAAAAGCCACCAGATACATATGAGGCTAAACTATAGAGACTTGTGACTCAAGGAAAGGATATTCTAGAGAATCTATATGGCTGTCATGAAATGATAAGGAGTCAAGGTTGTTAAGGAATCACTGACACATGCATGAAAAAGGAACTTGATTGAGGGAAAAATATGGTGAAATCTAACACATTCTTAGGTAGTGGTAGAATAATGATGAAAGGATTCCTTCAAGATTTTGTAGGTGATGATATATTTTTAAGAGAAGATTCCTTTGAATGCTTAATATAAAGGGTATTTTCTAGACAAAGAGGGGAGAGACAGGTAGGACGGGTGTAGAGATGAGTGAAAAGTGGGACTGGGAGGGATAAATATATTATGTAATATGTAATGGCGAGCAGTTTGATGTAAAGGAAGCTCTACGAATATGAACATTTTCCATGAATGGAACTCTTTTTTATGCAGTCTTGGCTACCATACTTTGGCTCTAGAATATAATGAAGTGATTGTAAAACACTCTTGTGATGGATATTGATCTTTGTATTTCCCTTATGTTCATGTGTGTATTATGAGTTTTCTTATTGATATTCATGGGTTTATTTTACTTCCATTTAGTTGATCATGTTAATATATGCTTGGAATGCATTAGACTATGAGTTAATGCTTGCATCTTAAATCCCGTGGATGAATGCACTTATTCTCTGGTTAAATTAGACCCCGTATTAAGAAAGAAAATTCTCATGAAGCTCACAAAAAGGAGGGGCTTAGTACCTGTGTGTGCCTTGGGTGAGATTCAAAACTAATCTTGATGATATGCCAGCACATTTGGGGTTTGTTTTTAAGGAACCAGTGAATAGAGACTACATTTTGGTTCTGTTTCCAGGACCTCTTTTTGAAGCTATTGTGATAATGGTACGTGATCATATAACACTTGATGTTGGACAAATTTGAAGTATGGTTTAAGAGAACAAAGGGTGAATTTACTCAGAGATTCAATAACAGACATGAGTTTGATGTGCATAAATGGGTTGAAGACCACATGTATCATGAGTTGTATGAGAATTTATTTTCTTACTTTCTAGTGGAGTTATATGAATGGATTTCAACATACGTATCTAGTTCAATTTTGTGAAATAGAGCTCATGTATGGACCCAAGATGAGTATCAAAAGCTGGTTGATGCCAATCTAACCTGGACCTATGTTATTGATCACTGCTGGAGAAGAGTGTTGACTAGTTATACCCTAGAATATGCTATTTATACGTATTCTTTTCTGAAGATTACAAAGTTTTAGATCTTGAGGGACACTAGAGGATCCTTTGTGCATGCTATCCCATTAACTATCAAGATCCTGGTCATTAATTTAATTTTGGAATATTTCCGTATAGATGGCTAAAATTCTACTAGGCACGTGACATAGAAGTTAGTGTGGTGAAGGATGGAGTCTCCTACGATAGAGAAGGGCAGAGAAGAAAGGTGAATCAGGTATGATGAATCTTGAGAGAGGAATTTTGCAAGACAATGCAAGGTTGTTGGAACAATGGACATATAGAGACAAACGTTTTGGGAATTATTTGAGATGTGTGTAGAAGGTGCAAGATCCAAGCAGTCTCTGCTACGTAATCCTAGCAAGTGTCAGAGATTTACCCGCTCATCTTCTCATGAGATTTTTTCACTTGAAAAAATATATCTGTAGGCATGCATCTTGGGACACCTAGTGATCAAACCCTTGCGCTTAGCCTTCTAGTCCCTAAGGAAAATTTTATTTATTCGATCACTAGAGGTATTGATATCATTGGTCAAGCGACACCTAGGAGGTATACATTTTCATTTCTATCTATGGCCATATAGTCTTTTCCTGTATTTGGAGGTATTTTTTGTGGCACAACATTTGGGAAAGGTCAAGGTTTACAAAGTTTGGGTATCACATCTAGAGTGACTGGGGGAAGCACACCTTGGAGTGGTTTAGTAGCTCAAACCATTGGTGCACAATTTAGCATGAGGGTGGGGACACAAGGTGCTAATGCTTCAGGACCTTTTCCTACTATAGGAGGAGGATCTAGTGGATCTAGACGAATAAGAGATAGTGGATCAAGCAGATAAGGTGGTAGAAGCTATCAAGGCCCTGAAGCCAAAAGGCATGGACCTCAACCACCTCAGCAGGAGTTTTACGAAATTTCCTTACACTTGTCTGATTACAAGAGTGTGGAAGATGTTGCTGAACATGTGCATAAGTGTGTGCTATTATGGCACGTGAAGGGAATCATTTCCTTATAGAGGAAGGCAAGTTATTTTGTGACCACATTACAAGGGCACGGACATAGTTGGTACCGAAAATATGACCCACACGAGAAATTGGTGGATCACACTGCGTTGTGTGATGCATTCTTGGTAGAGTTCTACATTCCTGAGTTCGAGCAAAAGAGCATCAGTGCATTGAAATAAATTCAGAAAGGGATGGCAGAGAGTGTGCAGGAGTATGATGTGCACTTTAAAACTCTTTTATTGAAACTATCTTATGATATTCATCCTTCTCACCATGATCAGTGGTTCGTTGGTGGGTTAATTGCCACTTTTAAAAAGGTAGCTTTCACATAAGACCTTCGAAGACCCACACAAGGCCTTGGTAGTTGCGTCATGTAGTGCCCACTTCCCTTTGACACCTTTTGATACTGGTCATGACAGTATTGAATATATTATGGACATTATTATTGTTTTGATTTAGTATGATGTTAGATGTTAGAGCATGGAATATTGTTGACTTGGTTCATATCTGATACATGGTGTTATTGGGGACATTTTATACACTGTTTGAAATGGTTATATTATAGATGTTGTTTAGACTTGTGATAATTGGATATTTTGAGTAGACCTAGAAAATGAAAATTGAAGTAAAGATTGATGATGATATAGTTGTTGATGAAATTGTAAGTGATACTATTGATTGTCTTGATGATTGTTGTGATTCATATATATATATATATATATATATATATTGATGACTTTTGAATTATATTATATTCATTTGGATGTTCTGATGTAGCCATGAGGCCGAATGAGGTATTTGTATTTTACAGGTTTAAAATATCACAACAAACATCGGTGAATTGGAGACCAACCACTTTGGAATTCTAGATGAATTCAACAGGGTCACCATGGCAACTGTATTTGTTTTTTTGTGTTTGTTTGTGTTAGGGATTCCCATGGGGGGGATAACCTATAAATGTGACCAAGGTATTATATGTATTTTCTGTTATTTGGTCCCTTTGTTAACGTTTGCATGTGTGTTTTTGTTTTGCATTAACCCCTTTCATTATTTATTAAATGGTGTGTTAATATTTTGAGTAATCATGTTGTAAATTTAGTTGATTAAATATGTCACAAGAAGGTAATTAATAGAATTGTTGGCCTTGAATTAAAATTTTGTAAGACATGTGTAAGTGATGTGTAAGAGATATATAAGTTGATTTTGGAGTAAGAAACACTTCATCTTTGAAATTCGAATTTGTCCTTGGAGGCTGATTTTGGAGGCTTGTGGGACAAGTTAAACTTGTCCCATACCTCTTAAATTTGTATACCAACCTTTCCTATGGTTGGAGGGTTAAATTTAGACCTTATTTATGCATTTTTGTAAGTCAAGTTGAATGTTTTTTTATTTCACTTTTCTTACATGTTTTAATTTCAGTCCTTTGGGGTGTGGGTTAGATTTGAGTGTGTAAGTAAAAATTTCATATTATTCACCCACCTATTGATTATGCATTGGAGAATTAAGTTGAATTTTGGTGTTGGGGTTGAGGATCTATGATGTGGCATCCTACATGGATCCACCTCATCCTCTTCCATTCCCTATTCTATAAGTTGGAATTCCTTAGCTTATTTTGGGGTTGCTTCACTATTATCACTTCATTGTTGGGAGACTTCTTTTGGGTTTTGAGAGCTCTTGCTTTTGGAGAAGATTGGAGATTGTTGCACGCCTGTGGATTGTTGATCTTGGACTATTTTTCATTGGAAATCTTGTTGTTTTGGACTTGGAACAAACTCTGTAATGGAGAGGTAAGAGCTTGGCTCTTGGAAATGCTCTTCTTTCCCCTTTGTGATTATGTAAATGTTTGTACGTTTGTTATCGTTTGTTTGGCTGGTTGGGTAGATGGCCTAGGGATGGTGTAGGAGAAGACTATGGGGTTTTCTTATGGGAGGCATAAGTGTTTTGGGGAAGTATAAGTGTGGAGGGAGTTGGGATTTGGGTTCCACCTTGTAAAATTAAATATCTTGCATTTCTTTACTCGTTATGGGGTGCCATAAGAGGTTGGGGAGGCATAAGGAAATGTGAGGAATAAGGGGTACTTAGGGGAGGCATAAGGGCATGTCAGGGATTTGAAATGATATGTATTTTGGTGGTATGTTCTCAGGCGGTGATATCCATTTCCCCCTAGGAGGCATAAGTAGCATCCCCCATAGTTTCTTTCTCCTTTGGCTTGCATGATGAAGCTTGAGTTTTGTTTGTTATGTCTTAATGTGATTGTAAACTACATTCTATTTTGTACTATGATTTTAATGTGAAGTTTTCATGTGTGTTTGTGGAAGCATGTTGTTGCCATGAGTTGAAATACATTTATTATTGCATTGTGGTTGGGGCTCGGGGGCCAATGAAGAAGGATGGCTTCTCCTTTCATTGGATGTCTTGGTTGGGTGGAGAGCGTTGCCTTTCCCCTGCCTTTGTTGTGATCAAAATTGAAGAATGATGGATCTGCATGTTGCTTTCCTGGAGAAAAGGAAAAGACATTTTTGATAGTCCTTGTTGAGATTATTGTTTATTGTAACCCTTTCCCACTTTGAAGTGGATGAACTTGTATATTATTGGTGATGAAATGATGTTTGTATTGAATATGAAATTTGTAATTCGAAATGTAAAAGAGATATACTCTGTTTTCTACTTTTGAAAGAAAATGAAAGACATGAATGTTGTATGTTGTATTTCAAGGAATGAAAGAGAAAGTTGTAAGGATATCATTTCTGAATTAATAGAAGATTGTATTACATTTCCTCAAATGGAACTGTTGTATTCAAAATCTTATTATTGAAATGCATTATGAGATCTCCATTGAAAGACTTGAAATATGTATGAAGAAATGTCATAATCTTCTGTATGAAGAAAAGTATGATTTGAAAATAAGAACCATATCTTTTGGATTTTTCACATTTTGATTTAAATCAACTTAGTATGTTAGATTTGGTTGGAATGAATTCATAGATTAAAGTTGGTAAATGTAAATAAATCTATTCGAATTTGAGCTCTGTTAGATAATTTTCATACTGGAAATTATTAATAATAAATTGAATAAAACAACCCTGCAACCTGAGGAAATGAAATGAAATAATTAAATTTTAGTTGCATGACTAAAATGACCCCAACCAAATTAAAATACTTAAGAAACTTTTGGAGAACCGTTCAGATCAAGCAAAGGAAGCATTGCAGACTTCTTGCTGTGTAGAATTGCAAATCTTGATTTGCAAATCCATCAAACAAATTAACCCTTAAAATCCATCCTACATTTACCTCAGGATAACCCTCCATGTATTTTTGGCATGTGTAGAAAGGAAGGAATGTGAATTGAACAAAATTTATAAGTCAAATTCTACCAGTTTTCATTTTATAAATTGTAGTGTGTTTTCTCAAAAATGACCCTTAAAAATTTATCCAAATTAAATTCTTAAGGTTTTTATGCAAAGAGGACGTCGAGAGCTTTTTGAAAAGTCCTTGTTTTCCAAAAATGGAGTTCCCTATCAAAAGTTATGGCCTTTTGAAGTTCACAGAAGAGGAAAAACCTCTTGCGCGGTCGTATTGTGCACCTAGAGCCCCACATGTGCACCCGTCTTGTGTGCCCAAAGCTTCTTACGTGCCCATCTTGCGTGCCCATAAGAAAATGAGTGTCTTGTGCACCCATCTTTCTCACCCATGAGAAAATGAGTTTGTTCTACACCCATCTTGCACGCCTGGGAGAGAATGAGTCTCTTCCATGCCTATCTTGCATGCCAAAGAGAAAAAGGAGTCTCTTCTGTGCATGTCTTGCCACCCCAGAAAAAAAAAGGTTTCTCTCGTGCCTCTCTTCCACGTTTAGAAGAAAATTTTCTTTTTGTGCCTCTCTTCTGCACCTGGGGAAATTTCTCTTATGCCCCCACAAGAAGATAATGTATCTACACTAGGGATTAATTTCTCTCTCCTGTGTTTTGTAGGATGTTTTGATAACTGTTGTCATTGACCCTAGAAATTTTTTTGGGAACACTAAAAAAAATTATTCCTTAAATTTTCCTAACTAAATGAGGTCATTCTTGGTCCCGAGTGGGGAGTATTTAGGTGGAATTACACTTGGTATCAGAGCAAGATTTAAAATATGAGACCCTTGGGAACACTAGAAGACCTGAGACACAAACTTTAAACCTAGTACAATATTAAACCTAGAACACTTTCAAATCTATAGAACAAATTTGTTTGAAATTGCATAATTAGTGAACATGGAAATTGAATAAAACCTAGAAAATTAACTAACTCTCACCTTGGTATGTGGAGGAGGCACAGACAGGACGAGGGGTATTTTCACATAGACTTAGAATTATAACCACCAGATCATGTTGTAGCAGCTATCCTACCACAAATTTTAAAGACACTTTAGGATGTTCATGTCGCTCTATGCAGAGGGACCATAGGAGCACATCCAGTCAGACACGATAGGGTGACATACTTTAAGGCTCATGCATCTCCTCAGCATAGTGAGGAGAATAGAGAGAACTCCCATGTGGAGTCAGTCAGAGTAGAGTCACCATAGAGGGGACATGGAGACTGAGTTTCAGGACAAAGAGATAGGTCTCAAAGCCCTAGGCTTAGAGATGAGCATGCAGGGAGGCCTAGGGGTCATGAGACTACAACTTTAGACCACATCAGGGAGATCCTGAAGCTACAACCATCACATTATTCTAGTGACATAGGTGGATTTCAGGTAGAGGTTTGGTTGGTGAGATTGAACGGATGCTTCAAGCTCTGCCCTTGTTCTAGAAACACGAAATCTCATGTTGTGATCCATCTATTAAGAGATGGAGAAGGTGTCTGGTGGAGGACAAAGGAGAAAAAGCTCCATGTTGATTCTCAGAAAGTTACTTGGGAGCTCTTTGAGGAGAAGTTTAGGAGGATAGATGAGTTTCATGACCTCTGACAGGAATCTCTTATAGTGGCTGAGTATGAGAGTCAGATTTCTGGATCTACTCCAGTATGTTGATTACATGCAGGATGAGCATAGGTACAGATCCACAGGTTCATCCTGGGGCCTAAATCTTAACATTGGAGGTGCATTTTGGATCCATTGTCCATAAACATTAGATGAGACTATTGAGAAGGCATACATAGCAGAGGAGACTCAAGGAAAGACCTAGCAGGATAGAGACTGAGTTTGTAGCCATATCTAGCAGATGTAGGACAATAACTTGAGGGGGTCAATACCTCCTCCTCATGGTGGAAATGGTTTAGCACAATCATCTTTTAGACCATACACTAGTAGAAATCCCGCCCACCTTATAGACCTCCACAGAGATTTGATGCACATAGAGGTCGAAGTATTGGGCCTCCTCCTAGGGGTCCGATTAGGACACAGGGTGCCCAGAGGGCTCAGTCAGTAGGAGTTCACCAGCAAAGACCTCAGTAGTTCGTAGCCAGATCATGAAGATCCACACCACATACCTCGAAAGTACCGGTCGGACTTGCTACACATGGGAGAGGATTAGGTGGTTATTTTGGTTGTGGTGTTGATGGACATTTTTTGGAGAGATTGCCCTCATAGCCCTCTTAACAAGGGTAAGACACAGATCTCAAAGCCTACCAGTTGGTGACATGGGACACAGTCATTAGATCTATGTAGTGGTCGAGAACTACTAGGCTGAGCATCATAGTTACAGTTATTGATACCACATGTAGCATTGGTGGTATTCCTACCTCTATTTTGTTTGATTCTGGTTCTTTAGATTCATTTATTACACCATCTTCAGTAGAGTGATGCAAGCTGGTGACATTTAGGCAGGGTCTTAGCTGGGATGTTGAGATGGCTTCAAGAGCTAAGATCTTAGTGGACTCCTTAGTTAAGGAGTGCGTAGTGGATTTGGAACCTTTCACCACTACCTCAAATCTTTGTATCCTTCCTTTGGGCTCGTATGGAGTCATCTTGGGTATGGATTGGTTATCTGCACACAGGGCCAAGATGTATTGTTACCATAAGACTATATCTTGTGTAGATGATCTAGGAGTTGATTCAATGATCTTAGGGGTTAGGAGACTTGTTTCCATTCACACCATCTCCACTATGTAGCTCAAGCAGTGTTGTCAGATATTTGCTATCACAGTCAGTGACAGTTCTGAGGATGGATTTAGTGGGCCATCACTATATGATCATCCCATTTTGAGAGAGTTTTCTGATGTATTTCCAGGGGATCTATTGGGTTTACTACCCCACATGAGATTGAATTCCATATAGATCTGGTTCCAGGAGAAGATCCTATCTTGTGAGCACCTTACCGGATGACCACACCAGAGCTCTGTAAGCTTAGGTTGTAACTTGAGGGCCTTTTGTAGAAAGGCGTAATCCATCCTAGTGTATCCCCTTGGGGTGCAATGGTGATTTTTGTGAAGAAGAAGGATGGATCCTTGTGGTTGTGTATTGATTACTGCTAGTTGAACAAGGTAACAATCAAGAATCATTATCCCCTTCCACGCATAGATGATTTGTTTGATTAGATGAAGGGAGCCACAGTTTTTCTCTAAGATTGATCTTAAGTCAGGCTATCATCAACTGAGGATTACGGAGGTGGATATTCATAAGACCACTTTTCATATGAGATATGGGCACTATGAGTTCACAGTGGTGCCTTTTGGTTTGATGAATTCCCCCACAATATTTATGAGTTTGATGAATGGGGTATTCAGGACTTTCTTAGATCGCTTCATGCTCATCTTCCTTGATGAAATTTTGATTTACTCACGTACATGCGTGAGGAGCATGAGGGGCACCTTTGTCAGGTTCTTCAGTGTCTTTGTGATCAGTAGCTTTCTAGGAACTTGGAGAAGTGTGCCTTATTTCAGACAGAGGTGACAGTATTTGGGTCACATCATTTCTGGGGAAGGTATCTCTGTCAATCCTTCTAAGATTAAATCTATTATGGATTTGACAACACCTACTACGGTGACAGAGGTACGTAAATTCATGGGGTTAGTAGGTTATTATAGGATATTTGTTTAGGAACTTCTCATGGATTGCGCACCCCATCACTTCTCTTCAGTGGAAAGGGAAGACGTTCGATTTGGTTAGATAGATGTGAGCAGTCCTTCACGACACTGAAGGAGTGCCTCATGACAACACCCATTATTACTTGTGTAAGATCCACATGGTGAGTTTTTTGTATGCACAGATGCTTCTTTGGGAGGACTTGGAGGTGTGTTGATACAGGAGGGCAAGAGCAGTGGCTTTTGAGTCTCACAAACTCAAGGATTATGATCTTAATTATCTAACTCATGATCTTGAGCTTGCGGCAGTTGTGTATGCCTTGGTTTAATGGAGACACTTTCTTCTTGGTAGGAGATTCACACTCAAGAAAGATCACTTGAGTCTTCACCACCTCTTCAATGCAGCCCAATCTCAATGCTCGTCAGTGCCATTGGATGGAGTTACTTTGTGAGTATGATATGGAGATAGAGCATGTGAAGGGGAAGGAATTGGTTGCACATATCTCAGCAGAGACATGTGATTATTTTACAACAACTTCTTCTTGACAACTTCTACATTGCAACAAGAGTAGAGATCAAGTCCCAAAGACCCCTTGATGGGAAGTTTGATGGTTTCTCATTAGAGGAAGATGGACTTCTCAGGCACAAAGGTTGGATTTATGTTCCTAGAGATGGAGGCTTGAGACAGGACATTCTGACATAGTCACATCGTGCACCCTATTCAACCCATCCTGGGGTGAAGAAGATGCATGCTACCTTGAGACAGTTGTATCATTGGAGAGGACTTTGTAGAGACATGGCTCAGTTTGTGTCATGTTGTTTAGAGTGCCAGAAAGTGAAGGTTGAGCATCAACATCTAGCTGGCCTTATATTTCCTCATGCTATACTGGAATGGAATTGGGACACCATTTCCATCGACTTCATTTTTCGGCTACCGATGTCGAGATATCACCACGACACCATCATCGTCATAGTGGATAAATTGACAAAATTGGCTCACTTTTCTCTAGTAAAGACCACTTATACAACTAGTACAGTGGCACAGGTTTATCTGGAAGAGATCGTTATGTTACACAGGATTCTGCGGAAGATAATTTGTGACCGTGATCCTTTGTACACTTCCCATTTTTGGACTACCATGCAACATGCCCTCAGGAAAAAGATCAACTTCATTATAGCATATCACCCTGAGATAGATGGATGGATTGAATAGCTAAATAAGATCTTATAGGATATGCTCATGATGTATGTTATGGATCATCAGTCAAGATGGGAGGAGTATTTGTACTTGGTGGATTTTTCCTACAATAATAGTTTTCAGAGTTCTATAGGCATGGCTCCTTTTCAGGCCTTGTATGACAGAGAGTGTAGGACACCTCTTAGCTGGGACATGTTAGAGGACAGGGTTTCACTTAGACAAGCTATGTTACATGACATGGAGCAGCAGGTGGTTTTGATCAGATAAAGATGGCAGGAGGCATAGGACAGGAGGAAGAGGTATGCAAATCAGCATAGGATTGACCGTAGTTTTGATGTGGGCATGAAGTTGTTCCTTCATTGGTCCTTTAAATTTTTTGGAGTGTATCATTCCATTGGCCTAGCATGTAGCATTACCACCTAACTCGTCTCACATACATGACGTGTTTCATGTTTCATTCCTTAGGAGATATATTGCAGATCCTTCTCATGTGCTAGATTAGACCTCCTTACAGGTGCAGGATCAGGGGAAGGTGATGGTGGATCCCATTCACATTATAGATTTTAGGATCCTGGGCCTTCGAGGAAGAGAGATTGATCAAGTTCAAGTCCAGTGGGTTAGATATGATAAGACTGCAGCTACTTAAGAGGATGCTACATTATTACGAATTCAATTTCCCCATATGTTCCAATGACTTTTAGGAGGTAGTCCAGTCTAAGGGGAGGGGGATATAGTGCCCACTTCCCTTTGACACCTTTTGATACTGATCATGACACTATTGAATAAATTATGGACATTATTATAGTTTTGATTTAGTATGATGTTAGATGTTAGAGCATGGATTATTGTTGACTTGGTTCATATCTGATACATGGTGTTATTGGGGACATTTTATACATTTTATATATTGTTGTTGATATACTGTTTGACATGGTTATATTATAGATGTTGTTCGTACTTGCGATAATTGGATATTTTGAGTAGACCTAGAAAATGAGAATTGAATTAAAGATTGATGATGATATAGATATTGATTTAATTGTAAGTGATACTGTTGATTGTCTTGATGATTTTTGTGATTCATATATATATTGATGACTTTGGGTGTATATTATATTCATTTGGATGTTCTGATGCGGCCATGAGGCTGAAGGAAGTATTTGTATTTTGTAGATTTAAAATATCATAACAAACATCGGGGGATTGGAGACCAACCACTTTGGAATTCTATATGAATTCAATAGGGTCACCATGGCAATTGTATTTGTTTTTCTGTGTGTTTTTTTGTGTTAGGAATTCTCATGGGGGGGATTACCTTCAAATGTGACCAAGGGATTTTATGTATTTTATTTTATTTGGTCCCTTTGTTAATATTTTCATGTGTTTATTTTGTGGAGCATTAACCCCTTTCATTATTTATTAAATGTTGTGTTAATATTGTGAGTAATCATGTTGTAAAGTTAGTTAATTAAAATATGTCACAAGAAGGTAATTAATAGAGTTGTTGGCCTTGAATTAAAATTTTGTAAGACATGTGTAAGTGATGTGTAAGAGATATGTAAGTTGCTTTTGGAGTAAGAAACACTTCATATTATTTGAAATTCGAATTTGTCCTTGGAGGCTGATTTTGGAGGCTTGTGGGACAAGTTAAACTTGTCCCATACCTCTTAAATTTTTATGCCAACCTTGCCTATGGTTGGAGGGTTAAAATTAGACTTTTTTCATGCATTTTTGTAAGTCAAGTTAAATATTTTTTATTGCACTTTTCTTACATGTTTTGATTTCAGTTCTTTGGGGTGTGGGTTTGATTTGATTGTGAAAGTAAAACTGTCATATTATTCACCCACCTATTGATTATGCATTAGAGAATGAAGTTGAATTTTTGTTTTGGGGTTGGGGATTTGTGATATGGAATCCTACATGGATCCACCTCATTCTCTTCCCTTCCCTATTGTATAAGTTGGAATTCCTTAGCTTATTTTTGGGTTGCTTCACTATTATCACTTCATATTTGGGAGACTTCTTTTGGGTTTTGAGAGCTCTTTCTTTCGGAGAAGATTGGAGATTGTTGCATGCTTGTGGATATTTGATCTTGGACTATTTTGCATTGGAAAGCGTGTTGTATTTGAATTGTAACAAACTCCATTACGGAGAGGTAGGAGATTGGCTCTTGGAAATGCTCTTCTTTCCCTTTTATGATTATGTAAATGTTTGTATGTTTGTTATCGTTTGTTTGGCTGGTTGGGTAGATGGTGTAGGGATGGTGTAGGAGAAGACTATGGGGTACTCTTGAGGGAGGATTAAGTTTTTTTGGGAGGTATAAGTGTGGAGGGAGTCGGGATTTGGGTTCCACCTTGTAAAATTAAATAGCTTGCATTTATTTACTTGTTATGGGGTGCCATAACAGGTTGGGGAGGCATAAGGAAATGTGAGGAATAAGGGTTACTTGGAGGAGGCATAAGGGTATGTCAGGGATTTTAAATCATATGTATTTTGGCAATTTTTTCTCAAGTGGTTGTTGACAATTTTTGAAATTGTGCAAAAATGGGCAACTCGAAACTTCATTGTTACGATGAAATTCCTGGGTGAAGTATACGTAAGCTAAGGGATTTTTGATGTTATTGGTTTCTAATGAATTAATTAATGATTAAGTGAAATTTGAAGCTATGTGTGTTGTTACAAAACATAACAGATCACATAGTCTGTAATTTTCATGATACCTTCAACAAAAGAACACAAGGGCCTCGAAGGATAGTTGTGTTGTCTTTATGAAGACACTAGATTGCAAAATAGGTGAAGTGTTGAGTTTTGGGACAACAAACATAAGTGCAGACGGCAGAAATCATAGTTCATTACTGAATGTTACAGTTTCTCACTAATGTTCTTTCATTCATGTTTAAGACATTAAATTAAATGACTGAGTTGTTTAGTTCATCATACAATCCATAGAGAAAGCTAAAATGTAGAAAGAAATATACAACTAATTTAAAGAATTCAATTTTTTATTCATAAGGAATTTTCAAATGTTTCCCACACAAGCGGTGGGATGTAACTTGAAAGTAAAGTATAGCTATTGAAATAAAAGGTACACATGGATGAAAGAGAAAGTAAAGGAGTATGAGTGAACCCATAATTGCCTTGGGGGTTTCTTTCTTTGATTGAATTATCTCCATTTCCATTTTTTGTTCCTTCTTCATCTCCATTGTAGAAGCCACCATACTTGAAAATAAGAAAAGAATAACTATCAGTTATGAGCTCAGGGATCAAATCATATTCCTACTATCCTAGTTCTCGCATATGAATCTCTTCAAACAAAAGATGTAATTTACTTGAATATTAGGTTGCATACATGCTATACTTACTTAGAAAGAAGAATGGGAAAAGAAAAGAAGAAAACATGGACATAAGAGAGGACCAAAAAGCCTAAGTATTTTCTAACTATTTTCCTAAGTGTGTAGGTACAAGTTGCAGCCAGGAAAAATAGACAAGTCATAAGTGCATGTAGAAAAAAGGAATGAAGATAATATTCTAGAAAAATTAAGGCTTCACCATGTAAAATCAACATTTCAAATTTTCCAGCATACATATAAAGTTGTAATGAAGCTCAAATATAGTATTGAAGCACAAAAGAAATGGAACTACATTATTTTGAAAAAACATTAATCATTTGACATGCAAGAATTTGTGAACAGAGTTTCTAGAAATAATATGTCCAATGCAGAGTTATAGAAAATAGCGAGGAATCAAAGTCAAGCTCATAATTTTACAATATGGAGCCATCCTATAACACTGTTTTCAAGAATAAGAGTTACATTATTTTCAGATAGTCAAGAACATTGATACAGTAAAGAAGTCAATAGATAAAGTTTTTAGAAACATTCAAAGCTCACCAAGTTCAAAGATGGTGTTTTCATAATAAGTAGTCCAATAATTCAAGGTAACCATCAAAGTAAGACCATTGTTCTAGTTCTGAAGGAAAAGGAAAAAAATGTTGGAATTATTTTGGAAACGAGATTTTGGTATCTCAACAGAGCTCTAGAATAGAGGGATTACAAAATAGAAAATCAGAAGATCCATATTTACTCATCTTAGAGCACTAGTTTTCAGTTTAGCATTGAGATAAGCACAACTTACAAATATCAAATACAAAAGGCATGCTACAGCTATCATCATTTCAGGAGAACAATCAAAGGAAGAATGAATTATTAGTGTCTTGAGCCAAAGGGGAAACACCAAGTAACCTTACGAAGCCACCAATATTACAAAAGTTACAGTATAATAAACCAATTACATTCAAGCACTCTTCTCATGGGGAATTTCAATGTTCAAGTGATCTCAGATTGAAAAGGATTAAAGAAAGTATTCTCAAAGGGGGTGCTATAGATTTTTCAAAGAATCAAGTTGATCCTAAACAAAAAATTATAAATGGATTCTCCAGAATACAAAAATTGAGCCAATGATTTCATAATAGACCTGAAGTAATATATATAACCTATATTTGAAGAAAAATCATAACCATCATTTCTACAATATTCTCAACAAATGCAAATGAAATAACAGTTGTCCTGAGGTTAAAGCACAAAGAACTCATACAGAGAAGAGGTAGAAGTAAGTATCTAGAATGAAGAAATTACTTTATGTCCACCACAGGAAAACAAAGTAAATACAAAGCCTCTACAGAAACAAATATCAGAGAGGAGTGCGGATCTGGGTCAACAATCGAATAACCCATGAATGGGTGTCAGTAGATTAGGTTTGAATCAAAATGTTAGAGATAAACTATGCAACTTACCACATGGGCCAGCACTTTGAACCCAAATAAAAATATTGCCCTAGTCTGAAAAGAAAATCCAACAGAGTTGAGGTACCCATCAACGATTATTATTATTATGACTCAAGGTAAAGGGAAACAGTCCCAGTGGAGAAGGGTAAACATTCACCCATAGAGTTTTCTCTTGACAACAGGTCTACATGAGCTCAAAATTTGAATCAAAGACACTACAGTGTGTGAAACACAAATACCCAAATCGAAAACATTAGATTTGGAGTTAAGGGCAGAGCAAGGTTACGATGAAAATGGAACCCAAATGGATTTCGAGCAAAGAAAATGCAAAGCTTCCAGAGAATAGAAGAGGTTCAGATTTCAAAAATGGTGGCATACTTAAAATGGAACTCCATAAGCCCAAATGATGGTCATTTTTTAGAACTCGACTAGGAAAACCCTTATCTAACTCTCCAAGTTAGTCAAACCTAAGGGATCTGAATTTTATCAAAAATGACACATGAAAATTATTCTTCCATAGAATGGAAATCATCCAACAAACCCTTCACAACTAGTTCAAGACTGTAAGCTAACAAAGAATTACAGAGATCAGAGTAGGATATATAAAATACTAAGACTAGTTTTAAGTGAACAGAATTTTTATTCTTTTATGACACCCATTGAAGATAAATCTGGCCCAAACCATATTCAAAAGTCACTTACCTTGTTACAAAAAATGAGCTTGAAGATTTCAACCATGAAGCTAACTCGCAATGATCAAGAACCAAATAGAACCGAGCTCAGCAATGGCAAACATGTCTTCTTTATAACCCTTTCATGGAAAAAATCATAAAAATAAAATATTACTCAAAAAAATACGAAATAAAATCTATCCCAGATAGATAGTTGGCATATAACTTCTCGCCAAAGGAAACATTCCCGCATCAAGAGCATCCAAATCGAAGAAGAATGGCTACAATATATAGATACAAAGAACAAAGGCCCCATTGGCTATTGAGTGTTTAAATAGCTTAAATCCTTGATAAATGCTCAGAATAATGGTTTAGAAAAGATTTTGGATGGCTTCATCACAGATTGAAATTCCAAATGAAATGATTTTAGGGTTGAATTGATCTTATAATCCCTAAACTTGAGAGATGAATTAGTAGAATTCAACCACAGTTTGAAAGATCAATGATCCCCAAAAATGACAATGTACATAGATCAAAGGCCAAAGATCAAGCTCTAGAATCTCTAATGCAAACCATGGTTAAAATGCATTTATGACATGGCAGAAACCCTTCATGCAATCATTCAAGTACAGTAAGCTATTAGGAGAATCAAAGAGATCACAATAATAAAATATAGACCAACTTCAAGTAAATAGAAGTTCCTCACAATTGGATCATCTTGCTCAAATCAATTCAAAAGTAGTCCAAGAAAAATGGCAGTTTATTGACCAACTTATTCAATTGCCTAATAAAGAAATTTTCAAATTATAAAACTTCCACAACAAAGAAACAAGGACATGTGTCATCTCCAGAGCTCAGAAGTGAAAAAATACAAAGGGGTCGGGCCCATAATTTTTGAGTTTTGAAACCTTTTTCGAAAAGAAAATTCCAAGCTTTTTCCAAGGCTTTGCCCGCAAACAAAGGCCAAATGAAATGAACTTTTTCAAGTTCGAGTTCCCATTACCAAGCCCAAGAAGTCAAAAAAACCCTAACTACCAGGGTCAAGATCAATGATGGCAAGCTTGAAACAAGTACAAATATCAAGGGCCCAGAATGATTAAAAATTCAAAAAAATTCCACTTGGTTAGTATCCCACCAAAACATTACCAATGGTTTGAAACCCTAAATCACAAGGGTCAAGATCGATGTCTGAAGATCAGAAAAAGGACATAGAAATCAATGGCCCAAAAGATTGAAACCAAATATCAAAGAAAACTCAATTTGAGTTACATATGCCACCGACAAAGTTACCAAGGGGTGAGTCACTGTGGGAAGGGGGGCCAACCCACATCACCAATCAAATTATCATTGCATTGACTTTCAAAGTCTAAAATATGGCATCATTTGTCAAATAATGCTGAATGATGCCTATCATGCCATGTTAATCACTGAAAAGGTGAATTTTGAAACTATACACTTTCAAATGCAAACTATGGGATGGAAAGATATACTGCATAGTACTCGTTACAAAGGTGGGCCAGAGTATGGTATGGCATGTATATGAAGGTGGTCCTTATACTAAAATCCAAAGGTGGAAACTTCATTTGCTAGACTGGTGATCAAATCACTTCATGTGACCATTTTGAAGGAGATGTCAACGTCAACATGTGCACATGGACAGGTGGTCCCCACCAATGGATGTTTTATGAATTATTTTGCAAGTATTGTAATTATTTTTTTCTTCAAACATAGGAGTTATTTTTGCATGCCTTCACAAAAGGACAAAATAGAGAAGAAGATAGAGTTACATGTTCATGGAGAGAGACTTGCCTAGCAAGAAATCTTATTTTTAGCAAATTATTCATCCTTCCTTCTTAAAAATAGAATAGTCAATTTCAGTTTGAATGATTGTAATTAAGGCTAATAATGCCTATTTGTAATTACATGCTCTATTTTTATTCCTTTATCTATTATTAAATAAAGGATAAAATAGAATGCATGGGCGAGTACAAGCCTTAGGCTATTTTTAGGAAGAGGGTGAAATTTATTTTTGCTATATATTGTGTGCCTTTGCAAAGCACAAGGGGAAACTTATGGAATAGGGGGGGAACCTCTGGAGGACTTTTTGGATATAGGAGTATTTTTGAAGCAATTTTTTCCAGTTTTTCCTTCTGAGTGTGAAGATTTCTGCCTTACCAATTATTGTGCAGTCTTGTGTATGTTTCTATTAGTCTTGTGAATGCAAATTCCCTAATTAATCATCTTACCCTGTGTAAAATTCAGTAGTTTCTGCATAATATTAATGTGCATGTTTAACTTAGCAGTATTGTTGTGATAATCTCCCTCAATACCTCCAAGTGTTTTTCCCTTAGATATTCTATGTAGAAGAATTGTTGGTTTGCATCAAAAATCCTTTCACATATCAATTGTGCATATACTCAGTCAAAGCCCTCATACAAATTTGGTGTATCACCTTAGTTTTAATTACTTTACAGTCATCTTTTACCCTTAAACCCCAGAATCAATTTAGGATACATCAACAAGGAACCGGCCTTGATACCAGAGACTCACCTCAAAATAGGTATACCCACAGACCTGAGGTGTTTCCATTGTATCTACGAAAGAGAGAGATCAATATTGCAAGCTTAGAAAACCTGCAACCATCTCTCTACAGGGTGCACTTTCGAGAGATAACAGTGGTGATACCCATTTCCCCTTTAGGACACATAAGTAGCATCCCCCATAGTTTTTTTCTCCTTTGGCTTGCATGATGAATCCTGAGTTTTGTTTGTTATGTATTAATGTGGTTGGAACTACATTCTATTTTGGACTATGCTTTTAATGTGAATTTGGCATGTGTGTTTATGGAAGCCTGTTATTACAATGAGTTGAAACACATTTCTTATTGCATTATGGTTAGGGATTTTGGGCCAATGAAGATGGATGGATTCTAATTTCATTGGATGTCTTAGTTGGGTAGAGAGTGTTGCCTTTCCCCTGCCTTTGTTGTGATCAAAATTGAAGAATGATGGATCTGCATGTTGCTATCCTGGAGCAAAGGAAAAGACAATTTTGACAGTCCTTGTTGAGATTTTTGTTTATTGTAAACCTTTCCCACTTTGAAGTGGATGAACTTGTATATTATTGGTGATGGAATGATGTTCTGTATTGGATATGAAAGTTTTAATTTGAAATGTAAAAGAGATATACTCTTTTTTTTGCTTTTGAAAGAATATGAAAGACATGAATGTTGTATGTTGTATTTCAAGGAATGAAAGAGAAAGTTATAAGCATATAATTTCTGAATTAATATAAGATTTTATTATATTTCCTCAAATGGCACTGTTGTATTTAAAATCTGATTGTTGAAATGCATTATGAGATCTCCATTGAAAGTCTGGAAATACGCATGAAGAAATGTCATAATGCTCTGTTCTATAGAAATGTATGATTTGAAAATCAGAACTATGTCTTTTTTCTTTTGCACATTTTGATTTAAATCAACTATGTTAGATTTGGTTGGAATGAATTCATAGATTAAATTTGGTAAATGTAAATCTATTCAAATTTGAGCGCTGTTAGATAATTTTCATATTGGCAATTATTAATCAGAAATTGAACAGGAAAACCCCGCAACCTTAGGATATGAAATGAAACAATTAAATTTTAGTTGCATGAATAAAACGACCCCAACCAAACTAAAATACTTAAGAAAATTTTAAAGAACCATTCAGATCAAGCAAAGGCAAAATTGCAGACTTCTTGTTGTCTAGAATTGGAAATTTTGATTTATAAATCCATCAAACAAATTAACCCTTGAAATCCATCCTAAATTTACCTAACTATAACCCTCCATATCTGTTTCACATTTTTAGAAAGGAATGAAGATGAATTGAACATAATTTATAATTCAAATGTTACCAGTTTTCATTTTATAATCTTGTAGAGAATTTTCTCAAAATTGACCCTTAAAAATATTTCCAAATTAAATTCTTAAGGTTTTTGTGCAAAGAGGATGTCAAGAGGTTTCTGAAAAGTATTATTTTTCCAAAAACAGAGTTCCCTATCAAAATTTATGGCCTTATGAAGTTCGCAGAAGAGGAAAAGCCTCTTGCACACCTGTCTTGCACACCCAGAGCTTCTTGCGCACCCCTCTTACATGTAAATGAGAAAATGAGCATCTTGCATGCCCATGAGAAAATGAGTCTCTTCTGCACCCTTCTTGCACACCTGAGAGAGAATGAGTCTCTTTCGTGCCCGTCTTACGCACCTGGGAGAAAAATGAGTCTCTTCTGCGCCTGTCTTGCATGCCCAGAAAAAAAATATGTTCTCCTGCACCTTTCTACCGCACCTGGAAGAAAATTTTCTTTCCTCACCTTTCTTCTGTGCCCAAGGAAATTTCTTCCGTGCACCCCGCAAGACAATAATCTATCTTCACTGGGGATGAATTTCTCTCTCTTAGTGTTTTGTAGGATGTTTTGATAACTGTCGCCATTGACTCTAGAAATTTTGTTGGGAACACTCAAAAAAATATTATTCCTTAACCTTTTCTAACTAAACCTAGGTTGTTCTTGGTCTCAAGTGGGGAGTATTTAGGTGGCATTACACCTTACATGTCGAAGCCATAAGAAGTATGGACACTAGAGTTAATCCATTTCTTGAAGCCTAGATTTCTGTCATGGAAAAGTAGCTGGAGAAAATTTTTGTGAACTCAGCACATGAGGCTCGCAGTGGACTACGATGCATAGAATCTGAAATAGAGGGACATACGAAGGACAATTTTCTGTGAATATCAGTTCTTATTGTGTTGGTTGAAAATGAAATTTTCCATAGAGACCATGATGCAAGTAGGTGCCCACTACTATAGCACGCAATCCACAAGAATGTGTTTTTCTACCAAAAAAATTTTACTTCCAACACTCATGACACCAAGGAATTTAGATTGATTGACCAAATACATGATGCTAGTGATATTGGTGTGCACTAGACCAGCATTGCAAATAATTCAAAGGATTATTGTCACTATTATGATGGGTGCGAAAATGGAGGTTTGTGCGGAAGAGGCTTTCATGGAGGCAGAAGAAGTGAATTTCATTGCGGGACTTGTTATAATTATGGGTCCACATAACATAACAAGTATGAATGCCCTGACTTGCTACAATGGATGTAAAAAAGCACTGTGATGGTAAGTGTGAAGAATGTAAACTCATAATGGATGCCAACAGTGGCACGTGAGTTAGATTTGGAACCTGTCCTTGTAACGACATGATCTAAGGCTGCACGCACAAGAGAGACACCCAAGTAAAGGATGATGGTTACTAGAGAATAGGTGGTGCACATGAAGTATCCAGACCCTACTCATTAGAAAGAGGTATATCAAGAGACCATGGATATAATTCAAATCCTACAAGGAGAGATCTAGTTCCTGAAGGAGCACTCAAGGCAGTTAGAACAATGGAAGAATACTAAAACTATATCTTTGGGCTAAATACCAAAAAGGAAACACCAATGGGGGATATCAAGACAATATTTCCATAAACACAGTCAACTCAGAAAATTATAAAATAAAAACCTCTCCTTGCTTCTAACCACGTGCATATAATATAATAAAATTTTGTTTGATTAATGCAAGCGTTGGTAAAATTACAACTATATTTTGGTAGGGTGAATAAAGATAACACATGTTAGAATGTATAAAAACTATAAGTGGATTTATTTCTACCAATTGTCAAAAATATGAAGCATTCATAAAACTAAATCATACCTCACCTAATGCTCCATAAGATCACAGAAGCATGTAGAAACTATCACCTCCATCCATTCTTCCATCAAAACATTTCCATCTAGTCTCATATAAGAAACTAGAGAAATATAAATAGCCTCATATGTGACACAATATTATAGAAGGTAAAATGTTGGAGTATCAATTCTGAAAATTCTTAATATATATTTGTAAATATACCCACATGCATTAAAAACATGAAATGGTGATTTATGGGGGAGTTTCTGTAGATCAAAATTCTAAAATCAATGACTATTGGAAAATACATTTAATCGAAAACCAAATAGAGTGGCCAACCAGTGTGAAGAAGTTGAAAAATGGTAATTGACACGCCCTATGTTGACTTTGAGAAAATTATTTAAGTGAAAAACATTATTAATTTGTTTGAAAGGGTAAAGCTTATCCATGGTATGGAAGCATGTTTTTTTTAAGGTAAATTTTTTATGACTTGGGCCCTACACATGTACATAGATGGCTTGAAATCCAAGATAAAAACTGACATGCTAGATTACAAAATGAAGAAACTTCCTAGTAGCGTGAGAGAAACTAGGTAGGAGGAAAATATTTTTTGTGAAAATTATTTGTTCTTGTTTTATATTGTTTTCCACCCATCTGAAACCTTTTCATCAGGAAGAATAACTTCAATATCATATATCAACATGTATTTATTATTTTATAAAGGAAAGATAGGAGGGATATTTTCCTTTCCCGCTTTATAGGTATTTGATTCAACATTTTTTATTTGTCTAATTTTCATCATTTAATTTCCCCATGTTTCTATCAGCATGAATTTCACTAATACGAGTTTCTAGAACCGATTCAATGAATTCTTTTGAATCTAAATCTTCCTTAGCAAAGAAAACTAACTATTCTTGGAGGGAATTTTCCCACCAAGATAAGCATCTATTATCTCAAGATGATACAATTATTTATGTATCAAAAAGTGTTGGAAGTGTAGAGGGGTCAAAAATCATACACATATTTATTTTTCATTCATTATATAGTGCACAATACCAATATTATATTCATTTTATAATGGGAAAAATTAAGGTTGAATATATATCTCCAAAAGTGTAAGTAGATATTTCACATTATGGAATATAAGCTTTTCATAAACCCTAGTCATTGTTTCCCTTCATAAAACTTTAAAGCTAATGGAACTGGTGGTGGCAATGCTACTCTACTTGTACATGTAGAGAACATATGGGAGAATAATGATATTTTATCATGCATCAAACAAGCTTTCTCTAGGAATGGTGATGTTGAGGATGCACTTGGAAAATAAGAGGATGGAGGTAGCAATGGTTCTATAGCAAAAGGCCCTCAAGCAACAGGTAAGCCAAGGGTCAATCCTACAAGTGGAGGTATGCATGGATTTATAGAGACCCTCCTTCATGTCACTGCAAGCTAGGGGAAATAGGGAAGTGGAAAAAATGGTTTGGGGATTAACGGTTCCACTAAATACCGCGTGGAAGTGGTCGCCAAATAGAAGAAGTAGGAAATGTGGAAAAGTTATCAAAACCATGACTAAAAACTTCGGTGTTGAATATAAAAGAGGATCTTCTTCAAATTTTTCTCAAGGAGGAGGAGACCCTCTCCCCGCTAGGCCGCATTTGTAGATTTCACAAGTTCTTGCCTAAGCTATCTCAGCTCCATGAGTGGATTTATCAAAGATGGAGGGAAATGATCAAAGGTAATATTGAGCTTTATCCCTAAGCTAAAGATTATTTCATTGCTCTCTTTGAAACGACAAGGATTCAATTTATGACCGCTATTTGGTTTGGGGTGAACATGGGCTCATAATAAGGCCCTGATATCCATCTTCTGATCCTCTAAAAGACACCTTTGATACCTTCCGTGTTTGGGTTTTCTTTCTAGAAATCCCATTACTACTTTGGAATAACTCGTGCCTTACTGCTATAGGCGATACTTTAGGATCTTTTCAAAAATAATATGTTTGAACCTATGATAAGATTCATACAAATTATGCTAGAATATTGGTAGATCTTGACACCTCTCAAGACCTTCTAGCAGAAATTAGTATGCAAATCAGTGAAAGAAATTGGGTGTAGAGGATTGACTATGAGGGTTTAGCCTTAAGATGCGGTGATGCTTTCAAACGGGGAATCTTTCGGATGACTGCGAGCACTCCATAAGGAATCGAAGTGAAAAACTAGCATGGTGGAAGAAATTTCTTCTTAAAAATATCACAGTTAGTCCTAGTTTGGATTCAGTTGAGGAATCATTAAACCCTTTAAGGGAAAAAACTCCCCTTGCTAATGAAGAAATCCCAAACCATCTAGAAAAGAAACCACAAAACCCACTTTATAATTGTCATGACTCTGATAGGATAACACTTGATTCCAATAACCAAAGGTATTATCTACAATTGATTGTACCCCATCCCTCATTAAGGGTCACATTCCTATCAAAAATATTGAAAATTTTCTACCGATACTTAATAAGAATGTAACAAGGATTGGACAGTGGTGGAAAGGAGGAAGAAAGGGCATAAAAAAATAAAACCCACCATCGTTACGGACAAGGATAAAGTGATATCCTTCGTTTTATTTTTATCCCTTTATCTGGGTTGGGGGCCTAGTGTTTTTTGGATGTTGTTCTACTATGGATAGGTGCTTGTTTGGCTCTAGGCCTATTATGTTGTTGTTTTTTTCTGTTAAGTAGTGTTGTTGTTGCTTTGTTTAGCACAACATTGTATATCTTGGTTCTTAGACATTTTATCATCAATGTTATTTTCTTGTATCTAGGTTTTTAGCCTTTTGATGTACTGTGGTATGGTCCCCATCACAAATCCATTTACCAATAATAAAAAATATTTGTAAGTAGATAACGTAAATATTCTTTATTGATAGGAAATGGAATATGATGGGACAAATAAGCAAAAAATCACATTAAATTTTTTATAAAACAATGTAAGCAGGTTGTGTGAAAGCTTAATCTTTATTATATGCTCTAAATTTAGGTCTATGCAATAGAATTAATAATATAAATGTAAAATATTATTTTCTATTTATTTCTATCATTTCTATCTTTCCTTCATTTTTATATGATATGCATCATTTTTGTGTACATATCATGTGTGGATATGTTAAGATCTATTCTAACTTTTTGTACACTATTTTAAGGACTATAAATCAAATAGTTTTGGTTTCTACTACTAGAATATATTGTGTAGTGTGTCCTAAATAGTGATTCCATGAACCATTTCTAACAAGTATTTCTTGACTCGAATCATGTTCCAAAACTTCTAAAATGAGTAACAATAATTTCCTAGCTTTTATTTGAGCCTATTTCAAAACTTATGTTGAAAATACAAACATTTTTAAAAAAACTATTCACACATTTATTTTTATTTGTAGAATCATTTTTCCCTATTTCTAGAACATATGCCTCACATAGGAGATAAGGTAGTATCTCTTTCCTTTTTACATTATGCTTTCTTTTTTCTTACTAGCTTTTAGAAGTCTATAATAGATGTGGAAGAAATAATAACAAATATTCAAGTAATAGGGTATGTATTTTTCTTTCAATACTGTAATATTTATATAGACAGAGAGAAAAGTGGGGCATTATGTAGATACCTAGTTCTAGATTAGTACTAGGTAATTTTATTTATGTACTTAATGATTATTAGACAACATTATGTTCTTGTTGTACATTGTATTTTTACAATCCCTTTTGTTTTTTTATCTTTATCAAATTTTTTGCTCCTTAATTCTTTCCAATCGAATCGAACTCACTGACTTAGTCATCATGTTTTGTATCTTTAATGTCCATTTTTCTCCATTCTCCAAGTTTTTTCTCGAATACCATTTTTATACTTTGGCTTAAGTAAATGACAAGTTATGTAAGGTTTTAAATATAATCATACTTACATTATTGGTAAATCCTTGTATGTGTAGTTTTTTTACACATTTAGTTATTTTTAAAAATTTCTCTTATTTTTTGGGTTTCTTTTGTTGTCTTTCCCACCTATAGTGTTTCATATTACTCTTATGTATCTTAGTCAAATTTTTAATTCATGAACTCTATAAATACATTTTTGCATTTATTTATAATTATTTGTATGAAAAATAATGCATTGAGTTATTAGTTCAAACAAGATTTATATTGTGGTTATAATAGTGGAATTTATTGTTTTCAAGATAATCTCAATGAAAAATGTAAGTCCACAAATTTGAGGAATGATAGTGTTCCAAAAATTGAATCCTAATGTTTTATACAATCTCTTCTACATTGATCAATTGTTTAAGTGAATCAGGTGATGCTTGCTATTATTTCAAAACATGAGACTCTTGATTAAAAAAGAGGAAATAAATGTAAGTGTTACCATTAATATTTCTTGCTTTTATCGGTTTTGTAAGGAGATGAAAATTAATTAGTATTTTGACAAAGGATTCAAGATTCCTAGTGATTCTTAACATATGAAAAGAAACTAAGAGTGAATTTGATAGATTGGGTTCAAATGATCACATACATATGGTCATATTCACCTCAAAATCAACATTGTTATATTTTTTAGACACCAATCATTTTCATTGGACTGTAAAATACTCACTATTCTAGTGAATTTCTATGACTTTTGTCTCCATGGTTTTCTTGTTTTCTCATTTTTTGCTTCATAATTAACAAAATTCATCACAACTAAATTAGAGTTCCAATTTCGGTATGGTTAGTTTCATGCATTTGATAATGTTCAACCATTTTAATGCCTTCATTTTAGTTTTCCTTTTCTTTTTCTTGTTCCCACTCTATACTTGTGTCACTACTACACGAGGCCCTAATTTGAGATAAATGTTAGAGACAAAAATCTAATTTCGTCTGTAAATTTTTCCAACAAAATTAATGTTGTCTCTAATTTTTTCCCCTTTTTAATTTTAAAAATAAATTGACTTTTACCATACCAAGTTTGGGGTAAATTAGAAGAAGCGAACCCTATACTGGGAGCAAAGGATGCGACTCACACATGGCCATATCAACCCTTCAAACAGATCTCCGAGTGCCGAATCCGCAGCATAATTTATAGAGCTGGAGATCTATGCAAGGAGGACCAGTATTTGTGGCACAAATTGTTTCACTGGCTTGTTTTCTTAGAAAATGTAGATAGGAATGCAAGGAGGATTGGGATTTGTCTCACGGACTAAGGTCTATTATTTTAGGATGGATTTCCTATTACAACCCTGTTATTTCAGAGGAAAAGTGAACCATTCACCCTGCTACATATATAACAACCAACCTCTGCGAGGACTTCCATTTGTAAATACAAGTACGACCACAATCTACAATACAGGGGCACCATCACTAACAAATTTTTTCCCCTTATGCCCTCTCTTCCCACACTCATTGATAACCAAGTTGCATTCAATTTTACAACCTCCCTGAAAGTCTCCAGTCGTCCGTTCCGCAAGCCGTAGATGAGGAAATGCTGATAACAAAGGGATTCAGACTGGTGAGATGCCCCAATAACCCTTGCACATGGATCAACAGCGGAAGGGCGGTTGGAGGCTTCCTCACGCTAGATATAACTATTTTGCAAGATTATCACTACTGCATCAATGGAGTTTTTAACAGATATTTCCCAGACAACACTCCATTTAAATACTCTCAACAAAAGCCGCCATTGAGTATTTGGGAGTCTATTTTGGGAACAAAATTCAAAGTTTTGAAATTCAATAATAATGTGCAGATGGGTGTTATTAACATAGAAAAACATCCTATACATCTTCATATTGTGGGTCAGAGATTTACTAACTATAATCCACAAACAGATTGTACCAACTTCAACCTGGTAGATCCTTAAATGTTGAACACCACGAGATTTGAACATTGGTTAATAATTTTGTGGGTATTTTTTTAAACAAGTGATTATTGATGCACTGCAGTGGTTATATGGCTCCAAAGTATATAATTGGCTAAAGTAGATGTCTACAGTTTTGGAGTGCTATTGCTTGAGATTTTGAGTGGAAGAAAAAACACCTATATTAATCTTCATAGGGATTGCAAAGCCTATTAGAATGGGTTAGAAAGAGGAAAAAGTAGTCTTCAATATGTTTTCTTAAGGGTCAGAAAGATCAATTTTAGGCCCTAGCCTGATTCTTACAACTTAGATTTAAGGAAATCTGTAAGAGGAGCTATACACTGATCAGGTCTACACTTTGATCTCTTGATTGAAATGGCTTGCTCTCTTGTGATCAAGCTTTGTTTTATCTTTTTTATGCTCTGTGCAGTTTTGGGTATCAAACAGACTTTGGTATAGGAATCTGTTCTGGGTTTAGTATTTCCTTTCGTTGTTGAGAATCTGATCTGGGTTTGTTATTTTCAAGGTGGGTAGTTGTGAAAGTAGAAAAAAACTACAACTTTTCCTTTTGTTAATTTGATTTTTTTTTTGGTTTGGAAATGCCATGTAGAATGCCTTGCGTAAACCTCATCTGGCCTCTCCCTCCTCAAGCAATGAAAATTCTTATGGAAGATGTAAATTCTAGGCTAGTAGATTGATAGGCCTGCTTGTTATTGTTTACAAGTAATGAAATTTAAACAAAATCTTGTAATTTGATGGATTTTGTTATATGTCATTCTATTTTGTAAGAAATTAACTCTGTAATTTTCTCCTTGGCATGGGAACCTGGTCCTCTACGAAAACTTTTCTCAAGCATAAGCTGAAAGTATTCATGTCATTAAAACAAGCAAGTGCAAACTCTAAGGTCTCTGTTGCCCCCTGAAACTAGATGATGCAAAATACCGCCCTCTAAATTTATACGGGCCCTAAGAGCCCTAATATGTGACCATTGCCTAATTAATTTCAAGCCAAACCATGACAACTTCATTGTTAGGTAAATTATTTCGTCTATTCCATATTTTCAAGTTACATAGACAACTAGCATTATGTATAAAAGAAATTTCCATTGTTTTTATTATTTAGTTTTACATATTATTTGAATAGTTTTCCTAATGTTCACAACTATTTTTTTCAATAGATTTGCAAGGGGATTTCTTGGAAAATAGGTACAAGATCTGAGCAGAAGAAGACATTAACTATTATGTCAGATGTTTTCATACAATTTTTAAAATCTTAAAGTATTTAACCCAAACATGTGTACATATTTGCAAACTTGGTAATACTTTTACAATTCTTAGCTGTCATCATACCTCACTATTTTCATGAAAATATGTACCGTATCATTGCTCATCTTTGTATATTGCATATATACTCCATACTTGGCTATTGAATCTACCCATATTTTTTGATCTTAAAAACTTTTCTTTTTTTCATATCTCTTTGTTGTGTGCTACCTTTCCCTACATTTCTTTCATTAATATTCTATTAGCATTATGTGACATGTTGCAGCAACAAAACTATCAGAATAAGGTAAAACTCATCTCTTTAAACAAAGGTTCATTGCATGTTCAAGACTCCCATAGATTGGGGAAGTGGATGGAAAGGACAGACCTTGAAACTTTCTATAAGCTTCCTCAATCTTAGTTAAAAATGTATACAATTGTAGGAGATGAAATGCATACGGGAATATCAAGAGGACATAGGAAACATGTTACAATAGGTATGTAAATCAAATATGCATGAAATATTGACTAGAATATTTTTCAATGTTTCAGGATCCAAGATTTTGTAATTATGACTTTTCTGCCTCTAGGTGAGATGATTGTTGGGCCACCGAAAACTCTTTTCATGGATGAAATTTCCACCTCCCTTGATAGTTCGACAACCTATCAAGTTGTTAAATGCCCCCAACAATTTTGTTATCTTGCAGATGCAACTATTCTCATGTCATTAATTCAACCTGCACCAGAATTGGATGAATTATTTGACAACATAATACTCATTTCAGAAGGAGAAGTTGTCTACCAGGGACCAAGACAACATGTGCTTGAATTTTTTCAAATATGCGGATTCCAATGCCCTTAGAGAAGGAGTATTGTAGATTTCCTACAGGAGGTATATTTGGAACCTCTGTATAATAAATTTTAACGTGGTTCTATCAAGACTGGATTTTTTTGTAAGTATCGAATGGTTAGCAGCAAATTTTTAATCTCACCCAATTTGGCTTACAGTTTTTAGATCCATAGGTACTCTAATATTTGAGAAAATACTTAAAATATGCCGATCTAGTTTTCCATGTCCTAGACCAAGCTACTTTTTTTTATGAAAACACTCTTAACCTTTTTCTTGTAAATGCCAATCCTTAACCAAATGACTAAATTGGGTTCTTTGGTAACAATGGAAACACACTAAACACACGTTACCTTGGGTTTTCTTTACAGGTAAGTTTAATGAAGGAAAAATAACAATTTTGGGCTGACGGAAATAGACCATATCGCTATATCTCTATGATTGAATTTGTAAATATGTACAAGAGGTTTCACATAGGCAGAGGGCTGTTAGGTGAAGTGCTCACACCTTATGACAAGCATACCATCCACAAAGCATCTTTGGTATTGAGTAAATATTCAGTCCCTAAGATGGAGATCTTCAAGGCTTGCTTTGCTAAAGAATGGCTTCTTCTCAAATGCAATTCTTCCATTTACATATTCAAGACTGTATAAGTCTTTATGCACAATGACAGGCTATTCCAGATAATGAATCATCCTTGTTGTTTATAGCTCATGGAAGTTGTTTGATCATGTAGATTATAATTATAGCATTTATAGTAGTAACAATATTATTAAGAGCATGAATGCACCAAAGGAATTAGGAGGATGCAAACTTATATCTTGGAGCCCACTTTTTCGCCCTCCTTACAATCATGTTTAATGACATTGCTGAACTGCAGTTTACACTTAACAGGCTACCTGTATTTTTTATACAACAATACCTTCTTCTATATCCTGCATGGGATTTTTCTATTCCCTCCTTGTTCCTGAGTATACTGATATTAGTTGTGGAGACATTTGTTTGGGTGGTCATGATTTATTATGGAATATGTTTTTCTCTTGTAGCTGAAAGGTAGGCCTGGAAATTACATTAACATTGAGAGGTTGTGGAATTTGGCTTTGAACCAAATTTTATCCTCCTCGAATTACATCAACATGATTGTGAACGTAAAATCACGGAGCTTCCTAACATGTTCCAAAACTCACTATCGAACATCATACAAGAGCTCGTGATTTTATGCATGGTAATGGGAGCTCATGACTTTTCCATAGGAAATTTGATCATACACAAGGTTTGAATTAGTAAAAGCATTGACATGACTGAAATCGTAATCAAAGGCTACTAGCAAGCCTTCGATTAGTGCCAGATGCTCGGCCATACTTTCCTCTACACAATAACCCATTGTTTTCGATAACTGAGACACTACTTACTCTCTGTGGGGTCTACGTATTATGACACTCATGGCTGAGGTGTTCCATCCCCATTTCGATATTGGCATCTCCTTGAAATATGAACTGATGAAATCATCTTCCTTACTTTGCATTTTTATGTTCTTAAAGAACTTAATCATAAGAACAA
Source organism: Taxus chinensis (assembly GCA_019776745.2). Classification (NCBI taxonomy): domain Eukaryota; kingdom Viridiplantae; phylum Streptophyta; class Pinopsida; order Cupressales; family Taxaceae; genus Taxus; species Taxus chinensis. The sequence continues at coordinate 68,751,390 of CM034157.1, forward strand.
TGATATAACTGACTGAGCTATGGGACTGCCTTTCTTAATTTGTATACCACAAAAAATATTATTCATGGTGTTCTTTTCTCTCGACTTTTTTGCAGTAGTTTGTATTTCATATACATCCATGGTTGGGGCACCTATGCCCATGCTATTTCAAAATGATGTCTATTATACATTAAATCCGCTTATTAACCTTGTCTTTTCTCCCCTTTTCTTTTGGCATCATCACTTCCACGGTTGAGAAATACATTAATATATGGCTCTCCATCTCCAATAATAGTGTCAGGAATCCAGCTATCGTTAAAGGCTTTGAATGCTAGAAACTAGAGTATAGCGGGATAATGAAACATCCCCTTGCTCTGCTTGTAAATGAATTGAATCTGCTGCAACATTTCCTCTTTGACAAAATCACACCAATTGACACACACACCCTATGAAACTTCTATGGTAGTATGACCGTACTTAAAAGGGATATAGCTGGGCTTCTTAAGTCCCAAAAGTTTGTAAGCTAAGAACTTGGAAGCAAATCGAGCAATTGGGTCAATGATAAAATTGATTAGCAATCTAGAATTATTTGCACCTACTTTATATTTGGTATGCTTGACTATAAATCCTGCTACGAGTTACTTATGCATATATGCCATACATGTTCACTATGAGTTTATAAAACTCACTAAATAGATACATTCCAAGTTATATTTCCGATTCAATGTACATGCTACAGAAAATCAACATGTGTGTAATGATAATAATGTATTAGTGCGCTCAGTTTTACTGTTATTTTCACTTACATTAATCCTGCACAAGTAAGTTGCTAAGAAATGGCCAACTCACCAAATAGATACATTCCAAGTTATATTGCTGATTCTTTGTGGTGTCCTATGTATATGTACATCCATTGTTTCATGTGGCTATAACTGAAATATCAACATGTGTTGTAAAATGCTAATAATGTATTAGTGCGCTCAGTTTTACTGTTCTTTCAGTTACTGTAATCCTGGCCAAGTAACTGCTGAGAAATGGCAAGTCATGCACCGTAAAACATTTCTACTCCATCATGCATGTGGGAAAATGTTTTAAATTGTTTCAGTTTGTACAGTTGTTGTCTTGGTGGTGGCCTATAAATATCTGCATCTGTATGTGGCCTATAACTTATGAAATTCATTATTCGTAAAAATTTCAAAATCCCATAATTTTTACAGTTTGCCTAAAATTGTTAAATTGCAAATCCTCTGTTTGCTGAGAATCCCTCATACGCATCTCATGACGACCAAACAAAGCATTATGGAGAAGGGATTGCTTGGTCAGATGTTTTAGTCACAAGTGCTCTGATAGATATACATGCAAAATGTGAAAGCATGTGAACTGTTCGACAAAATGCCTTAAAAAATGTGGTCTATGGGTTGCAATTATTACAGGATGTGCAAATAATGGGTTTGTCAATAAGACCTTGGAAACTTTCATGAAAATGCAATTGATAGGAGAAAAGCCAAGCCTCCACAACCTTTTGCATTCAAATTTGCTGAGGATAAAATTTGTAAAAAAATTGTTTAAAACATCAATAATAAAATTTGCGATTAAATTTGACTACAAGAAATATAGTTTTAAATTAAAAATTTAAAAAAGAAAACCACACTGGCATTTCTAAGGTCATGGCCAAGTACGCAAAGCTCATCGTGCATTTGTGATGAGAGACATGAACAAAATGTCTTTGGATGGAAATCACGACAAGTAGGATAATAAGGTGGTAGTGGATACTGCATGATTTGTTGGATTTTTGGGATGGAAATGGACTGGAAAAGGACAATAATAATACAGGTGGATGAAGGGTGAAAAAACACAACAAGAGATGTAGAGGGTGTAACTTAAGAGTTGCAAAGAAAATAATGTAAGTATTTTCCAAGTTGCCAAGTGATACCAAGTTGAAATTTCAAAAACAAAAATAGGTCCACTGAGAATTTGCCAAGGGCAATTACGATTTCCATGTTGTGAACCATTATCCCTTCATGATAATCTAAATTAGTGATCTCAGAAAATGATAGGAATCATAGCAGTCACATAACAATCAGATTGAAGGAAAAATATCCAAAGTGGTAATGCCATTTTGTTCTATACCTGCAATACAACATCATAAACATTGGTTTATCAGTTAAACTTTCTTTCCTCTTCTTTTAGTGGAAGTTTCTACATTTTTTGTCCTTTGCGACTGATGTAACTTTGATGCTAAAGTCACCTATGAATACTTCATGAGTGGCTATGGGTGTACAGATTCGGTACATGACCGATTGCTGTAAAAAGATATTTTAATCACTACATTCATTAGTGGCCTACCACTCGCAGGTTTTTACATCAATTCAATGTTGTATGAAGTTAAGTTGATGCACTGGCTTCAAATTTATTGTTCTTGAGAGTTGGTTATGGTATAATGGAGTATAGTATGAGATCCAATACCCTGGAACCTGCATTATGTTCCATTTACCCATCACACCACACTAGAAACATGCTACTATTTCGATTGAATTTTACAAATTTCAACGTAAATATGGAACATAACATCTTAAAAATGAACCCAAAAAATTAGTTCTCATTCCTTCAACAGAGATCAAGTCTCGATGTAAAGGCATCTACAAATGTAAATATTTTAATTAAAAGAAAGTAAAAAATTCCGTGTACCGACTATATGGCCAAATGTGTCGGTGCCCAAAAGTAGACTCCGTAGCGATTAACACCATTTATAAACCAAAAATTTCTTTGTGAAACATGAATTTGGATGAATGTTGTTTCATGTAGAAATTATAAAAAAACTAAATTAAATACTCGATATTAGGGAAAACTATCAACAAAATGGAATTGTCAAATTGTTATCGAAACAGCTCCGAACAAGAAAAATAGATATTAGTAGATAAATACAGAGCAAGTTGTCCACCACCATAGAATATATGACATATAGATTCTCCATGTGAGATATGATTGTGTGAATGTAAGATGCATCATGTAAGTATGAGTTTACAGTAGTTTCTGCAACTTGCATCCCAAGATGAAAGATATGGGTGGTGACTCAAATTCTATTAAAGGGTATGACAGATGACCAATGTTGCCATATCCTCTACAATTGGACAAAGATTTCCCTTCCTGCATGTTAAGATGCATTTCATAAATAGAATAACATTGAAAATTTTACTCTACAAAGAATGTGATAAAAATCTACGTGTTGCCAATTGCAAAGTCTAGGGTTTACTCTCCACATTCTCTTGCAATCAGGAATGCATATAGCAGCTCATTCCATGTATCTGGAAACCTAGGAAGACACCAATGACTACAATCCTTCCTGTGAATGGCAGCAGGTTCAGATCCATTGCCTGGATAATACAGTGATGAGTGGCCATCCTTTCTCGACTATGACAAGTATGTTATACTTAGTAGCTGCACATTCGTTCTGTCATGAAGCTTCTAGGATACATATGTTTAAGTTATGCGAGTCTTTTCAACTAGTGCATATGATTACATTCTTTACGTTTTTCTATTGCCTGTTCATTTCAATGGAAAAAAAGCTTAAAACATTACCTCCTTTTGCCAATTAACTGTTGCTCTTTTCTCACTTCACAAACACTGACATGCATAGGTTTGTATGCCATGACAACTAAATCAACATGGGGCAGATTATTACAATTATCCACATCCTTTTAAATTATTGAAATCCATATCAAATTGTATACAAAATATAGCTTCTATGATTTTTTTTGCCGTCCCTTTACATAACTGTATAGATTTTCCCTGATTTAAAGCTTAGATTATAGATGCCGGCACAAAATATTACGATCCTTTAAATTTATCGTTGTAAATGTGGAAATCCATATAAAATACACATGTAGATGGTTATTTAGAGGTGAATGTGTGCACTGTGCATGTGAACTGAAACATATTATGGATTTCAGCTAGAGATTAGATTCCATGCAACAAATGTCGTTTGCAATTTTCATGATTATAAAGTATAGTAGATATCTCTATCATGGCGAGCGTGGTGCGGTGTGAATCCATCATCTACATTGCTTGGAGGGGAAAAGGATGAGTCTATTTCGGCTCTTCCTGTTGATGTATTAATTGAGAAAGATGATGGGTTTGCAAGGGTGTTTCTAGGTGTGTATATAGAATAACCTTGGCAACATAAAATTAGACGTTATTGAACATAATTATCAATAAATAAACTCACTGGAATGCCTTCGTATCGTATCCGTTTCCGATATGTATAAAGGGGGATTTGACAGGGGCCTGGGTGTATCCATGCATCCTATCTTCCATTGCAACGTGAGAACTAGTTAGGAAGATGCAAATCTGCTAGAGTGTCTTGATAAAATCCTTTTACCTCATAAGTTCTAGGTTTATAGGTTTTTCATGATTCTTCCAGGCTGTGTTTTCCTGCTCTTTTAAAATTTCCAAACAATTCAATAGTCAATGTAGTAGCATTGCACATTAAAAGTGACATATTGGTGATGTATAAGGTCATTGTAATTTGATCTCACGTCTTTCTTGCAATAGACACTATATTATATAATTTTCTACTCACCTATACAAAAAAACATAGGAACTTTGTATACACTGCATACTTCCTTGATTTATTCCAACTTTCTTCCCTGAACATCCAAGATAGTTATAGGAGGAAAGAATCATCAAATTTGTAGCTATAGGACTGTAAATGAGAACTAGAAAAATTTAGCACAATAGACATAAACATGTTCTAAATGAAAGTGAAGACTCAAGTAATAAGGGATGAAAATGTTAGAAATGTATATATTTCAACTGTTGCTTCTACACAGAAGCTCCTCAAACAAAAATATGTTATGATTTTGTGTAGCTCCTATAAAGGTATTACTTTAACCAACCAATTTTTATGATTTTGTACATATACTATTTCTTTATTTGAAGGATAAAAGTATCTCTCAACTCAGTTTTTTTCTTGGCATGGAAGTGTGCTAATCTACAAGAAACAAATATATATAGGCAATGTATAGCATTTTTGTTTCTTGCAGACTAGCACATTTCCATGCTAAGAAACAAACTGAGTTGAGAGATACTTGTATCCTTCAATCTAAGATACATGAATAATGCCTGTGTAAAGTGATGAAAAGGGATATTTACATCTCATTATCATCATTAAGATACATGAATAAATCCTTTGAAAAGTGATGAAAAGGGAGATTTACATCTCATTATCATCTTTGATAAGCCAAATGAATCCCAACACAATATGATGTGAACTATGGATACGCAATGCACAAATTAGGCTTTTGCCGCTATGTTACACAGTTGCTTCCAAATGCTACACATACAACAATATAGAATTGTTAGAAGAAAAGATCAAGGTTCATATCAACATCCATCTTATATCTACATGAATTTGCATGCAATTCCAGCATCCTGTTGTCCTATTCTGTTATTAATACTTACATTCTGTAGAGTCCATTGGTGAAACTGCTATAAATGAGTTCAATGTATCACCTGAATAAACTTTCAAAGGCTTCAAATGTGAGACCATTTTATTTAGGTGAAATGTTTCCAAGTTGTTAGTAGATATTTGAAAGGTCCAAATATTGCAAGTATTCTTTCCATCTTGTTGTGACTGCATGGTCAGCAGATACTCAAGCGTTTTCTCTAAATATACAAACCCAGAATGAAGAACCTTGGTATTCTCTCATCAGCTATTAGATTATTGATATAATTTTGTTTTGTGTTGTCCTTTCTTGGTCACTCATGAACACTAGTATAGTTTCTTCCAACTTTTCTTTCATGGTATCTCCCAGCTAAAGAATTGTGCAGTCTTTAGACCTCCATTCTGTTTTTGAGGTTTTTATTCTTACATGAAAATGGAGAACCTACTCAGCTTTGGTTTCCAAGAATCCCAATGAAATTTTTGCTTAGTGTAGATAAAAATTGGGCTCTTCGTAAGCAATAGAAAATTCTTTCCTTTCTTTTTTCAGTGAATTAATTTTCATCTTTCACAATTTTATTGCAACATAACTAGTTTCGGCAACATAAGCACGTGCCCTATTTTACTGCTAAAAATATAATTTTTATTTTTTAAAAATATGTTTTACTGCCCAAGGGAGGTTAAGATTTTTGCTTAATAGCTATACTGTCCGTGTCTTAAATTGGCTAACCTTTTTTCTCTGATTTGGGAAATGTTTCTAACTGGGCTACGTCTGTCAACAGACAGGTGTGGGTTGGTAGGGAAACATTCCATTTATTTTATAGAGTAAGTGCAGTTGTGTGTTGGCAATCAGGAAAAACAAATGCAGGATGGTAGGAAACATTAATGCAAAGAAAAGGAAGTTGAATGTGCAAGAGAGAAGTGCAATAGTATGAAGTTGGAATAAGCACTGGATATTAAAAAACACTGATAAGAGGAAAAAGATGTAACTAGTAAAAAAGAGGAAGCAATGCATTGTTTTTCTAATGCTGCATTTGTAATGTTATGGAGCGATTTTGGATTTCTTTTGAGGTTCTGCTTAATATTTGTTTTGTAATGTACTAGCATGATGAATTGGAATTTATTCATGTTTTAAATAAAATTGATAGAAATTTTGATAACCAAAGTATTTTGGCTTTGCTATATGATTTATAATACACTTTGTAGATTTCTTTATGTGAAACAGTCAAATTTTCTTTCAACTTCAAGATTTTCCATTTTCTTCATTGTTGTTTGTGCTAATTTACAGCTATATTTTTGTCCCATTGATCATGTTATAACAGCCCTTATATCCTGATTTTTCAGCTTGTCCCTCAGCAGCCAACTGCTGATTCTAGATTCATGTGCTGATTTGCAGGTTGTGAAGCCCTTGTTACAAGAGAGGACAAGGAGAAAAGTACAGGTGTTACAAGGTTGTGGAAGGGAAGAGTTACTGAAGGTATGTTGATATGCAAAGAGTTTTGGAATATTCTTTAGCCTACAATTTGTGGAAGTATATGCTCAGTTGTAGTGTCACTTTTAGAAATTGGGTCCTTTATCATGGTAGGTGTATGTAGATATGGTATAAATCTTCTGTTTAGAGGTTTTATAGATAAATTCATAGTTGTAACATTCTTCTAAAATATACTTTAAAAAAAAATAGGTCTAGAATTACAAAAAAAGTCTTAATTGCAAAAACCATGAAATCTGAAAAGCACAACATTACAATTGTCGTTACATTTTTAAATTTTTGGAAAAGTAAGCTTTATCATCTTTGAGCTCTCACATTTTTTATCTCCAATAGTTTCCTTTTTTGTATAATAAGTCTCTGAAGGAATTATGGTCCATGGTACATTCAACCTATCTATTATGCCCTTTCCTTATTTTGTAGCTAATTCCTGGTTACCTTCAATCATGTTTTCAAATCCAGATAAAATTTGGAGGCTTCACTTTTACTCCTCAAATGACTATCATTGGGAGGAGATAACCTGGTTGGGGGATAACATATGTTGTATAAAGATTGGAACTCAAGATGCGATTATATATAATTTAAGAACTTGTAGAGTTGGCTTTTCAGTTGTACTTAACATAAATTTTGGAGTGTTTTATGATGGGGAAGCCTTTGAGCCAAGACCGGAAATGAACTTGTAAGCCCATTGAATGATGTTAATTTTGAAAGAGCATTTAGAAATATTTTTATAACTTGTTAGTTTGAATGTTGGACTGCCTCCTTTCCTTTCCATGAAGGAAAACAAAATTGATATGGGTAAAGAGAGATTGACTCCAAATATGGGTCAATGTGATTGACTCGACTACGGTTGAATCCTAAAAAATCATCACATTAAAATAGTCTTTTTACTGGCTTCTAGTTCATTTAACATTATTTTTGCTTATGAGATGGTTAAAGATTGTGCTCATTTGTGATTCAATATGTTAGATTGTATATTTCAATAATTATCGTTCTTGTTATTCAATATTTTATGCCATTGTGCTTTACTCTCTGAATGAAAATTTCCATTTTTTGGGTAGTTTTTTAGCTTCCTAAGAGATACATGCTACTTTTAGGAATACATCTTTGATTTCTAGATATGTCTCAGCACATTTTTGATTGAGTATCGATAGATATTTCTGTTACATGAATCAAACATACCTCAGAATTCCCTGAATTATCTTGCTGGAATAGCATATCACAGGTTTGACACCACCATTGAGTTTGAACGCTTTCTGTCAATTAGAAGTCTATCTCAAAACCTTGTTGCAAAAAAACTATAATTCTCACTTCAGGGTATAAAGTGGATCTTTCACCTGTTCTAGTTGTACGTTCTGTTTGATGCATTACATGGATTGGTGTTATAGAAAAAATATTGATACATTTTCTGAACAGGTAGACATAAATAGGAAATAGAATAAGTAGAAAACCTCAATTGATGCCTCTCATCCAAGTAGCAGTAATTATTTGAGTATCGAGGCATTAACCATAGTGAAACATAAGTTAACTTTGTAAATTTAGCAGTAATTGGTTAGTTGCAGCGAATGCAGAAATTGATGGTGAACTGTGCTAAATGGAGCGTTGTTGTTAGACGTCTTAAAATCAGTCTTGTTATGGCTTAAACCAGCTTTGCACGCAGAGATAAATCTGTAACCGAATATCTCCTCATTTCACCATAGACAAATTGCTTAATCTGGATCTGTATCTACTTCTGAAGCAGGTTCAATTTTCTCTGAGAGGAAATGGTTTCCTGCTGCTATTTATTTTGTTGTATGCAGAAGAAAAAGATGGAGGATTAGGAGGCGCTTTAGTTGGGAGTTTTGCATAGTTGTATTGATTTCTCTTATTCTTCTTCTGAGTTGAGCTACGTGCACTGTAACCATGCTGCACCATTCTTGTTTTCCCATGCCTTTATCTTTTATTTTGAGGATATGTTGTTTTGATTTAGGCGTTGAAATATACCTCCCTACTATCCCACTTATGTGTCAGTAAGATTATTCTCTTTCACTCTTCCTGCAACTGCTTCGTTCGTTGTATACGAAAAAAATAAGAAGAATATTGAAGGCTATGGGCGCTTCACTCTGGACGAACTGTCTCACTATATTATTATACTTTTATGTTGCTGAGAACCACTGCTATGTGCACTACAACCCTTGTAGCCACCACTTTTCTCCTCCTGCGCTTTATCTTTTACCTTGAGTAGTCGTTGTATAGTTTAAGAAATTGAAAGTTCCCTTCCTTCTATCCCAGTACATGTCTCTACAAGTTTTACCTCTTCACTCTTCCCCTATATGAAACCCACTGCTTATCCTTTCTCTGTCCTCCAAAACATTGTAGTTGCAAGTGCTTGGGTTGGTAGGTATGGGAAATGTGGAATAAAATGCAGGCCACTTGAACTGTTTGACAAAATGCCTAATAATAATAATAATAAATATATATATATGTTGTGTTTAATATATGAAGTATTTATATTAACTCTGTGAAGTATAATAATAATAACTCTGTGAAGAATTTTCTGGCATTGATTTTTTGTTTATGCAGGTTGAAGGCAACGACAATCCTGCGATTCTTATTTCCTTTGCTTTAAAAACAATTACCGGAGGGCAAATTACTTCAAAGCTACATGTGATTGAGCTTGGTGCACACCCAGGTTTGTAGCTGTTATTGATTTATACCTCAAAACATCTTACAGGTTGCAAAGTTGTGGGTTTTTCTCTCCTCCAGCTATTTTTTGATATATAGCTGGAGGAGAGAAAAACCCACAACTCTATATGTGCAATTGATTTTTTCAATTGAATTAACCTAGTGATAGAAAAGCATCTCTGTGCATTACCATAGATATGTAAATGCTTTTACTTCTAGCATTCATAACAGGGTTTATATTATTTTGAGTTAAAATTATTATGTGATACAATCCAGGTTAATATGTCATAATAGCTTGGAAGCTAGTCAGTGATTGAAATTCAGCTGTTAGCATTTTACTAAACCTACTTTACTATTTGACAGTATTTTCTATCATTATCAATGGACAAGACTGTGAGATTGTGGCATATGTCACACCGAAGTTGTCTACGAGTGTTTTTCACATAATGACTATGGTAAGGTGAAATTTGGTCTGGGTAAATTTATATTGTATTGGAATTAAATTGAAAATGCCTTTAGCCTTTTGGCATTTTTAGAAATTACTTTAGCTTCTTTGTCATTGCACCACATTATTTTGATATATTTAATGAAAGTGAAATACTACAAAGTTAGGAAGGAAAAAGATGTCTTTCTACTTTGTGGTGGCCACATGAAATAATTTTGATTTCCCAATATTTTTCATGTTGATATTGTGCCTCGAATTTTACTTTTTCAATTAGCCAAATTTTAAACCTTCATCCGCTTACTAGAAATAATATTTTCCAATCTGTTTCTTTTTTTTTGGGTAAAATCATCCATTGTGACATCCTGTTATAGAGGCTGCATATAATTGCTAATATGCAAAGATCTCTTACCCTAGCTGTAAGGACTCCTCTAAAGTTACAGAAATTTATTTTGCTTGCTAATTTCTTCTTTGTTTTTTTGTTAAAATGAAGGCCGGTCTTCATGGATTTGCATTAAAGTTATAACATTCAGTTTTAATACAAGAAAGTGTTAACATAATTGAAAATGGTTTGTTCCCTGTTTCAGGCTCAGGAACCTACCGTTAGGCAGGATTCAAGTATGGCTGTATTGTCTGTTGAATAAACCATCACAAGCTTCTTGGCTTACAGAAGGTGTCTTGCTCAACGGTCACCAGGTGAACTCATAAGGCTCAAGACCATTTGACACTTTTTTCTCCTATTTTATGTGCTTGTAGATAATAGTTTTTTCCAGTGCAATTTATGTATTAACTTCATTAACACATTAGGAAAAGGTCGAGTGGATGAGTACTGTGGCTGTATACAGTATACACAAGTATTTTAAAAATAAATGGTCTAGGTGTGTAATTAGATGGCAATCACCTTACTATATTTACCACAATTTTGAGAAATTCTTATTTTTGGATTGTGTGGCAAAATCCAATTGGGGTTTCCATAAAGGGCTTGGGGACATACTAATGTTTTCCCCTAAGTTGCCCAAAATGGCTAAATGGCGTAAGTTTCCGAAATGGAAATGGTTTAGGAAATGAATCTTTCAAAATTTAGGAAATGGGTAAATGCCACTTGTGCACACAGTTTAATGTCAAGCTGGGAGTCGTAATTTTGGTGGCCTCATGAAATGGTTACTGCTGCATGCTATACTCCGAATGGACATGTTTGCTTAGAAATCCCTCCTTCCATCCAGTTGAATACATACACATTAAAATTGATAATATGAAATCATGCTAGGATGTTTGGATACACCATGAGTGTATTCTAAAGCTAATTTTTTAGTGGGGAAGCAGGGAGCATTTATTGGTACCCATAAGGGGAAGTGCCTCTCCTATAATGCATCAGGTATGTTACTAATGTGAACATTCATATTCAGAAAGAGCTTATATCACTTTGCTAAAAGCATTGAACATTAGTGGTTCAAACTAGCTATGCAGAATATGTATTGTTATTACTTATTAGTTAATCAATTTCTAATCATTTTCACCATTGATCCATATCACAATCATTCATTATTTTTCTTGACTGAAATAAAAATAATGATGTATACTGTCTGAAAAATGTGTTCCTCTCAAAAGTTTGGTTAAAAACATGACAACTAACTGAGAATTTCATGGTTTACCCCTCTAAAAACCTTACCAAGCCTCAAAATATTTCACACATCTAAATTTCTTATCCCTTTTAAACCTTTCCTCAAAGTTTCATCTTATCTGGATCATCCATTCCCAATTTATGCACTTTTTAGAGCTGCTAAAAGTGGGGGTTTGCATTACTTACAGACGTGATGACTGAGTTTTCAACATAACTCTCTCTCCAGGTTTCCAAAAGCTCTAAAATAACTTGTAACATGTTATAAAATTCACATTTAGCATGTCCATATATTTTCATAATATTTAGATCATATGCTTGAAATATATTCTACTTTTAGTGACCTTAAAACCTTCTTAAACCATCACCTACAGGCCTACTGTCTATATTTTTGCAATATCTCCTTCTATAGACATAAAATACACCTAAATTTTTTTCCAAAGTCCTATTTAAACCATCCAAATATTCTTCTAAAATTTCATTAGGTTTGGATGAGGGAAACTCCAGATATCAATGTTTTAGTATTTCAACTCTAGACAAGGATTTGACAAGACTGCAAGCACCCAGTTTGCAATTATCTTTGTTTAATAGTTTCAAATTCCTTTTCAACACTTTGCACTACTCCTGTAGGTTTTCCTACAACTTATCTACAGTTTTCCTTCTTTGACTTACCTCAAAAACCATCTACAACATCATCTACAATGCATGTTTCTTCTTGACAAGCAAATTGTATATGCCTACTTTCATAGAAAATTGCAATCAAGATTATATGTGATGTTCATAGGCACTTTAAAGTATTGAAAACCACATTATATATTATATTTTTACCCTTAAACGATCCTTTCACAATAGAATGATTTCCTTATTCAATGAAAACACCAAAATCTCATAGAAACATGCTCAAACAATAGTTCATACAAGCCACTTTACATCCATTGGTTGTAGCTTTGCAAACACTTAGGGGCTTGCAAGAACACCGTTCAAACATGGGAATACTAAAAATCACTGTTACAAGACTTCCTTGTCTCAATTCTCTATTTCAACAACTTATCCATTCATTATATTACATGTACACACTATATTTTTCAGTTCAGACCGAACATCTTCAAGTTGTCACCGTGTAATGCCCCGTACATCGTTGCTCCTTTGCTTCTGCGACGACCGTGCTTCTTAGAGTTGAACGTTGTTGCGTTTCCTTTGAAACGTTAGTGTTTTCACCTTGTCGAGTTTAACTGTTGGTTGCTAGTAATATGATTAATAGTTTTATGTTTTTAATAAAAGTCATGCAAAAAAAATCTATCATAAAAATAATGATAAAAATAACATTTTAAATTATTTTGTCAAATTGTGATTATTTATGTTAGTGTCTTTTCTTTTAGCAATATTGTATTAATTAATTGCAAGATATTTAACCGTATTGTTGATCGCTCTTGTGCTCGAACCCTCGATCAAATTATTTTATTTTGTCACTATCGTGTTAGGTCCTAAGCAATTATTCGAATCCCATTTAGGTGTCATGACTTTTTAAAGCGTAATAAGAATAGATAATAAATGGATCGGCATCAATTATACTTTAATTGTGTGAATAATTAATAAAATTTTATATCGAATAAACTAAGCCTTTTCAAGCCACATTTCTCATCCACCGGCTTGTAAATCTTTTGGTCAATTTTCTCTGTTGCTTGGCGTGAGCTGATGTGGGTTCCATTTCCTCTCTTTGAATTCTTTTTTTCCTTTTCTTCTAGTTAGTGGGTGGGTGGAGTTTGTTGGCCAACTTTTTGCTTTATTGTTTCTCATTTATGCCATACTTGGCGTGGCATGGTGGTAGTCTTTTTCCTTTATTTTATTGATTGTATGTGCAGGCTGAAACGCATTTTCCTAATGCTTTGACCACTCTCTTCTGGGTCACCATATCTTGTTTTCTATGTGGATTCTTGTTGAATTTTAATGTTACCTGGTAAGGTGGGTGCATGAAAATGAAGGCCACCTACTTCTTTAATTATTTCATTTATCCTTGTTTTGTACCACGTGCTTTGGGTAAGAAATATCTCTTCCCTTTTTGGTAGTGGGCCGCATACTTTAATTTGAGTTGTTTTAGCAAATCTTTCTGAGATTTTCTTCTTGCTAGCTGCGTAGATTGTTGGTGATTGCACAAGACTTTTTGGTACTCCTTTTTACCTGCTCGGTGCATACTTGTTTGGGTTGAATTTATTCTTTCCACTTTGATTTATTATCCTTGCTGCGAGGTGTGTTCTGTCGGGGATCCACAACAACGGCCTGTAGTAGGAATTAGCCAGGTGGCAGGCAGGTTACAGTTTAGTAGAAGTTTTTTTTTTGGACGCTTTCAATAAGCAGGTTGTCCAACTATGTTGTTTTCTATTCTGTATCAGATGCATCCTCAGATTCGGGTTTCTCCTTCAAGATATGTTTATCAGAATCGACTATGTGACAGTGAGAGTGTTACCAGGAGACCTGATGAAATTCATTTGCAAAGATTCTCTACTGAGACCTTACTTGTTTTACGATGTAACTCATGGAAGAGGATCTCGTAGAGGCGGATCTATTTCATATCAGAATATTGATGAAGCACAATTTGCTTTGCAATTATGTGAGCTTCTTCAACGATTCACTAAGTTGGCAGGCATAAAGGTTTCTGTTGGAATTATCACACCTTCAAGCTACAACTGAAATGTTTGGACCGAGAGTTTGATGTTTTCCTCAAATATGATGAAGGAAAAGGTTTATATATCATTATGGTAGATGCCTTTCAGAGCCAGGAGCGTGATGTAATCATTATGTCTTGTGTCTGAGCTTCAAATCATGGGGTTGGCTTTGTAGCTGATATTCGCCGCATAAATGTGGCACTAGCACGAGCTCGCAGAGCACTTTGGGTTAAGGGAAAAGCAACTGCATTGAAGCAATCTAGTGACTGGTCAGCCTTAATTGAGGATGGTAAGTCTAGGGACTATTTTATAGATATGGAGTCTGTACCAAGATATATTTTTTGGTTATAAAGCCATCTTCTTTTGCTTCGTCTCAGACTAGGGCTGCTCCTAATATGAGAGCACCAAGGTTAGGAGGTCCAAATCAGAAACAATCAAATGCATATGGAGATGGTGGAGGTGTTTGGATGAATGACGAAGGATCAAGTTCAATTTCCAAAAATGGGGCCTACAGAAGTTCTAGGGCTAATTTGGAGCGGTGTTCGGAGGATTTTGGATCTACTTCTGAGAAACCCAGGGATGCATGGCAACAATCTTTGGGAAGAGGAGATAGGGTGTCGCCAGAAGATCAATGAGGGAATGATAATCGGGTGTCAATGCAACCCGACCGAACTATGGGCAGAGATGCACATTGCAGACTATACAATTGATTTTATGAAGTCAAGAGCATGGCCGTTAACAGAGTTTGGACCTTCAACAGGCTGAGGAAGAGAAGTTGCGTAGGTTGTGTTGCTGTTGCTCGAGCCCTGGTCGACGTGCTTGTTGGATTGGAAGAATTCTAATCAGGCATGTTAAATCTACCCCTTGTAATAGTTTTCTACCTTCTTTCAATATCTTGAAATGAATTTTCTTTCCCCTTGAATGGCGCTTAGTCTAGATGTTTTCGTGGTTGTTTATATCGCTGCCTAATTGTGTTGGTTGTTCCTTTAAATCTTATTCCAATTTCACTGATTTTTCTTGGAATGTTATTTTCCTCTCTTATAGCTTACTCTATTTCATATTTGTCTAAATGGGCTGACTGCAATATTGAGTGATGTAGTCTAGTTCGTAGGGAAGGAAACAATATTAAAGTTTCATGTTTGCTTATATGACTTTCTCTTAAAAAGAATTATGTGATGGTAATTATAATTAAAGGCTTACTAAATAGAAGGTTAAGCCTACATACCTCTATTTGGTTGAATAAATACGCATTTCCTATTTAGGGCTCTCTTATTTTTCTTGAAGGTACATTAATAGTGACGTTGTGTTCTGAAACTTGTTTAAGCTTGTGGGCATTCCTTCCTTTATGTTTGATTAAAAAAAATGGCATTTGGGGTTTGCTTTAGAACTGTATTTGGTTGAATTGTTGTACCTATTTCTAGATGAGGGATAACTTGGCATCTATTTTGACCTCCACGTGTTGAGAGAATTACTATACCTATTTCTTGATGTCAAACTCTTGTTTGATTAAAGCAAGGGGGAAACATTGTATGTTTAATATGAATGAAATCTCTACTTTTATTTTATTAAGGGTTGCAAGCAAGCTATCTAATAGCTGGAAAGAAACAAAAATTGTAGGTGAATCCATGGTACTGGACTCGTGAACTCATTTCCTGTTTGATGACAGTTCATTTCCGTGATAATATCATAGGTGGCTATTATATTTATCTGTTTGATATTTGGTAAGACTTTTCCTCGATAGGCCCACATGGATCGGGTAAAAGTTTTCCAATCTTTTATACCTTTGGCAAGGAGTTCATAGAACTTCTAGCCCTGACTACACTGCGTAACCTTCCTGATAGCTATGTGCATTGGTTCTTGGTTTGTGCTTGTACTCGTGGTAAGGTCTTTTGAGTCTGGGGCATCGTTGGTGTTTTTCCCTCTGCGTATCGAATCCCTTGGTTTTTCGAACTCGAATACCTTATACTTCAATCTTGGTTACAAAAAGATCCCATTTTGTGGCCTTGTTAGGGAAATCAATTTTTATTTTAATGTTTAATGACATTTTCTGAATTATAAAAAAAAAAAATTATTAACGACTTTTGGGTCTAGTATTCCCTTATATTATGCGGAGAAGTTGACGTTTAGGATAGGGTTTGTTGGAAGAATAATGGCCCTTTCTGTGTCTCTTTCGTACGGTTTTGGAAAAGTGGATTTGTTTTGGTTGACTAGTGCTACGTTTTAAGAAATCCGATAAGGAGGTAGTGGTAAACTCCTTGGTTAAAACCAAAACTATAGTTGTGTTCTTTTAAGGGCATCGAACTCATATTACTTTGGAGCCCCCTGGAAGATTTGGATAATGTCATTTTTGCTTCACGCCTACGATCATAATTAGTACACTTTGTCTTCCCTTGGACCCCATTAGTTGGATGGAGTAAATTTAGGATTCCAATCATGTAACCTATAGCATTACACGAAGGAGATATCAACACTCTTGACTTTCTTGTTCCCAACCCATAAGGTCTTTCCTTGATTTATGTAATTTTGTTCTTACTAGTATTTGGACTTTCTCCTTGTTGGATGATTTAGATTTTCTCTCTCATGAGATTAATATTGGAGTTGCGAGTTGTGTTTTAATCCATTTCTGAATTTAGAATATTCCTTTCTTGATATTGTTAAATGTTAGCTTACTGTTGCAATGTGTAGCCTTAACATACTCAGTTCTCGCGAACTGATTCTAGCTAGTATTTGTGCAGATGGATTATGCGAGTAGATTAAAGGAAAGAGTTGTAAAGGTTTCATCTGTACCATTTATGAAGTTCCTTGTAAAAATGTCCAATGTGTTGTAAATTGTGTAACATTTCTTGTAAAGAGAGTTTAGATATGACCTCTTGCCTTGTATTGTTCTGGTAATTTGGTGAAATAAAGTTGTCTTGTTCTTGTGTAGTTAAGCTTGAAATTATCCTTTGTGAGAAATGGCATTCAATCTTTACATTGATATGAGTATTGTAAAACTTTGATCTTGAGAATAAATTATTAAGTTAAATCTTTCTAAGACTTAGCGACAATATTTTATAAGTAAAGAAAAATGAGTCGGTTAACCCTTAAAGAAGCTAAACAAAAATAATGATTTTATATTCAACAAATAAATGTAAAGGTGATCTATTTGAAATCAAATAATTCCATGAGTGATCAAAATGAAAACATCCTTTGTGAGGTAAACAATTATATAACTTGATACCCCTAGCTAAACTAGCGAACACTATCCTTTTTGGGGTGAACTCTTAGAACAAGCTTAAAGGTGAAACAATGGTTAGTTGATCTGGAAGATATTAAGATTTAGTAAGTAGGAGAATCACTTTCGAAACCACGCAATCTACTCTCTCAACCCTGTATGAAAGGTAAATTGTTTTCAGTTGGTGAGATGAATCATCTAGTGCAAACCTAAGTAAAATATTGTAATTTCCTTCTGATAAATCCTTAAGCTTCAATGAGCTAAACCGGCGTCTAATACCAAAATGAAGTCATAAACCCTGAATTCATTTCTTACCGTGGCTTGCCTCTAGCCGTGAGTGTGTCATGTGGATTGGACTTTCATGTTGTCTTGTCAAAAGAAAAATCCAAATTGTCTTTGATAAGGTTATGAACGATTTCCGTGCTGACCTTGTGGTCTTCCCCGTAACAAATAGATTCCAAGTGTTGGAATGTAACCTTGTGACGACATGTTGTGCCGTAATTGAGTCAAGCAAGTCAAATGTCGTAATAGAGAAGATTTAAATCCTGTATTTCACTCAGTGAAAAAGGAATAAACTTAGCTGGGTAAGGTGAATTGTATGAATGCGTTATCTTGAGTTTTCTTGAACATCGTAATTTCAATTGTAAATGCAACAATGCCTCTACATAATATAAATAACCCTCAAAATATCCCTAATTATCTTAACATTTCTATGGTTGGAAGTCTAACAAGTCATATCTAACATAGAAGTATATTGTCCTTGAAATGTGAATGAAAATTAATCCGATACACAATGCCTTTATACCATCCTTGTATCAGAGTTCATCACGAATGTTAGAATTAATCCAAGGTGACGACATGTCTAATCAAGAAAATGTGTCAAGCTAGTCCATAAATACAGTTATCACTGTAACTTCACTGTCTTGTTCGTGACAAAATTTTCGTTACGTGTTACACACCGTGACATATCATAAGGAACCATCAAAGTATCCCATTAAGGAAAACCTGTAAGCATCATTGGACCTATACTGATCCAATCCATCATAGAAATTGGGTAAATGTCTAGTATCATAATTAATTATGAAGGAATAATGCAAGGTGAAAAAAACTAGTAAGTCAGGGTGATCACTTAGCCAATATACTCCCTCTAAAGATAAATATTATAGCATTGAAGTCAACCACACATAAAGTCATTATGTTAGCTCTATGGGATGGATTCAATATCGAAGGGACCAATTAATTAGATCCTGTATAGAAAAGAGGACATGGAGGTCACAATTCCTACAATTTAAGCTCGAGAATATCATATGCCATATTGACATTTCTTGTTGTGTAATTTTATCCATAAGGTTGTGCATGTTGATGGCACTATTGTTACAAGGCTGAGACCCAGAGTTATATTCATGCTCGGCCAACCAAGATGAATGTGTCAATGCATTAGTGGCTATCTAAAACTAAATTGTAAAGGTTAAAGTTTCTAACTTTGCATGTTAATGCGTGGTTATCAGACATGCCCAGAAAAAAAACTCATATTTCTAAAATAGTAATGCTCATGATGCTATTGGCAGCCAAGAGGTTGGATAGTTACAGAAGTGCTTGCTTTCACCACATATCTATATTATCTCTTCTATAAATAATTTTGAATTAATAACACATTGTTACTCAATCATGTTAAGCATTATTATTTTGTCATGTTAATAATGGTGGAAATTCGTTTACTGCAGGAGTATGCTAACAACGTAACAACAACCTTGAGGAGGTTTCCAAATAAATGAATCTTAAGTTTGTTGAGGTATCAATATTGCTCCTGACAAATATGGATATTTGCCTATTCACAAACAGATTTTATGAGTCTTGTAAAAATAGGTTTATTGTTTTTTACTCATCAGCATTAGGTCCAAACCCATTGGTTAGAAGTTTTTTGGAAGATTTAATGTATGTTGGATTGTGCTTTGTTTTAGGTGAAGAAGAGGTTTGGCACTTGTCAGTTGATATTTTTTAATCCTTGTGTAAAACCATTCTTTGCATAGCTTTCTTGGTGAGTATTTAGTTTCTACTCTTAATAGTAGCTCGGTTTGTTAAAAATAAAGAATGATATGCATAGCTCCTTATGTCAAGATCAAAGTCCCCTTGCTCATTTTCATAGATCTCATTGTTGCTCTTGAATTCGGTGTGCAACTGGGAATCTATCACACGACATATGATTCTGTCTAAATAATCACAGGCCTACACAGCTAAATCCCTGCTCCTCTTAGCAAATGAATAAACATGAGTCTGAAGAAGGTTTAGGAAAATAGAAAGAGGTAAGAAGTTGGGAAGACTAACTCCCTACGCCTCTTACAAACTTATTTCTTCAACAAGAAACTTATCCAGTGGAGAGTGACATTTGTTGCAGCAAGGAGGTCATGCAAGTAAGCCTTGAACATTATAGTGAGACAAGCAATACAATGCATGTGTGGGCTCATCAGGAAACAACTCGATGTCTCCCTGTATAATGAGCTTGTGTATAATTCCCTTTTGTATATATTGTTTATCAAGGGTTAACGGAATTTAGACACCTTTTTGTATTTTATCGTTGTATTTCAAGGGTTAACGAATTCATACACCCTTTTGTATCTTATCTTATTTGATATTAATAAAATATTTGTGGACCCATTTATTGGGCACAATATTTAAATCAAATTGTTATATTATAATATTAATTACCAGACCACTCCGACATCATAGATGATATGTAACTTCGTTGATTGCACTATATGATATTTGGTTATTGTGTAGTTGCAAAATTCATATTTTTCATTCTAATTTAAATTCAGTATCGTCTCTAGAGAGACAATAAAAATTGAAATTAGTATTGTCTCCAGAGAGACAAAATGCTAGTATTCGGTATTGTCTCTAAGGAAACAAAATGATATTGTCTATAGAGAGACAAAAAGGATATTGTCTCTCAAGAAACAAAAAATATATTAATCTATATTGTCTTGAGAGACAATAATTAGAAACAATATTAGAGACACCCACTTTGAGACAATAAAAGAGACGATATACAACAGGTTTATTGTCTCTATTTGAGACAATTTAGTCAAATTTTGTCTCTATTAATGTCTCAAATAGCACCACACCCACAGGACAATGACCCCAAGGCCCCCCCCACCCCCCCCCGCCGTGTAACTTATGTATCTTGTATACGTGAATAAGAGGCTATGCTATTACGATGGAGCGAATTAATTGATAAATAAGTCTAAATATAACTTATAATACCTAATTACATAATGCAATATCAATTGATGTATGCAATTTTTTTCTATGCAAAATACTCTTATGTTTTAATTCATTTGCATACACCGATTGAAAACTGTGGCCATCATAGTTAACAGACACAAGAAATTATTATTATTATTTTGCAGAAAATTTTAAGATCGATTGACACTTCCGATGATGTTTTTCAGCGTGGTCTTGGGACCAGGTAATTCTCTAAAGTAAGTGACAATGTGCATAAGTAAAACCAGAAATAAATACCGGAGATTAAATAAATTGCAGATAAGCGTCTTAAAATTGAATGTAGGCAGCCTTGATTGCATAGAGACATACAAATATAGTCATAATACATGAATACACATCCAGCATTCATCAACCGTGCCACAACAATCTTGAGAAATGGAATTTAATATTTAGCCTTTACAATTCCGAAGGAGCGTGAACTAATTTCGGCGATATCCTCGTCTTTGTACTTTTTAATCCCCACATGTTTTTTATGCCAAACAATATGCTTATTTTCCTTAATCTGGTCAAGTACAACGTCAAAGCATAAACATTCCCCACCCACAGAAGATAAAATAAAATGGAGAAAAACAAATATGTTTGGGCACGCATACCTCAATCTGATCGTTCTGCGTCGCCTTGCAATTCCGAAGGGGCCTAGAAGCTGCACGATATTGCAGCGCTTGTTTGCGAAGGGCATAAGCACCATTGAATTGTTTTTGAATGTTGGAAACATTCCGACGATTAATATGTTTCCGTTTTAATTTGATTCGATGATCAATGTGGCAAAGAGGAGCAGGAGCAGAGATGCAACAACCCATTGCCTCCTCTGCATTCACTGAATTTAATCAGAAAACAGTTTTTCTTACAAATTAACATCTATGACAATGAACGCCCTAAGAAATTAGGTCACCAAAAGCATTGCCTTGAGATGAAACAAAAGCCTCACAAAGCTAAATAGTCATTCTTTGCAGAAACAGAACATAAACAAGACATATTGAGCAGAAAACATTACCTGATAATTTCACCTGCTATTAATTCCTCTTATAAGGCTGCCATGAGGCCCCAAAGCATGGACGATATGGATGAGGTCGTGAAGCTTTATAGCGCCTCGGAGCTTTCCAGCGAAATACCCGGATGTGATATGTCTAGTTTTCTTCAATCCACCTGTGATGATCAGGGGGAACATGTTGGAATCATGTGAGGTTTCTTGTTTCCCATACAATTTTTGAAAGAGTATGTTTAGATTCACTGTATTCTCATAATAATCTATTTCAATGTTGCTAATTTTCAAGATGATTCAGTATGGAATGGCTGGCCGCGGAGTTGGACTTGGATTATTTTTGTTTTGTTTCACATAATTTGCATGGGTATTCGCAACACTCCAGAATACGCTCCATGATACAACATTGGGACTAGAAAGTTGACTTCAGTAAATATTAACGACGTGGCCTTGCGCCAAGGTCAAAAGCCGAATCACATCTTACTCGAGGTTATTGTACTATTTTTTTCTCTACTTCGAGGCATGTGGATATCTAGGAGACAAAATGTCTGGGCCCCACCCCATCCATGTGTAGGTGGGACCCACTATGGTATACAAAAAATCCAACACCTCCCGCCTATGCATGTATGGGATTGGGCATATATGGGGGGCATGCAATGGGACGAACTAGTAGAGTTCATTGCTCATGCTGGTCAGGGGCAAGTGCAATCTTCGAGAATTACCCCTCGACTTTAGATTCTACGCGTCTGATAGTGTACCCAACATTGGGACTTAGTCTATTTTACTCGTCGACTTCAAATTGTAGGTGAGGACTACCGGTGCCTACTTTGTGTAGGTGTGGAGAACCAACCATTTGGCAATTTAAAACATAGGAATCGTAATATTTTTTTGAAAGATCACATAACTAGCTCAGGAAAAGAAATATGGTTTGATTGATTTCTCTAATTAGGAATCAATCGTAAATAATTCTTGGTGATGGGAGACCCAGAAACCTATTTGAATGGCGGTTATCCATTAACCTGCTCATAGACCCAGGGGATGTTGGCTCTCCCTGCCTCCCCATGAACCCCATATTTGGATGGCAGCTATCGACTAGTAATCGCTTGTGAAAAGTGTGATGGAAACAACGAAAGGGATATATTAAAGAACTGAAATATGATGATGCGGTGTTGTTTGGTAACTTCGCAAATTAGAAATTGAGACAACTTATTCATCAATGATTACCATAAAAAATTCTTGGTCTTTCATTTCTCCGATGCTTGTTAGGCAATGCCAGAAATACTAGAATGCATATAGAAATGTGTAATAGGGAAAATTATGTTTGTTGATTTGAAAATAGAATGAAATTATTTGACGTTAAGTGCTTCGATTTTTTACTTTTTCAATGCATCATTCATGGTAGCTCTAATAATTGTACATTAGAGTGGAAAAGATTTACCTGGAATGAGATGATGTGTTGAGCAAGATTAGGCCAACATATGTTATTGTGTGCAAAAGAACAAAAATACACTAAACTGGGTCTATTACTTGCAATTTTAATGTAATGAAAGATTAAGCATGAACAAGTAGAACATAGTAATGGGATTATCTCATCAAATTAATAATGTAGTGGGTAAGGAGAATTACACAATGGACCTTTTTTCAAGTATTGAGTAAGAAGAGTCTAATTAATAAAAAATTGTGAGAACCTTGAAAATAACATTATAGCATGGCATTTCTAGGCCCTAAAAAAGAGTGTGTGAAAAGTAGCGTGCTACGAAAAGGGCTAATGATAGTATGTGAATTGCTGCAAGTAAAAAAACGATTAGTATTGGATTATAGTTAAAAATTAAGGACAACTCACTTTATAATTTTTCTTACCATGATATACTTTTTAATTTCTCTTTCCATGATATAATTTTATATCCATAAATATAACAATGGAATGTTGAAAAACCCTCACGTAGAGAAGAAAAAATAGGGAACAGTAAGGACTGCACTCAACAAATCTTGAAGACAAAAAATTGCAAACAATAAATTTTCTATTTTTTGAAAGAAAATATTTGCATATATATGAGGGTCATCTCAAATGAAATATATCGGTAAAAAACAACCCCAAAATTGCCAAATAAATGTCCTAACAAATGGAATGACCATGTACATTATCTATATGAAATAAAGCCACAAGAATAGAAGAGGCACCATTATAATCATTCCTAATTTTAAAATTACATAAACAACACAAGAAATATGAAAAGTGTTGGGGTAAGGGAGGTGGGATCGGAAAGATGGGTACAATATTTCAATCACTCTTACTGTAGATTGTAAAAGAGACATTGAAGTAAGTTCTTCCAACCGAGAGTTATCAAACACCCGGGAGAGATCTTTGTATCCTATCACAAGCATAGCTACACCTCAAAGAGACAAATCCTTAGGCGATTAACCTACTCCAAACAATGACTTATTCAAAATTCCATGCTTTCCCTTCCTTTAGAAACATGTAGTAGACAAAAAACCTATTATTTCCTTTTAGCAAAGAGTATGACATGTAAACCTACAAAGGGAATTCTAGCAGTTAAAAAAAATGTTACCTACTGTAACACCCGCAAAAACAACGTTCTAGGAACTCATTTCAACCTAATACTTAACCCAAAAATTCAACTAATTTTTTTTTGTTGAAGTTATAAAGATGCTAAAGGTTAAGGTACAAGGATGTTACAAGGGTGCTTATCCTTTAGAGTTCATTAATTTACTTACAATACTTAGCTCAATTTTATGATTGAAGCAATGGGTCAAGTTGAAAGTTACATGTTAGCACAATTATCTCTAGGGTACATTTGTCAATAGTTCTATAGGAAGATAAAAAGGTTTAATTCACTTAATTAGATATTTTCTTCTATTCAATTTGGTTCAATCCTAACAAGGTTAACCTTATGCCAATTTATTAAAATCATTACTTTAATAGCTTAAAGGATCCTTTAATAAATTTCTACACACACTAAGGGTTAAAAAGGAACATCACACCCCTAGGCAATTAAATGGCCCCACTCACCCATCTACACATACCCTTAAGGATTTTAAATTAAAACATTTAAATTACATTTATTCTTAATAAAGGTAGGGTCAATTCTCCACCCTTGGATCAAATCCATCTTAGCCACTAGATCCTAGGGTTCTCAACATAGCCCTAAAATCCTTATGAAAGTCTATTAAAACCTTTTCTCATTCTATTCTTCTCATTTGGTTCATTTTCTTTTGTTAAATTTGCAGGTTGGAGAGGAGGAAGCCATGGGAGCAAAGGGAAGAAGCCATGGAGGAATTCTACAAGAAGATTTAGTCTAGGTTTAGTTTAGATTTAGTTTTATTTATGTAATCTATTTCATTTAAAGATTGGGAGGAGTTTCCTCCTCCAATCTAGTTTTTATTCCAAGATTCTAGTGTATTGGGTTTAAATTTTGGGGAAACCCTACCCCCTATGATATAAATGAAAGAATGCTTTTAAATTCACCATTTAAGTGTTTTGTTGTCCCATTCCTAAGCATTTATCTTTATTTTTGTTGCTGTTAGTAATAGGTTAATTTTTACAACTTAGGAATTAGTGAAAACTAGTTAAATTTCATGCACACGTGCGGGTCCACGGAATTCTGTCATAAGTGACAGGACTGCCACCCAGAGCAGACCGGCGGTTCTGGGACCACCACCTTGCCAGGGTGACAAACAGTGGACCGCTACCCTCCAGAGCAGCGGTTGTGAAACCACCACCTTACCTGGGTGACAAACACAGGACCACCGCCCTACTGAGCGGTAGTTTTGAGACCGCCACCACTGCCTGAGTGGCGGTTACAGGACCGCCACTCTGCATAGGGCGGCAATCCTTTTATCGAAAAATAGAACCATTAATGCCGAGAAACAAAAACATAAAGTTGTCAAAGGATGTAAAAATGCATTATAAGTTGTCTTTGTTCATTTTTAAAGCTCCAAGATTGAGGTTTGTTGCTCATTTACTCATTTCTTAGTTAAGTCTAGTCATTTTAAAGTGTTTCCAATTTTCAATAAAATTCATCTACTTATAAGAATAATTTCTATTTGTTTAACTAGATTCTTTCTTTCCATTAGAAAGAGCAAGAAGGGAAAATAAATCTATTTCATTACTTTGTCATTTCCTTACTATAAAATCAACATTTCTAAATGCAATATAATCTAACTTATGGTTTCCTCTTTCATTTCAATACAATGTTCATACATTCAAAATAATAATAACTTTATTTTCCATACAATGATATTTTGTATACAAAAGTTCAACTTCTAACAATCTATAGATTTTCTTCTTTCTCACATGTAAAATACAATAACTACTCAATGAAAATATACTTTCCTTTCCATTCTAAAATAGATTAATCTTTTAATACAAGCACTTTTTTTCTCACAATACATTCAAGATTTCAACAAGGATAAATACTCTCTTTCCTATTTGCAAACTAACCTTACATTAACATTCTTTCTTCTTTCCATTTTTCTAAACCATTTGTTTCTTTCCACATGCAATGCAATAACAATAACAAATATTTGGATTACAACTTTCATTTACAAATCCATTACAATTTCCTCCACTTGAAATGGGAATCCATACAAAATGTAAATACAAGAATGAATACATTATTACAATTTCTTCCACTCTAAGTGGGTAAAATATACAAGGAAGTTTCAATATACAAGAAGTCCAACCACCATTACACATGGATTCACCAACAAGACTCACAGTGGGTAAAATATTCTCAAACACCAACAAGGTATATTTTCCAAGAATTTTCTTGATTCACAACAAAATAGGGGGAGAGGCAATGCTCTCCACCCAACCAAGATACCCAATGGAGAGGAGAATCCATCCTCCCCATTGGCCCCCGAGCCCCAACCACATTACAATGGGAGAAGATCTCAACTCATGGCAACTACTAGCTTCCACAATACTTAACAAATAATTTCACATTCATTCCATTTACATACAAAACACAACA
Source organism: Taxus chinensis (assembly GCA_019776745.2). Lineage (NCBI taxonomy): Eukaryota > Viridiplantae > Streptophyta > Pinopsida > Cupressales > Taxaceae > Taxus > Taxus chinensis. The sequence continues at coordinate 68,778,154 of CM034157.1, forward strand.
ACAACTCAACAAGAAGAAAATCAATCAAAACAACAATATAACAAGGCTTATCAAGAAAGCCAAAAGAGTAAGACCTATGGGGAGGCCACTTATGCCTCCCAATGGGAATGGGTGCCCACCTAAAAGCCTCCAATGCAAAACACAATTTCCCCTACTAACTCTTATGCCTCCCTCAAGTACCCCTTATACCTCCATACACTCTTATGCCTCCCTCATCTCTTATGCCTCCCTCATAGTAAGAACAAGAAGAAATGCAAGCATTCCTCATACTAGGTGGGGCACCCAACCCAAACTCCCTCCACAAGAAAGGATCTCTTATGCCTCCCTACAAGAAAAATTCCCCATAGTCTCCTCCCACCCCAAAACTTAGGCATTCTACCCACACCCAACAAGCATTTCAAAGAGATAACAACATTCAACACAACATATACACACATACAATAAAACAAATAACATAATTTAAACTAAGGTGAAGCTCCTACCTCTCCATGGTAGAGCTTGTTCCAAGTATGAAGTTCCAAGCTTCTCCAAAGATCAAGCAAGCATCCACAAAGCTCCAAAAATCCACAACTCTCTCAAAATCCTCTCACTCTCAAAAAATTCAAGAGACTAAAAATGATCATCCAACCCCAAAACAAGCAACAAGAATTCAATAAATAGAGAAAGGAGAGGGAGGGATGATGTGGCTCCAAGTAGGATGCCACCTCATTTCCTCTCCACTCCACATCACTTGGTCAACCTCATATTCCAATGCACAATTAATAAGTGGTTGGAGGAATGAAAAGAACCTTACACACTCCATCTAAGCCCACTCCCCCAAAGGACAAAATTAAATATTTGAAAGAAAGTGCAATTAACATTTCACCTTTTTATCTTCCCAAAACACCTAAAAGAGCCTAAATTTGACCCCCAACCCATAGGTAGGGTTGGCATGGGCATTTAAGAGGTGTGGGACAAGTTTGACTTGTCCCACAAGCTTCCAAATTTGGCCTCTAAGGCCAAATTCGAGTTTCCCATGAAGGGTAGAGTGTGCTACACTCAAAACTCAAACACACTTCACTCAACACAAAATCCAAGAGTAAATCAATTCTAATAAATGAACTCCTTTTTGGTCACATCTTTAATTAGTTTAGGAAAAATTCAAATTAGCTTAATTAAGACACTACAACCCATGAATAATAAAGGGGTAAACACAAATCCAAAATCTAAATAATAAAACAAGTAAAATTTCATTACTAAAGGAAAACACATACTAACATAATAAAAGGGAAAATTAAAACAAAACAACACATGACCCCTAGGTCACACTTTTCTCCTAACCAAATAATTCTAACACACACACAATTACATGTTGCCATGGTGACCCTAGTTGAATTCTTCTCGAATTCCATTGTGGTTGGTCTCCAATCCCCCAATGTTGTTGTGAATATAATATACCTACAAAACAGAGGATACCTCCTTCGGCCTCGTGGCCGCATTAAAACATTCATGTCAAATATGCAATATAAATATGAAATCAACTATATACGAATTAATATCATCTATGCAAGATACGATATCACTTATAATTTTCTAGCACATTTCTATTCCACATTTCATTCATGTCAAAACGATCATCACATTAATCCAAGTATCAAGATCTACTCAATATGACTAAATATATCACATGTCAGAAATACAGATAAATAATCATGTCAAAAGTATATCAATATCAACATCAAATGTCTCCAATAGTCCATATGCATCATATAAGAATCAAATCAATAACAGTTCAGTATCTCTGATATCTACTAGCATGCTAAATCAAAAAAGCTATAATATATCCATAAGTGCAGTCGATAGTATCTAAAACAATAATAAAAAAGGTGTCGAAGGGAAGTGGGCACTACATCCCCCTCCCCTTAGACTCAACTTCCTCCTGGAAGTCACTGGAACAGGTGTGGAAACTACACTCGTAGTAAAGTAGCATCCTCCCAAGTAGCTGCAGTCTCATCATATCTGTCCCACTGGACCCAAACCTGATCAATCTCTCTACCACGAAGGCCCAGGGTCTATGCTCTATAATGCATACAGGCTCCACCATCACCTGCCCCTGATCCTACACCTACAATGCGGTCCAATCTAGCACGTGAGAAGGATCAGAAATATATCTCCTAAGCACAGAAACATGAAACACATCATGGATGTGAGACAAGCTAGGTGGCAATGCTAGACGATAGGCCAAGGGACCGAGGCACTCCAAGATCTCAAAGGGACCCACAAACCTAGGAGCAAGCTTAGAACCTTTTCCGTAATGGATAGGGCTCTTATGTGGTCTGACATGAAGAAACACCTTCGTGCCCACCTCAAAACTATGATCTGTCCTATGATGGTCTGCATACTTCTTCTGTCTGTCATGTGCCTCTTGTAATCTTTGTCTGATCAAGGTAACCTACTGCTCCATATCCTATAATAATGCTGGCCCAAGAGAAACCCTGTCCTCTAACATGTCCCAACTAAGAGGTGTCCTGCACTCTCTGCCATATAATGCCTGAAAAGGAGCCATGCCTATCGAACTCTGAAAACTATTATTGTAGGAAAACTCCACCAAATACAGATACTCCTCCCATCTCGACTGGTGATCCATAACGTACATCCTAAGCATGTCCTCCAGGATCTAATTCACCCACTCAGTCTTTCCATTTGTCTCAGGGTAATATATTGTGTTGAAATTGATCCTCATCCCGAGAGCATACTACATGGTGGACTAGAAATGGGAAGTGTACAAAAGATTGTGGTCGCAAATGATCTTCCACAGAATCCCATGTAATCTGACAATCTCATCAAGATATACTCGTGCCACAGCACTGGCTTATATAGGTGGTCTTCACTGAAGAAAAATGAGCTACTTTCATTAATTTATCCATCCGTGACCATGATGGCGTCGTGGTGGTATCTCGACGTAGGTAACCCAATGATGAAGTCCATGGAAATGGTGTCCCACTTCCACTCTGGTATGGCATGAGGATAGAGAAGGCCAGCTGGATGCTGATGCTCAACCTTCACCCTCTGGCACTCTAAGCAGTGTGACACAAACGAGGCCATGTCTCTCCGAAGTCCTCTCCAAAAATACAACTGTCTCAAGGTGGTGTGCATCTTCTTCACCCCGGGATGGGCTGAATAAGGTGCACGATGAGCCTCTGACAAAAAGTCCTGTCTCAAGCCTCCATCTCTAGGAACATATATCTAACCTCTGTGTCTGAGAAGGCCATCTGTCTCTAATGAAAATACATCAAATCTCCCCTCAAGGGGTCTCTGTGACTCAATCTCTGCTTTGGTTGCAAGGTAGAAACTGTCCTGAGGAAGCTACTGCAAAATCCTACTCTGCAAATCTGTGCCCACTGAAGTGGCCATAGCCACATGTCTCCGTCTACTCAAGGCATCTGTAACCACATTCTCCTTCCCCTTCACATGCTCTATCTCCATGTCATACTCACAAAGCAACTCCATCCAACGCCGCTACTGAGCGTTGAGATTGGGTTGCGTGAAGAGGTGCGAAGACTCAAGTGATCAGTCCTAAGTGTAAATCTCGGCCAAGAAGAAAATGTCTCCACCACACTAAGGCATGCACAACTGCTGCAAGCTCAAGATCATGAGTCAGATAATTGAGCTCATAATCCTTGAGTTTGCGAGACTCAAAAGCAACTACTCTTCCCTCCTGCATCAACACACCTCCAAGTCCTGCCAAAGAAGCATTTGTGCAAACGTAGAACTCACCCTGAGGATCTGGTACTACAAGAATAGGTGCTATCGTGAGGCATTCCTTCAGTGTACTGAAGGCCTTCTCACATCTATCTGACCATACAAACTTCTTCCCTTTCCGCTGAAGGGAAGTGATGGGGTGTGCAATCCGAGAAAAGTCCTGAACAAATCTCCTGTAATATCCTACTAATCCCATGAAGCTATGCACCTCGGTCACACTAGTGGGTGCTGGCCAATCCATGATGGCTCAAATCTTGGAAGGATCGACTGTGATACCTTCCCCAGAAATGATGTGGCCCAAATACTGCACCTCTATCTGAAAGAACGCACACTTCTCCAAGTTCCCGTAAAGGTGCTGCTCGTGAAGACACTGAAGAACCTGGCGAAGGTGCTCCTTGTGCTCCTCACACGTACGTGAGTAAATCAGAATGTCATCAAGGAAGATGAGCACGAAGTGATCTAGGAAAGTCCTAAATACCCCATTCATCAAACTCATAAACACTGCGGGGGCATCTGTCAAACCGAAAGGTACCACTGTGAACTCGTAGTGGCCATATCTCATACAGAAAGTGGTCTTATGAATATCCACCTCTGTAATCCTGAGCTGATGGTACCCTAACTTAAGATCTATCTTGGAGAAAACTGTAGCCCCCTTCATCTGATCAAATAAATCATCAATGCGTGGAAGGGGGTAACGATTCTTGATCGTTACTTTGTTCAGCTGATGGTAATCAATACACAACCATAGAGATCCATCCTTCTTCTTCATGAAGATCACCGGTGCACCCCAAGGGGATACACTAGGATGGATTAGGCCCTTCTCTAGAAGGCCCTCAAGCTGCAACTTGAGCTCACATAGCTCAGGAGTAGTCATCCGATAAGGTGCTCATGAGATAGGCTCTGCACCCAGAACTAGATCTATGTGGAAATCTATCTCACGTGGGGGAGGTAACCCCGGTAGCTCTCCTAGAAACACATCAGTGAACTCTCTCAAGATGGGATGGTCATCAAGGGATGGTCCACTAGACTCATCCTCTGATATGTCACTAACCGTAACAACATACAACTGACAACCCCATCGCACACACCGCTTAAGCTGCATAGCGGAGATGGTGTGAATGGAAATGGGCCTCCTAACTCCTGATATCACTGACTCCACTCCAAGATCATCTATGCAAGCAATAGTCTTATGGTAATAGTCCACTCTAGCTCTGTGAGAAGACAACCAGTCCATGCCCAAAATGATACCATAAGATCCTAATGGAAGGATTTGAAGATCCGAAGTAGTGGTGAAGGGTCCCAAATCCACTACACACTCCTTAACTAAGGAGTCTACAGAAATTTTGGCTCCAGAAGCCATCTCAACATCCCAACTACGACCCTACCTAACTGCCACCAGCCTGCAATGCTCTACTAAGGATGGTGCAATAAATGAATCAGAAGAACCAGAATCAAATAATATAGAGGTAGAAATACCACCAATACTACCTGTCATCTCAATCACGGTACTCTGGTGCTCAGCCTGGTGGTTCTCGACCACTGCGTAGATCTGATGACTCCGTGCCATATCACCAATAGTAGGCTCTGAGATCTACATCTTACCCTTGTTAGGGTTCTGTGGGAAATCTCTCCAATGATGTCCAACAACACCACAACCATAACAGCTACCTGGTCCTCTCCAGTGGGATGCAGCTCCAGCTGGTACTCTAGATGTCTGAGCTATGGATCCTGATGATCTGGCTATGGACTGCTGAGGTCTCTACTGATGAGCTCCTGCTGACTAAGCTCTTAGCGCACCTTGTGTCCTAGTGGGACCCCTAGGAGGAGGCCCCATACTCCATCCTCTCTGTGCATCAAATCTCTGAGGAGGTCTGTAAGGTGGGCGGGTGCTACTGCTGCTGTGGTGTGGCCTGAATGAAGCCTGTCCTGAACTCTGTCCACCCGTGGAGGAGGAACTGACCCCTTTGACCTACCATCCTGCATCTGCTAGATACGGCTCCGAACTCTGTCTCTAGCCTGTTGCATCTTCCCCGTGTCTCCTCTGCAATATAGGCCTTCTCCACGACCTCTGCTAATGTCTGTGGGTAGTGAATGTGCACCACGCCACCCAAATCCAAGTTCAGGCCCCAGATGAACCTGTGAATCCATACCTGCTCATCCTGCATATAGTTGACGTACTGGAGTAGGTCTAGAAATTGACTCTCATACTCAGCTACAGTCATCGATGCCTGACGGAGGTCATGAAACTCATCTATCTGCTACTGTATAAACCTCCTGGGAAAATACCTGCTCCTGAAACGCTCCTCAAATAGCTCCCAGGTGACTATCTCTGAATCAACATGGAGCTTCTACTCCTCAGTCCTCCACCAGACTCCTGCTCCATCCCTCAGAAGATGGATCGCAACATGAGCTTTCGTGTTGCTAGTACAAGGACAGAGCTTGAAGCATCCACTCAAGCTCACCAACCAGGCCTCTACCTGAAAACCTCCTATATCACCTAAATAGTGAGATGGTTGTAGCTTCAGGATCTCCCTGATATGGTCTGCTGCTGATGTCTGATGACCCCTAGGTCTCTCTGCATGCTCCTCCCTCTGTCTAGGGCTTCGAGACCTATCCTGATGACCTGAGATCCTGTCCCCATGTCCTCTCTGTGGTGACTCTTACCTAGCCGACTCTGCGTGGAAGTTCTCTACCCTATACTCCCCGCTATGTCGAGGGGATGCCTGAGCCTCTACTAATGGCTCTATATCATGTCTAGCAAATCATCCTCCCAAGGGCTCTCCGCGTATAGCGGCATTGACATCCTGAAGCGTCTGTAAAATCTGAGGTAGAATGGCCGCTACAGCCTACTCTGGCAGTGGTATATCTAGGTCTATATGAAAAGACCCCTCACCTAATCCACGCCTCCTACACAGATCAAGGTGAGAGTTAGTTCATTGTTCTAGGTCTTGTTTCAGTTTTCTAAGTTTTCTATTTTATACAATTATCAGACATTGTGGTTTTCTAGATTTAAAAGAATCAACTTTGCACTAGGTTAAATGTTCATGTTTCATGTTTTCTAGGTGTGCCCAAGGGTCCAAGCTTTGAACCCATGGCTCTGATACCAAGTGTAACCCGCAAAAATGACGTTCTAGGAACTCGCTTCAACCTAACACTTAACCTGAAAATGTGACTAATTTTTATTTATTTATGTTAAAAGAGAAGGTTACGATACAAGGATGTTACAAGGGTGCTTAACCTTTAGGGTTCATTAACTTACTTACACTACTTAGCTCAGTTTTACGATTGAAGAAAGGGTGAGTTAAAAGTTACATGTTAGCACCATTATCTCTAGGGTACATAATCAGTAGTTCCATAGGAAGATAACAAGGTTTAATTCACTTAGTTATATATTTTCTTCTATTTCAATTTGGTTCAATCCTAACAAGGTTAGCCTTATGCTGAATTATTAAGTTCATTACTTTAATAGCTTAAAGGGTCCTTTAATGAATTTCTACACCTACTAAGGGTTAAAAGGAACATCACACCCCTAGGCAATTAAATTGGCCCCACTCACCCATCTACACATACCCTTAAGGATTTTACATTAAACATTTAAAATACATTTCTTCTTAATAAAGGTAGGGTCAATCCTCCACCCTTGGATCAAATCCATCTTAGCCACTAGATCCTAGGGTTCCAACTTAGCCCTAAAATCCTTATGAAATTCTATTAAAACCTTTTCTCATTCTATTCTTCTCATTTGGTTCATTTTCTTTTGTTAAATTTGTAGGTTGGAGAGGAGGAAGCCATGGGAGCAAAGGGAAGAAGCCATGGAGGAATTCTACATGAAGATTTAGTCTAGGCTTAGTTTAGTTTTAGTTTTATTTATGTAATCTATTTCATTTAAAGATTGGGAGGATTTCCTCCTCCAATCTAGTTTTTATTCCAAGATTTTAGTGTATTGGGTTTAAATTTGGGGCAAACCCTACCCCCTTTTGATATAAATGAAAGAATGCTTTTAGATTCACCATTTGAGTGTTTTGTTGTCCCATTCCTAAGCATTTATCTTTATTTTACTTGCTGGTAGTAATAGGTTAAATTTTACAACTTAGGAATTAGTGAAAACTGGTTAAATTTCATGCACAGGCGCGGGTCCGCGGAATTCTGTCATAAGTGACAGGACCACCACCCAGAGTAGACTGGTGGTCCTGGGACCACCGCCCTGCCAGGGTGACAAATAGTGGACCACCGCCTTCCAGAGCGGCGGTTGTGAAACCACTGCCTTACCTGGGTGACAAACACAGGACCGTCACCCTACTGAGTAGCGGTTTTGAGACCACTGCCATAGCCTGAGTGGTGGTTATGGGACCCAATGACCGCTCTGCACAGGGCGGAGGTCCTGTTTCTAAAAAATAGAACCATAATGACAACCGAGATTTTTACAAAAACTTAAAGTTGTCAAAGGATGTAAAAATGCATTATAAGTTGTCTTTGTTCATTTTAAAGTTCCAGAATTGAGATTTATTTCTCATTTACTCATTTCTTAGTTAAATCTAGTCATTTTAAAGTGTTTCCATTTCTAATAAAATTCATCTAGTTCCAAGAATAACTTCTATTTGTTTAACTAGGTTCTTTCTTTCCATTCAAAGAGCAAAAGGAATGTAAATCTATTTTATTACTTTTTCATTTCCTTATATAAAATCAACATTTCTAAATGCAATATAATCTAACTTATTTTCCTCTTTCATTTTACTACAATGTACATACATTCAAAATAACCATATTAACTTTATTTTTCCATACAATGATATTTTGTAAACAAATTCAACTTCTAACAATATCTACATTTTCTTCTTTCTCACATTTACAATACAATAAATACTCAATGAAAATCTACTTTCTTTTCCATTTTAAAATAGATTAATCTTTCAATACAAGCACTATTTTTCTCACAATACATTCAAGATTTCAACAAGGAGAAAATACTTTCTTTTCTATTTGCTAACTAACTTTACAATAACATTCTTTCTTCTTTCTTTTCTCATTTGTTTCTTTCCACATGCAATACAATAACAATAACAACAATTGGAATACAACTTTCCTTTCAATATTTTACTTCCAAATACAAAGGAATACAATATGTTTTTTTTACAATATCTCAATTTCCTCCACTTGATGTGGGAAGTCCATACAAAAGTAAATACAAGAATGAATACATTATTACAATTTCTTCCACTCTAAGTGGGTAAAATACTAAGGAAGTTTCACATGGTCACCAACAAGACTCCAATGCTCCAAGCACCAACAAGATAGCTCCTCCAAGAATTTTCTTGATTCACAACAAAATAGGGGGAGAGGCAACGCTCTCCACCCAACCAAGATACCCAATGGAGAAGAGAAGCCATCCTCTCCATTGGCCCCCGAGCCCCAACCACATTACAATGGGAGAAGATCTCAACTCATGGCAACTACTAGCTTCCACAATACTTAACATATAATTTCACATTCATTCCATTTACATACAAACACAACAACAACTCAACAAGAAGAAAACATCAAAGAAACAATATCACAAGGCTTATCAAGAAATCCAAAAGAGTAAGACCTATGGGGAGGCCACTTATGCCTCCCAATGGGAATGGGTGCCCACCCAAAAGCCTCCAATGCAAAACACAATTTCCCCTTACAACTCTTATGCCTCCCTCAAGTACCCCTTATACCTCCATAACTCTTATGCCTCCCTCATCTCTTATGTCTCCCTCATAGCAAGAACAAAAAAGGAAATGCAAGCATCCCTCAAAACAAGGTGGGGCACCCAACCCAAACTCCCTCCACAAAAGGGTAAACTCTTATGCCTCCCTACATAAAACTCCCCATAGTCTCCTCCCACTCCCAACTTAGGCATTCTACCCACACCCAACAAGCATTTCAAAGAGATAACAACATTCAACACAACATATACACACATACAATAAAACAAATAACATAATTAAAACTAAGGTGAAGCTCCTACCTCTCCATGGTAGAGCTTGTTCCAAGTATGAAGTTCCAAGCTTCTCCAAAGATCAAGCAAGCATCCACAAAGCTCCAAAAATCCACAAACTCTCTCAAATCCTCTCTCTCCAAAAATTTAAGAGACTAAAAATGATCATCCAACCCCAAAACAAGCAACAAGAATTCAATAAATAGAGAAAGGAGAGGGAGGGATGATGTGGCTCCAAGTAGGATGCCACCTCATTTCCTCTCCACTCCACATCACTTGGTCAACCTCATATTCCAATGCACCATTAATAAGTGGTTGGAGGAATGACAAGAACCTTACACACTCCATCTAAGCCCACTCCCCCAAAGGAAAAAATTAAATATTTGAAAGAAAGTGCAATTAACATTTCACCTTTTTAACTTCCCAAAACACCTAAAAGAGCCTAAATTTGACCCCCCAACCCATAGGTAGGGTTGGCATGGGCATTTAAGAGGTGTGGGACAAGTTTGACTTGTCCCACAAGCTTCCAAATTTGGCCTCTAAGGCCAAATTCGAGTTTCCCATGAAGGGTAGAGTGTGCTACACTCAAAACTCAAACACACTTCACTCAACACAAAATCCAAGAGTAAATCAATTCTAATAAATGAACTCCTTTTGGTCACATCTTTAATTAGTTTAGGACAAATTTAATTAGCTTAATTAAGACACTACAACCCATGAATAATAAAGGGGTAAACATAAATCCAAAAATCTAAATAATAAAACATGTAAATTTCATTACTAAAGGAAAACACATACTAACATTCTCAAAGAGGGAAAACTAAAACAAAACAACACATGACCCCTAGGTCACAATTTTCTCCTAACCAATAATTCTAACACACACACAATTACATGTTGCCATGGTGACCCTAGTTGAATTCTTCTCGAATTCCGATGTGGTTGGTCTCCACTCCCCCAATGTTGTTGTGAATATAATATACCTGCAAAACAGAGGATACCTCCTTCGGCCTCGTGGCTGCATTAAAACATTCATGTCAAATATGCAATATAAATATGAAATCAACTATATATGAATTAATATCATCTATGCAAGATACGATATCACTAAAGTTTCTAGCACATTTCCATTCCACATTTTATCCATGTCAAAATGATCACAACATTAATCCAATTATCAAAGGTCTACTAAACATGATTAAATATATCACATGTCAGAAATACAGATAAATAATCATGTCAACAGTATATCAAGATCAACATCAAATGTCTCCAATGTCCATATGCATCATATAAGAATCAAATCAATAACAGTTCAGTATCTCTGATATCTACTAGCATGCTAAATCAAAACTATAATATAACCATAAGTGCAGTCAATAGTATCAAAAACAATAATAATGTGTTTACTAATATTAGAACCCTAACATGCTACATATATATTTTTCTATATATGATATAATGTGGCCATTACCTAAACACCTCATTCCGCATTTCCTATTTATTTTCAGTCTATTTAGATTTAAAGTTTTCTACCACATTTAATAAAGTAGCTTGTCAATCTGGGATATAGAATCCTTGAACTTGGATATCATGGGAGGAATCTCTACACCGCTTCTGGTAAGGGGATTTTTTACATAAAGAATCCAAGGATTGTCGTACTCAAATTTTGCAAGGAAAATTAAAACTCTTGTTTCCGCTAAGTAACAAAAATTGGTTCACTGTTGTTGAAATGGAGGTCCAGCGAAGTTGAGATGGTCTTCCATGTCTTTCTAGAGGAGTAGACCAGGTTATAGTCAACATAATCTATTGGGCACAAAAACAAGATCCAACGATTCCCAATGGGGAGTAGAGTTCACAAATTATTATATGCACTTATGGACATGTAATTACATGTGTACAAATTCCTTCATATCTAAATCTAATCGAGCCACTATTTCAGTGAACAACATATATTTTTAAAAAGACAATCACGTGATTGTGGAAGTGAAGGAGTCAAGGGTTTTCTACATGGTGGCCTCTGAGAGTCCCACTTGTAAAAGAAGGTGAATATAAATTGCAGAGAAACAAACTAGGAAAATGATCCTCACAGTGTTTCTGACCACTAGTGAGTATGACGGACAACCTAGTTATGGAGGAGGTTCTAGGAGTGCTAAATTTGTTTAGCGATAGATCCATAGAAACACATTCTCCTCTACGATCCACTGGCTAGATTTTTTTAATCATGCCTTCATCTATCAAGTTGCCACTCATGAAGTTCTTGTAAATGACCAAACCTAGGTTTGGGTTTGCATATACCTCCCGAAAAATAAGCAACCTCTTTCTGACAAGCTTCCACTGGTCATCCATTTTCACGACTAAGGGTTCAACTTTAGCCAATCTAACTTTCAAATGTATTACTATTTATATTCTCATCTCTCTAATGGGTCATGGGTAGTGATCATTTCGGTGGAATACATGTTTGTTCCAGAGCACCAAATCCTCTCATCTTATGAGGATTTCCTTGGAGTGCTCCAGTGGATTCAAACCATCGCCCGCCTAAAAGAAAACAAAGGAGAGTGGCTGACCAAGCAGGATTCTCTTCCATGATTTCATTTTTCAAGCCTCGTCAATCATCATTACTTGAACATATATTTTGAAGTTTCAACAAACAACTATGTAATCATTCGACAAGCTCTAGGATAAAAAATTTCAATCTAAACGAAACACAAAAAAATATAACCTGGTAATGACTTGTATTTACCATAGAAAAAGTGGTGAATAGGTCCAATAATTGATTTATTACAGACAACAATAAGCAAGCCGGTGTCCCTCTGTGTGAACTCTCATATCATAATCTTCTAACTTCACTTACAATTTTGTCACATGTTTTAATCAAATGCCTAAGAAATTTAGAAAATGTGGTAGATTTAGAATATCCCTGAAATTTCCATCTAAGATAACGATAAAGTACCATCCTATACTACTTGTAACTAACTCATAGAATTCACATAAATAGAAATAATTTTGAAATTAGGATCGAGAAAAATGCTATGGTGCATCAACTGACGCTGCCAATCCAATTTGAAGGCATTGACAACACAAACACACTACTTGCAATCAATGACCAGTTTTGCTCCAACAAAAGCTCAATCCACGTTCTTTCTTTTCATTGGTCATCTAGTTTCTCTTTCATCGAGATATGTGAGCTAGATGTGGTACACTCTAGACAATGCAATTTTCAACTCATGTACTTATGCAATTTTGTATGTTCATTCCCTTATGGTTGTCATAATCACTCTGGGCCATATAAAAAGAAAACTCCTTTCGGCGTAATTAACCTGCTGATAGACCTACCTCCCTTCCCAGGAACCCCATATTTCTCATAGGGTTGGTTTACTTCTCTCGCCTTAAAACTTGTCTACTCAACTTCATGAGTCTACCTGTAGAAAAATGACCCTAAAACAATGTATCCTCAAACCATGAAGATAAATTAGTTGTGGGAAATTGGGAATTTGAAAAAGGTAAAACATTAATGTTTCTTTGTGTATGTAGGTAGGACTCTAGGATGGTACTCTCTTTTCACCCAAATCCCTAAAACCATATATAATTGTGTATGTTTCTTGTAAAAACCCTTATTTTGGTTTTAGGCATTTGGTAACTTAATTTTTGTTCTTTTTATATAGTTCAATTAGTAATATTTGTATTTTACACACATAAGTGATGACTCTCACATTTATTGGATGAATGTCACTGAGCCAATTTACAATCTAAAAAATCACACATATAATATAATATACAAAACTCATTTCACCCATACTATAATGCCCACATTTTACACACACAAATATAATAGTAAAATTGGTGGAATAATTTTTTTGTAACTTACATTGTGGTACACATGACACTACGGGGGATGACTGCGTGGGAATCTACAAGCGACTCTTCCACGTACCCGACCTCCCGAGGTCGTGCCGAGACAGCCGGTGGGGATGGAATATGTATGGAATGTAGACAAACTAGTTAGGCAATCTAATGTCTTCGACACGCACTAGTGGAATTTGTGAATCTAAGGCAAAGAAGGCCCTTCTAACTTGAACTGGTGTGATAGATCGATCAGCAAGGATGACTGCTCGAAGGCTCCAATCAATATCGAGCTCTGGTGTGATTCGGTCTATTGGTTGTGGAATACGTGGAAAATGACCCGGGATAGTTTCGTGTATTTCTCCGGACAGGGTCATATGGTGGATGGTAAATATAGTCAATTCTATGGACGATTCTCTGGCCTAGTCCAGAATTCTCTAGCTTTGTTAGCTGTTGTGTCTAGCAAAGATAATTGTTCAACGATGATAGGTGGAAGTGGAGTAGATCACTGGAATACTAGTGTGCGTAGGCCAGTATCTATGTCTAATTCTCCTATGGATTCGTTAGGCTGCGGGATTTGTGGGTCACAACCATAGACTCGTGGTTGTTGTGGACCTGCTATGGTCATGCGTGGAATCAAGTCCTAATCCCTAGTATCTAGTAATCATATGCTTTCTCAGCTTCTATGTTTAGACTCAATAACTGTGTGATTTTCTCAGAATATCTCACAGGCGTTCGTGCAACCTGGATCCTTAAACTGGTATCTATGTCTGTGAGGGTGTCTCCTGCACCTGGCTGTGGGACCAAAGGATCACAACCAAAGGTTTGTTCTCTTTCTAATCCTCCTACAGTCATATGGATATATACCTAGGGTAATCTGTAATTTGGCTGATTTGACCAAAACGTGTGTGCTTGGTCGTCTTCTCTGTTT